>JASPKZ010005296.1:0-1200000 GCA_030220185.1 Diploptera punctata
TTCTATCAAGTCTTTGTAGGCAGGCAGCATTCTATAATTAAAATATTCTACGGGTTGGCCTATAATAATAGTCTATCAGTAAAGGAACAAAAATTTATGAAATATGTTATAACGACATAACAAGAAAAGAGCAAAGCAACACATGCTTATAATGATGATGATGATAATGGTGAAGATGATGATGGTGATGATGATATGATGATGATGATAATGATGATGATGATGTTAATGATTGATGATATTAATGATTATGATATAATGATTAATAATGATAATGGTTAATAATGATAATGAATAATAATGAATAATGAATAATAATGATAATGATTAATGATAATGAATAATAATGATAATGATTAATAATGATAATGATTAATGATAATGAATAATAATGATAATGATTAATAATGATAATGAATAATAACGATAATGATTAATAACGATAATGATAATAATGATAATGAATAATAATGATAATGAATAATAATGATAATGAATAATTAATGATAATGAATAATTATGATAATGAATAATAATGATAATGAATAATAAAGATAATGAATAATAAAAATAATGAATAATAACGATAATGAATAATAAAGATAATGAATAATAAAAATAATGAATAATAACGATAATGAATAATGACGACAACAACAATAACAATAAGAATAACAATAACAATAATAATAATAATAATAATAATTATTATTATTATTATTATTATAATTATAATAATTATAATGATCCATCCATCCATAGCAATTCTGCCTGAGGGCAGGTCTTTCACTGCAGTCATAGCATTTTCATGCTATGCTTTGCAGCTTTGCTAGGGAATTGTAGGTGTGGTAGCTTCCCATTGCTTTCCACACCGGCGAAGGATGATGATGATGATGAAAATAGCATTTGATTTCAGGGACCGTTTGGGCCTTAAAGTTTTCCTGATTTGTCTACATGCGAGGAAAAACCCCGATAAAAACCTCACCCAGAAAAACTGCCCCAACCGATGCTACCTCGAGACCACAGTGGTGGACTTCCCACATATATTCAATTAAAATATATTCTTTCTCACCTTATCTCATACCCTGTCTTCTAATTAGACCGGTTGATTTGATTAGGAGGTTCATCAAGATGGAGTAATCAAGATGACAGAACGGTTGTGAAATCACTGAAGATGGAACTGTTAAGGTTTTGAAACCAGTCTAATTAGGATACTGAATATCAGGTGAGGTGATAGAGAATTTCTTTTAAATTTAGAATTTTATTATAATTTTTTTTGTAAGCCCGTGTTTTCCCTTTACAGAGATTTAGGCGCTCTCCCCCTACAGGGAAGAATTTGAACCATACTAATTTAGTTACACTTGTTTTCGTATAGATGTTACTTTGAGTGGTACGTGGTCAGCGTTCCGCCTCATATTGACATCTAGGAAACCAAGGTAGTACTAGGACGGGAAAATTCGGTAAATTTTGCTTAGAGGCCTTTTCATTCAGGCTTAAGGATTTTTTAAAGCCTGAAAATCTTCAGACTCGGGACCCACGGCTTAAAGTCCCTCCCGGAGGACTTGCTCCTTGGATTTTTCCATCCTAAAAACCCATTGACCCCAGCCAGGTTTGAACCTGGGACCAGAGGCAAGGAGCATAACCACTAGTCCACCGCGGCCGATTTGAATTTTATTATAATGCTTTTTTAAAAATGTTTAATCTGAATCTTGCTACTGCTTCCTTTAGTGGCATTTTATTGTTTATTAGCCAATCTAGATGGATATAAACCATTGTTTTATCTGTAATGGCATTTATTTTTAGTTTATTTCTTATTAATGTTTTAAATTCTTGTGCTTCCGGTATGAAATTTGCTTTATGTGAGGTGCTTCTGTTTTTTGCTAGTAGATTCACCATCGTACAATCATACATGGGACGGTACCCACTGAATTGCTACTTGTTTAATTTTCATTAAATACCTTGATATATTCCACACAAAAATTATTCATCTTGCATTAGGTTGACAACATAAAATGTAACTGAAGATAATTGAAAAGAATTGTAATAGTTTGTAAAGTGTGGCTTGTTCTAATGTACAGTGTGCTACAATATTCAAAAATTATTTACTTAATCTTTAAAAGTACTAAACATGCAATACATTGATGTTTTTATTATTAATTTAACACTCCTCACTGAAGGATAAATTATATTTGAAGAGAAAAATTTTTGCCTACACCGAGACTTGAACCCGGGACCTTTGGCCCGGAAAGCAAAGGTCCTGGGTTCGAGTCTCGGTCTAGGTAAAAATATTTCTCTTCAAATGCAATACATTACCTCCAGAAATGTAGATCCAAGCCAGGACAGCTATCCCCACAACTTAAACATGGCGCCCCTGCTCCAATTTCATGAGCCAAGCGATGTGGCTGCAAAAGTACATATTTCTTACATTACAATGAAATAAGTTATATTTCAACATTATGGTTATTGTGAAGAATAAGTCTAAATTATTTTTACATATTTAGTTCGCTTTCAGTGGATAGTCCATTGTTAAACATTTTCAAAATGGTTACTTTGTTCATAATTTTACATATTTAAGCTTTAAGATACTGGTCTGTCCACCGCTGTGGTCTCGGAGTAACATGCTGCCTTGTCACGCAGCGGGCCCGGGTTCGATCCCCGGTCGGGACAGTTTTTCTGGATGAGGTTTTTATCGGGGTTCTTCCTCACCTGTAAGACAAATGTCAGGAAAATTTTAAGGCCCAAACGGTCCCTGAAATCATATGGCCATCGCAATCATCATCATTCATATTCATCTTAGGATTAGGGACTCTCCTGGCGCACCATTATAATCATCATCCCCATCGTATCATCGGGGCAACGTAACCCCGCCTTCCAGGCGCCCCCAACCTCAGAAGTGGGTTACAAGTACGCCATGCCAGGAGAGGAACCAGGAATGTTGAAAGACAAACCTGGGGCATCATCATCATCATCCTTCACCGGTGTGGAAAGCAATGGGAAGCTAGCACACCTACAATTCCCTAGTAAAGCTGCAAGCATAGCATGAAAATGCTGTGAAAGACCTGCCTTCGGGCAGAATTACTATGGATGGATGTGATGATTGAAGATAGAAACTTAGAACAATGTTTATATGAAAGGATAACTCAAGTTTTGATATGAACATCACCACATCTCTATGTGAGATCCAGTCACTGTGACAATGTCAAGACGATGAACAATTTCTTACCAAGTATGTTGGAGCATGTCTTCTGAAATGCTCTCGATAGCCTCTATGATGTGGTCCCAAAGATTACAAAGATCTCTGACTGAGGTAGTGTAAACTTTATCTTCGATGTGGGACTAGAGAAATAAATCTAGCCATGTTAAACTGAGAGATCTCGAAGGCCATGCAATCGGTCATCCCCTACCAATCCAATGGCTAAGGAAAATGTTGTCCAAAGCCACACAAACTTCATTAACCCAGTGTGGAGGAGCACCATCTTGTTGGAAAATTATGCTAGGCTGCAGTTGTTCAAATTGTGGAAAGAATTACTCCAGCATGTCATGGTACCATGGCCAGATTTCTCGGCATAGAAAAATGGCCTTATGACTTTTTTTCTGTGACAAAACATACCAAACATTCAACTTGGAACTATCACGAACATGGTCTTGTGTAATGTGAGGATTCTGTGATCCCCAGATCCACACATTATGCCAGTTTACCTTGCTGATCCATGGAATATGGCTTCGTTTGAGAAGAAAATCGACATAGTATCAGGATCAGTGCCGATACGGTCTAGCATCGTATTGGAAAATTCCACTCATTGTGGTTGTCATTCAGCTGCAGATTATGCATTAACTGCAATTTGTATGCTTACAGATTGAGACATTTGTAGACAATTCTTTGCAATGTTGATTTTGGTATCTGAAGTTCCTGCAAAGATCTTCTTAATAATTTTCAGGAGCTTCGCTCATATGCGGCTTGAACATCTGTAACCACCACCATGCTTCTTTAACAAGGTTCCAGTATATAAAAACGTATCGTACCACTTCTTTATATAGGCCTAATGGAAGCTAACCTAATGTAAATAGTCATATTAACTATGTTGTAGTCTGCATGTCAATTGCTGAAATAATTCATCCACAAAAAATATTGTTTAATAATGTAGGATGTAGTATCACAGAAATGTAATGATAAACTATTCAGCATCTTCTTGAACTAACCCATGTTATTTATAATCTTGACAGGCCTATTCCCAGGTTTTCATCTCATTTGTGGAATTACAATACAAATAATAACCCAACTTTTAGTACCCGGTAATTTTATAGTGTTAGTCTTAAGCCTACTGAAGAGGCTTGCAACAACTCCCAATATCACAAGAAAAACCTTATGAAATTATCTTAGGACTTTATTTCAGACCTGTTGAACTATGTTTATCACTCTCGCAGATCATTTACTAGAATATAACCTTTATCATTCCTGCAATTATTTTCGTAACCTGTTGAATGCATTGTCAAATATTAATAAACTTACCCTCTTTTTCTTATTTTCTAGTAATAACATCCATTCTGGAGTTTTTGCTGTTTCCTCCGTCATTTTGATTTGTTAAATTCCAAGAATGTCATTGAACTGTTTACAGATACGTAATTTAGAAGATGATCTTTCATAGAGATGATTTTTATACTAAGCAAACATTTAAAACCGCACCCAAAATTCAAAGCACACAGCAACCCATTCCCGCAATGATAAGGAACTTTTATATGCTATTTACGAGAAAAATTATGACTCATTTCTATTGATAACATATCGACAATAAGAAAAGACGAAAGAAAACTATATATCAAGAAAGTATTATGTGGCATATCTTCTGTAATTTGTTTATTTTTTTCCCTTTCGATATTTTTCGATTTACAAAATTAATGTCAAATGAACTGATCTCTTATTTATTATTCATTTTATTTTGGTTTTATTCATTTGTTAAAATGACAAAGAAGTAATGCAGATTTTAAAATTATTTTTCACATGATGAAAACAAACAATAATATCATCTTATATATAAAAATGGTAAAATGTTTCGGATAAATTGCGACTACTGTTGTATTAATATGAGAAAGGCGCGAAATGCAAAATGTAGCGTAAAATTTTTAAGTTAATTTAGAAAACAATGGCACATACCGGTATTGAATTATACAATATTACATTAGTAGTTGAATTTATATTTTAATATTCTTAAAACATTCATCAAGTGCAACTCTTCTAATTCTGTATCAGTTTTTCGTTAATTTTAAAATTACATTCTTTATGTTGCTTTTTTTTACATATTGCTTTTATTCATCTCAAAGTTTCCAACATGTGAATTTATCATAATTTATTAGCTTTCCTTTTTACAGAAATAAACAAATTTCTTGTCTGAATATGTGATCCCGACATTTCAGAAATCCATAAATTTGAAAGTGCAGCTATCATTTTAATATCATTATTTTGTATTACATTGGCATACTTCATTAAATATATTTATGGATGCTTTAAAAAGGAAAATGATGAAAATATTCAAGTTGAAGGTATGCATTTTCAGTTACATTTTTATTAGTCAATTACTGAATATAAACTTGGTAGATTATTACATTGGATTTAAAGAGAGATAATTAGGTACCGGTAATACAAAAATGTGCCTTAGAAAGGATCTAAAAGAAGGGCTATAGTTACAGATTATTAATATTTTTAGTCATAGAGTAGGTTTTTTGCAGCTACTTTTGTCCTCGCATTCTTAATTGCCATCTTCTTTTGATTTTATAATTTTCTTGACTCTCTTTTTGGTTCATTTTGTGTTCTTTCAGGTTATCGTGATTTCTTTTGTTAATCATATAGGTAATTACTATTCATTCAACCTAACTAAAAAGCTAACAAAAATATTCACCCTAACCTTAAACCACTCAGTGACTTCTTCTTGGTTATTCATTGAATGATTATGTTTATTTTATAGGCCTAATAAACAAATGATTGTGTGCATGTGTTTCTAATGCCATTGCCTTTCACGTGTTTTGGGTTCCATGCTAGGCGGAACAATTAGGTATCCCAAGTAATTACAATTATATCTTGAATGCTTTCATGTTTTTTCCAACATGGACCATATCAAAATTCCACCCAATATACCTATTTGATTTCCATGTTCCTTTCTGAAGCTACGCTATTGGTATCTTCTATTGAGTCTATATATTATTTTACCTTATTATAATAATTGTATGTCATCTTGTTGACGAAGATATAACTGAATCTTCTTGCAGTTAAAAGTGGCAGATAATTATATGGATATGGCTTTGGTATATCACAATGCTTTCTGGGAGAAACATCAAGATAGGTTTTGGTATGCAATGGTTGACCGTTTCCTTGTCAGTAACATTATGAGGTTTAATTTAATAATAATTTAAATTTAATTTAATAATTTAATAATTGAGTTTGTATTTTTTAACATTCTTACCTCATATGATTGTTTATCTAGACATATGAGGTAAAATGTTAAAAAATACAAACTCAATTATTTTTTTAATGTTATTAAATTACAGCTTCATGTTCCATCATAAATGAAACTGGAATTCCAGAAACCTCTTGGAACAAAATTTCAGAAGATTTAGAAAGTGTTACAGATACTGTTGAACTAAGTGATGATGAGGATATTTTAGAAGAAATTCATTTTGCTGCAGCTGTAAGTATTTGATCATTTCTTTGATTTAGTAGACGGCTCCAAGGTTCAAGTGGTAGACACTCGCTTCGAATTATCATTATGCATATCCACCTTGTTTCAGTAATCTTACAGTTATTCCTCAATCCTCTCTCACTATGACATCAGCATGTTGATGTTTTCGGCTGTAGAGCAGTAACTGGAGCACTGGTTCCATATTCATTTAAAGTGATTGTTTTTTCTGCTCTTTATAACAATCTAATATCTTCAAATATCTTCAATAAGCATAATATAACATGAAAATCAATACAGAGAAAACAAAAGTAATGGCTTTTCAAGAAAAATACCCTGTATGTAGCAAAATTTGTATAGATTAAAAAATACTGGAAACAGTAAATTCATTTACCTACCTTTGATATACATTAACATATTTGGATGAAGTAGACATAGCAAATAAAATTATTAATTTTAATAAAAACCATGGGAATAATAAATTCAGTAATGAAACCTTCGCTAGTCCAGAGAGATACCAGAATACTGTTATACAAAACCTTAAAGACCTGCACTTTGCTACGGCAGTGAGGCATGGACTTTGAGGAAAGGAGAAGAGAGCAGGATAACTTCTAGTGAAATGAGATTCATGAGATATACAGCAGGATATACCAAATGGGATCACAAACGCAATGATGATATCTTGAAGAAACTGCATTTAGAACCGGTTATTGAATACTTGCATAGATACCAGAACAACTGGATGAATCATTTGCAATGAATGAGTTCAGATAGAGTTCCCAAGGCCATGCTTTTTTATTGTCCAACAGGGAAGAGATCTCTGGGTCATCCAAGGAAAAGCTGGATACAAAATTCATCAGTGAGATCGTAAAAGGCATATAGGCCGAAGACTTGGTTGGATGAAGAAGATATATCTTCAAGCTGTGTTGTAGGGAAGAACTAATTCCCCAGAGGCATCCTCTGACATTACATAGGCCTCAGCTTAAGATTCGTTGAGACAAAAGTAGAATTTCGAATCAGTATATTGTTCATCTGTAGATGGTATTGAACATGAAAAAATAATAAATAATTTAAAGATAAAGATAAAAAACTTTTTTAAGTTAAATACATCAACTTACACACTATGGTGGTTGCATGTCACTGCTGTGTCGGGTGGGAGACATGGTGGTTAAAAGTGGTCAACTTTGGTTATTTTTATACATTCCAACAAAAATATTCAGAATCTCCAATAAAGTTTGGGATTTCTCCAGTTTGGTATGTGTGTGAGTCGACCACTGGCCACCCACTATCAATCACTATTAAATCATCATCATCATGAACAAATCAGGCCATGTGGCCTGTGATGGTAAACCTAACGAAGATATTCTTGATCATTCCACTGATGTTTTGGTCTTCCTGGGTTCCTATGTCCAATTGGAGTATATTGGAAATGCCAAGTTTGGAAATCTATTTTTTTCCATTCTTCTCAGATCTTTTTTCTATTCTTGTTGGTATCTTTCTATGTATTAAATTAATGTTGGGAAGTAAACATTATGAGGTATAATCATTCAAATTCAT
Source organism: Diploptera punctata (assembly GCA_030220185.1). Classification (NCBI taxonomy): domain Eukaryota; kingdom Metazoa; phylum Arthropoda; class Insecta; order Blattodea; family Blaberidae; genus Diploptera; species Diploptera punctata. The sequence goes on from JASPKZ010005296.1 coordinate 8,226, forward strand.
CAGAGAACATTTTGTTTAAACAACTCACCTCATAGGATTCATGCTACGGTTTCAAACACAGTTGTGTTCATCCTGTGTTTGAAACCGCAGTATCATGGAAGCATAAATCATATGAGGTGAGTTGTTTAAACAAAATGTTCTCCGATGAATTTTAATCTTTCTATATCTTCATCTAAACTTGGTACTCCAAGTGTTTCTCTAATAATAGTGTTCCTTTGGCAATCCATTCTATTAATTCCTAACAGTGATCATAAGAAGCACATTTGGATTACTCTAAGTTTATGAGAATTTATTTTATTTAAAATCCAAATTTCACCACTATTAAGGGAGGTGATTGGTGAAATTGTCCCGCGCCGTAGTCGAGCGGTTAAGGTAGGAAGCCTTGGCGCAGAGCTACGGGACTTGCGCTGGTTCGAGTCTCCATGGGGGAAGAAATTTTCTCATGGTATTTCGTCCAGTATGGGACCGGTGCCCACCCAGCATCGTGATGCATTTGGGTAGCTACAATAAGTAGCGGCTCCAGGTTGAGAAAACCAGCTATAACGGCTGGGGGACTCGACATGCTGACCACATGTCACCCCTACACTGGCTGATTATCATCTACCTCTGTGATTAACACATGTGGATGTGAGGCCAGCAGCCGGCTGGTAGGCTAAGGGCCTTGTAGGCCTGTCGCGCCAGAGGAGATTGGTGAAATTTTCGACATTTTCGGTCAAATTTATCATTTTTTGTATTAATAAATACTACGTACCTTAAAGTATAAGTTGACGAAGTTCCAGTGTTCTATGGCGCTTGTAAGTCTCCCTAATGACTGTAGGAGGGCATGTATGCTACATTCTAATTTAACTGCATGCAAATTTTCAAATTGGCTTTTCACACTTTTATTTTCATTGAATTTCAATACATTCAAATCAAAATAGCATTGACAAATTTAATGATAGAAGAACGAAATTTTCACTGCATGTCCCACACACTATGGCTAACAAATTTATGCATGGATTTTGAAACAACGTTGATAGCTTTTGAAATAAAAAATAAAATAGTGTAGTAATTTTAAAAAAATTAAATTTTCATATGCAGAGGATGTATATATATTTTTCTACCTTTATTATAATGATATAGAAGAGTTAATGCATAGTGTTGTTCTAAATAAGTCAGTGGTCGTGTAGAAAAAAATTAAAAAATTTTACTTAAAAATTATGGGACTAATTAAAAATTTTAATATGCAAATTTCTTCTTCTTCTTCTTCTTCTTCCTTCCAAATATTAGGCCAAGGCCTGTTACGATCCTATAAAAAAAGAATTGACAGTCGTGAAAGCGGCTGATGATGGCGACGGTGTGTCGCCGATGCTGCAGTGATGTGTTTGAGGGGACATGGAGGTGTGGGGTGGGAGGAAGTCGTGATTCATTTAATTATTGTTAGGGAGTCTTTCCTTTCTTCCATTTCTTCTTTCCTTTATTTTATTTTCTTCTCCAGAAAAGCCTGACCAGAGGCTATAAGATGGCAGCCCCGTCACTGGTCTTGCCTTCCTTTGGCCAGCAACCAATCGAAGGGACTATTATTATGCTTTCAAGTCTTATACGAGAATTTCCCGGAAGGATCAAATTATGCAAATTTTTAAATGGATTTTCTTCAATAACTCAAAAACTTTTAAGCTTAGAAGATGAAACTTCACTATAACATTACTTATTATGGCATGAATGTGTGTACAAAAAATCAAGTATGTTGCTTAAAAAATGTAGAAAATAGAATTTCACCCATCACCCCCCTTAAATAAAATTTTAAAAAGTTCACAAATTATCTCATTGACGCTAGGCTGCAACAATTTAGCTGTCATAGATACATTACTAACAATGTTAATTTTTAACAGAGGTTGAATCAGAAGTATTATGAAGGACGATGCATTGCTCTGTTGAAAAAATGTCCAGAGGCTGTCAACTACCCCATGCCACCGCTTATGTTCACACCATTTCTGGTAAGTTTAACAACATAGCAAGTTTTCTCCTTCAACTTCCTCTTTCTTCGTCTTCTCTCATTTAGGGAGTCAAGTTTTTGACAAAAACTCCATCTATCTCACAAGGGAACTCTCAACCATTGCATGACAAAAACTACCTTGAAATTTACAGTTTCAGCATGCAGAGGTTGACAGCCCCCTGTGTGTGTATAAATTATATATCCATCCATAGTAATTCTGCCCGAGGGCAGGTCCTTCACTGCAATCATAGCATTTTCATGCTATGCTTGTAGCTTTACTAGGGAATTGTAGGTGTGGTAGCTTCCCGTTGCTTTTCACACCGGTGAAGGATGATGATGATTACGATAAGGATGATGATGATGATGATAATGATAAGGATTATGATGGTGATGATGGCCATATGATTTAGGGGACTGTTTGGGCCTTAAAGTTTTCCTGATATTTGTCTTACAGGTGAGGAAAAACCCTGATAAAAACCTGAACCAGAATAACTGCCCTGACCGGGGATCAAACCTGGACCCGCTGCGTGACATGGCAGCACGCTACCTCAAGACCACAGCGGTGGACAAATTTATATATAACCATCATAATAATAGCTTGACAGCTATTAATAATCCCATCATGACGTCTTCTTGAATTAGGAGCAGCCCAATTGCATTGTGAATGAAGGTTCATGCTCTCTGGAGAGAGGAAAATTTGTGCTTGAATAGAGATGTCTGGATAGCACAATGGTTAATGCTTCAACGTATAAAATCAGAGGTCTTGGTTTCAAATCTAGTTCAGTAAATAATTTTTTCCTTTAAAAAATGATTTATCTATCAATTTGAGTGTATAATTTATGTTGGTTGGTTGGTATCTAATGTCGAGCACTTGATAATGAAATCATTCGCTCTCTTGCACTCCAATATTTAGCAGAAAGGCTGGTCTCTTCTACAAAAGCTGGACAACGGAGGAGATGGTTTCTTTCCATATCTTCATTTAAATTGCAAAAAGGGCATTTAGGGAATCTGTTATGCCAATTCTGTGTAGGTATTTATTCAAGCAGTCATGTCCCATTAGCAGTCTGAATGTTGCTACTGCAGATTTTCTTTGTAATGTAGTAATGTCATAAGCTTGTAGATTTTCCCATTCCTTTCCAGATGTTTTGGTGGTGTATTCTTCTCTAAGTTTATTGATGTATTTATTTGAGATAATTCTTTTGATAGAGTGAAAGGAAACTGGAGCAGAAGTTGGGTTTGAAACAATTTTGCTACCCTTCTTGGCTAGAAAATCGGCTATTTCATTGCCTGTCACTCCACAATGGGCCGGAATCCATTGAAGTACAACTTTTTTATATAGACGGGATAAATGTTTTATCATTTTGTGACATTCGATAATTTTGATGCTTTGGGTGTTGTGTCTCGTGTATAGCAAGAATGGCTGCTTTGGAGTCACATAGAATTACAACTTTTGTAAATTTTTGGATGTGATATAAAAGATTTTGTAAACTTAAGAAAATTGCTAGAATTTCGCCATCAAAAGTTTGTTGAATTTGTGTTTAGTTTACGATAAAAGGAAAAAAGTGGACATACTGCACCAGCACCAGTGCCACCATCATTTGGTAGGCTGGAGCCATCTGTAAAAATATGTATCCATTCAGGAGCTGGGTATCTTAGATTTATTATTTCCAGTGACATTTCTTTTAAAATATATGGAGGAGTTTCAGATTTCTTGATGTCTTCTGTTAAATGAAGGTTATATTCGATTTCCAAAAATTCTAGAGGGTTGTTTCTCATCTGCATATTTTTTTTTGAATGTGGAAGTTGCAATTTCTGTTTTGATTTCTTGTACAATGCTTAGGAAGCTTTGCTGAGATTTTAAACAACAGGGCGGGCACCAATTCATGTTAGTAGGATTACTGTATTTACTATAATTCAGAATATAATTTGGTTAATAGGGTAAAATTGAATACCCCGAAAGTTTGAGCCAAATAATGGTAAAATAAATAAAATAGCAATTGATATCATACTTGTGGTTTTCTTTGGGTCCATAAATTTATGTATAACATTATAATTTTATATTATTTATATTTCAGAGAGCTTGTTGGTGGGAAACACAAGAATGGTCGATTATATGCTGAAACATGGTAAGTTTCAAAATATCATATTGCTGTAATAACATTATGTCCTGCACTGTAGCCGAGTGGTTTAAGGCAAGATGTGTTGGAACAGAGATACAGGACTTGTGCTGATTCAAATCCTCATGGGTAAAGAAATTTTCTCATGAAATTTCGTCAATATGGGTCTGATGCCCATTCAGCATCATGAGGAATTTGGATAGCTACTATAAGTAGCGGCTCCAGGTTGAGAAAACCAGCTATAAGGGCTGGAGGACCCATGTCAACCCTGTACTGGCTGGATGATAATGGATGATCGTGTGCTGGATGTGGATGTGAGGCCAACAGCTAGCTGGTAGACCAAGGGCCTTCGAGGTCTGTTGTACTGCAGTGCGGAGTGTAATAACATTATGTTTGATCTGTTTAATTCTTACCTCATATCGTTGTTTCTGTTAGACATATGTTTCAAGGCATGTTTGCCTCATTTTCAGTAGTACAGTCTTTTCAATCATTGCATGCTAAAATCTACCTTGAAATTTCTTCCAGAGAAGCATTGTGATGTACCGAAGTCTTGTCCAAAAATAATCATAAGTAATGTTATGAGTGATTTCCAAATCATCAATAAATTCACAAGTCAAGAAGTGATGAATGAATTTATCTAGATAATTTGGAAATCAGGAGTTACATTTGTTAGGACTATTAAACAAATAAAATTAAGCTGTTTACTCAAAAATCATTATTTAAATATAGTTACCAACGTTTTTATTATTAATTTCATACATCTCAATAGTGGATAAATCATATTTGAAGAGAGAAAAAAAATAGTTACCGATATTTTGAAATATTTATATATTTAATGTAAATGGCGATGTTTGAAAACAAATCAGAAATCTAAGGTTATGTTTATTCACTGCTATTATTTATTGCCAAATAAGATCGCATATTGTAAGAATACCCTAGTGGAGAAATAATGAAACACATCAAACTGTATATTATAACCAACATTATAGGTTATTAATTTATTTTTTTAGTAAACAACTCAGTAAAATCAAGGAATCTGTTCATTATTTGCTATATTCAAATGTATTTGTTGTAGAGTCAGTCACTGCAAAATAATGCTCTGACCCATTCAGAATATTAAAAAAGGAGAAGCTTTCTTTATCACAAAACCAGAACCTGATAAAGAGAATTTGATAAAGAGTGAGGTGAAACATGACTGTGATTGGTTGTAAAACAAAATTCATTGAAACGTGATTGTCATTAACTCCCATTTGGGGCATGAGTTAAATAGTCATTGCAATGTCATTTTCTGCTAGGCACAGAAATTGAAACCAAATCCAGAAATGGCAACTCACTATATGTAGCAGATGGGCGTCCCTGCTTGAGTAAGAATGGAGTGATGAGTGATGCGGTGCAGATGGGAAGTATTGAGGATTATCCAAACTACAAAGTCAGGAGTTGTATTACTTCCCTATGGTTGAAATGAGAGGTTTGGCACTGAATTTCAGTGTCTTGCAGTTAAAAGCAGCAGATAATTTTTTTTTGGGCATGGCTTTGGTACATCACAAAGCTTCTCTGGGAGAAATTTCAAGGTAGATTTTGCTATGCAATGGTTTACAGTCCTCTTGTAAGAAACAAGTCCTCCAGAAGGTCTTAAAGGTCCTGAGTTTGAAGCCTTTGAGCAAAATTTAATCCAAGTAATACCTTATTTACTTACTAGTGTTTCTTTGAGGCAAAGAGCAAACCACTTGTCACTGCTGACACCTGTAAGGAAATAATATTCCATGATGGGACAGGTCTAGAAGGCCCTTAGCCTATCACCCAGCTGCTGGCCTCATCAATGCAGGGGTGACATGTGGTCAGCATGTCGAGTCCCTCAGCCGTTACAGCTGGATTTTTCAACCTGGAACTGCTACTTACTGTAGCTACCCAAATGCCTTACAATGCTGGGTGGGCCCGGTCCCATACTGGCCAAAATACCATGAAAATTTCTTCCCCCATGGAGACTCAAACCAGCACAAGTCCCATAGTTCCTGTAAGGAAATAAGCATATTAAATTATTGTAACGTTGTAGAAGATTTCTGGGCTGTTGGCCGTAGTCTTGAGGTTTGAAGTTCCTCGATGTTTCGCCAGAGACTACATCGGGAACTTCAAAGCCAACAACCCGGAAATCTTCTACGTCATAATATGAACTCCAGTCATGAAAACCTAAGTCAGTAATTAAATTAGCTTGTTTAAGTAACTCATGCAAGGGAGTACCCTTATTTCATGTGGGGATGTATGGTAATAGACAAGAGAGGAATGACAATGCTATCAACTTTTTAATATTACGAGTAGATAAGAACTGACCATATTACAGAGTGGATTATAATATGTCTGTGTTATAGGGGCCGATATAACATCACAAACAAAGGATGGAGACTCTCCGTTGTATCTGGCAGTGTACAGAGCCACCAAGACACCACGAGCATTTGACCCAGCTTGTATTAATGTGCTCCATAATGCAGGTAAACAAACTTTCCAAAACTAGAAAATATAGCTGGCTTATTTTTAATGAGACACAAAGCTCAATTCATCTTTACATTTAAAATTGTATATGTATGCCATAAAAACATATAAAATATCTAGGTATTTATGTGCAACATCTCTATTCTTCTTCTTCCTTCCAAGTATTAGGCCAAGGCCTGTTACGATCCTATAGAAAATTTTCCCTCCAGCGTTTCATAGGATGGCCCAGTGATCTTCGTCCTCTTGGTATATAATTATAAACAACTTTGGGGATCTGATTTGAACTCATTCTTTCAAGATGGTGTTTCCAATTTAGTTGGTACTGTTTAATATATTCCAAAATTAGCGTAGTCTTCAATTCTTTTAAGATATCGGTGTTCCTTTTCCGATCCCATCTGGTGTAACCCGCTGTTCTGCGCATGAATCTCATTTCACAAGCTGTTATTCTGCTTTCATGTTGTTTTCTTAGTGTCCATGCTTCACTACCATAGGTCAACACTGGTCTAGCCAAAGTGTTATATAAACGTAATCTGGTGTTTTTTTGTACAAGGGATGGTTTCATAACTTGATTAATAATTCCTAACTTTTATTATAACTAGTAACTTTTTCAGGGTATCCTTTTCATCCCAGATAGAGAGATAATATCCAAGATATTTAAATTGATTAGATCTCTCTAAAATTTTATTCTGGAGACAGATTTTACTTTGTATGGGGTCCTTCCCATGAAATGCCATAATTTTAGTTTTGTTAATTGATATTTCCATATTAAATTTGGCACCTATTTTTTGTAAATTATAAATTGAGCGTTGCAAATCATTTTCCCGGAAGCAACATCTCTATTATTATATATAAAATGTAAAAGAAGGATTAAAAAAAAATATGTTATTTCATACTATGATTTTTTCATTACCGGTACTGTGATGCTATATAGTGTTACTATAAAAAATTTTCTTTCTGATTACAAATTTGAATAAATATTGTTAGGAGAAACATAGAAACATGATATCGGTACAAATGGAATGAAAAACTCAATTATTCTTTGTTAGCCATTCGATTAAATCACATGTGGTACTCTTAAATAAGCAAAAATTGGAAAACATGAAATGTGAAACTATCAGTGAGTGTAAAGAACTGAATAATAAAATTAATTGTGAAGAGAGACTTTATTAGCAGCAAATTATTTGTATGTATAAAGTGAAAGAGTGTGAATCAAGGAAACTACATAACAGTGAGCTACATGATCTTTATAAAAAACTATATGTGATAAGAACAGTTAGTCTTAGAGACAGCGATGGGCAGTGAATGAAAGAGGGGAATGGAAATTTCTTATAAGAAAACCAGAAGAAAAGTGCCCTGTAGGTGGGACAAGAATAAAATGTCAGTATAACATTAAGCATGATTTGAATTAGTTGGCATTTTTATTTAATTATGCTCTTTAACAGCAAAGGTCATAATTTAAATCTGAACATAAAAGTGCCGAGTCATAGGTGAATAGAAAATATGGGTATCTTTACCAAATATGCTAAAATGATTACCCAGAGGCCTCTTTTTCAGGCTTGAGGTTCTTTTATATGCCATAAAACTTGCAATGTCCCATTTTGATTATTGTGACACTCTTTTTACAGACTTAAATATTATTTTCATTCAAAGACTTCAACGTGTTCATAATTCTTGCGCACGTTTTATTTGTGGTATTCGCAAATTTGACCATGTTACACCGTTCCTGGAACAATTATTGTAGCTTCATCTAAGAGATCGTAGAACTGTCCATTCCCTATCCCTTCTCTATAAAATACTTCACACATCATCGCCTAATTATTTATCACGCCGCTTCATCAGACTATGCGACACACATAATCTTGACACTCGATCCCATCAGCACATTGTCCTTTATATCCCTCCTCATCACACTGTGTATTATTCATTATCTTTTACGGTCTCACTTACCAAAACATGGAATTCCCTTCCGCCCTATGTCAGAGACTGTCAAACTATAACATCCTTCAAAAACAAACTAAATAATTATTTAATAACGAACTAACTTATACACCTCACTGATAGTATTCTTTTAACAATTAATAAATTTAATTATTTATGAAAATAATAATAAGATTAACAAATATTTTCTTTTGTTTTGTTTTAAATATTGTATAATTGTAAAATTAGTTTTCTATATCTCATTATTTTCCTTTGTTTTTTATATACATTAGACAGGGACAATTTAATATGTCTTGCTTGTATACATTTTATTATTAGTTTTAGTCTTAATTTTAACTAACATTAATTGGTTGCATTATAGATCGTAATATAATAGATATTATCTTTTTGATCAAATTTTTATTTAGTATCTAATATTAGAGATAATTGAGATTGTTATATTCTGATGTAATATATGTTTGTCCTGGTGAGTGGAAGAGAAGGCCACATGGCCTTAACTCCACCAGGCTAAATAAATATAATCTAATAAATCTACATCATTGGATGGCTTTATAGTCCATCTGAAAGAACCATCATCATCATTGGCGCAACAACTCATTCCTGAGTCCTGGCCTCCTCCAATTAGCTCGGTCCTGTGCCTCTCTCCACCAGTTTTTCAATCCCAACTCTCTAGCATCTGCATCCACCTCATCCTTCCATTGCAGTTTCAGTCTTCTTCTTTTTCTTCTACCTTCTGGTTGAGTGGACCATATCCTTTTACATATTTCTGACTCTTCCTTTCTTCTTACATGCCCTGCCAATCGTAGTCTGGTTAATTTAATGAATTTACTAATTTCCACATTTTTGAACAATGCATACAACTCGTGATTATAGCGTTTTCGCCAGACCCCGTTCTCACATATAGGGCCATACACCCTCCTTAATATTTTTCTTTCAAAAAATTGCAGAGTGCATTCATTGTTTCTCTCCAATATCCATGTTTCACATCCATATGTCAAAATGGGTCATATTATAGTCTTGTATAGTAATATCTTTACAGATTAAGTTATGTTGGTAGGAAATAACACTATGAGGTTTATTTTAATTTTGTTTAGTTGTTTCTTGACTCACCTCATACTTCTTAACTCCCACGCATATCTAGATTTTGTCACTGTATTTGTGACATGCAAGGGAGTTAAGAAGTATGAGGTGAGTCAAGAAACAACTAAACAAAATCTTTACAGATCTTGACAACACTTGACTTTTCATGTGTTTTAAAAGCTCATAATAACCCTTGTTGGCTATATTTATTCGATCTGAAGGAACTATGCTCATGATTTTTAAGACCTGAAAAATTAAAACATCCTGGCCGGGTTTGAACTCGCAAACCTTAGAACCAGAGGTGAGCATGAAAACCACTAGTCTACAATTACAGACAATTACTAAGGGAAGTAATACAACTCCTGAATTGGTCGATTGGATAACTCTTACTATCTATTGTCTGAACTGCATTCCACCTCACTCCACTCCGCTCTTACTTAAGCAGGAGGTGATTTGAAGTAGGTGAATCATACAGGGAATGATTGGAAAATATCAGTTCAGGATAGGGATTTATGGAGAGGTTATATTCTTGGTGGTCCTGCACTGTAGCCAAGTGGTTAAGGCAAGATGTCTTGGCACAAAGCTACAGGACTTGCGCTGGTTTGAGTCTTCATGGAGGAAGAAATTTTATTATGGAATTTTGGCCAGTATCATGAGAAATTAAGATAGCTACAATAAGTAACAGGGGCACGCCCTAGCGTAGTGGTTAAGGCACTGTGCTACAAGCTGGAAGGTCGAGGGTTCAAGTCCCAGTGGGTCAGGATTTTTAAAACTGACCCAAACCTTCTGGCGGCACTATGGCCCTGGGGACGACTCATCCTCTAATGGAAATGAGTACCAGACGCTTGTTCTGGGGGTAAAGGCGGCCGTCACGCAGGGCTGACATAAAGTGCCGATTGTCCAGAAAAAGTGGGAGCCTTAACCTCCTACTACCCCAAGTGCCTCCTGAGGCCTGTAGTGGGATCACTTTACATTACTTTTTACAATAAGTAGCACCTCCAGGTTGAGAAAACCAGCTATAACGGCTGGGGGACCTGACCATATTTCACCTCTACATTGGCAGGTTGATTGTCTACTTCTGTGATTAACACATGTAGATGTGAGGCCAGCATCTGGATGGCAGGCCAAGGACCTTCTGGGCATTTTGCGCCATGGAGTCTCAATTATCTTGGTGCCAAGAAACTCTGAGTTTGATTGTACAGATGAATTTGTTTGTTTGTTAGTTAGCATATCTGTTTTTGTGTTGTTTCAGGTTGTGATATTAACATGCCTAAGTTTCATGGGTACACACCGTTGCACCTGGCTGCCCGAGCTGGTAATACCAGCCTTGTGCGTTGGCTTCTTGCACATGGTGCTGATCCTGACAGTCTTTCCAATGGCAATAAGAAACCAGTGGACATTGCTAATGCTAATGGTATTACTTGGATTTCTTTATATTCATTAGGTATCATTAGAAACTCTAGAAAAATGTGTTATATATTTTTTGGGGATTCTATGCCACCATGCCATAAATTCAAATAAAAAAATGGAAAAACACACATGTGTACTGTGGAGAGGTTTGCAATTTAATGAAGTAATCTTCTTCTTCTTCTTCGGCTTTCCCTCACTTATAGGTTTGCCGTCTTCAGTTTCCATTTATCTCTATCATTCATTCCAATCTCCCTCTTCCAAATTCTTATCATCCATTATGGTTCTGACATAGGTTTTCCATTTCCATCTTGGTCTGCCACATTTATTTCTTCCAGGGGATGACCATTGGTGGCCATCTTTCATTTTCCATTCTTTGTACATGGCCATACCATTTAAGCATTTGATTTTCAATCCTCTTAACAACGGATGTGGTGACATTCATTTCTCTCCAAAGGAATTAATTTCTTATTTTATCCTGTCTTATTTTTTGGAGGCTTCTTCTAAAATAATCAAATTCAACTGTTCTAATTTTATTCTTTTGTAATTCCATCAAAGACCAAGTTTCACTTCCATATGAGAAAATATTCAATATTATGCTCTTATAAATTTTCATTTTAATTTCCTTTGTAATGTTTTTTGTTCCAAATTATTCCATGTAATGTCTTAGTTGCATTTTTTGCCATTGCAATTATAGTCTGTACATCTCTCTCACAGGTACCTAAACTTGTAATTATTGACCCAAGATATTTAAAAAAATTCACATTTTTTATTTTCCCTGTTTCGAGTATGAGGTCATCCACATCCTTTCCCAAACACATATATTCTGTTTTCTGTAAATTTATATTCAGTCCCCATTTTTTATATTCTTCCATTAGTTTATTTATCATATATTTCATATCTTCATCCCCTGCAAAAATTATTTGATCATCTGCAAACAACAATGAATGCAGTACTTTTCCTCCTATAGGAATACCCATTTCAGAACATTTTTATACCATAAGATAAGAGCCTGGTCTAAATAAATGTTAAAAAGAATTGGTGACAAACTGCATCATTGCTTAAGGCCTTTATTCACTATGAATTCCTCTGTTAAATTATTCTGTATTTTTAATTTAACTTTTGTATTACTATAGATCCTCCTAACAATATTAAGGAATCTAGTGATTAAAAATTGTATAAACGTCATCTCTCATGGCCCCGAGATTGAAAATTTTGCAATTAAATTAATTTAACAATTAAAATTTTCAATCCTGCCAGGTATCGACCCCAGGCCTGCTAGTCAGGAAGCAGGCATGCTACCACCTGAGCCAACACACTGGACTCAATGTTCTGAAATAAGTTTACAGTAAAATGCATGTAATTTTCAATGAGTGGATTGAACTTGTTTGTGTCTAATGATACAATATGCCTCACAGTGACTCAGCTACAGGAGTACATATATTCTGTTTTGCCATACTTTATAATACAGTAAAAGAAAGCTCCTTATTCACAGGGGATATGTTCCACAAAAATGCCATGAATACAGGTACTGCAAATATGGAATGATAATTTGTATTGTATTGTATTGTAAGCCCATGTTTTCCCTTTACAGAGATTTAGGCGCTCTCCCCCTACAGGGAAGAATTTGAACCATTACTAATTTAGTTACACTTATTTTCGTATAGATGTCATTTTGAGTGGTCCATGGTCAGCGTTCCACCTCATACTGACATCTAGGAAACCAAGGTAGTACTAGGATGGGCAAATTTGGTAAATTTTGCTTAGAGGCCTTTTCATTCAGGCTTAAGGATTTTTTACAAGCCTGAAAATCTTCAGACTTGGGACCCACGGCTTAAAGTCCCTCCCGGAGGACTTGCTCCTTGGATTTTTCCATCCTAAAAAATCCATCGACCCTGGCCGGGTTTGAACCTGTGACCCTCGGACCAGAGGCAAGGAGCATAACCACTAGTCCACCGCGGCCGATATGGTGCCATGGTAATTTGTATGGGCACATAGGGGATATGTTCCAAAGTTCCAGAATAAAATAAAAAATTATCACAGTAAAATCAATTAATGAGAGATTTTGAACAATTTCTATTAATTATTATTGTCAGGCTTACGCAAGGGCTTAAAGAAGTTAGTATTTTTTTTTTCCTGTTTTTCCGCTTTTAAAAGATCTTTCAGTCGCAAACGACTTGCCAACACGTAGACAGTCAAGCATTCCAGTAATCAATTGGTAAAGAGAAAAATTTATGCCTGAACCGGGAATCGAACTCCGAACCTTCAGCTTTCCATGCTGATGCTCTTAACCATTGAGCTAATTCAGGCTTCCTTCCCATCCAAGCACAAATCCATCCTTTACCTTACTGTCTTGGTCCCACATTCAAATGCTATGAATCATCATTCACAAATACACAATGAATGGCTTCTACATTAAGAAGATATGAAGGGTCTCCACATAGCTAAAGCTCTTTACCATTTGATTACAATAATTTACTTGTGTACTTTAATATACTTATTTCAATCATAGTAACAGCTTTAGCTTCTTAATATTAATTTAATAAGCATTTCTGTTTTTACTTTAAGTGGACACACTACTTTTTTCCACTTCGAAACTACTTTTCTCTCCTTTTACTCGACATTATAAATTGGCAACAAAACAGAAGAGACACGTGTTATTCAATCAAAATTATTGCAAAGAATGACAAGTTGAAACAATAAAACACTGATCATGGCGAGGGTGGCATTTATAACAGACATAGCGGCACGTGAAATACGATGGCAGTGGCTTTTAACAACGAACTTTAGGCTTAGTGACAATAAGGTTTGTTTTACTTTGATATTAACTTGTCCATTTGGTTTGAATCGCTCTTTGTGTAAAAGTTGCCTTGGCACGTGTCTGCAGTAAAAGAAGTTGCCGATGCATTAATAAAGGATCTTCTTCTTCTTTAATAGGCGACTAGAACCTCATTGAAGTTTTGGCCTCCTCAATAATTTTATTATGTTGAGGTTCTTTAGCCAGTAATTGTTTTTTGGAGTTAGGGAGCTGGCCTAATGTCCAACCTCCAATCTGGAGGCCGGGTCATTTGAATTCGGGGTTTCCGTCCCCTAGATCAGTTGCTTTTACTACAGCTCTTGAGCTCTTGAGTCTGATCTACCCATGAGGAACTTCAACTGCCAGCTGTGCCATTTGGAAGGACTCATTTCCCGCCGAAGCTGTCGTTGAATCCCTCTTCTGGAGTACTTCTTTGTCTGGTCCCTCACCTTTGACCTGACAAGGGAGACCCTACCAGTAGCTATGCTGTCGTTGGCATAGCTTAATAAAGGATCTAATCCTTTTAATATACTGACTGGATCCGCGAATAAAAAAATTTCTAGCCGCGAATACAGGAACTGTGTCGCAATTTTTTAATCGGCAAATAATGAAAACGCGAAAAGGGAACCGCAAATAAGGAGTCTTTACTGTACTCCAAACCCTTTGCCTTGCTAATGACAGATAGTGAACTCATGATTTCTTTGTTTCTGATGATCTGTTTAACATTTCAGGGCACAGGAAAGTGGTTTCACTGCTGACAGTTCGCACTGGAGAAGACTATCATCGTCGCAGAAGTCAAACACGTTTCAAATAAACTTTCTGATATCCTTCAATTTATAATATTTCATATTATAAAATATAAACAATTTCAATTGAAATCTGCTTTAATTTAAAAGATAAAGAGGATAATTCTATGACACCTTACATCAAATCTAATTTACTCAATGTTTAATTATCTTCAATTATACTGATGCCAATAAAGCAATAAATATAATCACACTTAATTACCATTATCAAATATATTTAGGGATGGTGATTTTTAGTAATTTTAAATCAGAAATTTTGCTTTTTGATTTGTACATTTAGAAATTTGTAACATTTATCAGTGGCAGCTATTCACGTGAAGCTGTATTAATTCCAGTTGTACTGTAAACAAAGCAGATGTGTGACTGTAATTTCATTGGTCAAATAATGATTTTACCTTTACCATTTACCGATGATTTAGTCTTACTACACCATGATGAAGATCTGTTACAATTCGCTGCTTACAAACTAAATGCAATATGTAGCGATTATACTCTACCAACTGAGCTACCAAGGCGAGTTGCGATCTAGACGCAAATTTTTCTCTTATATACATTTGCAAAGATAGAAGCTACGGTTTCAAGCATTTGGCGCGAGGGAATTACAATGTATATAAGAGAAAAATTTGCGTCTAGATCGCAACTCACCTCGGTAGCTCAGTTGGTAGAGGACTTGGCCCAGAAAGCCAAGGGTCCCGGGTTCGAGTCTCGGTCTAGGCGAACATTTTTCTCTTCAAATATAATTTATCCTTCAGTGAGAAGTGTTAAATTAATAATAAAATCGTCAATAGAAGCCCTACTGGCTTTATAAAGTAGTGTACATTTCCAATAAATGTCTTCTTAACTAAGAAGCCGCCATTTGCAAAGATAGAAGCTATGGTTTCAAGCATTTGGCACGAGGGAATTACAATGTATATAAGAGAAAAATTTGCATCTAGATCGCAACTCACCTCAGTAGCTCAGTTGGTAGAGCACTTGGCCTGGAAAGCCAAGGGTCCCAGGTTCGAGTCTCGGTCTAGGCGAAAATTTTTCTCTTCAAATATCAAAACATGTTCAAATAGAACACAACTATTTGTGAGGTAAGAAAATTACATCTATAATAGCATAGCCCAATGTTGAGGTATAGCCTCTCCCTTGTCAGGAACCACTAAACCAAGTTAATTTTATTTAGTTACTTTATTTGCCCATATATGTCATGAATGGCATATGGTCAATACACCGACACAATGCAACATCTAACAGGCAACTAAGGTATTACTAGGATATTGAGGATGGTAAATATTTATCTTAGAGGCTTTTTTATTCAGGCTTAAGGATCTTTTACAAGCCTGAAAATTTTCAGACTTGGGACCCATGGCTTAAAATCCGTCCTGGAAGACTTGCTCCTTGGATTTTTCCATCCTAAAAAAATCTATTGACCCCGGCCAGGTTTCAATGCACGATCCTCAGGACAAGAGGTAAGGAGTATAACCAGTAGTCCAACGTGGCCAACTAAGATAATTCTGGATTCACCTTATTTATTTGTGAAGTGAAGCATTTATTTTGGAAATATCAATGTATGAAGATTCATCAATTCATCATGGAAATATCAAGACTTCATAAAAAGAGCCTTCCCATAGATTTAATTTAATACAGTGAACTAACAAGGGAACTATTAAAAATTGTATGCCGAAATCTACCTTGAATTTCTTCCAGAAAATTATCAGCCACTTTTTACTGTAAGGCACTAAAATCTAACAACAAATTTATCATTTAAACTATAGGGAAGTAATAAAATACCCAAATTGGTAGATTGGATAACCCTACTACTTGCCAACTGTGCCATGTCCCCCCTCACTTCACTCTGATCTTACTCATGCAGGGAGATCATCTGCTTCATACAGTGGGTTGGCATTGCTGGATTCTGGCTTCTATTTCTATATCTTGCAGTTTAAAATGGCAGATAATTTTTTCAATATGGTCTTGGTACATCATAACGCTTCTCTGGGAAAAATTTCAAGGTAGGTTTCGGGATGCAATGGTTGACAGCTTCCTTATAAGAATGCAGGAATAGTTCAGCGGCATATACTAAGAAATTACTGAAATTTCCTGCTTTAAGCCAATATTAAAATTCTCTAAGTGTATTGTTTTGATTTGTTAACAATAATCCAGGTACTTGAATGTTTCATTTTTTTATAAGAATTATTGCTTATAGTCAGAAATTACAACTACTGTTGTAGAAAATATTAGCACATATTACAACTTTTTAATTTCAATAATTCAGACTTTATCTCATAAAAAAATTATGATGGAAATTAACATAATGAGGCTTTCAAATTAATAAAATTAAAATCAGTCCTGAAACATACAAATTAAAAAAAAATTCAAGAAATTCAATATCACATTAGAACCGATAAATAAATTTAGCCTGAGTAATCTTCTAGCACTAATAAAAAGTTAATATTCCAGATAGTAAAAAATCTGAAATTTATCAAAAACTGCAATAAAGTATATATAGGAAAAAGAAAAAAGGAATTTGGACACTTGCACAAAAGTACACTTTAGAAATACCGGTATTAAAAATGGTGAAATTGACAAATCAACAATTGCAGATCATAGTTTGCTAGAGAATCATAAAATTAAAAAAAAAACTTTTGAAATACATGGCGAAGTCCTTGGAATTAACAGTTTAGGAAAAGGTATACATTCAGAAGAATAAATTTAGATCTATGAATTTTGAAATTCCTGGTGAGCAAGAATCTCAAAGCTCATCAAATCAACACTAGATGGCAGTTTAGAAGATGATGGTGAAGGCAAAAATTTAATAATCAAAATATGTTTTATTATTCATTTTATACATCTCAATGATGGATATATCATATTTAAAGGACCTTTGGCTTTCTAGCCGATACTCTACCGACTGAGCAACCTGAGCAAGTTCCAATCCAAACGCAAATTTTTCTCTTATATATGCTGTTCTTTTCCCTGCTATGAAATCTTTGCTTCTATGTTGCAAATGGTGGCTTCTTCATTAAGACATTTATTTGGGAATTTTATATTACATTATAAAGCCAGTATCGTACGGCTTCTTTCAATGTTTCTATTACTTATTTACTCACTGGCACTATCGAACCCATAGGTTCATGGCCTTGCGGACATAAGCTCTCCATACATCCTTATCCTGAGCTAATGCTTTCAATCATTCCCTGTATAATCTACTTCCCTCAAATCATAGTTAAAGTTAAGATGATCTTGAAGAAGATTTCTGGGCTGTAGGCCATGGTCTCGAGGCTTGAAGTCCCCGACGTTTCACCAGAGACTGCGTCTGGCATTCTCAAGACAACTCTTGAGGATGCCAGACACAGTCTCTGGCAAAATGTCGGGGAACTTCAAGCCTTGAGAACATGGCCTACAGCCTAGAAATCTTCTTCAAGATCATCTTAGCAACTCCGGCCATGAAAGCCTAAGTCAATACATAGTTAATGTTATTCTTCCACCTCATTCTTGGTCTACCAATTAGGCGTTTTTCCTCTGGTTTTCCTACAAGAAGCTTCCATGCATGCCACATGTCCTGCCCATCACAGTCTACAAGACTTAACTGTTCTTATTATATCTGGCTTCCTATAAAGACCATGTAGTTCATTGTTATGTAGTCTTCTTCATTCACCTGTCTGTTCATCTCTCTTTGGTTCAAAAATTTTCCTAAGAACTTTATTCTCAAGGTTTGTTTGATGTACATATTCACACAATTTTAAAATGTTTTTAACCGCATGATGGCATCTATTAGCAACAAAGGTACTATTTTTAATGTCTTTATCTATATTGTAATCGTTTGATATAATCATTTCCAAAAGGTTAAATTCCTGGAATTTTGCAAAATTTTAATTATAATAAAGATTACTAATTTTATATATATATAATATATATATATAGAGAGAGAGAGAGAGAGCTTAATGATAGGGGGGTTAGCATGTTTTACATTTCTCTTAGAGCCAAACAAAGCATAGTAGAAGTATTGGGCTAAAAGACATAATTTTTAAAAATATAGAACGAAACACCGAAAATAACGACTGAGGTACCGAGGCAACTATATATTTTCAGTAACCCCAAGAGATGGCGACAATACAGAAAGCTGTAATATGTTAGTTCTTCTTGCCAATGAATCTAGGCCAGAGAAGACCCACGATCTAGGTCAGTGATAAACCATAGAGAACCGATAGTTATCTGTGGATTATCTCTGTGTGTAGGCATCACTGCTTAACCGGGATATCGCTGGTTATCATAGAGAACGCTGGTAATCACATTGGTGTGATTGTTATTTGGTTCATGTTGGTACCACTGATTCATCCCTCATTTTGGTAATGAGGTAAACAAATCTCATTCTCTTTAAAGAGTCGGTTCTCTATGGTTAGAGCAATATTGCACTAATGGACGCAGATTTTCGAAAACAAAATACTTGTGACCGATTGTTACAAATAAAAGAAATGGCTGATAGATTGACCCAACTACAAGACACAATAAATACAGTAGGTTATAATGGTTATATGTTTTTTCGTTACCAAATTAATGATTTATATCTTCAGTTTTAAATTTTGTTGGACCAATTACTATAACCAATTCACTGGCACTATTAAACACGTAAGTTCATGGCCGTACAAACATAAGCTCTCCATCGTTCCGTTCCTCGTGGTTAATGTTATTCTCCCAACTCATTCTTGCACTATTGACTACTTTTTCTCTCTTTCATTTCCTATCCAATCTACAAGACTTAACTGTTTTATATTTGTTTTCCATAAATGTCACAAATAGCTGTTTTGTATTCAACTGCCTCTCTTTGCTCCTAATTTTTGCTAACTTGAACCAGTACTTTATTTTGAAATTCACTTCTCTCTTAAGAGACCATGTTCTGATTAATAGTATAATTGGAAGAATCTCCTTTTCTTATTATATAGTTTACTACTTTTTTTAGAGAAATTGGGATGGAAAAGTTTCAGTGGAGCATACTATCATTTGTTTTCAGAATTGAACTTACATTACTTCTTTGTGCATAGATGCAAAAAAATATATAATATGGTCTTATTCCTGTTTATAATTTTTGGTCCTAAGCATTTGAATTATCAAACTTCAAATTTTCCCTCATATCTTGATAGAACCCGTTCCCATTTAATATATTTCTACATGTGACTATATAGTTAGTAGTTTAGTATACAACACCCGTAGTTTTATTGTATTGACTTCCAGCCCCAGTTTCTTAACATTATATAATGTAATGTGTTCACTTTTAGTATTACCTGACTATTGTCTTATAACCTAAATAATTATCATATACCAACAGCTGTTATATTATTATTAAACGAAAATGCGCACAATTTGTGCATATAGTTAACTAGTTCACTTCACTTTTACAGTTGTTATGAATCTGTGCAGGTCTCAATTAATGATTTGGGTCGGTTTTTTTAATTCCTTGCTTTAGTAAAAAATTGAATAGCAGAGATGATAGTGCAGTTCCTTGCTTTAACCAATTGTTAATTTTAAAAAAATATTTGAAAACTCGAACCTTACTTCCTGTGTCATTTATACACATTTGAGGAAAAACTGCACTTAAACTAGTGTGAAATATTTTCAAAGTCCTATAGAACAACAGTGTGCATGCGGCAGAGTTTATAGAGCCAGCGATAACCCACAATTGAACACATATTGATTATCATCCTCGACTACGATCGGTTGTTATGAAATTTAAATGACCAATATTTGCAATAAATCCCCAAATCTATGTTAAAAAATATATTAATACTATTAAAATTACCAAACGTTTATTAAAAATGGGTGTACACTTATAACTCCCTAATGCTGATCCAACCAGCGATGGAAAAATCATAGACTAAGTAATATACTCTATGGAGAAAATAGCAGTTAGCATCACAATATTGTCTAACATGTCATAATATTGTGATTTGCATATTTAAATAAATATTCAAAATTTCTAATAATATTTAATTTTAGGAAGTTATATTTTGAGGTTATTTTAATTATATTATTTTTACCTCAATATTAATGTTGATTTGTTCTTGAACATTTTTCAAAACAATTCTGTTTTATCGTCTGAGAAAGCTGATAGTTAGATTGAGGTAAGATGTCCAGACTAAAAATAATATAATTGTCTAATAATGTTATAAAAATTGTTTGAAAAAGTTTAAAATATTAAATAATGTTAGTAAATACAGAAGAAGAGCTATAGTTTACAACAATATAACTGAAAAATTAAGCACCAGTAGAAGTGCAGTTGAGCCTATATTTGATTAAGTCCATCTTTTTATACACAATCCCCACTAACGATTGTAACATCTTTATTTCTGCTGTTTCTATTTTCCTCATCTCTGATTTAGTTATTGAGCTTTTGTAGTGCATGTTGAAATGATCTAGAAGTTTTTATCAATTATTGCCAATTGTTCTTGATAATATCTCATGTTGCCACCTAAATGCAAGTTGAGAAATTCCACCAGGTGGAATATTTCAATATCTGAATAATCGGTTTTGACTGATGATGGGGTAAAAACCAAAATAAGTCCAGGAGAGATCAAATATGAGGTGAGGTATAAATAACTGATCAATTTCTTTGATTAAATACCATATAATGTTACTTCCTATCAATTTCACGTTTGATTTATTTTTGTTAATCTTTTAAATTTGTAAATTTGCAATCCTGCTTTACTCAAAATTCATTGTTAGATTAGGACTTTCCCTACAGTTAATATTGCTTCTTTTTTTGTTTGCTACAATCCTCAGTAGTTATACAAGGCTTAACTGCACTTCTACTTATGCTTGATTTTTCAGTTATATTGTTGTAAACTATAGCTCTTCTTTTATATTTTCTAACATTACTTAATATTTTAAACTTTTTCAAACAATTTTTATAACATTATTAGACAATATTGTGATGCTAACTGCTATTTTCTCCACAGAGTATATTACTTAGTCTATGATTTTTCTATCGCTGGTTGGATCAGCGTTAGGGAGTGATAAGTAAGTGTACACCCATCTCTAATAAACATTTGGTAATTTTAATATTATCAATATATTTTTTTAACATAGATTTGGGGATTTATTCCAAAGATTGGTCATTTAAATTTCATAGCGACATGCTGCCATCTAGCATAAGATTTTTTAACTTTAGTACGATATCTGTTGTTCTATAGAACTTTGAAAATATTTCACGTAAGTTTAAGTGCAGTTTTCCGTTATATAATTTTTGCATTCATGTTAAAACAATTTTGCACACAAAATACATCCATTTTTTTAAATTTTTAGTTTGAATCTAAGGCTAAGAGGTAAAAAAAAGGGTAGGTATAGGTGTTATCTGGTTAAAGAAAGAAATAGGGCTATAAATATTCTGGCTGAAGTTTCTATTAAGCGCAGTATAAATTTTTCTAAGTCCCAGGCAAACACCAAGCACATGCGCCAACAAGCTTTTATTTTCAAATTATTTCCCACCATTTACAATAATTTTTTACATTTTTTCAAAATATTTTTCTCTGATATGTAACTACGTACATAACATGAATATATGGCAGCCATATTGATTTTAACAAATATTCTATACAAGAAAAAAGATGTTCCAGTGCAGCCAACATTGAGTATGTACTTCAGAATTTCAAAACTTACTATTTATTTTTGGACATTGCATTCTTTCACATGTTAAGAGTGCTTAAAAATTGTGTTAGGTTAGCTTTTAGGTTGGTCTTTCACAGATTAGAGTATTTAAATTGCATTAGGTTCGTTAAATATTGTGTATATGTTGGCTGCATTGCGTGATTTTCATTAGTGTAAACCACTTCACATTTGTTGGCGCGTGGTGTCTGCATTAGAAAAATATCTCACTGCGCTTAATGGGAACTTTATCCAATATTCTTACTTGTTTCAGCAAGCTGATCACTTCTGCAATAGCATAGGAATTTTACAGCAACATGCCCCGCCCAGTAAGTTCCCTGGATTTGATCGTAGTGGATCACAGACACCACAACAGCAACAACAGGAAGGTAATCCCATATTGTGCCGGTTATTTTATCATGGAATTGAAGATGATGGGTTCAAACCTTGCTCGGGTTGATGAATTTTTAGGTCTTAAAAATCCTGAGTCCTTCAGTACCCATGTTTCACAGCCATAAGTTACAATCAGTCTTATTACTGTATTATACAGTTTAACGTTAGTTAATCTGGAGACAAGTTTACTTTTGAATAGTATTCTATTTGCATAGTAAGCTTTATTGCGCAAAGAAATTCTTTCACTAACTTCTTCCTCTATATAGTTTTTTCCATTTACAGTTGAACCAAGATATTTATATGATTTTACTTTTTCTATATTTGTATCATTTCCCTCTTTCGACTTTTATATCCAGTCTCCCTTGACTGACCACTTGTTTCTTTCGACCCTGATGGTATTAGAGTATTCGAGGCCTAGGGGTTCATTTCTCCTTCCTTCCTTTACCTACTTTCCCTCTATGGGTGACGTAACCACCACATATGGTGCCTACTACTAAACAGTTACAACTAGTTTATTGTACTCCATTTCTGCTAAATATTGGAGTGCAAGAGAGCAAATCTGAGCTACAAGCCGGAGGGTCGAGGGTTCAAGTCCCGTTGGGGTCAGGATTTTTAAACTGACCCAAACCCTCTGGCGGCACTATGGCCCTGGGGTCGACTCAGCCTATAATGTAAATGAGAACCAGATGCTTGTTCTGGGGGTAAAGGCGGCCGTCACGAAGGGCTGGCATAAAGTGCCGATTGTCTAGAAAAAGTGGGAGCCTTAACATCCTACTACCCCAAGGGCCTCCGGGCCTGTTGTGGGATAACTTTACTTTTTTTTAAGAGAGCAAATGATTTCATTATCAAGTGCTCGACATTAGATACCAACCAACCAACCATATTTGTATCATTGATATTGAGATTACTTATTTTTTCATTTCTTGTTGTGCATTTTAAGTATTTTGTTTTGGAATTATTTATTATTAACCCATATTCAACTGATTTTTCTTTCAGCAACTGGAAAGTTTCTATTAGTGTTGGTATGTTCCTTGCTGTTATCAATATGTCATCTGCATATGCAATACATCATTTTCTCACCCTAACTTGCCAAAACTAACACTAACTAGCCCATTTTTAATCTTAACTTGCCCACTAATGTAGGTGGACTCTTGGGATAGAATTCCCTTATATGTGAGCAAACATGTTGGCAATTGGCTCTAGCAGGAACATGCAAATGCATTAGTCTCTACTCAAATTACTTCCAATCACTGGTGAGCTGACTCACCGTGAGCAAGTGCAAAGATCGAATTAACTACCCACTAACTGGTCATGCATGAAAGTCATCGTTTTCGTAATATTGGCAAGAAATTACCCAGAATTCTCAACGATAAAACCACTTGTTATTTTCGTCTGCTATAGAGGAACACATTTACGCTTGCGTTCCGCAAATAATACTGTATACAACGACGTCTGCATTGCGCAATATTATGCCGATTCTCCTGTTCTTCCAGTTGAATTCTTTGGTAGACTCTATCAAATTCCTCTTCTCCACGTATACCGAAAACATGATCGAAGTCTTCAAGGTCCGACATCTTGGATAAGCGGCAAGGTTTCAAACTACATCGGTTCCCTCACGATAAGTTTCTATCTTAAGCTATGATCTTAAGTTACCTCGTCGGGTAGCTTATGAATTTCAACAATTATTATCACATGAATAGATTTCTGAGTAAGCAAAATCGTATTAGGATAAAACTTTCTCAGCCGAGAACGCCTTTTACGGTCTAATGCGTTCAAAGATTAGACCCGTATTATCATTTTTATTTAACTTTTATAGGAATTAATCACTATGAGGTTTAATTTATGATAAAATCAAATGTTTCCTACCTCTCCTCATATAAATTTTCTAAGTAGATCGCGATTTCTTCCGATCGACATTACATCAGTCGCCAAGAAGGTGCTGAAGATGAGACCGTCGTCTCGAAATTGCGATCTACTTAGAAATGTATGTGAGGAGAGGTAAGAAACATTTAATGTCACCATGTGTTATCATATTAGCCAACATGACACTAGCAATCACTTTTCCTCTGATTGAATATTCACTGGTGGCATAGAAGCCAAATTTTTTTAGGAAATGTAAGAATTTTAGTGATATAAAAATAAAAAGTTATGGCGGCTCCAGGGTGCAAGCGGTTAGATGCTCACCTCTCATCCCTAGGGTCCCGAGAACAAGTCTTGGTTACTCCAAGTGGATTTCGCGGTGGACAAAACGGAGCTTGGGCAGGTTTTCCTCCGGTTTTCCCCTGCCACAAATTTCATTCTACCATTTCTCCAGTCTCATCTCATCCATTCACCCCTTTTATGGTGCATCAGGAGTGGTAGGTTGGCATCCTTGTAGCTCAAAGACCTCTATAAATATAGGGGCTTCATCTCATTCCTCGACCAGACCCTGAGTTGAGTATATTTAGTATCCATCCATAGTAATTCTGCCCAAAGGCAGGTCCTTTACTGCAATCATAGCATTTTTATGCTATGCTTGCAGCTTTACTAGGTGTGGTAGCTTCCTGTTGCTTTCTACACCGGCGAAGGATGATGATGGCCATATGATTTCGGGGACCGTTTTGGCCTTAATGTTTTCCTGACATTGGTCTTACAGGTGAGGAAAAACCTCACCCAGAAAAACTGCCCCGACCAGGGATCGAACCCAGGCCCACTGCATGACAAGGCAGCATGCTACCTCGAGACCACAGCGGTGGACGATATTTACTATTATGAATAAAAAGTTGAATCATCATTTCTGTTCTGCCTATTTAATTCTCAGCTGTGCTGTCTTGTTTATGTTTCAGATTATGCTCACCTGTTTGCTACACTCATAACGAGATGCGCTAAAGATATAGATGTTCTTATCGAATCTCTTCCGAATGAGGATACATCAACAGATAACCAGGTAAAAAAAAAAAATGTTTGTCATTCGATATGAAAATACATTTGAAGGATACAGGTAAAGAACCCAGTATGTCACTTTTTTTTGTAGAAATGGAGTTTAAGGTGTCATAGATTCTCCATGGAAAACACTATCATTTAGAAGCATGGAACAGTAAAAGATAGTTTAGTTATGAGTTTATTTACCTCCAAATTTGGCATACAGGTAAGGAAATATGTATGCTGTACAACTAAAAGTAAACTTTCTAGGTTTCAAGGAAAAAGTGATTTACCTGTTTTTTTCCCCCGTACTCTTCATTTGTTGTGTGACATCACAAAAATGTTTGAGATCTTAAAAAATGATATATATTTACGACTTTCTAGATGAATGAAAAAAGTATTCATAAGAGATTAAGGGTCGTATCTATGAATGCATTAGACTGTGAAAGTCGTTCTCTGCTGAGAAAGTTGCATCCAAAGACGTTTTTGCATACATTAATTTACTTTTTTAAATCAATTTAGCTTCTTAATATTAATTTAATAACACCTTATGCCTTCATAACATAATGTACTGCAGAGAGGTTTGGGATTTAATCCAAGGCATTTGGTGCACAATCTAGTTATTAAAAACAGTACTTCACCATCCCCCCTCCGAGCTCCAAGATTGAAAATTTTTACAATTAAAATATCCAATCCTCACAGGTATTGAACCCAAGCCTTCTAGTCAGGAAGCAGGCATGTTACCTCAGCTAGTAGAGCAGACATTGTATACCAGAAGCTTTTTTTTTGTCCAATGCCACCAGGTTTCCTTTTATGACATTTCTGGCTTTCTCCCCTTGCATTGGCAGAATTGTAATCCATTTCTTACGTAGGGGCACATGTATGATGAAGTTACATTACCCCGATGATATTCATTCTTAGTAATTCTGCCCGAGGGCAGGTCTTTCACTGCTATCATACCATTTTCATGCTATGCTTTGCAGCTTTACTAGGGAATTATAGGTGTGGTAGCTTCCCGTTGCTTTCCACACCGGTGAAGGATGATGTTGATGGCCGGATGATTTTTGGAGACCGTTTTAAGCTTCCTGACATTTGTCTTACAGGTGAGGAAAAACCCTGAAAAAACCTCACCCAGGAGCTTGTCCTGACTAGGAATCGAACCCAGGCCTGCTTCATGACAAGGCAGCATGCTACCTCGAGACCACAGCAGTGGACTCCCGATGATATGATGAGTGATAAATGAACCGCCAGAAGAGTTCTTAACCTAAATCCCAGACCACGGACTTATGGTTTGACTAGGAATTGAACATGGGACCTCATGAACTGTAGTCAGAAATACTGACCACTAGCCCATAAGGCTGGGTGTACACCAGAAGTTGTACTGCATAATAATTCAGAGATGTATGTACCATATGGTGTAGACAGCAGGGCGTAGTCATGTTGATTGAGATCCATATTGTTTGCAATTATAGAACTTAATCTGTATTTTTCTGCCGTCTTTAAAACTGAAGTAGATTGTAAGGTGGAGAGAGAAATGCTTTAAAAATATGAAAGATAAAACAAGGCAGAATAGAATAAGAAATTAATTAAAAGTTAAAAACTGCATTTAGTATGTTCTGGTCACATTATAATGTAAAATTATATAAATTTCAAAGAAAAAGGTTTGAAAGGAAGATGGAAAATGAGAAATAGGAAGGCTTTACTAGGAAAGACACATGAAGTCATTTATTTAATGACACTTTTAACAGCTCAGGTCTTTAGTATTGCAATTCAAAGTTGGAAACAAAAAGACCAAACAATTTGTTCATAATAATGAATGGAGAACATATTTTAATTGACTCACCTCATACATACAATTAAAATATGTTCTCCATTCATTATTAATAATATAACCTCATAATGTTTACTTCCCGATATTAATTTAAATATAATTTGTTCATAGTTTGCTTCCTGTGGTGCAACCTAGAAGACCGTAAGCCTAACAGCTGGTTGCTGATATCACATCCACATGTGTCGGTAATAGAGGTGGGAGTATAGGAATGACATGTGGCCAGCATGTATAGTTCCCTAGCTGTTAGAACTGGTTTTCTCAGTCTGCAGTAAATACCTAATTTTTTTAATGCTGGTAGGCAATAGTCCCATACACGCTGAAATTCTTCCTTCCATCTGCTGTAAATCTACAACATGGAACCTAGTTAATTTAGTTACTCTCATTTCCCTGAAGATGCCACGAATAGTATGCATTCAACATACTGATCCAATGACACATCTAGTAGGCAATTAAGGTATTACTAGGATGAAGGAGGTCAGTGAATTTTGCTTAGAGGCTTCTTTATTCAGGCTTAAGGATATTTTATGAGCCTGAAAATCTTCAGACTCGGGGGGACGCATGGCTTAAGTTCCTCTTGGAGGACTTGATCCTTGGATTTTACCATCCTAAAAAAAAATCCATTGACCCTGGCTGCATTTGAACCCACGACTCTCGGGACTAGAGGCAAGGAACAGAACCACTAGTCCACTGTGGCCAACTAACTACAAGACCTAAAAACATCATCTCAAGCTAGGTTTGAATCTGTAAAATATGAAACCAGAGGTGAGGAAGGGTTTGAAAGGATGGAGATTGAAAGAGAAAAATTCTGGGAAGACGGAACCAATTGGAGAGTTGTTAGATGATCCACAAGTGTGGGAACACGACAATGATGACTGAAGTTAGGTACAAGGGACTATAGCTATGAGATGGCTGCTGTGGACTAGTGGTTATGCTCCTTGCCCCTGGTCCCAAGGATTGCATGTTCAAACCCAGCTGGGGTCAACGGATTTTTTTTTTAGGATGAAAAAATCCAAGGAGCAAATCCTCCAGGAGGAACTTTAAGCTATGAATTCCGACTCTGAAGATTTCCAGACTCACTAAACATCCTTAAACCTGAATAAAAAAGGCCTCTAAGCGAAATTTACCAATCTCAACATCATATTAATACATTAATTGCCACTAGATGTTTCATTGGGTTGGTATGTCTCATTGAGTTGGTATGTTGACTGCATGCTAGTCATGACATCTATGGACCATCAAGGTAATTAAATTAACTTAGTCCTAATGAAGGATAGGCTTTTGCTCAACATTGGGCTATAGTGACACTCTTCAATTGATAGTTGTGCTTTTCGTGAATTGTTTTCAGGTTACAAGTTTGAGGCGTTTAGAGCAGGACAACAAAGAAGCAGGAGAGAGGTTAGAGGAAGTAGTGAGGCGTGGAGAAGCTCTCTTGGAACAGATACAGGCTGCACTTGCTGACATAGCACAAAGTCAACTAGACATGCAGCACCTCCAAGGAGAAAATTCAAATGCTAACCCGCCAACATGAACTGTGATAATGTTGTCGTTCTTAAGTTTAAAATAATTATTTTCTTTACTTGATGAAACTCTGGGAAATACTCGTATACGTTTATATATAAAAAAATTCATTGCTTTCAGTTGAAGATGATGAAAATGATATCATGTATTGACTTATAAGCACTGATTTCAAATAAAAAAACATGCCATTTATATGTCAATTTCATCAGAAAATATTCCTTTCTTTAGTATAATTGATATTTCTATATTATGTATATATACTACAAATATTTATATTAAAAAAACTGATTTATCTACTGACAACGGATTGCGACCACAAAATTGATCTTATTGAAACAACAAATACTCTACAAGAATCACATAAATTTTTCTTTGCCTGTAGACTATTCAGCTATATAAAACAGTATTTTATGCCAGGCATGTCAACACATACAGGTTGTTTTGAAAGTGATAATCCATAATACCAGGATAAAAAGCAAAAATGTTCCAGTAAGCATGGGTCTGCAAGATTTATATTAAAATTATTTATACCTCACATCATATCCAGTCTTCTAATTATCCCAGTTTCAAAACCTAGCTATTTTAATCTTCAGTAATATCTCGACTGATGTTATGACTGTCAAGATATTACTGAAGATGAAGGCACCTAGGTTTTGAAAACGGTTTAATTAGAAGACTGGATATGATGTGAGGTATAAATAATTGTATATTTAAATTAATATTGGGAAGTAAACATTATGAGGTTATATCATTAATAGTGAGTGGAGAACATATATAACGACTCACCTCATATATTTTCAAATTTCTTCGATACCGGCGGTTTCAGACAAGAAATTTGAAAACATATGAGGTGAGTTGTTAAAAATATGTTCTCCACTCACTATTAATAAATCATTTTAATTGAATTCTTAAATTAAACCTCATAGTGGTTTTTCCTATAAAAGTTGAATGGATCTCCAAATTCATCTTTTTACTTTTATCAATCTACTTAAATATGAAGAATGTGGGGAAAAACTTGACAATATTACAATTAAAAATAAATTTATTTCTGACTAGTTACGAAAGAAAAATTGCAAAATAGATTTATGACACAATATCAGACTTAAATCTCAATAAAAACGTTTTGTGGTTGTCAAGTTTTTCACCTAATCCCTCATCCACTAAATACAGATAAAACCATTTTTTTTTCTGGTGGGGCTTGCTGAATACTAAAGTGCATAAGATCTTAGAAAATGATTGACAGCATGTGGGCAATTGTGCATATTAACCTTTACACGGCTACGAACGGGTATATGCATTGGCAAAGAAAATGCTTGCCGTGCTATGGGTGTGTATATCCATTCTCAACTTCAAACGCCTGCTAGTTATATAATACGTATTGCATTGCTTTCAAACTAAGCAGGCATATATATATCTCTTAGGAACCTAAATAAACTTTTTCCATATTTCTCCCTGCATTGAGCAAGGAGGGTTTTAAAGGCTGGAAATATCTCAGCAGTGAAAAGGTTAAAGGGGCTTGTCTTACTACTGACCAATTACAATCCATATTTACATACAATTTCGAGGATACATAGCACATGTAAAACAGGGACTTTCATTGTTTTATGTTGTATTTAAATATTAATACTTTCCTATACTTGACAATAATATTTTGAAAAGAAAAATTAATGCTTGAACCGGGACTCATATTAATTGTAACAGCAATTACATATAAATTCTGAGAGTCCGTGGATGCATGCAAGAAAGTACCTGATATGTTACAAATAAGCCATATTGAGATAAAGGTAATTCTTGCATGGTCAGATGGCAAAATTCATATCGAATCAGCCAGACATTATACAAGATCCATCTGTTGGTGGATTGTGAATCACCTACAGTTCTAAATTTGTTGTGAGTTAATGGAGAACCACGTCAGATTCTTTCACGGTAAGAATGCAATTTTTTTGAAAAGTCATCAGGTTCTTGTTATATATTTCGAATCGAACAAAATATATAACACATTTTCAAAAAAGGGGCGTGGCATCCCCAGACAGCCACGCGAATGGCTAACACATAATTCGCGATAATAATAATAATATTAAATTAAACTAAACTAACAATATCTCGGTATTAGCTTAAAACAATCATTAAGAACACCATGGATATCATTCGATCACGATATCCTAACAAATTAATACAAAAAATCACACATTAAAAAATCACCAGCCTCTGATCGGCTGACGGCCACAAGCGCCGTATTTAAAAATTACAAAATCATACACAAGTCAGAGCACACCGTCGCTACCATGCAGGTTAGAATGCTGGTTATTCATCATTATTTATTATCATATCGGTACTTAATCATACTCTAAATCACACCGGGGCTAATGCTTAAGCAGGAACCCGGGGTTCTCCTTTCTAGGACATCCTGGAGAACCAAAAGGAATTGCTCACCGCTTGTCATTAATTTGGCTAGCCGCAGGGCCTTTCCACCCAGACTACTTTACTTGGCATGCAGCCACAGAATTTACTTGTATTAAAATATTACCGAGAATGAAAAAGACAATTTGGATGTAGACTGACAGTAAGTGAGAGGATATTTTGCAACACTGTGATCCTAACACCAACTAGGAGCAGACATCAATCATAAATGAAGATCTCGTGCACTATAAGTACTAATTCCAAGAAAAAAGTGACAATTTAATCCATTTAAACAAAATTACAGGGGGAAGTAACCCTATGAGGTAATTTTCAATCTATAATTGAGTTGGATAAATGTTTTTACATCTCACCTCAAAGTTCCATGTTTTCACGACACCGGTTTCAAAGGCCTTTGCCTTCATCTTCAGTCAAACTCCAACTGTTGAAATTTTGCAGCTACCACTATCTTCCAAACTGCCGTCTGGTGCTGATTTTATAACTTGGAGATTAAATTTTGCTTGGACAAAATTTTGGAAGATGGTGGCAAAATTCAACAGTTGGAGTTTGACTGAAGATGAAGAAAAGGCCTTTGAACCAGTATTGTGAAAACATAGAACTTTATGAGGTGAGATGAATAAATATTTTATCCATTATAGATTAATTTAATGCTTTTAAAATTCATTATGAATCACTGTTGAAGTTACTATGTAAATTTAAAATAATAGATCTCAGCTGTCCTCAACTAGGTAAGATTTCTTCAAAAAACCGTGCAGGCCTTTTGGAACATGTTCTATATAAGCTTTTCGATTGGTACTGATTGTTGTAAGCTAAGATTTCATTTAAAGGGTTCAAGTCGTTGGGAATGTTCTTGTTGAGGTTTTTTCTGGTTTCTTTTAGGATTTTGATTTCTTCGAGGATGTTAATTTTGTAGTTGCCAAACATAATATAAAGAGGTCACCAATTCAACATAATCAACTACATGTTACCAATTCTACACAGAATTAACAGATGATGTCAGTATCAACTGAAAAGCTAAAGATGAAAGATGTTCCAAAAAATCTTACCTAATCAATGGTAAAGAGAAAAATATCTGCCTGAACCAGAAATTAAACCCCGAACCTCCAGTTTTCCATACTGATGCTCTGATCACTGAGTTAATTCAGGATTCCTTCCCATCCAAGCACAAATTCTCCTTTTAAATCTCTTGACCCCACATCCAATGCAGTGAACCGTCTTTCACAACATACACAGAATTGAATAAATAAACATTAACTATTAAATAGAGTAGGAGTTCTGGCTGAAGATGGACTTGATTA
The DNA here is from genome assembly GCA_030220185.1 of Diploptera punctata. Taxonomy (NCBI): domain Eukaryota; kingdom Metazoa; phylum Arthropoda; class Insecta; order Blattodea; family Blaberidae; genus Diploptera; species Diploptera punctata. The sequence goes on from JASPKZ010005296.1 coordinate 40,815, forward strand.
TGTTTGAAACTGTGGTTTCATGAAAAATGCAAAATTTATGAGATGAATTTTCAAAAAAATATGTTCTCCAATGAATTTGAATGATTATACCTCATAATATTTACTTCCCAACATCAATTTAATATAGATATATATTTATTTATTGTGTGGATGGGAAGGAAACCTGAAAGAGCTCAGTGATCAAAGCATCAGCAAGTAAAGCTAAAAGGTTCGGGGTTTAATTCTTGGTTCAGACAGAATTTTTTCTCTTTACCATTGATTACAATAGCTTATTAATATATATATATTAATTTATTAATTATTTTGATCATAGTAATAGCTTAAATTTAATAAGTTGATTGTATATCTTACTTATTTGAGGATAATAGATTGTATTACATAACCTCAATGGTGCTTTAATATGAATTTTAAGAGTTGATAGATCTCAAGTACGAGATTTATTAATTTATTATGAGTTTTATCATTTTAACTTTTAATTTATCAAGTACAAGAGCTCCAATAAACACTGGTCTGCAAATTAAGTGTTCATGAGATGCACCAGTAGTTGGGTTGGTTTCACATGTTGAAAGTTTTGGGATTGACTTTTGATTTATTTACATATGTGTAATAACTACCTATTCACTCTAGTTGGAAAAAATTGGAATTTAGTATTCATCAAGGCCCTTTCCCTCCCCCTCAAAAAAGACCTGAGTAACTGGTTAATTTCTAGATCAATTTTCATCAATGTTTTTATTTTAAATTTATCACTCACACCGAAGGGCAAATTAATATTTGAAGAGAAACATTTTTGCCTGAAGAGGGATTTCAACCTGAGACCTCTGGTTTTAGGCACCAGCTCTAAGACAGAGCACTGATGCATAAAACCAGAAGTCTATGATTCAAATCCCAGTTTCGGAAAAATAAAGTTTTCTCTTCAAATTTTTTAGAACCATGTTTGCTGAGGAATTTTTATTTTTCATCCTTACATTTTGGATCATCACTTATGAAGTTGTATTACAAGATGAAGAAATATTCAGATCACCACCACGAGATTCTCTATAGAAAATTCTTTTTATCACCATTGTGAGACCAAAGTTTTATATACAAGCCTCAGTGTTCTTGATTTTTACCACATCTTTCTTTTTCATGCCCTCCTTCACCTGATTTATCCCATCCTCCTAGGTCTTCCTTTTGGTTACCTATCACGCACTAGTAATATCAATGACTTTTTCTTTTATCTTCAAAAATTTTCTAAAATTTTTAATCTTCAAATTGAGACATACTGTGACAACATATAGGATTTTGGGTAAGTGGCTAAACATCTGTAGTTTTGCTTAAGAATTGCAAATGGAAAGACTCAATTTTTCCTATGTGAGTGAGGCATATCGTCGCTGTTACTCCAAAACCTCGCAACTCCACCAGCAGCTGAATTTGAGTTTTTGAGTCTTATGAATTCAAATAATCGATCCTCAACTGTGTACGAAATCTTAATCAACAATATGCAATACATTTTGTTCATTAAGATTTCATACACAGTTGAGGATCGAGTATTTGAATTCACAAGACTCAAAAACTCAAATTCAGCTGCTGGTGGAATTACAAAGTTGTGTTGTAACAGCAACAATATGTACTTATGAAACAGTGATGAAAGTAGAATTACAGCCTTCACCTTGGCGTTGACCTATTTATATCAACTTGCTTGACATAGCTTCTTAGTGGCACCCGTGTTTTTCTTGCAAAATAACCGGATAAAGACAAATTAAAAAAAAAAGATATGTGTAAATCCAACAAAATTGGATGATAAATTTGACTTGCTCAGGAATTTCTTTAGTTTATACAGTTCCTATGTAATAGGCTTTACTCAATAAATAAAGTGTGTCTATTGGCATCTTACCTCATAAAGTTCAGCTCTTTTAGAACATGTTTCAAAACACATTCGTGTTTCATCTTCAGCTTGTCCAGACTATTGATTTGTAAGTTGTCAGCCCTGGATGTCGAATCCTACTCCATCTTTTTTGTGGTCCAAAGAATTTGTAAATCAAATCCCTCTCCCCGGGAATTTTAAAATTCATCTCCTCTTACACTCATCTTATATTAGCTCCCTCTCTTGGACCGTTTCAAAGGATTTGTCTCCATCGTTCAGTTGATGACAGTGAATTCCTCAAAACTGGTCCAAGAGAAAGGAAGAGCTAATATGAAGTGAGATGTAAGAAACCAATTCAATTTATTTGATGAAATATTTCATAGCGTGACATATGAATTTTGTATAAATGAATTAGTTGGCATTCTTTCTATAGCTCTACATCAAGGTAAGATGCCTTAGACCATAAATAAAGAAAAATGAAATAATTTTCTATAGAGAATTTCATGGTGAATGTTTTCAGAAGTATTTGTCCATTCTGTGTATATATGTTTATACATACACTTATTAAACATAATAACTTGTCTCTCATCCATCCAGAATTAGATAAAATTTGATGTATTTAAATGGGTTTTATACATTAAAGTTCTCTTTCAATTTTACATACAACTCAATCATAGACAAAAGATCATAATGTTAAGAATTGGAAATACATGTCTCACCTGGATATCTTTTGGAGACCACTAACCTTCATTCTCTACTATATTGCAATTATTGTGTCTTTGAAATATGTCCAGGTGAGAAAATTTAATGAAATAAAGTGTATATTTCCATAATATAGAAACTATAAATATAAAAAAAACTTATATAACCTTACCTTATGCTTTGTCTTCTTTTTTAGACTGGTTTTAGAATAATTCAATGAGTCATTTTGAAAAGGGATCATATACAGCTGATCAAATTTTATAGGAGAGAGAAAAAACTGATTCAACTTGCAATAATAAAGCAACAAATCTGAATTATATTATTTTTAGTCTGATCATCTTACCTCAATATTAATGTTGATTTGTTCTTGGACATGTTTCAAAACAATTCTGTTTTATGTCAGCTTGTCCAGACTGGTTTGATTTATGTTGCACACCCTGGATGTCGATGTCAGCTCCATCCAGGGTGTGCAACATAATGCAACATAAATCAAACCAGTCTGGACAAGCTGATGATAAAACAGAATTGTTTTGAAACATGTCCAAGAACAAATCAACATTAATATTGAGGTAAGATGATCAGACTAAAAATAATATAATTAAAATAACCTCAAAATATCACTTCCTAAAATTAAATATTAATTAATCTGAAATTGCTATGAATAAAGTCAGAAAGTGGTAAAGGAATAGAGTAGTTAATCCGTCCTCATGCGGAAACGATGGAAGTACATATGTAAACATGGAATAACGAAAAATTGAATTTTAGAAAAAATAATAGATGATCCCTTTTTGAAACAACTCATTCAATTATTATTCCAAAACTGGTCTAAAAAGAAGGCAAAGTATAGAGTGAGGTGATAAAAGTTTTTTTTTAATATTCAATAAAAACCTCACAGTGTTACTTCCAATAAAGTTAAATGGAATCTAATGTACATAGACAAGCCATCTGTATGCAATAATAACACAACTAAAGAAGATAATTTCTGCGTAGAATGGAATTTGAACCTAAGACCTCCAGCTTTACATGATGACGCTTTACCATTGAGATACGTAGGCAACTCCAGGACCAGACACAAATTTCTCTCTTTAATTTTCTTTCTAGTTGTGTTACTATTCTTTACAGATGGTTAGTCTGTGCATGTTAGTTTCCATATTACATTCACAATTAGTTTATAGCACAATTTAAATCCCATCATTTCTTTTGATTTAGAAATGACTCTATGTTACTGTGAATAAAGTTTCACTATATCGGGCCATGGGGATTAAAGAGAGATAAATTAGCATATTTCCATACAGAAATATGATATATTGTATTTAATAAATAAATTATAAAATTGTATTACACATAGTGAATAAAATCCCAAATTAAAAAGTTAAAAGAGTCAATGCATTTCAATAGCGATGCCATTATTCTTAAAACTTAATATTGACTAAAGACAAACAAAGTGAAATGTGTAAACTATAAAAATCAGATAAAGTATTGACTGTGTCACATGATGTGATTAATTTCAAATTACATGTGACATCATAAATTTAATCCTCTTCTTTTTTAATTAAGGAAGAGAGGGTGGTGACTGGAATAGGGCCCTTGGCATTATTCATATTATCTTTGTTTTTATAAATTTCTAAACTAATTTTATTTAAGGAGATTATGAGTTTTTGAGAATAAAGTTCTTAGGAAAATTTTTGGATCAAAGAGAGATGAACAGACAGGTGAATGGAGAAGACTACATAACAATGAACTACATGGTTTTTATAGGAAGCCAGATATAATAAGAACAGTTAAGTCTCATAGACTAGAATGAGCAGGATATGTTGCGCTTATGGGGAATGAAAGACGTAAATGGAAGCTTCTCGTAGGAAAGCCAGAGGGAAAACGCCCAGTTGGTAGACCAAGAATGAGGTGGGAGGACAACATTAACTATGATTTGAGGGAAGTAGATTACACAGGGAATGATTGGAAAGCATTAGCTCAGGATAGGGATGTATGGAAAGCTTATGTCCGTGCGGCCATGAATCTACGGGTTCGATAGTGCCAGTGAGTAAGTAATTAATTTTATTTAATATAAAGGAAGTTAGGAAGCATTGACAATGACACAACTGCAATCTACAACAAAATCACAAATATAAGATGAGAGAAAATATCCTAACTCGTAATAATTTCTAAACTAAGTTTAAAAATTTATAAAACAAAAGAAAATACGAATAATGACAAGGGCCCATTCAAGTGAGTATTCTCTTTTCCTTAATTAAAAGAGAAAAGGATTAAGTTCATGATGTCTCATATAAAATAAAATTAATCACGTCATATGACGCAGTCAGTATTTTATCTGATTTTTAGTTTAAACATTTCAGTTATTTATCTTTAGTCAATATTAAATCTCGATAATAATAGTGTCAATATTGAAACGCATTGACTCTTTGAACTTTTAAATTTGGTGATTTGGAATTTTATTGATTGTGTAATATAAGTATTATAGGTTGTATCACTACGAGGTTTAATTAATATATTTCCATTTTAATTTAGTTGAGTTGTTTCTTGACTCACCTCATACTTCTTAACTCCCTCGCGATCCGGATTTCGTCACTTCATTTGTGACATTCTCAATGCTGTTCACATTCACAACTGTTGTCACAAATGAAGTGATGAAATCCAGATCGCGAGGGAGTTAAGAAGTATGAAGTGAGTCAAGAAACAACTCAACTAAATTAAAATAAACCTCATAGTGTTATTTCCTACCTACATAACTTAATATACTTCCAATTTATTCTCTGATAATATTACCCCATAGAGTCACTTCCTACCAACTGGTGATGGTTTATAAACTTTTTAAGTTCACATTTACCCATATCAATTGCACAGACAAATCAGAAAGGGTCGAGTATTTTTTGTACTATTTTACTAGCAAAATGATATATCAATTTGGACAAAAAAAAAGGGACAGATCAGAGAGAAGTTACAATAGATAAATAAAATATCAATTTATAAATGAAAGGGCATGGTCTGTGAGTTGATCTACCTTATGAGCAGAGGTGTTACATTAAAAAATAAATAAGTGAACATGCCTCATTTAAATAGCTGACAATTTACTGAGTAAAACTGAACAGTCTACAGGAACACTATAATACAGCAAAACCCCATTTAATCAAAATTTGCTTAATAAAAATACCGCACACAAAAACTTCGCACTATACAATATACAAATCATAGAGTTCGTAACAATTAGTACAGAACTTGATTTTACAACTCACCTCACATTTTGTATCCTCTCCAGTTCTAGTTCCAAGGAACTTTCCTCATTGTCAACTAGCGTCTGACTGTAGATTTGATGGCTGGCATTCCTTTGCTACTCCTCCCTCTGTTGGTATTACTGATGAACTACCAAATCATTCGAGTGCTACCTGCCAGTGTTCGAATCTGATTTGCTCGTTAGTATGCCAAGGAAAATCGATCCTTTCTGGGAGGGATACGTAACAGCCCTTTCCGACGCTAATTACAGCTATAGTGCTATCATCAAAATGTGCAAGAAGCATGGTTTCAATATATCCAGGAATGGGATTTACTCAGTTCTTAACAAAAAAGGTAAAACTCGTATGGGATTGATTATTAAGGGGAAAAAACAAGCACACCCTAAGCCTGTTACAAGCCGCACCCCTGAGGTGGTCAGGAAGGTTAAAACCCTTGTGACAGGAAACAATCGAGCCACCCAACGAGCAATAGCAGTGAAATTGGGCATCTCTCTTGATGAACTATCAAATGAAATCTATTTCCATGGAAATTTCAAAATTCATTATTTTGTCAGAAAAGCACAGAATTGAACAAACTCAATGGCGCAACAGGTCTAGAAGGCTCTTGGCCTACCAGCCTACTGCTGGCCTCACACCCATATGTCAATCACAGCCAGCCAGTGTAGGGGTGACGTGCGGTGAGTATGTTGGGTCCCCCAGCCAATATAGCTGGTTTTGTCAATCTGGAGCCACTAGTCCCATATTGACCGAAATTCCATGAGAAAATTTCTTCCCCCAAGGAGACCTGAACCATAGCTCTTTGCCAGGGCAAGTTACCTTAACCACTTGGCTACAGTGCAGGACAGCACAGAATTGAAGTAAATGCAAAATTGAAGAAATAATTAGAAAAATCTAGAGGAATCACAGTTTTTTTTTTTTGGGAGTGGGGGATCTACATAAAAATACAAAGACAAAATACAAAATTTTGAGATTCCTGGGGAAAAAGATTTGATTTGGATGTTCATCAGTCCACTAATAAAAAAAGTGTCATCATCCATGCAGCCTGTTACAGTCTCAAAGAGGAATTTTCCATCCAGCGCTTTTTTTGACAAATACTAAGTGTCAACTGATGTTGATGTTTTTATTATTAATTTAACATATCTCATTGAAGGATAAATTTAATTTGTAGAGAAAAATTTTGTCCAGATCCCCGGGACCTTTGGTTTACTGTACCAATGCTCTTACCAACTGAGCTACCGGGGCAAGTCCCAATCTAGACACCGGGTCCCGGTCTGGGCGAAAATTTTTCTCTTCAAATTAAACAAAGTGTCAACTGACGATTTTATTATTAATTTAACACTTCTCATTGAAGGATAAATTATATTTGAAGAGAAAATTTTCTCTTCAAATATAAAGTGTCAACTATCAAATCAACAGTAAGATGGCCAGTTGACAATGAAGAAAGTTCCTTGAAACTAGTCCTGGAGAAGATACAAAATAAGAGGCAAAGTGTAAAATTATTTTCATTTACTAATTGTTTAAATAAAACCTCATACTGTCACTTCCTAATAAAAATCTACTCATCTAATCAGTTTTGTTTTGTTCTCATATTGCAGCAAGTCTAGGAATAAGGATGGTTGTCCTTATTCTCTGCAGAAATGTGAACGTCTTTTAATAATGCTTTCCACATAACTGATCGGGTAAAGATAAAACTACTGCAGTTTATATTATAATAAACATTAATATTACACAATATATTCTTTCCTTTCATCTTAAAAAAATACTACAGTGAGTCTGAGCAAACAATGATAGGACATTGGTTACCCAACGTTCTATGGGTTTGGTGTGACAACTCCTGGTCATGCAAGCTGTGAGCGCTCGATTGAAATTGGATACAAGATATTAAATAATAATATTCATTGCTCATATTAATTTAAAATTTGATTTCCGTCACATTTTGGATCGTTGGAACTCACTAAGGAGGATTTTTTTCATAGTCAGACAGGGTGAATGAAATGGGTTGCTACCTGTTTTATTGCTTGTGATACATTTGAAAGTTTTCTTTAAAAATCTCATCTAACTGAATTGCTTAAGACAAAAGGGAAAAAAAAGTCTTTCTCAACTACTGATCATTTTGATGTATTACGAAACAATATTGTTGGTTTTTCATATTATTGTGTTTTTTATATAAAATGAGAAAATAACTCGAAGATGCCGATCATCTTGTCTATTACATATAACACAACTTGCAATCAAATTATAATTCACACAAATCAGTTCTTGTGCACTAATGGACCTAATTTATGTTCTTCTGTAAGGCGGCAAAGATTCCGTTGGATTTTCTTGTTATTCACAGAACCTGTTGCATTAAACTTATTCTCAAAGTTTAATATAGGGTGAGTCTATTGCATCTTACCTCATAAAAAGTAAGTTCTTTTGCGCATAATGCTTTATTTTAGAAAGTAACATTCTGAGGTTCTTTTAATCAAGATTTTGTGAGAAAGGAACATCTTACCTCAAATTAATATTGAGTTCTGTTTGAATATGTTTCAATATAATCCTCTATAACATCGTCAGCTTGAAAGTCTGGGCAAGCTGATGATATTAGACACTGTGTCAATTCAGGAAGTTGAACTAGGATTAAAAGCAGGTTTTAATCCTAAACAAAATTATATTCACACCTAATTGTGTTTCTATTCAAGAAATAAAAAAAACAGTAGAATTTTGAGTTAGAATCAATTTAGATAATATAGAGGATTATATCGAAATATGTTCAAACAGAACTCAACATTAATTTGAGGTAAAATGTTCTCATCCTCACAAAAACTTGATCTTTTGCACATGTTTCAGTATGCCTGCATAACATCATCAGTTTGTAACTGTTGAATTTTACATTGTCGATCCTCAACGTAAACTTCCACTCCATCCTTTAAAACCGGATATTTATCCCCATATAATAATAATAAGGATTTTTGTTTTGTTTATAATAATATTTATTTATATGAAGAATGGACATCAGATTGATTTATAGAATTCAAATTTTTTTTATAAGTATAAAAAAAAATTAACTAGTCAATATAAACTGTTAATACAGTTAGATGTTTTTATAACTGATGCAGTATGTAAAATACTTCAAATATTCAAATTGATAATTTTTATAAAGAAATAAATGGGATTGGACGAAGAGGATAGAAGTTAACTTGAAAATACTCCTTCCTTTTCTGTTGGACCAATCAGACCATAGAGGTTATAACTGAAATAAAAAGATGGCTACAATACTTGAAGATGGTCGGTCATGTTCAGCGACTGCTCCTTAAAGAATAAGGAAATAATTGTTTATTTTATTGATGTTGGTTGAAAGAAATAGTGTTAAAAGTATGAAAGATTATATAGTGATATAATAGTCATCCATCTTGGTAAAAAAAACAGTTTCTAAGTGAAAATAATGGATAATAATGACTGGATTGACCGTTAGCATTCGTCATCCGTTAAATACATAAAATAGTAATCTTCTAGAAGTGAAAAAATATCAACCTAAGCCGGAATCTTTTGGAACTTTTAAATTACAAGATTCATCTTGACCAAAGTGAAAGTTTTAAATAAACTAACTTATCGTTCAACTGTTAATAAAGTGTTGTTATTTGTGTAAGAAACTTTTCCTCATTCCCCTGAAGAGAGTTATTAGTGCCGTGGCAGATTTAAAGTGATTTAAATTATATCACAAATCTTCAACTTCGGATATCTCACCGAGAAACCCAACTTTAAATGTCTCCACAACGAGGGGTAAAATTAAACACAGCTTCAAATGGCGCATCAACGAGGGCTCGAATGGGAATCGAACCAGGGACCTGTAAACCTGAATCGAACCAAGGACCACGAGAATGAGGAAAGTAATAAAAAAATCTTCAAAAGTGAGTACAGTTAAAATTTATATGTGAAAAGTGAATTAGTGATAATAACAATTAATGCTTTTAAGAAATAAGAAAATATTAAAATACCCAACAATGGCCAATAACGAAAATATAACTTGTAAAACTGTTAATATTGATGAAGAAATTAGTGAAGGCCAAGAAAATTTAATTTTGTGTAACAATGAAAATAATCAAACTAATGATACACCTTCTTGGGTAACATTGTTAATAAATAACATTTCTGATATTAATAATAAACTGGAAAAGAATAGTGCAGAATTAATGGAAATTAGGAATGACAATTCAATTCTCAGTAGTAAATTAGAAGCTAATGTAACTAACCTTAGCAATAAAATTGATGCAAATATTTCCAATCTTAGTAAAGAAATTAAAGAAAATAACTTAAAACTAGATCAAAAGTTAGAAAGCATTAGGTTAGAATGCAAACAAAACAATTCTAAACTGGAACAGAGAATAGTAAATATAGCCAAAGATTGTAAAAATGAGATAGAAAAATGTAATGAAAAGATTGATGAAACACATAATCAAATAGAAATATCTTTGATTGAGGTAAGGCAAAGTTGCCAAGATAAAATCGAAGAATTAGGAACTAAAGTCGAAGATAGACTAAAAATTTCCGAAGAAAGTGTTATCTTAGGTAATGAAGAACTTCAATCAAAGATAACAAATGAAGTAATTATTATAAAAGAACAAGTTGAAGGATGGATAACTAAGATTGTAGAACTTGAAAACAAATATGTGTCAAAAACTAGTGAAAAGGAGATTGAGGTTATGTCAGGACATTCTAGTAATGTTAATAATGATCCTCCTTCTAGTAGTAGTAGTAAAAATGTATGTAAAATTCCTGCTAATCTTTTAGGGGAAATTAACTTACCTAATTTTGGTGATACTGTAGGCCAAAGCCCTACTGATTTCATTAGGGAAATTGAAGAATACTTCGAAATCAAAGGAATAGAAGACAAGTTCAGAATGTTCTTCATAAGAAAAAGTTTAAAAGACAATGCAGAGTCTTGGTTTAAGATAGCTTGCCATGATTCAATGACTTATCAAACATTTAAAAATGCTTTCTTAGGTTACTACTGGGGACCAGAAAGACAAAACAACACTAAGGTTAGACCTAACTAGTGGAAAATTCTCCAACAATGGTAAACAAGGTTATCTTAATTATTTCTTGGAGAAGGCAAAAATGGCATCATTGTTACAGCCTCCAATAGATGAGAGAACTTTAATTTCTATGTTATCGCATCACTTCCCAGATGAGATTAGATATCATTTGATAGTAGCCAGACCACAAAATGTTTCTGAAATGTTAGAGTTATTGGCTCTACTAGAGAATAAAAGAGAAGTAGATAAATGTAGTAAAAGAAATTTATTTGGGGAAGGGGCAGAGCCCTATAATAAGAAAGGTAATTTTGTAACTAAAAGAAATGATGAATATCATAATGAGAATAGAGAAAGAAGTTTCAAACAGGGCAACAATAATAATAGGTTTGTTCAAAATAGAAACAGCCCAAATAAAAATAGGATGACTAATAATTATAGTAACAATAGCCAGAATGGATGGTTCAAACGTAATGAAAATAGGAATGACAGACAAATTAATTATATGGATGTTAACAGAGTAGGAGAAAATAGAAATAGGTATTGGACTTCTCCTGTAGAGGTAAAAGAAGAAGGAATACCTATGGTAATGAAAGTAAAGGGTATTTCCAACGACAACAAAATTGTCAAATTAATGAAACTAGTGATAGGACAGAGCAAAATAGAATAGACTCTGTAACTATTCACAACCAAAGTCAAGATATACCTAGTAATGAAATGACCACGAAGTAAATCCACAGGATACATCATGCTTTAAACGCATAGAAGGGACATTAAAGACTCCGCAATGTAACTCAATCGTTATGAACTTAGGGGTCCCAAATAGGATGCTTTGATAGGTTTCAAAATTTAGAAAATTGTACCAGCAAATATGAGAGGAGATAGTAAGTTATGTACCTCAAGACAGCGGAGATAGCATAAATATTGACTAATCATTTGAATATTTATAAGAATCAGGATACTATTGCCTGATACTAATAAAGAATTAAATGTCATAGGACGACCACCCAAAATTAAAGTAAATTATTTTTAACAATGATGTTACTTGCATGGGGGGGAAGGAGGATAGCGGGCTGCTCAAACACAAACAATAGATCAGGAAATTTTATAATTTCTTAGTCAACAAAGGGAATAAGATAATGACTGTAAGAATATGTGGAGTGTATTGTACTCTTGCGATAGGCAAGAAGAAACTGCCAATTAAGCTACAGTGCCTTCTAGATTTATATATCGGAGGATATTACTTCAGTGCGATATGTTTAATTTCTCCATACTTGTCTTGTGATATGTTAATAGGCTGCGACCTGTTGGAGCAATATAATGCCATAATAAATTTTGAGTGTAAGAATATTTCCTTGTATAATGAAGATAATGTGAGAGTCGTCATCCCATTTGATAATGAATATGAGGAGAATAAGAATTTAAGTAAGAAGGAGAGTGACATTGCTGAAGAACACATTTTTATAGAGAATATTGTTGTTCATGAGGAGAGGGAATTGGTGAATGGCCGTGGATGCCAAATGCAAGATAATATTGCAGTTAATTGTACTTCCGACAAAAGTGTCGAGGGCGAAGATAGCCTTAATAATGAAAATGGTTGTGCTGACGATTATGTCGCATGTAAATGTTGTGATTTAGAATGTGTCTCTTGCAATACTGAGTATGATGAAATTCCTCTATTATATTGTGTGAGTGACGAACTTGATAAAGACATCTGTGAAATGATAAAGGAAAAAGTTAAAGACACTCATGGCATAAACAATGAACAGAAAGGCATGTTGTATGACATCTTAATGAAAAATAAGAGTTCTTTTTCTTCGAAGCCGGGATTGTGCAACTGTTTTAAATATTCCTTTAAAGTGATGGAACATCCACCTATAAATATTAAAAGTAGACCCATCCCTATTGCCATCAGAGAGCAGGCAGATCAAATGATAGATGACATGTTAAAGCAAGGAATAATACAGAAATCTGATTCTCCTTACGCCAACCATATTTGCTGGGTGTTAAAACCTAATGGCAAAATTCGCCTGTGTTTAGACAGTCGTAGGACAAATTCTTTCACTGTCCGGGATAATTATAGGCCCGAGACAATTGAAGCATCTATAGCAAATATGAAAACTGGTAGATTTATTAGTTCTATTGATTTAACTTCTTCATTTTGGCAGATAGAACTAGACCCCAAAGTTCGGCCCTATACAGCAATATTTTATGCTCTAAATAAATTTAGAATTTATGTTTATAAAAACAAAGTTATTGTTCATAGTGACCACATCTCACTAAGTTTTATAAGTAAATGTAGATTATCCAATAATAAACTGAGTAGGATGATCATGGAAATAATTTCCTATGATATTGAAATAAAACACATAGAAGGAGAACAGAATGTGTTTGCTGACCTCCTGTCTAGATTGAAAAGTGTTGGGAAAATACCTGAAACTGTACATACTCCTAAACACGAAGTAGTAATGTTTAATGTAAAACTGTATAGAGACAAAGAATTTTCATTGTTGATGAAAAACATTGTTGAGCATCAAAAATCTGATATAGAGTTACAACGATTGAAGTATAGTGCGAGAGATATAAATAATGATGACAAAAATGGAATTGATTGTAATAAGAAAATCGGTATAAAGGATGACATTCTTTACAAATTACATGGGAGAAATGTAAAAAAAAATGGAAAGTTATAATTCCTAATAATATGGAAGTTCCACTATTTAGAACTTTTCATGTCGGCTTAAATCATGCAGGTTGTGAAAAATTAGCTCTCAACATAAGTGAATTTTTTTATGTTAAACATTTAGATAAAAAGTTGAGAAAGTTTACTTCTTCATGCATAACTTGTCAAAAAGCCAAATGTATGAACGTAAAAATATGATATAGTTCCACAAAACATATTAAGGAAACAAGTAAATAGCTTAGTAGTAATGGATACTCATGGAGAAATGCCTACTACTCAATTTGGTTACAAGCATATTCTTGTATTATCTGATGTATTCTCAAAATTTGTAAAAATATATCCATTAAGAAGTGTAAATAGCAGAGCTTGCCTAGGTAAAATTGTGAGAGATTATTTACCTAATTATGGACCTATTGATGCACTACTTAGTGATAATGCTTCAGTGTTCTCAAGTCCTAAGTTTAAAGATAAACTTACTGCGATAGGAATTAAATTGTACCATTGTAGTAAATATCACCCAAAAAGTAATCCCTGTGAGAGAGTTAATAGGGAAATTACTACAAGTTTAAGAATTTTGACCCATCATAAACATTCTGACTGGTTTAAACATATCAGCGTCATAGAGAATGTTATGAATCATTCAATTAATGTCAATACTGGGGAAGCACCCATATTCCTAATGACAGGTAAACAACCTGACAGGTTAATTGCTAATTTACCATTACCTATCATTGATAAAAGTCAAATCCCGGAGACATCCGAGGAAATATGTAAAAGAGTTATTGAAAGGTTAGAATGTCGCACACAAGAAAAGCGCAACAATAAGGTTAAAAGACATAAAAGGAAGTGGAATCCCAAAGTTGGAGACAAAGTTCTCATAAGGGATATTTCATTATCCAATGCTTTAAAGAAACAATATCATAGGATGAACCTATTGTATAAAGTCCCTATGAAATATTTAAAAATTTTAATGATACTACATATGAGCTAAGAGAAATAGACACTAGAAAAGAAATTGGAAAATATTCCAAAGAACTTTTGAAACCATTTCAGACTCCTATTAATTAGTTGTAGCTGGTGACTTCAAATAGTTCAAAGTGTATTTAAAATCTTGTATGTAAATTTTGTAAAATTAATATTTCTATTTTATCATGTAACATGTATTTATTATAATTGTGATGTATTACATTGTATTGATTCTAATACAGATGAATCTTGTATAGAAAGAAACTTGATATTTGGGGAAAGTGATTTATTTTAATTTAGCCTCACACTTAGTTGTAGCTAAGATTAAAATAAATCAGGGGCAATTTAAAACCGGATATTTATCCCCATATAATAATAATAAGGATTTTTGTTTTGTTTATAATAATATTTATTTATATGAAGAATGGACATCAGATTGATTTATAGAATTCAAATTTTTTTTATAAGTATAAAAAAAAATTAACTAGTCAATATAAACTGTTAATACAGTTAGATGTTTTTATAACTGATGCAGTATGTAAAATACTTCAAATATTCAAATTGATAATTTTTATAAAGAAATAAATGGGATTGGACGAAGAGGATAGAAGTTAACTTGAAAATACTCCTTCCTTTTCTGTTGGACCAATCAGACCATAGAGGTTATAACTGAAATAAAAAGATGGCTACAATACTTGAAGATGGTCGGTCATGTTCAGCGACTGCTCCTTAAAGAATAAGGAAATAATTGTTTATTTTATTGATGTTGGTTGAAAGAAATAGTGTTAAAGTATGAAAGATTATATAGTGATATAATAGTCATCCATCTTGGTAAAAAAACAGTTTCTAAGTGAAAATAATGGATAATAATGACTGGATTGACCGTTAGCATTCGTCATCCGTTAAATACATAAAATAGTAATCTTCTAGAAGTGAAAAAATATCAACCTAAGCCGGAATCTTTTGGAACTTTTAAATTACAAGATTCATCTTGACCAAAGTGAAAGTTTTAAATAAACTAACTTATCGTTCAACTGTTAATAAAGTGTTGTTATTTGTGTAAGAAACTTTTCCTCATTCCCCTGAAGAGAGTTATTAGTGCCGTGGCAGATTTAAAGTGATTTAAATTATATCACAAATCTTCAACTTCGGATATCTCACCGAGAAACCCAACTTTAAATGTCTCCACAACGAGGGGTAAAATTAAACACAGCTTCACCTTTGGTGGAACGAAGAACTTGCAAATCAAATCCTTTTCCCTGGGAATTTTAAAATTCATGATTCTATCTCTGTTCTTCTGGATGTAGATCTTCTTGCAAATGGTCGTTTCTTTTTTAATTTCTAACTGTTTTAATAATTTGATGTTAGAAAATACAAAATAACTCCATCATTTGGGAGAAGATTTACATCCAGAAGAACAAAGATAGAATTTTGATATTCCTGGGGAAAAGAATTTGATTTGCAAGTTATTTGGTCTATCAAAAGATGGAATGGCAGTCGATATCCAGGGCCACGAACATAAAATTCAACAATCTGGACAATCTGATGATACACAGGCGCATGATTAAATTAAAATGTTTCATACCTCTCCTCATATCCAGTCTTCTAAGTAGATCACAATTTCAAATCCTTGGCCGCCAAGGCTTCGAATTCACAATCTACTTAGAAGACTGGATATGAGGAGGGCTATGAAGCATTTTAATTTATTCATAAATTAAACCTCATAGTGATTTATTCCTATAAAAGTTCAATGCACACGTGTATTAAAACATGTCCAAAAGATGATGATATAGAAGAATATTACTTATTTTAGGAATTCTCACTATGAAGTATATTCATTAAGGTAGAATATATCGAAACATGTTCAAGAACAAATCAACATTAAATTGAGGTAAGATATATATATATAAATAAATTATATTATTTTTAGTCTGATCATCTTACCTCAATATTAATGCTTGTCCAGACTAAAAATAATATAATTAAAATAACCTCAAAATATCACTTCCTAAAATTAAATATTATATATATATATATATATATATATATATATATATATATATAGACTAAAAAAACTTGATGTCCAAAAGAACTCCACTTTTATGAGGTAAGATGCAACAGACTCACCTCATAATGTTACTTACTATTGTAATTTATTAATTAATGTGGTATTTTTACATGGAAGTGGCCTATTAGGAAATATACGTCTAAATTTTCATCATTCTACATCTATCTATCTTTGAGATTTTACAGTTGCTGCCCGTCTTCCCATACTAAACTACCAAAACCTATGATCTTGGGCATCTTCAATGCTTAGCCCTCTGGTTTGCATTGCTATCCTCATGCTTTCTTTCCATGTTAACTTTGGTCTCCTCCTTTCCTTCTTTCTGGTCAGTTACCATTGATATAGTTTTTCTTACATGAATTCTTATTTATTAAAAAGATTTTTAAAATGTACACATGGGGCAAGTGAGTATACAACCATACTCTAGTATGAACACTCATGAAATCAATAATATACACATTCACTCCAAGGTCTAATCTCAAATTGAATCGGTCTCATTTGTTGCTTATAAATTATGCTAGAGTAGGCCTGAAATTCACGAGTACTTGTGGCATGCATGACCGGGAATTGTCACACCAGACCCACATAGTGGTGGGTAACTTATGTCTCATCAATGTCCACTTACAAGGAGAGAACACACACTGTATATCACCAAATTAAATAAAATTTTGTGAGATTAAAGAACAAGACCTACTGTTAAAAATCATACTTGGTTAAGGAAGGAGCTGATGGCCTTTCGTTTTGGAAATTTTAGCAATTCTTTGTAACATACTTCCTTTAGGGTCCTATTCATATAAGTACATTCTGTGTAATGGCATAGCTCATTTGGATAGACACAGGACTGTCATGTAGGTATTCCAGGTTCGATTCCCGGCAAATTATTATTATTTTTTTAAATAATGCTTGGTATTAAATTATTTTTAGTCTGTTCATCTTACCTGAATATTAATGTTGATTTGTTCTTGAACATGTTTCGATTATATCTGGGCAGCAAGATGCTGATGATAAAATTGAAACATGTTCAAGAACAAATCTACATTAATATTGAGGTAAGATGAACAGACTAAAAATAATTAAATTAAAATAACCTCAAAATATTACTTCCTAAAATAAAATATATTCTCCTTCCTCTTCCTTTCATGTGATAGATCTAGTGGTCTGTTACGGTCTCAATCCAACATTTGAAGGATCTGCCCAAAGATCTCTTGCTTGGTATTATCATTTTTTTTTGTTCAATGCCTCAGGTTGTCACTTCGATATTTCTGGTGTTCTCTCCTGGCATTGGCATAATTGTAACCCACAGGTTTACGTTGTCCTGATGATATGATGGATGATAGTGGAGCACCAGTAGAGTTCTTAATCCTAAACTTCACCTAAGGCAAATATGAAATATGATGATTGTGATGGCCATATGATGCTCGGGGACTCTTTGGGCTTTGAAGTTTCCCGGCATTTGTCTTACAAGTGAGGAAAAACCCCGAAAAAACCTCACCCAGGAAACTTGCCTTGACTGTGGATTGAAACCGGGCCTGTTGCGTGACAAAGCAGCATGCTACCTCAAGACCACAGCGGTGGATTTTATTATTATATTTGAAGAGAAAAATTATATGCTCAGACTGGGGTTTGAATCCAGGACCTTTGGCTTTCTAGGCCAATGCTCTACTACTGAGCTATCTATTACTGTTATTACTACTACTTTCATTGATGTAATATTTCTAATTTTTTCTGTATTCGAATTGGTCTATATGCATACACTAATATTTCATTGTTTATCATTTACAATACAATATTAGTGAATTAGTAATTTTTTTAAAAATATGAAGTGTTCAATACATTGAGAAATATGATATACATAGATAACTGTCATTACAATATTAATTATTATCTACATATATATATGACATGATAAGAAAAATAAATGCCTGGACGGGATTTGAACCCAGACCTCTGGGTTGGTACCCCAGCATGCTATCCATTACACCACCGGGCAAATCCAATACAACATTTATCTTTCTTTTATATATATATATATATATAAATAATATATTCAAATCCCGCCCAGGCATTTATTTTTCTTATCATGCCATTTTTAGCTTGCATTGCTCAACGCCAAAAATTAAATTATGACACATATATATATATATATATGTCCACGGCTATGGCCTCGAGGTAGCGTGCTGGCTTGTCACGCAGCGGGCCCAGATTCAATCCCCAGTCGGGACAGTTTTTCTGGGTGAGGTTTTTATCGGGGTTTTTCCTCACCTGTAAGACTAATGGCCCAAACGGTCCCCGAAATCATATGGCCATCACCATCCCTATCATTATCATCATCATCATCCTCCACCAGTATGGGAAGCTACCACACCTACAATTCCCTAGTAAAGCTGCAAGCATGGCATGAAAATGCTATGATTGCAGTGAAAGACCTGCCTTCGGGCAGAATTACTATGGATAGATGGATATATATATATATATATATATATATATATAAACAAATGTATGTCTGTCTGTTTGTTCTTTATAGACTTCTAAACCAATCAATCAATCTTCATGAAAATTTGTATATACAGGTTTTGAGATGTGTCGAGTTTTTAGTTGTTATCTATTATGTTGTAAAATCATTAGGTGTATGAGTTCACCTGAAACCAAAATTTAAAAATCGCTCTAGCAATCGCAATTTTCGATGTTTTACAACAAAACTCGGAACATCTTATTAAAATAAACCGAGATATGTCTATCTATCTATCTTCGGGTTTTTACAGCTGCTGCCGTCTTCCCGTGCCAAACCTCCAAAGCCTACGGTCTTGGGCATCTTCGATGCTTCTAGCAACCGCCATGTTTGGTTCGTCGCAGTTGTAGCAAGAATTAATAGACTCTAAATACTACAATATAATTAATATGATTAATAATAATAACTGGAAGGCGCACAAACGTCCACATGAGTCTATTACCAACATAGGAACCCCAAACGAATGGTACCTACCCCTCTAAGGTATAATGAATAACATGTGCATTTGGAGTGGGGATGGTGACTTTATGGGAGGAGTCATCGCCCTTATAAGGCAAGGACACGTGACAAAACACTCTCACATATACTCACACTCATACGTTCTACAAGAAACAAGACCTACAGCAACCGTCCGCGATCTTTAGTAAATTTTAAAATCTTACGTATTTTAAAATCCAAGATAATTAGTAACTAGGAATTTTAAGTGATATTAAATATGCATGGACTTAAATAAACTCATCAACTCCACTCCGAATATTAGTGAGATATCCACTCCGAATATTAGTGAGATATAAAAGATTGTAAGTCTATGTACGTTATTAGTGCAAAATTATTCAATAAACTGGAGTAATAAGTTTAAATTTATTTATAATTATATAAATAATATAAACATCCCTGAGTTATCATATTCTACCCTGAGCGAACTGGCACACAGTGTATACCATATAATTAATTAACCTTCAATATTTAATTTATTTAGGCATAGCAGCATATGCCAGGTATTAGCTAGTTAAAGACCAACCAGAATTTGAAACTGGAATGTCTACGTGACAATCCAGTGTCTATCCACATGAGCTATGCTGTCATACAGTATGAGTTCCTTCAATAAGCACCTAAAGGAAGTATGTTACAATGAATTGCTAATATTTCTAAATCGAGGGGCCATTAGACTCCTAATCTAGGTATGATTTTAAACAGTAGGTCCTTGTTCTTTAATCTCACTAAATTTTATTTAATTGGTGATGTACAGAGCGTGTCCTCTCCTGGTTAGACTCACGGTAGTTATATGAAATATTTATGCCCCCTTATTTTAAATAAATGGGGTCCTACTGTATTTTGAAAATAAATCAAAGAAAAAAGACAACAAAGGAATATGAGCAGAAATTACCAGTATATAAAAAAAAGTATGTTTTGGGGGGATTTTATCTGAATTTTTCTCAGCTGTACAACGGGACAATACGTAATGCATTAACTTAGCAAGCTAAAGCTAGTTCTAAAAAGAAGAAAAAAATCACACTCACTTTTGAATGCACTATGTCAGTATTGAGCTAGAATGCAGTCGTTCTAGCAATGACTTATTTTACTTGCTCATTCTTTCACTGTACACAACACAATTACATCAAAGTAAGGGAAGTTTTTTCCACTTATTTATATTAAAAATTTCAACCACATTTACCAAGTACACAATGCAATGATTTAGTTCAGTGTTCCTCTGCACTGCGCATTGCCACACAAACATGGAATTTTTTCATCCTCAATTGGGAACTTGTAATCGTACGTGATTTCCTCATTAACACTTATCTGCTGCTTCGAGTAGATCACAATCTTCTTTTGACCCTCAATTGTGATGATTTTGGCATAACAATTTGGCTGCAAAAAAAAGTTGCCATATACTATATATAGAGTCAATGCATAACATGCAATCGAACAAGCAAATAATATAGTGGCAACACTAGCAATAGCTTCAAATGACTAAACCCATTCAGTTTTAATAATGGAAATAATGAAATTAAATAAATAATCAATTGAGTTGGTGTTTACTTGATGAAAATCCATATTTATTAATTAAATAAAAATAAAACGTAGTTTTATTTGATTTTCATATTTATTATATAATTCAGTGACAGCTATTTCGGTACACTGTACCTTCTTCAGACATGTTAACAAATTATGAATTGTGTTCCAACTGATCTAACCAACAATACAACAATATTAATTTAATTTTTTTAATTTAACAAAGGGGATTCATTCAAATCAAGTAGAGAATTTAACAGTTTGTTACTACTTTTCAATTTATTTATTTCTACAGCCTCCAAAAGATCTAACTTCTTACCCTTATCACAAACGTGTAAAATTTCAAAATTTTGGCATATGCCAACCACCTATTCCAATTTAATCATTGTTTCGATCCAAATTTTGAAATTTTACACGTTTGTGATAAGGGTAAGAAGTTAGATCTTTTGGAGGCTGTAAAAATAAATAAATTTAAAAGTAGTAACAAACTGTTAAATTCTCAACTTGATTTGAATGAATCCCCTTTGTTAAATTAAAAAATTTAAATAAATATTGTTGTATTGTTGCTTAGATCAGTTGGAACACAATTCATAATTTGTTAACATGTCTGAAGAAGGTACAGTGTACCGAAACAGCTGTCACTGAATTATATAATAAATATGAAAATCAAATAAAACTATGTTTTATTTTTATTTAATTAATAAATTAAATAAAAGCTAATATAATTATTATATACAACTTTCCTCATTACAGGATTGCCACAAGGACAAAGTGATACAGACAATTAATTTTGTTGTTCATATTATTCGTTTTTAAGCATCTTAATGATGGAGAAATTATATTAGAAAAGAAAAATATACACCTAGACTGGGGTTTGAACCCAGGACCTTTGACTCTCTATGTCAATGCTTTATCCAAGTAAGCTACCTAGGCCTCCTATCTAAACATGTATTTTTCTCTTCTACATAGTTAATTCCCTAACCACAATTGCTACGATTTTTTGCAAATGGCAGCTCCTTTGTTAAGAAGACTTTTTATTGGGAATTTAAACATTACTTATAAAGCCAGTAGTGCTCTTTTAATGTTCTACAAAGCACTATTGGCTAACACATGGCTCCATGTAAACCAGTAACAATAATGATGTGTCATACTCACATTGCAGCTATGGTTGATGAATCGTGCCAGGTTGCCACATTTGGTTGCATCTATAATGGTATCTACATCGATCCTGAACAGATAAGAGCTGCCAATGCCTGTAGCCTCATAATGGCGCTCTCGTAAATCAGCAACAACTGGACGAACCATCTGACCTACATACTCAATCACCATTTCATCAGCTGCTATCGGTTCCATTGCAAACAGACCCCAGTCGTGGATTGCTGACTTGGCAAATTTTAATTGTTTCTTACGGAACTGAAAGTAAAAACAAATTACTTCATCAATAAATTACAATAGAAAGTAACATTAAATCCAATCTCATATACAGTCCTAGATGGTCAGATATTTGAGAAAGTTGATAGTATTAAATACCTGGGTTCTCTAATTACCACAAAAAATTAATTGAGTGAAGAGGTTCGAGCAAGGATTAGAATGGGCAACAGATGCTTCTATGCATTAAAACAATTTTTTAAGTCAAGAACAATAAGTAGGATAGCAAAAATTAAAACATATAAAACAATATTGAAACCTATAGTTATTTTAAAATAATAAATATGATAATAAAAAAATCTGGAATTTATCAAATTAACTGCAAAGTTTGCAATAAAGTATATATATATATATATATATATATAGGAAAAACAAAAAGGAACTTAGACACTCTCAAAAAAGAACACTTTAGAACATAAAAAAATGGTGAAATTGAAAAATCAGCAATAGCAGCACATAGTTTATTACAGAATCATACAAATTGAAAAAGAAACAAAACTTTTGAAACATCAATGGAATTAACAGTTTAGGAAAAGATATACATTCAAAAAAACTGTACTAGAGCCACGAACTTTGAGTTTCAAGACAAACCAAATTTGGTTACAAAGTTCTTCAAAAGTACACCAGATGGCAGTTTAGAAAATTACCAGCATGTCGTGAAAATAGCTGAAGATGGGAATGAATGATATGTATCCCAATACTGCAGTTTTGTGTTAAAAAACATAGATGTATGAGGTAAGAAGAATTCATGATTCATTTGATTCTGACCAATAGTTGTTTGGAAGCAAAACATAGACATTATCAAAAAAAAGATAAGTGCATATTAAATATGTGAGAAAGAAAAAATATTAAGGAAGATATATGGAGAATTAGAATGAACCAGGAATTGAAAGAATTATACAGATCTGGTAGGAGATATTAGAAGAAAGAGACTGGAATGGGTAGGACATTGTTGCGGATGGAGCAAGAAAGAGGTGAAAGAAAGATTTTAGAGGGGAAACCAGAGAGAAAAAGAAAGGTTGGAAGACAGAAACTAAGATGGTTAGATAAGGTTGAGAAAGACTTAAGACAACTAAAGGTGAAAAGGTGGAGACAGAAAGCTAGTAATAGAGAACAATGGGCAGTTGTTATGTAGGAGACCAAGGCTCTTAGAGGACCGTAGAGCCAAAGAAAAAAGAAGAAGAAAGTAACATTACAAGGTTCTTAATAAATAAGGTGTCTGTTACAACTCCAATCTTCTTCTTCTTCTTGTAAGCCCATGTTTCCCTTAACAGAGATTTAGGCGCTCTCCCCCTATAGGGAAGAATTTGAACCATACTAATTTAGATACTTGAGTGGTCCGCGTTCATACTAACATCTAGGAAACCAAGGTAGTACTAGGACGGGAAAATTCGGTAAATTTTGCTTAGAGGCCTTTTATTCAGGCTTAAGGATCTTTTACGAGCCTGAAAATCTTCAGACTAGGGACCCACAGCTTAAAGTCCCTCCGGAGGACTTGCTCCTTGGATTTTTCCATCCTAAAAAAATCCATCGACCCTGGCCGGGTTTGAACCCGTGACCAGAGGCAAGGATCATAACCACTAGTCCACCGCGGCCAATTTCATCTCCAATCTCAGATATTAAATTTAACATTGCTCACCAAAAAGGCAACTTTTATTTGAAGAGAAAACTGATTCAGGTGTATTTTTTTCTAAACTACTGTAATCAATGGTAAAGAGAAACATTTCTGCCTGAACTGGGAATTGAACCATGAACCTTCAGCTTTATGTGCTGATGCTCTGACAACTGAGCTAATTCAGACTACATTCCCACCCACGCATAAATCCTCTCTTTACATTACTCTCTTGGTCCCGTATTCAATTCAATGAATCATCATTCACAAATACACATTCAATAGCTTCTACATTAAGAAGACATGAATTTTATATTTTTGATGTTTGTATTTAAATTAACACATTCCAATTCTGGATAGAATCTAATTTAAGAAAGAAAAATTAATGTTTGAACCAGGATTTGAATGCTGGATCCCTAGTTCTACATACTAGTGTGCTGTCCAATCACACCATTCAAATGACGAAACAAATATTAACATAAATAAACAAATATTGATTGTGTACTTGACTCAAATTCAAAATTTTAAGACCCTTATTTATATGAAGAAAAGCGTGTTGTACCTTGAGCTGATTAAATTTGAGTAGGTCACTGTCAGTGTCGATGCCAAACGCTGTCAAAAGACGTCGCTGGTTGCTACGTGCTTCCCTAGACAAGGCTTGCATCTTTCCAGACACTGACTTGGGTACATCTGCTGCCATTCCACCAACACCCACCTCCATATTGCCACCAGCCTGTTGAATTGTTTGTCCGTAGTGGTGCTGAAATCCAACCAGAAAACTCTATGTAAACATGGTTTAATTTTTATAAAAAATTCTCTTGAAAAAAACAATTTGTACTTTTATATTAAATTAATGTTCGGAAGTAAATATTATGAGGTATTAAGTTATGTAGATAGGAAATAACATTATGAGGTTTTTTTAATATTGTTTATTTTTTATTTCACTCACCTCATACTTCATAACTCCTCCAAACCTAGGGTTTCGTCACATCATTTGTAACAAATGATGTGACGAAACCCTGGGTTTGCGAGGAGTTATGAAGTATGAGGTGAGTGAAATAAAAAATAAACAATTATGAGGTATAATCATTCAAATTCATAGAAGATTTTTTTTGACAACTCACATTATAAATTTTGTGTTTTTCACAATACTGCAGTTTCAAATGTAATCATATCCATCTTCAGCCATAACTCCAACTGAATACATTTGAAACTGCAGTATTGTGAAAAACACTAAATTTATGAGGTGAGTTGTAAAAAAAAATGTTCTCTGACGAATTTCAAATTTGTAACAAAATCAAATGTTTATTACCTCTCCTCATACAAATCCTCTAAGTAGATCGCGATTTCGAGACCATAACGGTCTCATCTTCAGTACTTCTTTGGCGACTGATATTATGTCGATCGGAAAAAACTCTTCTTCTTCCCTCTGTTGGTGGACCGATGAACCTCTGGATCAGGTCAGAATTTGCAGGAATTTCGAAGTTCGTAAGTTTTCCTTTGTTTTTCTGAATGTGGATCTTTTCCCAAACCGTGAGTTCCTTTTGTTTGTCTATTTGTTTAATTAGACTGGTTTTTGATTCAATTAAATGTTTTTCGGACCAAGTATGAGCAGATACTGCTGACTTTTCCACTTCTCCATTTTTGACGTTTCTACAATGTCCTTTCACCCTTGTTTTCAAATTTCTTTTTGTTTTTCCAATATAAATTTTGTCACAATCCCTGCATTTGATCTGATAAATTCCTGATTTGTTTTCATTTTCAATTCTTTCATTTTTATTGGTTTTAATTATCCTATTAAGGCTGTATTCGTTCTTCGGTGCTAATGTTATATTAAACTTTTTGAAATTTTTTTTAAAATTTATGGTGTTTCAAATAGTACTGAAGATGAGACCGCTATGGTCTCGAAATCGCGATCTACTTAGAAGATTTGTATGAGGAGAGGTAAGAAACATTTGATTTTACCATAAATTAAACCCCATAGTGATTAATTCCTGTAAAAGTTAAATTCAAATTTGTACTTTGTTTAACTCATTCTAGCAAATAAAAATTGTACACTGCCACACCCCCCTGGTCTCGAATTTAAAAATTATATGATTATTTAATTTTTAACCCCACCAGGACACTAAAAAGAACATTAGAAATGAGAATTAAAAAATAAGAAGCAACCATTGGGAAGACCAAGACTGAGGTGGAATAGTGTTAAAGCAAGATGAGTAGAAAGCACAACAATCGTGAATGAAAAAAGCTGGAAGGAATCTAACAAGAAAACTGTTAACTAATGCATGCCGAAATCTATCTTGAAATGTCTTCCAGAGAAGCATTTCGATGTACCAAGACCGTGCCCAAAAAAATAATTTGCCTTTTTTAACGGCAAGGCACTAAATCTATCATTTAAGACCACATGCAAATACATTAGTCTCTACTCAAATTACTTCCAATCACTGGTGAGCTGACTTTCCGTGAGAAAATGCAAAGATCGAATTAGCTACCCACAAACTGGTCATGCATGAAAGTCATCATTTTCGTAATATTGGCAAGAAATTACACAGAATTCTCAGCGATAAAACCACTTCTGTTATTTTCATCTGCTAGAGGAATGCATTTACGCTTGCATCTTGAGAAATAATACTGTATACGACGACGTCTGTATCGCGCAATATTACGCCTATTCTCCTGTTCTTCCAGTTGAATTCTTTGGTAGACTCTATCAAATTCCTCTTCTCCGCGTATACCGAAAACATGATCAAAGTCTTCAAGGTCCGACATCTTGGATTAAGCAGCAAGGTACGTGGCAAGGTTTCAAACTACATCGGTTACCATCGGGTTGCTCACAATTCGTTTCTCTGCTAAGTCACCTCGCCAGGTAGCTTAGGAATTTCAACAATTATTATTGCATGAACAGATTTTTGAGTACGCAAAAATGTATTTGGATGCAACTTTCTCAGCAGAGAACAGGCAGAGAACGACTTTTATGGTGTAATGCGTTCATAGATTCGAGCCTAAACTGTAGGGAAGTAATACAACTCTGGAATTGGTAGACTGAAAACCCGTCACTACACTACACCTACTGTATCTCCGGCTCTGAAGTTTAAGTTATATGAGAGGTAAAGGGAGAAACTTGCCCTCTACTGCCAATAGGGAAATGGTTGATGTAGTAGTGCACATCAGCCACAACCAATTACTGCTCTTGACGCTGCTATAGGAAACTAGTAAGGTTTGAAATTGCTGAGATGTCAGCTGTATGTCTGCTAATCGCATGCATAAAGCGGCCACTCCCACTGAATATCCATATCGGCAACACTGTCGTGAAAACGTCAAGGCCAGAGAATCAGTGGTTGCAGTATACCTGTCATCCCACCTTGCTCCACCCCACTCTTATATAAGCAGGGAGTCCATCTCCATACAGTGAGTTGCCATTGCTGGATTCAATTTCTGTTCCTTGCAGTTAAAAATGGCAGCTAATTTTTTGGACACAGCCTTGGTACATCACAACACTTCTCTAGGAGAAATTTAAAGGTAGGTTTCAGCATGCAATGGCTCACAGTTCCCTTGTTAGTGAGTTGACCCATAGAGAACATGCAAATATCCTATACAAGAAGAAGTGGTTCTTATATGTGCCACAAGTCTACAATAAGGGATCCAAGGCTTTAATTCCTTTTCAAACAAAGTCATACTCAGGATTTTTACTCCCTGAAATACAGGGTGCTTCGAAGCTTTTTGTTCAAATTAATACAGCAGGAAGAGAACATCAAAACAAATATATTTCGATAAGGAGCATATGATCCCTCAATGGTATCTTTACCTTGTCGTGGTGGAGTGGCTTGCGTGCTTAAATGATCCCGAGAGCTATGCCGGCGGTAGCATTGCTGCCGATAGGGTTACCCATGCTGGACTGGTCGAAGGTGATAAGCCAGACGAAAAAAGTACATTTGTCGAAAGAGTGACAATCTTTCACTGTAAAAATATAACCGTCAAGAAATGAGGACATGGGTTCAACTGGGGTAAAATTTTCCGAAGGTCAAATAGTTCCCCATTCGGTTCTCTGGGCGGGGACTACTTCAGGGAATCCATGCCAAAGATTTGAGGGAAGTGGATTATACAGGGGATGATCAGAAAACATTGGCTCAGGATAGGGATGTATGGAGAGCTTATGTCCGCGTGGCCATGAAGTTATGGGTTTGATAGTGCCAGTGAGTTGGTTAGTTAAGGAGCATATGATCTCAGAGCTTATTTTGCAAATAGAACCTTATTTAAATGCAAATTAATATCAAAAACTGCAAAAATAAGGTTATACAAAACACTCATTAGACCAGTAGTTACATATGCTTGTGAAACTTGGGTCCTAAAAGAAACAATAAAACAGAAATTACTAATTTTTGAAAGAAAAATTTTAAGAAGAATTTTTGGACCAAATAGAGGAACTAATAACTGTTGGAGAATTAAAACAAATAATGAACTAAACAAATTAACCAAAATTCAGAACATAGAAAACTATATAAGATCTCTCAGAATTGGTTGGCTTGGACATTTGATAAGAATGGATGATCAGGGACTGGTCAAAAAACTCTACAAATGGCAGAGCTGTAGGTAGACCGAAGATCAGATGGGAGGATGACACAATGAACGATCTAAAGAAGCTGAAAGTGACTAATTTGAATATGGCAAGAGACAGATTGGCATGGAGGAGGATTGTTGAGAAGACCAAAACTTTCACGAAGTTGTCGTGCCTTAAGATGATGATGATCTCAGAAGTCAACTTGTAATGTTAGGGACAATTTACACAGAAGGTAGTTTAACATGCTAATTACAGCAGTGGCATTTACAGGAATTGTTCGATGCACGTCCATTGACCTGTACACACACAGTATATCGTCTAACCACTGATTGTCCTGTTCGCTCGAAGATCCCTGGCATGTCTACAATGGTCCCAGCAGCGATGGCAATTCGAGCGACGAGGTTTCTTCTGTTTCTGCAACGGTTTCATACACCAGCTACTTCATATGCCCCCAGAGAAAGAAATCCGGACACGTGAAGTCAGATGATCTGGGTGGCATACATCAGCACCATTAACAAAACGTTCTCTAAACATTACAAGTTGACATCTGAGACTATGGGTCGTATCTATGAATGCATTAGACTGTAAAAGTCATTCTCTGCTGAGAAAGTTGCATCCAAAGACTTTTTTGCGTACTCAAAAATCTGTTCATGCGATAATAATTGTCGAAATTTCTAAGCTACCTGGTGAGGTGACTTTGCACAGAACGAATCGTGAGCAACCCGATGGGAACCGATGTAGTTGGAAACCTTGCCGCATACCTTGCTGCTTTATCCAAGATGTCGAACCTTGAAAACTTTGATCATGTTTTCGGTATACGCAGAGAAGAGGAATTTGATAGAGTCTACTAAAGAATTCAACTGGAAGAACAGGAGAATCAGCGTAATATTGCGCAATGCAGACGTTGTTGTATGCGGTATTATTTGTGGGACATAAGCGTAAATGCATTCCTCTAGCAGATGAAAATAACGGAAGTGGTTTTATTGCTGAGAATTCTGGGCAATTTCTTGCCAATATTACGAAAAAAACTACTTTCATGCATGACCAGTCTGTGACTCGCTAATTTGAATTTTGCACATTCTCATGGAAAACTCAACTCACCAGAGACTAATGTATTTACATGCAGCCCTATATGTTCCTCATTGAAATATATTTGTTTTGATGTTCTCTCCTCCTGTATAAATTTAAACAAAGAATTTCGGAGCATCGTGTATACATCGACTCTGGATGGGTTGAACCTTGGAACTAGATGTGAGCACAGTAAGCACTAGACCAACAAGCTACTTGGTTAACTATAATAATATTGTAAATCTGTATTGTACCTTGTGTTTTGCCTTTTCTCTCACGTCGATCTTGTAGAAGCCTTCTGTTCTAGCACATCCAGTTGCATGAATCCGACTATCATCTCTTTTCCTCTTTTTAGCAGGTGAAGAGAGGTCGGTAAGTGCTCTGGAGTTAAGGTAAACATTCACAACTTCCAACAATAAACATTTAGCAACTGTAAACCAATCTTATTTCTAACTGTTTGCAATAAATATCATTTAAGAAAGAGCCTGCTAAATTAACCAAACATCTACATATTCACAGCTCAAGACTCATTTTAAAAGCAATGGCATGACAATATATCATCGTTAACAATAAAATATAACAAAAATACATCAGCATTAGTAAAAATAGGATGTGGCCTAAAAAAAAACTATACTATCACCAAACTACAGTCCACCTGATTCCTGAGTTCATTAAAATTCACCTTTGACTACAGGAAGCCATGTATCCGCCACAAATATGACTTGCTGTCAAATCCATTCCCATCAGTGATCTGTTATCTGTGCATTATTGTAGATTATTTTGCTGTTTGACAATTATTGTGCAGTAAATAGATATTCATTATGGGAACGTATTTACATATACAATTTATACATAAAGAACAAAAAAATAGTGTGCTATAAGGCAAAAATAAGCAGGAATTTATTGATCTCATATCTTGTGATTTTATCAAATTCTGAAGAAATGAAGCTATTGAGTTTGTTGTCATAAGATTTTTGAAACATTTTTATGGATCTTCACTGATCTTCTCTAATAGATACAAAAAATGACCATAACCAAATTGTATATATATATATATACATACATACATACATATTGAACTTTTATAAGAGAATAAATCACTATGAGGTTTAATTTATAATTAAATTAAAATGTTTCATACCTCTCCTCATATCCAGTCTTCTAAGTAGATCGTGATTTCAAAGCCTTGGTGGCTCGATCTTCAGTACTCTCTTGTCAACTGATGTTATGTTGATCAGAAGAACTACTTCAAGAAAACATAATTTAGTACTGAAGAACTAGTTCTTCTGATCGACATAACATCAGTCGTCAAGAAAATGCTGAAGATGAAGCAACCAAGGCTTTGAAATCGTGATCTACTTAGAAGACGGGATAATTTAATCATTATATATATGAAGTATGAGGTGAGTGAAATGATAAAAAATAAACAATATTAAAGAACCTCATAGTGTTATTTCCTATCTACATAACTTAGTATTTGAAGATATTTATTATATTTATATATCTTATTGTAGTAAGCCCTTGTGTCTCTCAATGAGACTTATGTGCCATACTAATTTAGTTACAGTTGCTTTCGGATAGATGTCACTGAGTGGCCTGGGGTCAGTATTCTGCCTCATAGTGACATCTAGGAAACCAAGTTAGTACTAGGTTGAGAATATTTGGCAAATTTTGCTTATTGCTTTTTATTCAGGCTTATGTACCTTTTACGAGCCTGAAAAATCTTCAGACTTGAGACCCATGGCTTAAAGTCCCTCCCGGAGGACTTCTCTTTGATTTTCCCATCCTAAAAAATCTATCGACCATGGCCAGGTTTGAACCCGCATCCTTTGGAACTAGAGGCAAGGAATACAACCACTAACCCACCATGGCCTTAAGACAATAAAAAGACAAATAAACGATACTCTTAATAATAAGTTTATTCTTACCTCATATCATTTCTGTCAGACATATGTTTCAAGACATGTTGTCTCATCTTCAGTAGTTATAGACTGATTTTTCCCAAGTTGTCAACCCTGGATCTCGACTTCAGCTCCCTCTTTCTGTGGTCCAAAGAACTTGCTAATTAGAATCCTCTCCCCGGGAATTTCATAATTCTCTCTTTGATCTCCAAGGATTTTGAAATTCCCGGGGAGAGGAACCTAATTAGCAAGTTCTTTGGACCACAGAAAAAGAGAGCAGAAGTCAAGATCCAGGGCTGACAACTTGGCAAAAATCAGTCTGTAACTACTGAAGATGGAACAAACATGTCTTGAAACATATGTCTGACTGAAACAACAATATGAGGTAAGAATTAGAGAGACCAAACTTATTATTAAGTAAAACCTCATAATGTTACTTCCTATTGTATTTTCAAACTCTTGCTATGAGTAACTTTTTTGAACATTTATAAATTTAGGCCCAGTGTGGCACAAGTTAATGTTAATTTATTGTAATGAAATCATACACTACTGGCAAGAAAAAGGCATGCATTGAAATTAGATGACGTTTTAATTCCATCCCTCTAAATACGGATCACCCTTGTAAGTATGTACACCCTTAGACAAAAAAAATGAGTCATCCGCTGAGACTATCAACCGATCGGGGAACTTCGTGAGCGCTCGCAGAAGCCTTATTCACATCAACATGTTATCAGTAATTGTACTGGGTGGTTTGCTAGTTAACGCAGTGCACACTCAAGCAGCATGAAAGAGAGAGTTAGGCTTAGTGTGTTCCCGTGGTCGAGAGGTTTAATAGACATTGTCTGCATTCATAACCTCACGGGTTCGATTCCCGTTTTACCTTTCTTTTTTTAACTGAATGTTAGAATAGCACTTTGCCTGTAATGTAGTTTCATATTTAATTTTATATTTGAGTTTTATGGCTTTAATGCACACACAAAACACACAAAAACATAAATTAAAACCTTCTTCTAATAAGTAAATGAGGAAAGAAAATAATATCTTCTAAAATGAAAACTTTAACAAAAACAAAATTAATATTGGGAGTATGAATCCTCAGCATCTATTACCGCCTTCAATCTGCGGGGCATTGATGCAATCAAATTTCTACAGGCACGTGGACGATCGGCTAGAGCATCCCAGGCATCTTGAATTTGTGCCCATAAGCCATCTTTCGTGCATCAGCAGGCCAATTAGAGTTCATCTCTATTTTTATCTTAGCCCACACATTTTCGATTGGACTCAAATCTGGTGAACAGCAAAATTTGATTTGCCTTCTCCTTTTAACAATAAAATCAAATTTCGCTAAACACATTTTAGAAAGCGGCCACAATTTCAACAATATCGATAATACAATGTCAATTAAACACAGAGAAAATAACACACATAAAATTAACATTTTAGAAAAAAATCGAAATTATCAAAAAGGCCAAGAATACAAACATTTTCAACGAAAATATGCCTAATGAGCAAAACCCTCTATTAGACATACAGTTAATTCAATACTACTACAACAACTCCAGAAGATGAAGCATGCATCGAAAGGCCTAGAGTGAAATCAACGAAAATTTTAAATAACTGAGGAAGACGGTAGTATACAAGGTAAAAAAATATATAATTTAACATTGTTATAACCTCAACGGTATAAAAAACAATTATGAACTTAATAAGTATAGATTAATTCAAATGTCGAAATAAAATGTACTTACTTCATAAAATGTTTTAATACAAATATCACGAAAAAAAAAACTGCGTAAATGAAGACGCAAACCTGCGATCTTCATTAACAGAAACAGTGACCGCATGCTTTACCGCTGAGCTATCAGGACACGTAGAAGAGTCTTCAGTTCATGCCACATAACACAGTAGTTCAGGGACTGCACAATTATGACTAGTTTCCTAGTTTGAACCCAGTGCTGTGCCGAGTATGACTTAGAAGAAATGTGCGTTCAAGAGATGACTCATTTTTCTTGTCAAAGGGTGTACATATATTAGGATGGTCCTTATTTAGAGGGGTGGAATTAAAATATCATCTGATTTCAATGCACACCCTCCATTTTTTCCCCCATTTAGGTCCAGTTTGATAGTGAATCAAATTTCATTACAATAAATTGACACTGGACCTAAATTTATATTAAAAAAAATTACTTACAGCAAGAGAATTGTTTATTTATTTTTCTACTGTCTTAAACAAGAGAAATGAATCCATAAATATCTTCAAACATAACTGTATTAATTAAATTAATTGTTAACACCACAAATTATTACCATTTTTATCGATATTTTCTTTTCAATGTCGCTCTTTTCTAGCTCAATGCAGAATGGGTTCCTCATCTTAAATTTCAACAAAATTGACTTTAAATTACTTCTTACAATAAAAAAAATACAGGGTGCAACGCATGCACACACACACACACACACACACAGAGCAAGAACATGATAAGCCACATATTGTTCTTTCCGAGATATAAGGATTTTAATGTTTATATTATTCATAAATTAATGAGTCATTTTAACATCTTACCTCATATTTCATGTTTTATCAAACACGGTAACTATAATTTTCAAATGATCTTGTCATTCATTTTCAACCACCATTATGACTATTATTCGTTTTTAAACATCTTAATGATGGACAAATTATATTTGAAAAGAAAAAATATATGCCTAAAAGCTAGCTAGGCCTCCAATCTAAACGCGTATTTTTCTCTTACACATAGTTAATTCCCTAACCCCCAAAGCTATGAGCCGCTGCTAAGATTTTTGCAAACAGCAGCTTCTTTATTAAGAAGACTTTTTATTGGGAATTTAAACATTACTTATAAAGCCAGTAGCACTATTGGCTTTATAACCTAAAGTACTACTAGCTTTATAAGTAATGTTTAAATTCCCATTAAAAAGTCTTCTTAATAAAGTAGCTGCCATTTGCAAAAATCTTAGCAATGGCTCATAGCTTTGGGGTTAGGGAATTAATTATGTTGTTTATTTTTTATTTCACTCACCTCATACTTCATAACTCCTAGCATACCCAGGGTTTCTTCACATCCTTTGTGACATTCTCAATGCTGTGTCACGTTCACAACTGACGTCCGGCTGCCTTCTACCCTGCAGACTGACCTCCGCGCCATCTGATGGCTGACCGACAAACTTCCAAATCAGTCCTCTCTCATTATAAGGGCGGAGATCAGTTTGCAGGATAGAAGGCAGCCGGACGTCAGTTGTGAATGTGACACAGCATTGAGAATGTCACAAAGGATGTGACGAAACCCTGGGTATGCTAGGAGTTATGAAGTATGAGGTGAGTGAAATAAAAAATAAACAATATTAAAAAACCTCATAGTGTTATTTCCTATCTACATAACTTAATTAATTATGTATAAGAGAAAAATATGCACTTAGATTGGAGGCCTAGGTAGCTCACTTGGATGGAGCATTCACACAGAGAGTCAAAGGTCCTGGGTTCAAACCCCAGTCTAAGCATATATTTTTCTTTTCAAATATAAGGATTTTAATATTTCAAAAAATTATAAATACTAACTGTACAGTATTATTTTTAATACATTGTGTGTCTATATGTTTTAACTCATCACTGGCGCACTTACAAATGATTTTATGGATATTTCAATACATTTATTTGCTGTCATTGTAATAAATGACATTTCTTAACAGAATGTGGCTTAACATGTTACTGCCCTAGCCCTTCACATTTTCAGTATCCACATAGGATTTATGAAGATCTGTACATTTTCAAAAGTATTTTCATGAGAACAACCTCAACAGCTTCATTCCTTTGGAATTTGATAAAAAAGGTGGTGAACCACTAGTCAAGACAGAGGTAACTTATAATATTGCAAACAAAGCAGTAAAAAGCAACAACTGCTTGTAAAAATACAATTTAGCAGTATCACAAAATATTATCATGCCATTGCTTCTCAAAATTAATAAGAAGTAACACTATGAGGTAATTTATTAAGAGATTCAATTGGAAATATACACCTATCTCATATTTTGTTTTCTTACTTGGAACATGTTTTGGTGAATATCTTTGCCTCAATCTGATGAAGCTGGCTAAAAATTTAAAAAATGTTTGGCAATACAAGTCCAGGTAAACTAACTAACTCACTAGCACTATCAAAACCCTTAGGTTCATGGCTGGGCAGACATAAGTTCTCCATATATCCCTATCTTGAGCTATGTTTTCCAATCGTATATTCTTCTTACCTCATACTTCTATGTTATGTTTTTTTAAACACAGCACCACAGTATCGGCGACCATCGTGAGCTGTTTTCACGACTGTCAATTTTTTCTTTTGCCAGTAATTATCCAAACTGCCATCTGGTGTTCTTTTGAAGGAATCATTTTCTAAACAGCCATCTGGTTCCTTCAAAAGAACACCAGATGGCAGTTTGGATAATTACCAGCAAAAGAAAAAATTGACAGTCGTGAAAACAGCTGACAATGGTCACCGATACTGCGGTGCTGTGTTTAAAAAATATAGAAGTATCAAGTAAGAAGAATTCACGATTCATTTTATTCTTATCAATAAAACCTCATAATGTTAAAAATTCCCAAATTTATTATACTGTATAATCTAGTTCCCTCAAATCATAGTTAATGTAATTCTCCCATCTCATTCTTGGTCTACCAATTGTGTTTTTCCCTCTGGCTTTCCTACAAGAAGCTTCCATGCCCCTCTTTCATTCCCCACGTCATGCCCATCATAGACTATGAGACTTAACTGTACTTATTATATCTAGTTTCCTATAAAAATCATGTAATTCACTATATTTGAAGAGAAAAATTTTCGCCTAGACCGGGACTCGAACCCGGGACCCTTGGCTTCCCGGGCCAAGTGCTCTACCAACTGAGCTACCGAGGCGAGTTACGATCTAGACGCAAATTTTTCTCTTATGTATGTTGTAATTCCCTCGCGCCAAATGCTTGAAACCATAGCTTCTATCTTTGCAAATGGCGACTTCTTAGTTAAGAAGACATTTACTGGGAATTTAACACTACTTTATAGCCAGTAGGGCTTCTATTGACGATTTTTATTATTAATTTAACACTTCTCATAGAAGGATAAATTATATTTGAAGAGAAAAATTTTCGCCTAGACCGGGACTCGAACCCGGGACCCTTGGCTTTCCGGGCCAAGTGCTCTACCAACTGAGCTACCGAGGCGAGTTACGATCTAGATGCAAATTTTTCTCTTATGTATGTTGTAATTCCCTCGCGCCAAATGCTTGAAACCATAGCTTCTATCTTTGCAAATGGCGGCTTCCCGGTCTAGGCGAAAATTTTTTCTCTTCAAATATAATTTATCCTTCTATGAGAAGTGTTAAATTAATAATAAAAATCGTTAATAGAAGCTCTATTGGCTATAAAGTAGTGTTAAATTCCCAATAAATGTCTTCTTAACTAAGAAGCCGCCATTTGCAAAGATAGAAGCTATGGTTTCAAGCATTTGGCGCAAGGGAATTACAACATACATAAGAGAAAAATTTGCGTCTAGATCGTAACTCGCCTCGGTAGCTCAGTTGGTAGAGCACTTGGCCCGGAAAGCCAAGGGTCCCGGGTTCGAGTCCCGGTCTAGGCAAAAATTTTTCTCTTCAAATATAATTTATCCTTCTATGAGAAGTGTTAAATTAATAATAAAAATCGTCAATGTAATTCACTGTTATGTTGTCTTTACCATTCACTTCTCCGTTCATCTCTCTTTGAACCAAAAATTTTCCAAAGAACTTTATTCTTAAATACTCGTAATCTTTTTTCCTTCCTTAAAGTAAGTAAGAGTCCAGGTTTTGCCTCCATATAACATAACTGGGAGAATTACAGTTTTATATGTTTTCGGTTTAACATTTTGTTTTTGTTTTGAGAGAAGTTGGGACTATAAAAGACCCTAAGAAAACAAAATATGAGATGAGGTGAATATTTCCAATTGAATCTCATAATGAAGACTTAATTCTGCTGCTAGCTATCTCTGCAATACTTAGAATATTCACCATTTGTATTACATGCTTACTAAGCATATGGGAACATATACAAGTCAATTATATTTTTTTCCCCTCCCTATTTCATCAATCATAAACAATACATGAGAGCAAATTTCTAATTAACATTTTCAACATTAAACTCTTCTTGATAGTGATTTTGTACTTGATACAATGTTAAAATATAAAATTATGAAATATTTACCTACAAGGCCCGTCCCCTCAACTTTAATAGTTATTTATCTGTAGCGCTTTCAGGACTAGTCCCATCATCAGCAGGATTCAAAACTAGTGTTTTACTGAAGATCTGGTAGAGGGAGTTATACGTACTGAGTTCACTTTCATTTATCAGATAGTCGTTGTTGCTGACTGCCTTCAAAATTTCCATCTCCTTGAGTATGTTTATCTTTTATTATATTATTTTCAGTCTGATCATCTTACCTCAATATTAATGTTGATTTGTTCTTGGACATGTTTCAAAACAATTCTGTTTTATGGACAAGCTAATGATAAAACAGAATTGTTATGAAACATGTCCATAACCTCAAAATATCACTTTCTAAAATTAAATATTACGTTTATCTTTGCTGGATTGTTTTTTTCTGTGTATTACTGTTAGGGTTTTTAACATGTTATCCATGAATGACATCGTATGTTAGATATTGAAAACACCCTGGCAGTAATAAACAGAGAAAACAATCCAGCGAAGATAAACGTACTCGGGGAGATGGAAATTATGAAGGCAGTCAACAACAACGACCATCTGATAGATGAAAATGAACCCAGTACCCAGTACGTGTAACCCCCTCTACCAGATCTTCAGTGAAACACCAGTTTTGAATCATGTTGATGATGGAACAAGCTCCGAAAGCGCTACAGATAAATAACTAATAAAGTTGAGGAGATGGACTTTGTAGGTAAATATTTCATAATTTTATACTTTAATTTTGAATTACCTCAACGAAACATATCATGAATCTTATAAAAGTTAATACACTATGTTAAAAATGCATAGCATACAGACTTAATAAATATTCTAATGCGAAGAATGTTCAATGTATGCAACTCGCTCATGATAATTAATTAAGATGCTCATATGAAAATTATGAAACTTAATAAGAATCAAATGAATCGTGAATTCTTCTTACCTCAAATATCTATGTTTTTTTAACACAGAACTGCAGTATCGCAAAATATATCATTCGCATCTTCAGCTGTTTTCACTACTGTCAATTTTTTTTCTAGCCAGTAATTTTCCAAACTACTATCTAGTGTAATTTTTAAAAAGTAATTTTCTAAACTGCCATCTGGGGTACTTAGAAGAACTTTGTAATCAAGCTTGGTTCGTCTGGAACCTCGAAGTTCATGATTCTAGTATGGTTTTTTTTAATATATATCTTTTCCCAAACTGTTAATTCCAAAGGTTTAGATAGATATTTAACTTTCACAGGGAAAGAACACTATGAGGTTTAATTTAAGAATTAAATTAATGTTTTTATTACCTCACCTCATATCCTTGTTCTTCTAGACTGCAGTTTCGAAGCTTATCTCCATCATCAGTAGCCTCTGGTCAATCGGTGTTATGGTGTTTCTTGGCGGTTTTATTCTTACTTCTATCGGTGGACCGATGAACCTCTGGATCAGATCAAAATTTGCAGGAGTTTCAAAATTCATGAGTTTATCTTTCTTGTTTTTTTTGGATGTGGATTTTTTTCCAGACTGTGGGTACGTTTATGAAGAACTCACAGTCTGGGAAAAAATCCACATAAAAAAAAACAAGAAAGATAAACTCATGAATTTCGAAACTCCCACAAATTTTGACCTGATCCAGAGGTTCCACCGATAGAAGTAAGAAGAAAACGACATAACACCAGTCAACCAGAGGCTACGGATGATGGAGATAAGCTCCGAAACTGCAGTCTAGAGGAAAAAGGATATGAGGTGAGGTAATAAAAACATTAATTTAATGTTTAGATAGATGTTTCAAAAGCTTTGCTTCTTTTTAAATTCTATGATTCTCTAATAAACTATGTGCTGCTATAGCTGATTTAAAAAAAAAACTTTTGGAATTAACAGTTTAGGAAAAGATATATATTCAAAAAAAACCATATTAGAACCATGAACTTTGAGGTTCTGGATGAACCAAGCTCGATTACAAAGTTCTTCAAAAGTACATCAGATGGCAGTTTAAAAAAATTACACTATATGGCAGTTTGGAAAATTACCGGCAAGAGGAAAAATTGACAGTCGTGAAAACAGCTGAAGATGCGAATGATATATTTAGCGATACTGCAGTTCTGTGTTAAAAAAGCATGGATATGTGGCATAGGAAGAATTCATGATTCATTTGATTCTTATTAAGAAAACCTCATAATGTTAAAATTCCCAAATTTATTATATTAAATTATGAAACTTGCTTACCCTCATTTCATATACGTACTCGGATCATAATTACTACCACAAAAGATTCGTTATGTAATTTGCTATTAGTTTTACCTTTTTTTGAGAGAATTTGGGATGACAAGTCTCCTTGTAATGCAGAATAGCAAGCATTTCCAGAATTGAGCCTATGTTTAATTCATTTGTAGGCATTATTGGTTACAATAATCTATGTCAAAGAAATTGAATCTATTCTTTACGCCTCACTTCAGAGTAAAAAAAAGAAACATAATAAACACAGTGATAAAGAATGGATTCACAGAAAACTTACATACATAGAACTGAACAATAGAGGGAAAGAGCACAGGGAAATACAAAATATGGAGAAATAGAAAAATTGAAAATTGATGCTTCCGGAAAATTCTCGTATAAGACTTGAAAATTTTCCGGAAGGATCAATTTTCTATAGGATCGTAACAGGCCCTGGCCTAATACTTGGAAGGAGGAAGAAGAAGAAGAAAAATTGAAAAGGTAGAACTGATTCAATTTCTTTGATAAAATATCTCATAGTGTAACTTCCTAACAATTTTATATGTAAACAATCTATGAAATTACAGCAAACTCCAGATTATCTGTGTTAATTGAGAACGAGATGTGGGAGAAAAAAAAAACATGGATAGTCCAATTAAGTTATTCGGCGCCTTGGAAGTTGGCCAGAAATTTATTTACCCACTTTAACACTACTTAAATGCAACAAATATTCATAAAATGTTATATTAAATGTATTTAAGTGTGAGTCGTAATTATCATTAATTTATTTTACTCATATATATGAAAAAAAGTGGGACTATTTCCTGTCTTGACCACTCTGGTTACAAAAGTTATTCAAATTGGCCATCATAACCAGCAATAACTACACTAGTAACCACCGATAACTACACTACTAACCAGCGATAAACCCACTGTCACAGCATATCTGTGATTTCAACAACAAAACTCTGCCAATAACAGTTCTGTAACAACAAACTTTCAGTGACACAATGGAAATTTCCGAAATTGTTTTGTATTCTCAGAATGTTGGTTGGTACCATTAAACGCATCAGTGGAGGGGAGTTGTGAGTGATGGTTACTCTATTGTGCTAGTTTCTAAGCGCAGTTCACAGTAGCACATTTAAAAATAATTTTTTTCATAACAATACAAAATACAGTAAAAATAGTCACTGAAATTCATTGGAGAACATTTTTTTTA
This sequence comes from Diploptera punctata, assembly GCA_030220185.1. Taxonomy (NCBI): domain Eukaryota; kingdom Metazoa; phylum Arthropoda; class Insecta; order Blattodea; family Blaberidae; genus Diploptera; species Diploptera punctata. Next base: position 82,081 of record JASPKZ010005296.1, read on the forward strand.
AACAACACACCTCATAGAATTCATGTTTTTCATGATACTGCGGTTTCAAACACAATTGTGTTCATCCTCAGCCATAACTCCGACTGATTAGGTATCATGAATTCTATGAGGTGAGTTGTTTAAAACAATGTTCTCCGATGAATTTCAATGATTATACCTCATAATATTTAAATTAATATTCGGAAGTAAACATTATGAGGTTATATCATTAATACTGAGTGGAGAACATATTTTTAACGACTCACCTCATATAATTTCCATGGAAGCCATGACTGAAGAGGGACAAGATATTGTCTGAAACCTCTGGTATCAAAGAAATTTGAAATTATATGAGGTGAGTCATTAAAAATATGTTCTCCACTCACTATTAATATCTCATAATGTTTATTTCCCAACATTAATTTAATTTAAAAAGAGTCATGCCCAGATAATCTGCAAACCGAATAATCGGGAGTTTGCTGTATCAGTACTCTTATCTACACTCAAAAAGTAATAACTAACATAACAGAGATAGTAATATAAAATTAATAAAAAAAGGATATCAGGATGATCGACCCAATGAGTATCATTGAGCCAGTATCCCTGCGTGTCGTCAGCCAGCATAGCCTCGTAGCTTCTTCTTAGATAGTTTATATCCTCGGAATCGATTCCTCGAGTCAAGAACTCGTAAAGCACCGTCATTTCAGACATAATGTCTCTCTTAGGTAACACAAGAGGTTGCAATGGTTGCGAAACTTTAGACACAGCTTTGTTCGGAGTAGTCACACCTTCAAATTTGAGCGACTTTCTTTGTTTTTTAGATTTTGGAGTTTTTACAGAATCGCTATCTTCCAACGTAGACGACAAAGATCTGTTAGGTGTTTTAGGCTGCGACATCATGTAGCCGTGATCATGATTAAATGCAGCTTCTTCCGGTGACTGTTGAGATTTCAGTTGTGCAAGTTTTCTCTTGACGGAACCTTCACTTCCAGATACACTTGCCGGAGAAGAACTAGGGTCATTCTGAGGAGGCAGACTATACGAATGTTCCATAGCAATTTGTGGCGCGGGAGACCCTTCATCCTCATACATTTCATTCTCCGTTGATAAGTCAATCCTATCTAAAGCACTCGATTTTCCCGTAACTTCACCGTTAATGGCCATGCCATGTGTTCTATTAGGAACTTTATTTAAAATTGTCCGTTGGTCAATTTCCATTTTGTTTTCGATTACGTGAGAAGATTCATGTTGCTTTTTAAGTTTTCTCACAGCCAGCGCTTCGTCATCTGAACTAGGAGGCGATTGTCGAGATGTTTCAGTTGTGTCTTCCGTCTCCATCTTGTTCTCGTCTTTATGAGAAATATTATCTGTTCGCGAGAGAGCCATTAGTGCCTCAACTGCTGAATCTTCATTTCTAGAATCATCTCTCCTTGCACCATCGACTTCAGCAACAGAAGATCCTGGGTATAGCTTGCCAGAGTCAGCTTCAGCATCGCATTCATTCCCTTCAAAATCACTGAACGTCTCATCTGCGGGAATTGGTGTCACGCTCCCATCAGGAGAATGACCCCTGAAACAAAATATAACCATTCCAGTATTTTGCTGAAAATCAAAATGTGCACATGTGTGTGAACTACTTTTCATGCTTAAAGAAAAGTAAAGTGATCCTACTGTAGGCATTAGGGGGTCCTCGAGATAGTAGGGAATTTACTCCTTTCATGCTCTATGTGTATTAGAGTAAACTAGATTCAAAATTCGATTTTATCTTATGATATGCTGTTAAACCAATTTTGAAAAAAAAAATTGTTGTGTCTGTGATTCTCGAAATAATCCTACGGGCTGAATGGGCGTGGTCCAAATATACAACTCAATTTTTATTTAACTTTTATAGGAATTAATCACTATGAGGTTTAATTTATGGTGAAATTAAATGTTTCTTATATTTAATTAATGTTGGGAAGTTTCTTACCTATCCTCATATAAATATTCTAAGTTGATCGCGATTTCGAGACTGTAACTGTCTCATCCTCAGAACTTTCTTGGCGACTGGTGTTATGTCGATTGGAAGAAACTCATCTTCTTCCCTCTGTTGGTGGACCGATGAACCTCTGGATCAGGTCAAAATTTGCGGGAATTTCAAAGTCCATAAGTTTTCCTTTGTTTTTCTGAATGTGGATCTTTTCCCAAACCGTGAGTACCTTTTGTTTGTTTATTTGTTTAATTAGACTGGCTTTTGATTCAATTAAATGTTTTTCGCACCAAGCATGAGCAGCTACTGCTGACTTTTCCACTTCTCCATTTTTGATGTTTCTAAGATGTTCTTTCACCCTTGTTTTCAAATTTCTTTTCATTTTTCCAATACAAATTTTGTCACAATCCCTGCATTTGATGTGATAAATTCCTGATTTGTTTTCATTTTCAATTCTTTCATTTTTATCGGTTTTTATTATCCTATTAAGGCTGTCATTCTTTGGTGATAATCATATATTAAACTTTTTGAACATTTTTTGAAATTATAGTGTTTCAATGGATGGTAAGTGAATTTCTTGAATTTTACTTATTTTTGTTTCTTTTATAAGTGTACTTTCGTTTATTAATTTTTGTCTTTTAAATTTATTTATTTTCTTGTGTACCATATTTTCTTCATAACCGTTATCTATTGCAACGGTTATGAAGAAAATATGGTACACAAGAAAATAACACCAGTCGCCAACAAAGTTCTGAGGATGAGACAGTTATAGTCTTGAAATTGCGATCAACTTAGAAGATTTATATGAGGAGAGGTAAGAAACATTTAATTTCACCATACAACTCAATGTTTTGTCTAGTGCTGAGGCAGATATCCTCATGCTTACCCTCCAGCTGAGGAATTCACAGAGGACAGGCAGTCTCCTGCAGCAATAGACAAAATTTTGAGAGTCATGTAAGTTCTGGAACATTGCCCCATTCACCCCAGAAGACTCAACATTATATATATATATATATATATATATATATATATCAAACCAACCAACTTTTAAGGAATGACAAATGTCAGACTGGTCAATAAAATTAAGAATGTGAGATGTACAAGCAAGCATAATAAACAATAGACCACATGCACCTACATTGTGAACTGAATCCATTTATTTTAAAATACCTTTTTAGGATTCTTGGCCATGTCTTGCTGTGTTCTCTCCTCGACGTTTCATCACCTTCTGTGGGTGACATCTTCAGGAGATATTGCTTGTGTAAATTTTCATAGTAAACTTAATTAATATTTAATTTTAGGAAGTTATATTTTGAAGTTATTTTAATTATATTATTTTTAGTCTGAACATCTTACCTCAATATTAATGTTCAAGAACAAATCAACATTAATACTGAGGTAAGATGTTCGGACTAAAAATAATATAATGCTAACTAGTTGTTAACTTGTGTGATTTTATCGCAACTATGTGTCTGACAAGTAAACCTTCTCTCCTTTGATACCGGTTTGCCGGAAACCCATATATTTTCTGAAAGCTTATGTCATAAGTAGACAACCTGTGAAATCTTACGGACAGAGGGACAAGCGTTTAGAAGCTATAGGATGCACAAAGTAGCAGTAAAGTGTGTATAGATGGACATATTCATGTAATGACGTCTCTATTTCTTGTACGTTCCCGTATGTTGCTGTCATGTACTAACATATTGTATGTTTTTCTGCCTGTGTCACTATATGCCTGATGCCAGGACGAAAATTCTGCTTTTAGTGGATTACTGATGTTCTAACAAAGATCATGCATTGTCTGCTTTTGAAATACCTGATGGTAAAGTCCTACAAAAAGTACTCGTACCTGAAGGTTGTACAGGAAAGATCCAACCTCTGGATATTCATTTTTTTCAGACACTACAAATCTTTTGTTTGTTACATAACGGACACAATAATTTTCGAGACACAGGAGCACATTTGGCATCGCAATAATTTTCTGTCCCTACAGCCCTTTTCCCTATTTCAGTTCAGAGCTCCTCGTTTCAAGAACTTGATTAAGTATGCTGTTTATAAGGGCGGAAACTTGGATGACGAACCTGGAATATGGGTTGCACCAATGAATTACTGCTTCGAGTCATTGACAAATGATGAGTGTACAAAGTATGAGGCTATTACTTTTGTAAAATGTGCCCATTGTGAACTGTCTTTCTGCCCGTTGCACTGTTTATTTGATGAACTGCACATTGATTGCCTCTTGTAATAGATTTTCTATGAAGTCAATAACAATACACATTTTCAACATCCCACGTGAAACGAGCATTTGAGCGACTTTTGGCGTCATGTTTCTAACACTTTACTGATACTTTGTGGGCCCTATAGCTTCTAAAAACTTATCCCCTCTGCCCCTAAGATTTCATAGGTTGTCTATCTGTGACATAAGCTTTCAGAAAATGTATGCGTTTCCGGAAAACTGGTATCAAAGGAGAGAAGGTTTACTTGTTAGTAAATAATTTCTAATTGGTTGATGTTAGAGCAACTCGCCCATTTGTTGTTGTCATGGTATATGTCATGGCTTACTGTATTTGCCATAAGGTTTTATCTGACACTTTCTAGGGCAGGATACCATGTTTTATTAATTCTGAAAATATGGTAAGTTATGATGTGTACCATGACAACAACAAATGGGTGAGCTGCTCTATGTTTAACATCAACCAATAAGAAATTATTTTGTTTATTTTTTCTTTCACTCACCTCATACTTCATAACTTCTCTCAGACCCGGGTTTCGTCACATCATTTGCGACATTCACAAGTTGTGAACGTGACACAGCATTGAGAATATCGCAAATGATGTGACGAAACCCGGGTCTGAGAGAAGTTATGAAGTATGAGGTGAGTGAAAGAAAAAATAAACAATATTAAAAAATATTATTTTCGAAGAGAAAAATTTTCGCCTAGACCGGGACTCGAACCCGGGACCCTTGGCTTTCCGGGCCAAGTGCTCTACCAACTGAGCTACCGAGGCGAGTTACGATCTAGACGCAAATTTTTCTCTTATGTACGTTGTATTTCCCTCGCGCCAAATGCTTGAAACCATAGCTTCTATCTTTGCAAATGGCGGCTTCTTAGTTAAGAAGACATTTATTGGGAATTTAACACTACTTTATAGCCAGTAGGGCTTCTATTGACAATTTTATTATTAATTTAACACTTCTCATAGAAGGATAAATTATAATTGAAGAGAAAAATTTTCGCCTAGACCGGGACTCGAACCCAGGACCCTTGGCTTTCCGGGCCAAGTGCTCTACCAACTGAGCTACCTAGGCAAGTTACGATCTAGACGCAAATTTTTCTCTTATGTACGTTGTATTTCCCTCGCGCCAAATGCTTGAAACCATAGCTTCTATCTTTGCAAATGGCGGCTTCTTAGTTAAGAAGACATTTATTGGGAATTTAACACTACTTTATAGCCAGTAGGGCTTCTATTGACGATTTTATTATTAATTTAACACTTCTCATAGAAGGATAAATAATATTTGAAGAGAAAAGAAGCCGCCATTTGCAAAGATAGAAGCTATGGTTTCAAGCATTTGGCGCGAGGGAAATACAACATACATAAGAGAAAAATTTGCGTCTAGATCGTAACTCGCCTCGGTAGCTCAGTTGGTAGAGCACTTGGCCCAGAATGCCAAGGGTCCCGGGTTTTCGAGTCCCGGTCTAGGCGAAAATTTTTCTCTTCAAATATAATTTATCCTTCTATGAGAAGTGTTAAATTAATAATAAAATCGTCAATAGAAGCCCTACTGGCTATAAAGTAGTGTTAAATTCCCAATAAATGTCTTCTTAACTAAGAAGCCGCCATTTGCAAAGATAGAAGCTATGGTTTCAAGCATTTGGCGCGAGGGAAATACAACGTACATAAGAGAAAAATTTGCATCTAGATCATAACTCGCCTCGGTAGCTCAGTTGGTAGAGCACTTGGCCCGGAAAGCCAAGGGTCCCGGGTTCGAGTCCCGGTCTAGGCGAAAATTTTTCTCTTCAAATATAATTTATCCTTCTATGAGAAGTGTTAAATTAATAATAAAATCGTCAATAGAAGCCCTACTGGCTATAAAGTAGTGTTAAATTCCCAATAAATGTCTTCTTAACTAAGAAGCCGCCATTTGCAAAGATAGAAGCTATTGTTTCAAGCACTTGGCGCGAGGGAAATACAACGTACATAAGAGAAAAATTTGCATCTAGATCGTAACTCACCTCGGTAGCTCAGTTGGTAGAGCACTTGGCCCGGAAAGCCAAGGGTTCCGGGTTCGAGTCCCGGTCCAGGCGAAAATTTTTCTCTTCAAATATAATTTATCCTTCTATGAGAAGTGTTAAATTAATAATAAAATCGTCAATAGAAGCCCTACTGGCTATAAAGTAGTGTTAAATTCCCAATAAATGTCTTCTTAACTAAGAAGCCGCCATTTGCAAAGATAGAAGCTATGGTTTCAAGCATTTGGCGTGAGGGAAATACAACGTACATAAGAGAAAGTTTGCGTCTAGATCGTAACTCGCCTCGGTAGCTCAGTAGAGCACTTGGCCCGGAAAGCCAAGGGTCCCGGGTTTGAGTCCCGGTCTAGGCGAAAATTTTTCTCTTCAAATATAATTTATCCTTCTATGAGAAGTGTTAAATTAATAAGAAAATCGTCAATAGAAGCCCTACTGGCTATAAAGTAGTGTTAAATTCCCAATAAATGTCTTCTTAACTAAGAAGCCGCCATTTGCAAAGATAGAAGCTATGGTTTCAAGCATTTGGCGCGAGGGAAATACAACGTACATAAGAGAAAAATTTGCGTCTAGATCGTAACTCGCCTCGGTATCTCAGTTGGTAGAGCACTTGGCCCGGAAAGCCAAGGGTCCCGGGTTCGAGTCCCGGTCTAGGCGAAAATTTTTCTCTTCAAATATAATTTATCCTTCTATGAGAAGTGTTAAATTAATAATAAAATCGTCAATAGAAGCCCTACTGGCTATAAAGTAGTGTTAAATTCCCAATAAATGTCTTCCAAAATTGGCATTCCAATATTGGCATTCCAATATACCCCAACTGGACATAGGGACCAAGGAAGACCAAAACATCGGTGGAAAGATCAAGACCATCTTCGCTAGGTTTACCGTACAGGCCACATTGCCTAAAACGAATTTGTTCATGATGATGATGATGATAAATGTCTTCTTAACTAAGAAGCCGCCATTTGCAAAGATAGAAGCTATGGTTTCAAGCATTTGGCGCGAGGGAAATACAACGTACATAAGAGAAAAATTTGCGTCTAGATCATAACTCGCCTCGGTAGCTCAGTTGGTAGAGCACTTGGCCCGGAAAGCCAAGGGTCCCGGGTTCGAGTCCCGGTCTAGGCGAAAATTTTTCTCTTCAAATATAATTTATCCTTCTATGAGAAGTGTTAAATTAATAATAAAATCGTCAATAGAAGCCCTACTGGCTATAAAGTAGTGTTAAATTCCCAATAAATGTCTTCTTAACTAAGAAGCTGCCATTTGCAAACATAGAAGATATGGTTTCAAGCATTTGGCGCGAGGGAAATACAACGTACATAAGAGAAAAATTTGCGTCTAGATCGTAACTCGCCTCGGTAGCTCAGTTGGTAGAGCACTTGGCCCGGAAAGCCAAGGGTTCCGGGTTCGAGTCCCGGTCTAGGCGAAAATTTTTTTCTTCAAATATAATTTATCCTTCTATGAGAAGTGTTAAATTAATAATAAAATCGTCAATAGAAGCCCTACTGGCTATAAAGTAGTGTTAAATTCCCAATAAATGTCTTCTTAACTAAGAAGCCGCCATTTGCAAAGATAGAAGCTATGGTTTCAAGCATTTGGCGCAAGGGAAATACAACGTACATAAGAGAAAAATTTGCATCTAGATCGTAACTCGCCTCGGTAGCTCAGTTGGTAGAGCACTTGGCCTGGAAAGCCAAGGGTCCCAGGTTCGAGTCCCGGTCTAGGCGAAAATTTTTCTCTTCAAATATAATTTATCCTTCTATGAGAAGTGTTAAATTAATAATAAAATCGTCAATAGAAGCCCTACTGGCTATAAAGTAGTGTTAAATTCCCAATAAATGTCTTCTTAACTAAGAAGCCGCCATTTGCAAAGATAGAAGCTATGGTTTCAAGCATTTGGCGCGAGGGAAATACAACGTACATAAGAGAAAAATTTGCGTCTAGATCATAACTCGCCTCGGTAGCTCAGTTGGTAGAGCACTTGGCCCGGAAAGCCAAGGGTCCCGGTCTAGGCGAAAATTTTTCTCTTCAAATATAATTTATCCTTCTATGAGAAGTGTTAAATTAATAATAAAATCGTCAATATTAAAAAAACCTCAAAGTGTTATTTCCTATCAACGTAACTTAAGAAATTATTTACTCAGACACATAGTTACGATAAAATCACACAAGTTAACAACTAGTTAGCAATATTTAATTTTAGGAAGTGATATTTTGAGGTTATTTTAATTATATTATTTTTAGTCTGATCATCTTACCTCAATATTAATGTTGATTTATGTTCTTGAACATGTTTCAAAACAATTCTGTTTTATCGTCAGCTTGTCCAGAGATAAATCAACATTAATATTGAGGTAAGATGATCAGACTAAAAATCAACATTAGTATTGAGGTAAGATGATCAGACTAAAAATAATATCATTATAAATATAACTAGTTAGCAGTTTACTATGAAAATTTACACAAGCAATATCTCCTGAAGATGTCACCCACAGTAGATAATAAAATGTCAAGAAGACAACACCTGCAAAGACATGGCCAAGAATCCTGAAAAGGTATTTTAAAATATATAATGATAATGATTAAAGTCTTAACCAATATATGAATCCATTTACTTCGCTGTATGGATGCTATCTATGCCTACCTGAGTTTGTGCAATGCTTCTAGGTCCTCCAGATCGATAAGATCCAAAAATCGATTTTTCCTTTTATCTTCGTCTTCTTCACCTTCACTATCAGAACTGCTCTCGCTGGCAGAGCTCCCAGAATCAGATGAATCAGAAGAACTAGAGTCTGAACCTTTACTGCTACCAGTTCTTGAAGATATTGGAGATAACTTCGAAGATTCACCATGACGTGGAAAACGAGATTGAGTAGCGTCCACCTGTAAACAATGACAATAAATGCAATGTCAGCAACTTTTGAGCAACCCAATGGATTTATATATTAAATTTGGGAATTTTTAACATTATGAGGTTCAATTAATAATAATTAAATGAATCGTGATTTTTTCTTACCTCATACATCTATGTTTCTTTAAACACAGTACTGCAGTATCGGCGACACTTTGTCGTCATCGTCAGCTGTTTTCACGACTGTCAATTTTTTTCTCCTTTTTGTCGGTAATTATCCAGACTGCCCTCTGGTGTTCTTTTGAAGGAATTCCTCTTCAAACTGCCATCTGGTGTTATTTTGAATGAATCATTTCCTAAACTGCTATCTGTTGTATTTTTGAAGAACTTTGTAATCAAGCTTGGTTCTTCCCGAATCTCAAAGTTCATAGTTCTAGTATGGTTTTTTTGAATATATATTTTTTCCCAAACTGTTAAATCCAAAGGTTTAGCAAAAGAAGCAAAACTTTTAAAACATCTATCTAAACCTTTGGATTTAACAGTTTGGGATAAAATATATATTCAAAAAACCATACTAGAACTATGAACTTTGAGATTCCGGAAGAACCAAGCTTGATTACAAAGTTCTTCAAAAATACAACAGATAGCAGTTTAGGAAATGATTCATTCAAAATAACACCACATGGCAGTTTGAAGAGGAATTCCTTCAAAAGAACACCAGAGGGCAGTCTGGATAATTACCGGCAAAAAGGAGAAAAAAATTGACAGTCGTGAAAACAGCTGACGATGACAACAAAGTGTCGCCGATACTGCAGTGCTGTGTTTAAAGAAACATAGATGTATGAGGTAAGAAAAAATCACGATTCATTTAATTATTAACTCAATGGATCCTTAATAAATAAGGCGAGTCTGTTGCATTTTACCTCATAAAAGTTGAGTACTTCTAGGACATGTTTCAAAACAATTCTGTTTTATCTTCAGCTGTCCAGACTGGACTGAAGATAAAAACAGAAGTGTTTTGAAACATGTCCTAGAAGAACCCAACTTTTATGAGGTAAGATGTAACACACTCTTCTTCTTCTAGCTCTACAGCCCTTTATGAGCCCTGGCTGCTATTAGGACACTCTTCCATGCATCCCTGTCCAACACCCTCCTCCATCCCCAGACTCCGAGCTTTCAGAAGTCCTCCTCTACTCCATCCATCTCAGCTTCAGTCTCCCTCTTCTTCTTCCTTCATCTGGTCTCAGTAGTGTAACCTTTCTAGTGGTATTATCCTCCTCCATTCTCATTATATGACCCACCCATCTCAGTCTGCCAATTTTAATAACATTTACAATATCTGGGTCTGAGGTTGTAGATTTCATCGTTACATCTTATCCGCCATACTCCACAATCATTTGTGGGACCTAAGGATTTTCCTTTCAAAGATTCTCAGTCTTATTCCATTCACTGCCATAAATAGTAACTGATCTCAATATGGTTTTGTAGATTTTTAGTTTTGCATCCAGACTTAGAATTTGTGATTAAAAGATTTTCCTGACTGCTGGACACCCTGAACAGACATTGCCCATAAAGTCATATTCTCTAAAATACAGGGAAAAAGAAAGGTTGGAAGATCTCTTACCACATGGCTAGACAGTGCAGAACAGGATTTGAGACAGCATGGAACAGGTTATGGGAGTCAGGGGATGGAGAAGGAAGGCAGAAGATAGAAATGGATGGAGGCACTATTTGGGGCGTTCAATGCCTGCAATGGGCTGTAGCACCAAACATGATGTGACCGACACAGTTAAAAGCATATGAAGAAACAGCTTCAACATAGCCCAACTTCATATTCCTTAAACTGTGGGACTTACCATAATGTCTATATACAATTATATTTTCACAAATATGTACGTATCAACAAATATCTCAGTTTTTGAAACAACATTACCTGAATTTCTGAGTCTGAAGGGTGCACCATTTCTTCCTGATCACTCTCAACCAATCCCCGACGAGAATCATCTTCATCCAGAGGTGGAGGTGATGGAGCTTTGATTTTTCGCTAAAAGTAAAATTACATATTTATATTAAATTATGTAGGTAGGAAATAACATTATGAGGTTTATAACTCAAAATAAATTACATATTTATATGTTATTATAAATTCAACATTTCTCACTCAAGGACCGAAAGAACCTCTACTGGCTTTATAAAGCAATCTCAAAATTCCCATTAGGTCTTCCTAAATAAAAAGTCGCCATCTAGCGTGTTGAACAATGGTTTGTAGCCTTTGGTACTCTCGAAATTGAATAAGAGAAAATTTGAATTTAGATTGGAGGCCTAGGATAGCTACAATACTAGTGTATAAAACTAGAGATCCTGCGTTCAAATCCAAGTCCAAGCATAAATTTTTCTCTTCAAATATTACATACCGTATTTTACAGACTATAAGACGCACCTTAATTTTTAAGCAATTTCTTAAAAAAAAACATTTTTACCATTTTTATTATTAGATTGCAAAGCCAGACTAAAAAAAAAAATCTTAGTTTATAAAACCATCTGATCTTTAAAATATCTGAAAATCGCCATCTAAATTTTCTCCTTCTTCCTCTTCGTCGTCCTCTTTATATATAAGATGGTCTTCACTACCATCGAGAGTGTTATTTACGCCGTACTTCTTGAAAGATTTAATAATAATGTCTTCTCTCACTCTAGATGATTTTTTTTTATCCACTGACACACTTGTTTTAAAGCTCCCTTCGACATGATTTCATGTTGGGTTTCATCCATCATCCATTTGTTCAAGTTCACTGGCATCGTAGACTGCAATGATGCATCATAGTCTAGAGTGTGTTCTCAGTTTGTGTGCGGGGTGGGAGGGAGACAGCATTAGCAAGCTTGTGAATCCTCGCAACCCATTGGTGCACTGCTGCTACCAGTTGAATCCAATGTTGTCAGACAGAGATAATTCCTGTGGCATCGAATATATGACCATTTTTAAGACTGGCAGGAATTTTAAACACTGGACGTTTTTATATTAATTTTGAGTATAAGATGCACCTGAATTTTGGAGGCAATTTTTCGAAGAAAAAAGTGTATCTTATAGTATGTAAAATACGGTATTTATTGTGGAATGCAGGCTTTCACGGCCGGTAATCATGGTATTAAAAGATTCCGGGCTATGTGGCCGTGGTCTATAACTGGCGTTTCTTCCAGACGTTTCTCCCTCAACTGCGGAGGGCATCTTCAGTGGTGAGCGCTTCCAGCTGTTGTTTCCCTGTCGTAGACTCGGTATTTATGTTTTAAAAGGTTCAGATTGTTTTAGAGAATGTTTTTTTTTTAAAACTGAGGTAGGCAGTACTTTATTTTAATGAAGTTTTTCAACAGCTTAGGTCATTAACAACAAAATTCAAATTTGGACTTGAAAGGCTGAAAAATTTTGCTCCTCAAGGGCCTCTTATTCCAGGCTTAGGTTCTTTATATGCAGTAAATCTATGACACAGGAATCATAGCTTTTCTTCTCTTTTGGAGGAGTCAGGAAGTTTACATCCTAAAAAATTTGTAATGTTTCAGAAAAATTCTTAAAAGCTTCTTGAAAATTTGGGGGTCACCTTAAATCTGGGATCGTCTTATGTTCGAATAAATATGGACAATGTATTTTTATGTCCTAAAAACGTTAACTCTTTTCCTATTTTTATTTTAGAAAGAAAAATTATGCTTGGACCAGGATCTCTGACTATGCGCGCCAGTATATCGATTACACCATCTGAATCCCGATACGAACATCAACAATTCTTTCCGCTTATACAACTCTCTTTGAACAGAACGCTGGTAACTCATGCTACCAACAACGCCGTCTGACAACTTCTATTCAAAGTATTTTTATTGAGAGTTTATACGTTACTTTTAAGCGGTAAAGCTTCATATTTTGAGGTTATATTTTAAATTAACATTTTCTAGAATTGGACATAGTTTTATTTTAGAAAGAAAGTTCCTTTTCTATTATATCTATCTAATTCTTACAAACTCGTGGGCATAGAGAAACTTCGAATAGAGGGAAAACTGAGTACAGTGACATCTAAAAAATTTCGGTCGTTTACGATGAACTACAATGAGCAAACTACAGAAGCAAAGGCTTCAAAGCATTTGGTGGGCGGGAATTACAACATATATAGAGAAAGATTTGCGTTTAGATCGGTACTTGCTCAGGTAGCTCAAATGGTAGAGCACTTGGACTAGAAAACCAAGGGTCCCGGATTCAAGTCCCGGTCTGAGCGTATAATTTTTCTCTTTAAATATGATTTATCCATCATTGAGATGTATGAAATTAATAATAAAAACATCGAAAATAGCCGTACTGGCATTTATAATGTAATGTATAATTCCCAAATATGTCTTCTTAATATAGGAGCCGCCATTTGCAAAGATAGAAGCAAAGGCTTCAAAGCATTTGGTGGGCGGGAATTACAACGTATATAGAGAAAGATTTGCGTTTAGATCGGTACTTGCTCAGGTAGCTCAAATGGTAGAGCACTTGGACTAGAAAACCAAGGGTCCCGGGTTCAAGTCCCGGTCTGAGCGTATAATTTTTCTCTTTAAATATGATTTATCCATCATTGAGATGTATGAAATTAATAATAAAAACATCGAATGATAGCGCTGTTTCGTAGTAACAGAATATGTAACTAAATAAAACAAATGCAAGGCGCAAGGCATGTTCACTCGGGATTATGGAAAATTAGCCATTTTGTAAATTAAAATTTTTAACTGCTATCTTTTCGTTCTATGTAGACAGTACTGTAAAAATTATATACTATCGAAAGTTAAAATCATTACTTAGATTTTATTTTACTCTAATTTGTAAGTAAATTCAAGCTTGTTTGCGTTTTTAATGTGAATCTATTTTCAAAGATAAACCTACTAGAAGTGATCAAATTCTATGATTTCTTAGGTTAGGAAGAGTGATGTTAGTGTACAGCCATTTCTAATAAACATTTTAAAAATGTGAGTGACTTTATAATGGATTTCAGATGTACGACATGGCTAAGGTTCTTTAATAAATATTGTATAAAATATGTATGTGAGAATAAGGGGGTAGGTCAATTGTAAATATTTATGAAAAGAGCTCATAATGCACGTTTTTAAATTTTAATAAACGAAATAAATTAAGATGTTTTATTTATTTCCATTCTTCCCTTCTGTTAAAATTAAAGAAAATCTTTAGGTCTGAGAGGCTGGGTACAAATAATTCCATAATTTAAGATTTATCAATACGTTATTTATTCCTATAAAAGTTCAATTTCATGATTATTCGTCAGATGGCGTTATATAATTATAATTCATAATTTCACCACCAAACGGTGCTGAATTTAATATTAGTACCAGAAAAAAATCGAAAAAATTTAGATGTCGTTAGTTGTTCTACACTAGCACCGCTTGTGGCATGTATGCAAAACTTGTCCACTTTCTTCTCTGGTACTCTGTGCTCGTGGGCACTCACCTTGATGGATGAGATTTGTTAACCTTGTTATTGACATATTAGGTAAACAAGGAACCAAGAAACGCCCACAAATAAGCTGCATGTACATCAATGCAGCCCCATTGCAACTTATATTATCTACACCCAAGTTGTGGAAAAAATCATCAATTAGCTTTACGGGAGACATAAGTGTGCAATGGATTCGTGTCAGCTGCAGATACACGTAATGAAGAATGAATGAAACATTAATTCACCCCAAACATGAACTTCAGAACCAGAGAAGAGTACAGTAACCAGTATTCCACCGGAATTAACGGATACAAATAGTAAATTAGGCAAATTAAATATAATTTTGAAATTATATAAAAAAAATCAATAATAAGTGATTGATGGAGAAACAAGCTTGTACTCACCCTAAATGAAGGTAGTTTTGGAAAAGCTGCTCGAAATCCAAGACCGAACCCTCCGAGACCAACTGAATCCAAACCAAAGCTTTCTCTACCCGTATCCAGAATTGAATTTAAGAGATTTTCTTGTTTGGTTGGAGTTGTTGTAGGCAATTTTTCTAATGATCCGCATTCATTATTCTGTGCCTGTAAACAAAAATAAGTATTTAATAAGATTACAATAGGAAGTAACATTATGAGGTTCTTTTTTATAATTAATTTGAGTCTGTCATCTTACCTCATAAATTATTTTGTTCTTGAGAACAATTTCAATGTCTTCATATTATCGTCAGCTCGTTTAGACTTTATATATTATATTTGGGAATTTTTAACATTATAAGGTTCAATTAATAATAATTAAATTAATCGTGATTTCTATCTAAACCTTTGGATTTAACAGTTTGGGAAAAAATATATATTCATAAAAACCATACTAGAACTATGAACTTCGAGATTCCGGACGAACCGAGCTTGATTACAAAGTTATTCAAAAATACAACAGATAGCAGTTTAGAAAATGATTTATTCAAAATAACACCAGATGGCAGTAATTCCTTCAAAAGAACACCAGATGGCAGTCTAGATAATTACCGGCAAAAGAAAAAATTGACAGTCGTGAAAACAGCTGATGATGACGACAATGTGTCGCCGATACTGCAGTGCTGTGTTTAAAAAAACATAGAAGTATGAGGTAAGAAGAAATCACGATTCATTTAATAATTGTTTAGATTGCTGAATTTTCGGTAGATGGTTCAACCAAAAGATGGAGGCGGAGTTCACATTCAGGACCAACTACCAAAAAAAAATTCAACAGTCTGAATGAGATGACGATAATATGAAGACATGTATTGAACATGTCTCAAGAACAAAATAATTTATGAGGTAAGATTCAAATATTAAAATTCATCGGAGAACATATTGTTTAAACAACTCACCTCATAGGATTCATGCTTCCATGATATCGCGATTTCAAACATAGTTGGAGTTATGGCTGACAATGAACATGACTATGTTTGAAATCGCGATATCATGGAAGCATGAATCCTATGAGGTGAGTTGTTTAAACAATATGTTCTCCGATGAATTTTAATGATTATACCTCATAATGTTTACTTCCCAACATTAATTAAATATAAGATTCAAATACTTCTACTTGCTCCATAGATAGCAGGACTATTTGTGCAGTTGGTATTACCAACCTTTGCGATAAATTCTCAAATGTGCTTTTAAATACTGATGTCAATAAACTATAAACTAATTCGATCTACACTAACTTATGCCCTCATATCCTAACAAAATAAAAAAAGTAGTAGTGCAATTTTTTATTTGAAGGTTGGTCTTACCAGACTGTTGATGAGGAAGCATGCTACAGTTATGTAGAACTTAGAAAAAATTATTGAGAATTTTGCATACATTTTCATAGAGCTGCACACCAATTAGAAAAAGTAGGCAAGGAATATCATTTAAAAATTTAGAAAATTCACATATCATCCATTAAAACACCACAAGTTTCAAAATTTTTTTAAAGATTTCAACATAAGGTTAGCACCCAAAAATGACTACAGCATCAGTAGACTGATTAGACCTAATAAGAATGAGAAAATTAAAGAAGAAAACAAATCAGGAATTTATCAAATTAAATGTGAAGAATGTGAGAAATTCTACATAGGAAAAACTAAAAGAAATTTGAAAACTAGAGTGAAAGAACATCTCAGGAATGTCAAGAAAGGGGAAGTAGAAAAATCTGCAGTGGCTGCCCATGCATGGTCTGAAAAACATCTTATCGAGAAAGAAGCTAAATTATTAAAACAAATAGAAAACCTAAAGAACTTACTGTTTGGGAAAAGATCTACATTCAAAAGAGCGAAAAGAAGAAATTAATGAACTTTGAAATTCCCGGTGAGAATGACCTGGTTTCGAGGTTTTTCCAGTAAGCCAATGGAAGGAGAGAAGGACAGCTCTTCAAGACGACAGAACAACGGTCGTGACGATACTGAGGATGGAACAGAAACTATGTTCCGAAACTAGTTTATAATCAAATAAGAAGAACAATATGAGGTGAGTGATAAAAATATTCTACCTTAATCATTTAAACACTTCATGTACAAAAACAAAATCAATGGTATTTCAAGGAAAAAATCATCTCAGATGCAAAATTGTCATATATAATAATATCATTGAACAAGTGAAATCCTACAATTATTTGGGTTTTAATGTATCATACTGCCAAAAAGAAGATATAAATATATAATATGTATAAAAATACAGAAATTTCTAAGAATGTGTGGAACAATAAGAAGAACTCTAAAAGAATAAAACAACTCAGGATACTCAACTGAAATTTTATAAAGTCATGGCAGTTCCTACTATTATCTATGGCAGTGAAAATTGGACGTGGCTCAAACAGATAGGAGTAAAACAGAGGCAGCAGAGATGAGATTTTTAAGGCCAACAGCAGGCTACACTCTTATGGACCAGAAAAGAAGTTCTGAGATAAGAGATCAATTAAATATTTTTAAATAGACAGATAAAATTGACAAACAAAGACAAAATTGGTACGAACATCTACTAAGAATGCCGGATGATAGACCACCTAAAATGATTTTAAACTACAGACCCACAGGATATAGAAGTCAAGGAAGACCATTTGCTAGATGGAAAGATCATATATCTTGAAGTCGGAATGGGCCAGAGGGCCTAAGCCTTGATGTTGATGATAAATAAATACTTAACAATTGTAAAAAATATTTTAAGAATCGTTACAAAATGTTAAAATAGTAAGAAATGTTAGTAGAAACAGAAAAAGTAAATAGTGCAACAGTGTCACATGAATATTGCATATTGAAACCTAATATATTGTAGACGTGGTGAATATTACCTTTGATTTTCGTTCCTGTTCATCCCACCAGTTCTCAAATGATTTAAATGCCGTGTTCTCTATCATCTTCTTGTTGAAATCTCGTTTTAATATCTGCTTTAATTCTGATATCACACGATCTATCACACCACTGTAAACATTAAAAGCACAGATATATTTCTAGAGATCACCATATTTACAATTTTATTTTTAACTTAAAGTTCCCATGCCCCTCTTTCATTCCCCATTTGAGCCACATATCCCCTATTCATCAAAATCTATGAGACTTAACTCTTCTTATTAAATCTGGTTTCCCCATAAAGATGATGCAGCTCACTATTATGCAGTTTTCTCCATTTGCCTGCCTGTTAGTCCATACTTAGTCTAAAAATTTTCCTAAGCGTTTTGTAGTCATTTACACATTGTTTTTCTCCTGTTTTAAAGGAAGAAACTATTGTAATTTTTTTCGTCTCTTTTAAAGTAAGAGATCCTGTTTTGTATACATACGGTATAACTAGCAGAATAAAAATTTTATACATTTACAGTTTAAAATATTTTTGAGAGAAGTTGAATTGACAAGAGTTTGTTAAATAATTTTGTTTCATAAATATCAGGATGGTTTCCAAGAATTATTCGAAATACAATTTATTTTTTTATCCAGCCCTCAAATAAATAAATAAATAAATAAATATATATATATATATATATATATATATATACACACACATGCATAGGGAGAAAGTAATATAAGTGCATTTTATTTGAAGAGAAAAATGTATGCCTCAATCAGGATTTGAACCTGATGTCTTGGATTCAAATTCCAATTCAGGCATATAATTTTCTCTTCAAATAAAATTCGTCATTTGGTGAGAAGTGATAAA
Organism: Diploptera punctata; assembly: GCA_030220185.1. Lineage (NCBI taxonomy): Eukaryota > Metazoa > Arthropoda > Insecta > Blattodea > Blaberidae > Diploptera > Diploptera punctata. Next base: position 100,778 of record JASPKZ010005296.1, read on the forward strand.
TTTAATATTTGAGATTGAAAATAAGTGCATTTATTTTAAGTAAGTAATTCCTTGGGCAAAACACAAAGAAACAGTTTCAGTAACACTTTGATGACAAATAAATACTTTTCTTTAAAAACAATGTTTCTTCCTAAACTTTAAATGCTGCCTAACTCGATAAATATTTGCCATACTTAGATAATTAAAGGCAAAGGACAGGAATGTTGCGTTCTTTTGCAGTTTTGCAATAAAATATGAGAGATATTGTAACGTCAAACTACAAATAAGTGGTCTTATGATCACTGATCCCAGAACAGTTGTTTATGTCTCATCACTAGAATCAGGATTTGAATCCTGGACCTCTCGTTCTCCATATGAGTGTGCTGTCCAACTACACCATTCAAACGATGATACAAACGTTAACATTTCTTTCAACTTATACAATTCTCAGAACGAGAGATCCAGGGTTCAAATGTTAATTTTTCTTTCTTAAATTAGATTCTATCCAGGATTGGAAAATGTTAATTTAAATAAAAAATCGAGAGAATACGTTGTTTGTTTATTGCAATTTAACACCTCCTTGAATTAGTACACTTACATCACTTCCACTCTGTGTGTGTGTGTGTATATATATATATATATATATATATATATATGGTATGATAAGAAAAATAAATGCCTGGACGGGATTCGAACCATTTATTTTTCTTATCATACCATATTAAGCTTGCATTGCTGAATGTTAAAGATTTAATTATAACACACATATATATATATATATATATATATGTATATGTTATATTGCAGATTTTCGCAGATGTAAGTAAGAATATGAAAGTTTTCTTGGGTTTTCTGCGTCTTGGATTCAAGTTCGGCCTCTGGCCACTGATTCCGATGTTTCGGCATGATCCCACATGCCATTACCAAGGAATGATAAGTTCGAGTCACAGGTTTAGGTCTTATATAATAAAATACATAGAGTTTCCGCTGTGGTCCATTTCCAAAGACGTTCACTCATCGAAGGTTTAAAACTGAAGGTATTTAACTACATAAGCACTAAACCTTAGATGAGTGTATGTCTTTGGAAACGGACCAGAGTGAAAACTCTATGTATTTTATTATATAAGACCTAAACCTGTGACTCGAACTTATCATTCCTTGATAATGGTGTGTGGGATCATGCCGAAACGTCGGAATCAGTGGCCAGAGGCCGAACTTGAATCCAAGATGTGGAAAACCCAAGAAAACTTTCATATTCATATATATATATATATATATATATGTGTGTGTGTGTGTCCCATAGTCAAGGGGTTTAAGGCATCATATCTTGGTGTAGAGCTATTATGGAACGTGCGCTGGATCAAGAAATTTCAGCCTGTATGGGACAGATGCTTACCTATACCCTGCCCACCCTTAAAGTGATCCTCGTCAAAACAAAATCATGTAACCTGCTCGCTTTTCATTGGTTATGAACACCGACGTACATTGTACAAGCAATACGTACGCAAAAAAAGTAGTTCCCTTCATTAAATTAAAAAATATTTCCTCTGAATGTACTTGTTATTCTTCGTGAATGAAAATAATAATATTCAAAACATACAAAATATTCTAAAATATACCTAATCAATAATTACAACTTAAAATAGTTTATTACATTTTTTTTTTCAAATGCCCCAGGTTGTCTTTCGACATTCTTGGTGTTCTCTCCTGGCATGGCGTACTTGTAACCCACTTCTGAGATTGGGGCGCCTGGAAGGCATGGTTACGTTGCCCCAATGATATGATGGGTGATGATGGTGTGCCAGGAGAGTCCCTAATCCTAAGCTTAATCTAAGATGAATATGAATGATGATGATTGTGATGGCCATATGATTTTGGGGACCGTTTGGGCCTTAAAGTTTTCCTGACATTTGTCTTACAGGTGAGGAAAAACCCCGATAAAAACCTCACCCAGAAAAACTGTCCCGACCGGGGATCGAACCCAGGCCCGCTGCGTGACAAGGCAGCACGCTACCTCGAGACCACAGTGGTGGACTAGTTTATTACATATGGGTGATGCATTCGAGTCATGCTTCAGACGATTCTCATGAAACAAAATGGATGAAAGTATCGAGTCTTCTGTTGCTGTATCGTCATCTCCCTGTCAAAAGTGACAGTAATTGGATATTGCTTCTACAATGCATGTCGGTGCCCATAAGCAACGAAAAGCGAGAAGATCACATGGTTTTGTTTTGACGAGGATTACTTGAAGAGCAGACAGGGTAGAGCACCATGCAGCTACAATAAATAGTGATTCCAGGTTGAGAAAACCAGCTATAAAGCTGGGTATCTCACATGCTGACATGTCATGCCTACATTGGTTGGATGATCATGCACCTCCATGGTTAATACATGTGGATGTAAAGCCAGCAGCTGGCAGGTAGGCTTAGAGGACTTTTTTTTGTATATGAGTAAATTATGCTTTAAAAAAGCTTTTTATGCTTAAAAAGTTCCCGATCTCTGCTACAAGATAAATCACTGTAATATTGGAAGTGGTTTTTGATTTCCGAAACTCTGTAAAACACTTCACAAATGTGCATTGTACATTATTTTTTGCACAATGGTGTTTTCAAAATAATAAATAATAGTAAAATAATAACATATTTATATTTGAAGAGAAAAATTTTCGCCTAGACCGGGACTCAAACCTGGGACCCTTGGCTTTCCGGGCCAATTGCTCTGCCATCTGAGCTACCGAGGCGAGTTACGATCTAGACGCAAATTTTTCTCTTATGTACGTTGTAATTCCCTAGGCGAAAATTTTTCTCTTCAAATATAATTTATCCTTCTATGAGAAGTGTTAAATTAATAATAAAAATCGTCAATAGAAGCCCTACTGGCTATAAAGTAGTGTTAAATTCCCAATAAATGTCTTCTTAACTAAGAAGCCGCCATTTGCAAAGATAGAAGCTACGGTTTCAAGCATTTGGCGCGAGGGAATTACAACATACATAAGAGAAAAATTTGCGTCTAGATCGTAACTCGCCTCGGTAGCTCAGTTGATAGAGCACTTGGCCCGGAAAGCCAAGAGTCCCGGGTTCGAGTCCCGGTCTAGGCGAAAATTTTTCTCTTCAAATATAATTTATCCTTCTATGAGAAGTGTTAAATTAATAATAAAAATCGCCAATAACATATTTGTTGAAAATATTGGCATTCATTATAAACAACTGACTAAGGATAATAGTCTGGCCAGTGTTTATATGGGAAATGCCAAAAGTAATTTACTTGAGACTACAGCATGCAGGGATAAAATGGCAACAAATACAAATTTCATAAATTAATGAGTAATTTTTAACATCTTACCTCATATTTTGTGTTTCTTTAAACACGGGAACTAGTTTTCAAGAGAAGGATCTCTCTCATTTTCAACCAACATTATGACTACTGGATTTTCGTTGGAATCTCCATCAATAATAACGTTGCATCTGGTGTTGATTTGATAAACTTTGAGATGGCAACGTTATTGATGGAGATTCCAATGAAAATCCGGTAGTCATAATGTCGGTTGAAAATGAGAGAGATCCTTCTCTTGAAAACTAGTTCCCATGTTTAAAGAAACTTAAAATATGAGATAAGATTTTAAAACCATTAGGAAGTCACATTATGAGGTTTAATTTAATATTTGAGTTTGTATTCCTTAACATTCTTACCTCATATGTTTATTCTGTTGGACGATCGTTTCAAGATGGAGCAATGGCTTTGAAATGATTGTCCAACAGAATAAACATATGAGGTAAGAATGTTAAAGAATACAAACTAAAATATGAGGTCCGATTGAGGGTCTTTCCACTTTTCAGCGGTTGCCCTTTTACCAGCCGGCTGCTGGCCCTTCACATCCACATGTGTCAATCACAGAGGTAGATGATCAACAGCCAGTGTAGGGGTGACATGTGGCTAGCATGTCGAGTCCCCCAGCCGTTATAGCTGGTTCCTCAACCTGGAGCCGCTACTTATTGTAGCTACCCAAATGCCTCACAATGCTGGGTGGGCACCGGTCCCATACTGGCCGAAATACCATGAGAAAATTTCTTCCCCCATGGAGACTCGAACCAGCGCAAGTCCCGTAGCTCTGCGCCAAGGCTTGTTACCTTAACCGCTCGGCTACGGCGCGGGACCAAATATGAGGTAAGATAAATTAATGAGTCATTTTTACATCTTACCTCATATATCATGTTTTATTAAACACGGTAACTATAGTTTTCAAATGATCTTGTCATTCATTTTCAACCGCCATTATGACTATGAGGTAAGATGTAAAAATGACTCATTAATTTATTAATTAAGAACCTCATAATGTGTTTCCCATTTTTAACTTTGAATGAGGTAAGATGTTAAAAATGACTCATTAATTTACGAATTAGGAACCTCATAACGTTATTTCCCATATTTAACTATGAAATACAAATTTACTGTATTTATATTGTTTCAAATAAAGTTCAGTTCATTTAAAATGCATGATTTGTTCCATATATTAACACTGCCTTTTGGATATATTTTTGTACGTACATTGTACATAGTATACATAAAGGGCAGTGGTTTTACTTCCTGCACTAGGTAGGTAATTTGTAATATTACAGTATAGTTATTTATAGGTTGGCAACCACGAAATTTAAGAAATTGAACTTTCAATCATGGTCGCCATTGCTGTAAATAAGACAGAATACACTATCGTGCAAAAACAAATTTGAAATAATGAGAATCAACTTACTTGATAGTGGGAGCCTGTGGATCCGAGCTCTCGTATGATACATGTCCTTGAGTCTGCGGGAACCTCGGATGGAAGCTGGGATATCCATAATGCATCGTTGATAACGGAGCAATGCCTGATGGGTACTGACTATTAGGTGGATATCCTGGCGGTGGAATATGGTACATGGCAGGTGGAAAAGGATATGCTCCAGCACCTGGTGCCGGCGGCCGGTTCCACATATACAGATCAGGTGCAGTTGGATATAAATGTGTGGGGAGGGGGATGTTGGAAGTACTGTGGTGGAGGAGGCGGATACCCCTGAGGCGGATATGCCGTGAAGGGGGGCGGAGCTGGATACATAGTGACAGGAGGCTGCGATGCCACTTCTATCTTCTCATCACCTGAGCTGAGACTCGACAGAGACATGCGGTCATCGTCCCGATGTTCGTCTTGCAGTGGAGTTGACTTGCGACTGCTCCCCTCAGGATCAACACCAGGTGGCAGCTGTGTGGTCTGATTAGAGTCTTCAGTACTGCTCTCTATTCGTCTCGTCTGCTGCTGTGGACTTAAATAATCTGCCTGGGTCTTCTCAACATGTGTCGCTGTCAATGTCTCGTCCTCGCTGCTGCTGATGATACTGCCGAGATCATCATTGTCTACCACAGGAGGTTTAGACATATTCACACTCTCTAAGAGCCCGGTTGTCTCCTCTTGCTCTTTCTCCCTTGCCTTGCGAGCCTGCTCGATTCCAATGCGATGCCACTCCAGGTATATCTCTGCCGACAGGAATGGTGAGGGAGGCGTGGACAGAGGTTCATCTGGATCGGCTGTATCAGGAGGAGGGGGTGGAGGGAGGGGCTCATCCTCACCAGGAGGAGGAGGAGGGAGTGGCAATGGTGGAGGCAACACTACTCCATCAGTATCAGAACTGCTCGATGATCGAGATGGTTGCTGAGATCGTTCTGAATGCCGACTGATAGAATGACGATGTCTCGTGCCATGCTTCGATGAACTAGCCGATGAGCGTCGTGACGAAACTTTACCAGATTTCACTGGTGTGTCATCTTCTGAGTCACTGCTAATTCCTAACTGAAGGAACGGTGGAGCTATTCCTCCAGTTCCCTTTCCTTTCAATAGCATTTCTATTCTTGTGTCTAAATCCAGAACTTTAGGTGCGTCTGGACTCTTTGCCTCGGTCGTCTTGAGAGAGGAACTGCCCTTGTTGCTTGGCTTAACATCCTTCTTACCACTTCCTCTCTCCGGAGAGAACACAATATTACGACCGTCACCTGCAACCGGTGTCCAGGTGGGAGTAGCATTTGCTGGAGGCAGTGTGGTGACGGTATTGGTTGTGGTATGTACTGGGATGTGGCGCAGTTGCCTGGATGACTGTTCCCAGTGAGGTACCATCTGCTGTGAGTCCGTCCAAGGTTGTTGCCATTGTTGCATAGAGTGCGGATGGTGCAATGGTGGTGGGGGCATGTGCGTTTGTATTGTGTGCGGAGGAGGAGGGTGCATCTGGTGACTGAAAGGAGGTGGAGCTATGGGAGGGCGGTATGGTGGTGGAGGGTAGTGTGTGGGTGGTGGAGGTGGAGCAGATGAATAATGATTATGATAATCATAACTAACAGGCGTACTGTGTGCAGAATGGTTAGATGGCGTGCCATGATACCCATAATCTTTACTTCCAGCATAACTTCTCTCAGAATAGCTACCAGACTCACTGGCTGCAGTACCATAGTCACTAGTGCTAGAGCCCGGAGTGGGATAGTCTCGATGTCTCGACACAGCAAATGTTCGATGGTCTGCGGGTGCGCCATAGTCTCTATTATCGTGATGAGTGAATGGCACATGCTCTTTCTTGTGATTCACAGCACTGCGAGACAACAATTCTTCTTTGTCTGGCCATGAACGTTCTAAATCATCTGTAATTTGATCAGATGGGGGCATCCCAACTTTCTTTGGCATCTGTTTTTTTACATGAACATCTTCTTTGTCTGTTGCCCCTGATGATGATTCATCCAATCCAACATCAGCAATACTTTCTTTTTCTAGTTTTTTATCCAGAGTTTTTTCTTGGTAAAGTTTCCGACATTCCTCACCTTCAAAAGAAAAAGAAAAGTAGTAAAATAAATCAATTAATTGCCCCCATATTGTGAGATCATTCTGTTCACTAAATAAGAGTTAAAATAAATACAATTTGTAATGTACTGTCAACTTATGGTACAGAAGAAGGTTGATTTTACTATTAATTCTTAAGAATTAAATGAATCGTGATTTTTTCTTACCTCATACTTCTATTTATTAATAATATAATTAAAATAACCTCAAAATATAACTTCCTAAAATTAAATATGAATTCATACTTCTATGTTTTTTAAACACAGCACTGCAGTATCGGCGACCCATTGTCACCATCGCCAGCTGTTTTCATGACTGTCAATTTTTGTCTTTTGCCAGTAATTATCCAAACTGCCATCTGGTGTTCTTTTGAATGAATCATTTTCATTCAAAAGAACATCAGATGGCAGTTTGGATAATTACTGGCAAAAGAAAAAATTGACAGTCGTGAAAACAGCTGACGATGGTGACAATGGGTCGCCGATACTGCAGTGCCGTGTTTAAAAAAACATAGAAGTATGAGGTAAGAAAAAATCACAATTCATTTAATTCTTATTAATTGAACCTCATAATGTTAAAAGTTTCTAAATTTAATATATAAATATCAATTCTTAGAAATAAAAAAAATGAAAGGGATATTTGTTTAATAGTATTAGCTCATAGTTTGCTAGAGAGTCATAAAATTAAAAAAAGAAGCTAAGCTTTTAAAACATTTGGAAAAACCCTTGGAATTGACAGTTTGCGAAAATATACACATTCAGAACAAATTTAGATCTATGAAGTTATGTAGGTAGGAAATAACACTATGAGGTTTATTTTAATTTTGTTGAGTTGTTTCTTAACTCACCTCTTACTTCTTAACTCCCTTGTGATCCGGATTTCGTCACTGTATTTGTAACATTCTCAATGCTGTTCGCGTTCACAACTGAGTTATGAATGTGAACAGCATTGAGAATGTCACAAATGCAGTGACGAAATCCGGGATCGCGAGGGAGTTGAGTTGTGAACAGTATTGAGAATTCAAAGTTAAAATTGGGAAACACATTATGAGGTTCTTAATTAATTAAGTATTGAGAATGTCACAAATACAGTGACGAAATACGGATCGCAAAGAAGTTGAGCATGTGAACAGCAATGAGAATGTCACAAATACAGTGATGAAATCCGGATTGCGAGGGGAGAATGTCACAAATACAGTGACAAATGTCACAAATACAGTGACAAATGTCACAAATACAGTGACAAATGTCACAAATACAGTGACGAAATCCGGATCACGGGGGAGTTGAGCTGTGAACGTGAACAGAAATGAGAATGTCACAAATACAGTGACGAAATCCGGATCACGAGGGAGTTAAGAAGTATGAGGTGAGTCAAGAAACAACTCAACAAAATTAGATCTATGAATTTTGAAGTTCCCTGTGGGCAAGATTTGATCTCAAAGTTCATCAAATGAGTACCAGATGGCGGCTTTTAAGATAAGGATGTGGACTGAGATTTGACAGTCATAAAGATGACTGAAGGGTGAGAGGTATGCCTCTTGAAATTGCAGTACCATGCTTGAAAATCATGGATTATGAGGTGAGATACGACTCATTATTTTAATTAATTATTAACCACTAGCCAACTGGGACTGACAATAAAACAGTGTTTAAACAGAATATGTAGACTTACCAAACGCGTCAAGGAAGACATGAAGCACTTTGCCCATAACAGACGTGTTATTCAGTTTCTCAACACAAGCTTTAGCAGACTTCACTGATTCAAACACCACTCTCGCTAAACCTAAATGCTTATTAGAAATAGGATGATAATATATAAATAATTCTTCAACAGGACCAAATTTTTGCACCTGAAAGAACAAAAACAAGAAATCAATAATATTTACATAGAATTTTACCACTCACCTCATATTTTTCATAAAATATTTTGGGCTCAACTGCACTTCTACTAGCACTTGATTTTTGTTATATTGTTGTAAACTATAGCTCTTCTTCTGTATTTACTAACATTATTTAATATTTTAAACAATTTTATAACATTATTAGACAATTTTGAAGTTATATTATTTTTAGTCTGATCATCTTACCTCAATATCAATGTTGATTTGTTCTTGGACATGTTTCAAAACAATTCTGTTTTATCGTCAACTTGTCCAGAATTATTAAAATTCATCGGAGAACATATTGTTTAAACAACTCACCTCATAGGATTCATGCTTCTATGATATTGCGATTTCAAACATAGTCATGTTCATCGTCAGCCATAACTCCGACTGCAGTCGCGATATCATGGAAGCATGAATCCTATGAGGTGAGTTGTTTAAACAATATGTTCTCCGATGAATTTTAATGATTATACCTCATAACGTTTCTTCTTCTTCTTCTTTTCAAGTATTAGGCCAAGGCCTGAACATTAATTAAATATAAAAATATTGTCCAGAATTGTTTTGAAACATGTCCAAGAACAAATCAACATTGATATTGAGGTAAGATGATCAGACTAAAAATAATATAATTAAAATAACCTCAAAATATCACTTCCTAAAATTAAATATTAACTTTGAAGTATTTATTTAAATATGCAAATCACAATATTATGACACTGTTAGACAATATTGTGATGCTAACTGCTATTTTCTCCACAGAGTATATTAATCTACTTAGTCTATGATTTTTCTATCGATGTTTTGTGTTATCGCTGGTTGGATCAGCGTTAGGGAGCGATAAGTAAGTGTACACCCATTTTGTAATAAACATTTGGTAATTTTAATATTATTGATATATTTTTTAACATAGATTTGGGAATTTATTGCAAAGATTGGTCATTTAAATTTCATAGCGATGGATAGTAATCGAGGATGATAGGCTTAATCGATGTGGCTCGATTGTGGGTTATCGCCGGCTCTACAAACTCTGGCGCATGCGCACTGTTGTTTTATAGGATACTGAAAATATTTCACGCTAGTTTAAGTGCAGTTTTTCCATATTTTGTACTTAAATAATACTTCAGAATATTAATCTCCTCAACATTTTGGTTAATTCCTTCATAAACTTTTGTAACCTGAGGAATTAAGGTAGAATTTTTATCACTCACCTCATATTGTTCTTCTTATTTGACTATAAACTAGTTTCGGAACATAGTTTCTGTTCCATTGTCAGTATCGTCACAACCGTAGTTCTGTCGTCTTGAAAATCTGTCCTTCACTCCTTCCATTGGCTGACAGAAAAACCTCGAAACCAGGTCATTCTCACCGAGAATTTCAAAGTTAATCAATTTCTTCTTTTTGCTCTTATCAATGTAGATCTTTTCCCATACAGTAAGTTCTTTTGGTTTTTCTATTCGTTTTAATAATTTAGCTTCTTTCTCGATAAGATGTTTTTCAGACCATGCATGGGCAGCCACCGCAGATTTTTCTACTTCCCCTGCAAATGTGCAGTGGCTGCCCATGCATGGTCTGAAAAACATCTTATCGAGAAAGAAGCTAAATTATTAAAATGAATAGAAAAACCAAAAGAACTTACTGTTTAGGAAAAGATCTACATTCATAAGAGCGAAAAGAAGAAATTGATGAACTTTGAAATTCCTGGTGAGAATGACCTGGTTTCGAGGTTTTTCAGTCAGGCAATGGAAGGAGCGAACAACAGCTCTTCAAGACGACAGAACAACGGTTGTAACGATACTGAGGATGGAACAGAAACTATGTTCTAAAATTAGTTTATAGTCAAATAAGAACAATATGAGGTGAGCGATAAAAAATTCTACCTTAATGAATATACCTCATAGTGAGAATTCCTAAAATAAGTAACCTGAGGAATGTTCGGCTGAAGTTTCCATTAAGCATAGTGAGAAATTTTTCTACGTCCCAGGCAGACACCACGAGTATGCACCAACAAACGTGAAGCAGTTTACAGTATGTAATCACGCGATGCAGCCAACATACACACAATATTTAACGAACCTAAAAGCTAACCTAATGCAATTTAAATACTCTACCCTATGAAAGAGTGCAATGCCAAAAAAATAAATAGAAAGTTCTGAAATTCTGAAGTACATACTCTATGTTGGCTACACTGGAACATGTGTTGTATAGAATATTCATTAAAATCAATATGGCTACCACGTATTCATTTTACCTATGTAGTTTGGGAAATAATTTGAAAATTTGAAAAGCCTGTTGGCGCATGCGTATGGTGTCTGGCCTGGGACTTAACACATTCAGTACCGTAAACCAGTTAAGGCGTTTAAGGAGACTATCGTGTATGCGGCCGTCAGTCAGTTAACTCGCTTTAGAGCGGGCGCAAACAAACCGCGTTTACATTTGGCGCCTAAATATTGTGTTGGCTTAGTATGTCTTGGAGATCATAGATGGCATGTAAATGTACATTTTCTATTCCCGTTTAACATTGGTGAATCCCCTTTTATTTTTAAAACAAACACATGTAATTCGTTCACCCAAACTTGTGTCCAGTCTCCAATGCAGTCGTATATGTTTCTCGTTATCACGCTGTTCTTTGTGCGTGAGTGAAACCATGGCAAAAGAAAAATGTCTCACTGAAGAAGAATTAGTGAATATTTTGTATAATGATGATTCAGGTGACGAACTGATTCGTGAATTAGAAGATTCACAAAGTGAAAGTGAAGATGAACTTCCACTTCCTGAAATTGATACTTCGATACTATGTGATGTCAATCACCCAAGTTATCTCGCCATCAAATCCTACTAGGATATCTCCTTTAGGTATGTACAAAATTTGAATTTTCTAGGACTAATAGTTTGTGAAAAATGGTTCATTTTCTGAAGTGCCACGAAAAGGGTAGCTGGGATATTTAAATGGCTGGCCTGTAGGTTTAAATGCCCTGCTCAGTGTCTGGTACTGAATGTGTTAATATTAATCAATGCAGTCAATTTGCTACAATAACATGATGATTTCTAGGTTATGTTTATGTGAAATTCTAATTCAATTTAAAGCACTGATGATTTTCTTGAGAAAAAACACATAAAAAGATTCTTGAGATAGTTATTAATATTTTTATAATGTAATTTGTGTGTTTTTCTATTTTTTAAATAACAGCATTGTTTATCATAGCTAGTATTCCCATAAATTACTTACCATATCAGAAAGAAAAGATTTGTCAATATTGTCATTCAAATTTCCAATAGTTACTTCTAATGTGGTGGATCTCCTACATAATTTGCATCAATCTGAAAAATATAATTTAATTAGTAAGTCATAATGTCATTAAATAAGGAATATGCCACATTAAAACAATGAATAGTAAGTAATTCTAGTAAACAAGCAAACCTAACCTTAAATCTAGGAACAGGTATATCAAGTAATTCAAGTCTTGTCCATATCCTGGTAATTTGTGACCGAGGGTCCCGAACCTGCACTGGAGGGCATGTTGGATCATTAGGAATATTTCCATCATATCTATACACCTTTGATCCACCCTTATTTAGAAAGGGGTCAGTTATAAGCTTGTAGTTCCTAGCTTTGTGGTGATGGTGATGATGTGACCCAGAGCGGCTGCCAGAGTGTGAGGACTCCATCATACCATTCATTACTGTAAATAATAAAGCAGGATTAATAACAATTCATAGTAATAATTATATTTTATATGTGTAACAGTGCTTATGAAAAGTCAAGTTGCAAACACTGAAGAAACATACAACTAATACAATATACAAGTTTACATTCTTACATATAATTAAAAGTTTATAGTATTATAATGTTATAATTGAAAAGTAATTTAAATACGATATTAATATAAGCTCTGTCACATTGTGAAATTATTAGTAAACAACAGTTTTATACCCGCGATGCTCACTTTTTTTGAACACGGCAAGCGGTGGGTATGCTATTGAAATAGTATTAGTAACATATACACTTACCCTTACTCAAATACATGTCACTAGTACGAGCAATATGAAACCTGTGTCCACATGAATTAACCTAAAATATTCACACATTTCTTAAGTAGATTCATTCAATACAGTTATGAAGAGATATATACCCTCTTCTACATCGTCGTCTCGCAGTCCTAACCTCTGTCAACTTCACACCCAATTTTGTTTTCATATTCGGATTATATTGGTTACAAATATTGTAGTGGAACATGATTTTATTTTGTAATAATTTTACAATTAAATAAATTGCGTCATTTAATACATTAGTGAATAATAACTTTATTTGAGCCATAATTCAGGGGTGTTTATTGTGACTCTAGTTGTACTTCATTTTAAATCGTATTTCCCATTGGTCACCATATTCCGGAGGAAAGAACGTAGGCCAATCACAATTCATATAACAACTTATTCTTGGTACTTGAGAACTTTAGTATCTCGAGTAGAATATAACTACATTTATTACAATGGTACTTTTGTTATATTTTCCTATTACAGTGTAAATTTTTAATTTCCGTTATAGTCACACATATCCTCATAGTTCCAAAATACCATAGTAATTTACATTTAAGGCTATTTTTATGTTTCAGGGAAACAATCTATCCATGAAGCCCGTCATGCCTAGAGTGAGGGCCCAGGATGAGGAAGAAGAAGATTTGGTGGATCCACAGCAAACCCTTAGGGTATCGGTTTAGGGACAGATAATAAGTTTCGTTTGACTTAGTACTTTTTTTTCTAATTAGGAATAGTATTCAATTCTTTTGTTAACATTATTCTAATATATACATATATGATGGGCAATTGAATCCTCAACATTCCTATTTATTTTATTTTAAGATTTAGGTTTTTATATTCAGTATTTGCTGAATTTCATCATCAGTATGCAAGGTTACACAGTAGTATACTGTTTTAAAGATTATATTATTAATTTTGACTATAATTACATGCCAGTTGCTTTAATTTATTACACAAGGAGCTTACCCTATATTTATATTAAAACCACATTTTCTAAAAGCAGTATAAAATCAAGTTTATTTCAATTATACTGACCACACATTATAGATTCAAAGAATCTTTCATTCAATGTATTTCTAAAGTATTTCTAAGATTTAAGAATTTCATAATATTTAATATTATTACATCATCTTCAAGGTTAGGCGATTCTCTTGTTCTGAATTCACAATGAGTCGTTCCATCTCTTCCTATATCCATTAATCCCTTTGGTTTATGATGATATGCTACTTTGAGCAGTTTTGTTTTTTCCATTATCTGAACATGCTCTTCCCAGTCGACGCAGTGTTGTTGAATTCCATCATTTATTGAATATATTTCTAATTGACTTCTTATTTCTTCATTTCTTATGTGGTCCAATTTTGTACATCTTTTGGTCCTTCTTAGAAAAGTCATTTCTGCACTTGTTCTACTTTAACTCTGCTTATATATTTTTTATGTATTAAATATTCAAATTGGTTAAAAATCTGCTACAATATTTAACATTTTGTAAATATATTAATTCAATCCAAAATTTGTTGAGGTTATATTAAGTTCTAAATGATGTATCTAGTATGTGACTCAACATTTTTTCTGTATGTGAATTCCACATCACACACTTGTACCACCATACAAAAGTGAATACAATTTAGAATCTCAATGCTGCCAACATATACACTTCAATTTTGAAGTCTTAAAATTAAAAAGCTAACCAAAATACAAATACTCTGACTAGATTTTTCCTTTAAACATTTAGTTTATAAATTTAAAAACAATATGTTGGCTACAGAAATAGAAGTCATTGTAGGAACTTTAAAAGCATGTTAGCTGAATTGAATAACAATATGGCTACCGAATCTTGAATAGCAGTAAATGTATATAATTGATAAATTTAAAAAAATTAATAATGTAAAATGTTTAAAATAATGGAATTATTAAAAATTATACTGCATCAATTTGACGAATTTTACTTGAGGTATTTTAAAACTTGCATTGCATAATGGATACTTGAGCCAATGATTCAAAATTTGGGGGAGGAGAGACTTTGTGTAGTATTTTATTAATAATTAGGAAACAATCTTTCATTATAGAAGAAACTGGCAATTTCTTACTAAATTTAACTCTTCACGATAGAACAAATCCTAATAGTATTAGTCCTTAGTTTTTTTTTTAAATCTATACTGGTTGGGGTGTATTACAGTCGATTTTTAATTACTCTATTGATTACAATTTTAATGCAAATATTCGTATTATGTAATGGTATTAATGAAATGAATCTTTGGAAAAGAAGCACAATTGAAGTATTTAAACATTATATGAAATAAATTTGCTTAAATATGTAATTTCCATTTTAACCGTCGGCCATTTTGGAATGTAATAGAAGAACTGTTATAGGACAACTGTTATTGTAGACAACTGTTATATCCATCCATCCATAGTAATTCTGCCTGAAGGCAGGTCCTTCACTGCAATCATAGCATTTTCATGCTATGCTTGCAGCTTTACTAGGGAATTGTGTAGGTGTGGTAGCTTCCCGTTGCTTTCCACACCGGCGGTGAAGGATGATGATGATTATGATAATGGTAACGATGCTGGCCATATGATTTCGGGGACCGTTTGGGCCTTAAAGTTTTCCAGACATTTGTCTTACAGGTGAGGAAAAACCTCACCCAGAAAAACTGCCCCAACCGGGGATTGAACCCGGGCCCGCTGCGTGACAAGGCAGCACGCTACCTCGAGACCACAGCGGTGGTTATATATGTATATGAAACTAAAAACTATCCTACCCCACGTATAAGAAACTAAAAGCTAACCTAACCTAAATCAATTACTCTAACGTACTCTAAATTAATTTAATATGTAAAAGCAGACGTAAAGTGATGTAATAACTAACATGGTTATCGTTGGTTATTAGAGAGTCGCAGGTTCATTACAATAACTCAAAGAATAATAGTTGTAACCTCAGTTATTAGTATGGTCATGACCTCCATGATGTATTATTAGAGTGGTCGGGACAGGAAATAGTCCCACATTGTTTTCAATATTTACGACTAAAATGTGATTAAGGTAATAATTTTCCAGTGCTAAAAAGCAAAATTATATAAATATATGCATATTTAATTTTGGGAAGTTATATTTTGAGGTTATTTTAATTATATTATTTTTAGTCTGGACATCTTACTTCAATATTAATGTTGATTTGTTCTTGAACATGTTTCAAAACAATTCTGTTTTATCGTCAACTTTCCCAGACATATTGTTGTATTTGAGTTATGTTAAAATGCGTAAGTAAAAATCGATCGTGATACACCCCACCCTTTGTACCAGTGGCTAAACTTGATTATTATAAAGAAGTCACTGAATAGATTCAAGATTCGGGTGAATGGGGGCTCAACTGCACTTCAACTAGCACTTGATTTTTCAGTTATATTGTTGTAAATTATAGCTCTTCTTCTGTATTTACTAACATTATTTAATATTTTTGGATAATCTTTCCATTAAGCGCAGCGAGAATTTTTTCTAAGTCCCAGGCAGACACCACGCGCGTGCGCTAACAAACGTGAAGTCGTTTACTCTATGGAATATCGCAATGCAGCCAACATTATACATGCTATTTAACGAACCTAAAAGCTAACCTAATGCAATTTAAGCACACTAACCTGTGAAAGAATGCAATGCCCAAAAATAAGTAGTAAATTCTCAAAATTCTAAAGTACATACCCTATGTTCGCTGCACTGTTGTCATATAGAATATTCTTAAAAATCAATATGGCTGCCATGTCTTCATGTTACGTATATAGTTATTTTTTTATTATTCCGGCTTTTACAATGAATATACATTTTTCCGGTACCCATGTTCACAGTTAACTACACATTTTTCCATTCCTGTCTGTTCATCCATATATCTTTTTCTATTTCCCATTCCCTCTTAGCTTCATTGATTCCCTGAATCCACGTAATAGTTGGTCTACCCTTCTTTTATATAGTTATATATCATAGAAAAATATGTTCAAGTAATCGTTAGAAAAAATTAAAAATTTGTTGTAAATGGTGGGAAATAATTTGAAAATAAAACCCTGTTGTTGCATGCGCGTGCTGCCTCGGACTTTGAAAATATTCACACTGTGCTTAATGGAAACATGAGCCATATTTTTATTTTTTCAAACAATTTTTATAACATTATTAGACAATTTTGAAGTATTTTATTCAAATCTGAAAATCACAATATTATGACACTGTTAGACAATATTGTGATGCTAACTGCTTATTTTCCCCACAGAGTATATTATTTGGTCTATGATTTTTCTATCGCTGTTTTGGGTTATTGGTTAGGGAGTGGATATGTAAGTGTAAACCCATTTTTAATAAACATTTCGGAATATTAATATTAATATATTTTTTAACATTGATTTGGGGATTTATTGCAAATATTGGTCATTTAAATTTCATAGCAATCGATAGTAATGAAGATGATAATCGATTGTGGGTTATCGCTGGCTCTATAAACTCTGGTGGATGCGCACTGTTGTTCTATAGGACTTTGAAAATATTTCACGCTAGTTTAAGTGCAGTTTTTCCTGAATGGGAATTATAGTACAGATGTCTGGATATTGTAATTTAAAAAACCAGTAAAATTACTGTGATTAGTGACCTGAGGTTTTTTGTTGGAGAAAATACGGCTCAACAGTACATTACCTTTCCCTTCATTTTCCAAAGCATATTTATATAATACTGTTACTCTATGTACTACTTCTGTCTTTACTAAATTTTGTAATATTTTAAACATATTTCAACGATACTTGTAACTTTCTTTTACAATTTTTACGTATTTATTACGACTATTTAACTCATGCCACAAATGCTAGTCAATGACCAATCACGTTTCAATGAATGTTGTTTTATAACCAATGACAGTCATGTTTCACCTCGCTCTTTATCAGCTCCTGCTTTTGTGATAAAGAAAGCTCCTCCTTTTTAATGTTCTGAATAGGTCAAAGCATTATTTTTCTCCAACAAATACATTGAATATAGCAAATAATGAAAAGATTCCTTGATTTTACTGAGTTGTTTACTAAAAAAATTAATGAATAACCCATAATGTTGATTATGATATATAGTTTGGTGTGTTTCATTATTTTGCACTCTTACAATGTTGCGATCTTATTTGGTAATAAATAATATGATCAAGCAGCAGTGAATGAACATAACCTCACATTTCTGATTTGTTTTCAAACATTGCCGTTTACATTAAATATATAAATATTTTAAAATAACTGTAGTTAAACAATGATTTGTGAGTAAACAGCTTAATTTTATTCGTTAAATAATCCTAACAAATGCCACTCTTGATTTCCAAATTATCTAGATAAATTCACTCCTCACTTCGTGAATTTATCGATAATTGGAAATCACTCGTGGCATTACTTATGATAATTACTAGGGAGCAGATTTTTAGGTCCTAAAAGTTTAGATTGCAACATAGTATAGTGATAAAATTAATAAGTAATTATATCCAATCAACACTTTTTTTTATAATGTAACTTACAAAAACATATCTCAGTAATTTTTATGTGGGATCTAGCAATATTATATTTATTGGGTTCTTCATTTATAACCTAAAAGGCACACAGCGTTTTGCCTGTGTGCGGTTGGGTGTGCCACAGCCAGCTTTGCTCCTAAACTCCACGCATAAAGCATGTATAATAATCTTACCTTATAGAAGATGCTAGAATGTGGATCATTTAAACTGCCATTCACTGATGAAAGAAACCGTTCACAATAATGCATTCGTGATACCTTGTTTTAAACAATGGACACATGTACACTTGCAAGGTTTTAGTTTTAATAATTTAATTGCTCTATGTACAGAAGACTCTGAAATTCCCACCTGTTGTGCTAATTTTGATATGGATTTTGTTGGTGTACATTCAAAAGTTGCGCCTATTTCGTAACTTTTCCTCTGTTAAAAATGTATGTTTACGCTTTCGTTTAACACAGAACCAATGGTTTCAAATTTCTTCACAGTCTCGTGAATTGTAAATCTGTAAGGAGGTACTTCACCAGGGAACTTTTGAATATACTCTGTGCGAACACGGCTTGGTGATTCAAAATGAAAATAACTTTTACACACAAAAATGCATTGCTCTAGATTCAATTGCCTGTTCATATTGCAGGACATTGCAGTACTGCCGAGTGCTGCTGCTTAGCAGATGCACATGCTCAAAGACAGCCGGTAGTAGGGAGAATCTAGCAAGAGCTTAGGAGAGGAGAAAGCCGTGTGCCGTTAGGTTATAAATGAAGAACCCAGAATATTACACATCATACTTTTAAATTTAAAAGAAGGCTCAAAATTGTGAATAGTGGGAGTGATGAAAGAATAAATAATAGTTTAAAAAACTAAAACAACACACTTTATTAGAAAACTGAACTAAAAAATGAAAAATAATTTTAATTTCCAACATTCTTGGGATAAAATTAAAGTGGTCAACAAAAAAAAATTGTCTCGAACACATCTAGAATAGAACCAAAAAAAATTACCATCAAAAGCGTGGGGTGCTTTTTATGGTTTTTATATTTTCTTCTTAGAGACTTTACTTTTACCAATATCTGTTTATGATCAAATATATTGATTGATATAGAGCACCACATGCTTTTGATGGTAAAATTATTTTTTTTTGTAGATAAGTAGTTTTATTCTAGATGTGTTGGAGATGATTTTTTTTGTTGTTGACCATTTTAATTTTACCCCAAGCGTGTTGGAAATTAAAATTATTTTTAATTTTTTAATTTGGTTTTCTAATAAAGTGTGTCGTTTTAGTTTTTTAAACTATTATTTATTTTTTTAGTTTGGTTTTCTAAAAATGTAAACATCTTTAAATTTGATACTAAGTAGTATGAGCTAAAAGTAATACTCTTCTAAAAAAAATCATCTGGGCCAGATTTGAACCAGCGATCTATGGATTACTGAAATTATATACCACTACAGTCCACCCCACTACCAACTGAGCTACCACAACGATAGACTAAAAAGTCAGTATGTCCGCAACCTATTATACCGGTCTTTATTTTTTTGATGTCCTCATGATCCTGGCCAGGATCTTAGACAAAAAATTATAAAATTATTGTATTGTCATTGGTCCTTTACAAGTATACAAAGTTTCAAGTTGATCCAATGTTTTTAAGTCGGTGAAAATCATGTTGAAAGATTCCGTTACATAGGTCAAGCTAATATAAAGCGTGTAAAAAAGAGAGATAGGAATGCAGGGAAGGAAATGATTTACTGAAGCAGAAAAGGAATTAGTGTTCAATTTGCATATCTTACGGGAGGCACAGATCTATTGGGCAGACAATAACTAGTAGTCCATTACAAGATTGATAGGTGCTCATCTCACATAGAAGAGCCAAGACAAAAATGGAACTGGATAGGATATTATCATCATTACTTCTGGTGCTTTGGCTTCTTGAGTCAGGATCTTGTCGGATTCTTGTTTTTTCCATCCATGCCACCAGTCGCCTCCAATTTCAAATTCCCAATCTGTGTAGAGCATTCTAAACATTATCCAGCTATTAATTATATTATTTGAGTCTGTTTATCTTACCTCAATATTAATGTTGATTTGTTCTTGAACATGTTTCGATTGGATCCCAATCATCTTCAGCATCTTGCCCAGACTGGTTGGATTTATGTTGTAAACCCTGGATGTCGATGTCAGCTCCCTCCTGTGGTTGGAGGTTCCAGCAAGTAATAAGAGTGTTATTGTTACAGGAGCAATGCCATGAGGAGAGGAAATGCACTGCACTCCATGAGAAGTACATGGCATGTAATGACAGAGTGAACTCAAGATCTAAAACGACAGAGCTCTGCAATGAGGAACTGTTTGATTACTTACATTGTGTAGATGCCTGTGTTACTAAATCATTGTTCTTCGTCTAAAATAAAACTTTTGTTAATTTATTAGTCGTGTACAGAAAACCAATAGCCTGTTGTATATTGTTTCTTAAAAAATAAAAACCATCCAGTAAAAAAATGAAGTGTTTTATTACGAGCACAATCTTCTTCATCTATCTTGTGTCCCCATTCTGAGGGTCAAGTTTAAAAAATGTTACAATTAAATTAATATTGGGAAGTAAACATTATGAGGTTATATCATTAATAGTGAGTGGAGAACATATTTTTTATCGACTCACCTCATATTTTCAAATTTCTTTGATACCGACGGTTTCAGACAATATCATGTCCATCTTCAGTCATGGCTTCCACTGATGAAATTCTGTGATTGTTGGTTACTCTAATGACATCACCTCTTGTGCTGCCATCTTTCGTTGGGATTATAAACTTTGTAATTAAATTTTTATCCACCGGAATATTGAAATTCAAGATCGATATTTATTCTTCTGAATGAATATCATTTGCCAAATTGTCAATTCCAATGGTTTATCCAATTGTTTCAAAAGTTTTGCCTCTTTCAATTTTATGATGTTCTAGCAAACTATGTGCAGCAATGCTGATTTTTCAATTTCACAATTTTAATATTTCTAAAATGTTCTTTAGTGCACGTTTCCAAATTCCTTTTTGAAAAAGAGGCAAAACTTTTGAAACAACTGGATAAACCGTTGGAATTGACAATTTGGGAAAAGATTATTCATTCAGAAGAATAAATATCGATCTATGAACTTCGATATTCCGGTGGATAAAAATTTAATTTCAAAGTTTATAATCCCAACCAAAGACGGCAGCACAAGAGATGATGTCCATAGAGAAATCGACAACCAGAGAATTTCATCAGTGGAAGTCACGACAGAAGAGGGACAAGATATTGTCTGAAACTGCCGGTATCAAAGAAATTTGAAATTATATGAGGTGAGTCATTAAAAATATGTTCTCCACTCACTATAAATGAAATATAACCAAACATTTCTCATTTGTTTTCAAACATCACCGTTTACATTAAATATATAAATATTTTAAAATAATAACTACATTTAAATAATGATTTGTGAGTAAACAGCTTAATTTTATTCGTTAAATGGTTCTAACATATGCCACTCTTGATTTCCAAATACTCTAGATAAATTGGAAATCACTCATGGCATTACTTATAAAAAGTTGGTGATATAAGATATATTTTAGTGTCTTATTAATAAAACTTATATCATTCATTTCAAAATTTAAAAAATAAAGTGTATAATCTTGACCACAGAGCCTTAATTTGTTTTCTAAAAATTTGCTTATCACTGCTTTGGTGTAAGTTGAAATTACTGCTGTTGCTGCTACAGTAATAAACATTAATGACTCATTGTGATAAAATATTTTATAGCATTATAAAACAACATTTACTGGGAAACAACGGAAAATCATTACAGGAGGTGTTTAGTGGATTGTACAACCAAAGTCCTAACCACAAAACCAATTTTTTAATGTTTCCATAACAATGCTATTATGCATTACAGAGACTCTTGTCATTCCAACTCCTTTAAAAAAAATGTTAAACTGAGAATATATAAAACAGTTATTCTCCCAGTTAAATTATATGGACTCTTACTTTAAGGGAGGAGAAAAGATTACAAGTATTTGAGAATAAAGTTCTTAGGATCGGCTGCGGTGGACTAGTGGTTATGCTCCTTACCTCTCTCTGGTCCCGAGGGTCGCGGGTTCAAACCCGGCCGGGGTCGATGGATTTTTTAGGATGGAAAAATCCAAGGAGCAAGTCCTCCAGGAGGGACTTTAAGCTGTGGGTCCCAAGTCTGAAGATTTTCAGGCTCGTAAAAGATCCTTAAGCCTGAATGAAAAGGCCTCCAAGCAAAATTACTGAATTTTCCCATCCTAGTACTACCTTGGTTACCTAGATGTCTGTATGAGGTGGAACGCTGACCACGGACCACTCAAATGACATCTCTACGAGAACAAGTTTAACTAAATTAGTATGGTTCAAATTCTTCCCTGTAGGGGTACAGCGCCTAAATCTCTGTTAAGGGAAACGTGCTTACAAGAACAAGAAGGAAAATTTTTGGGCCAAAAAGAGATAGACAGGTGAATAGAAAAAAAAACTGCATAATAGTGAACTGTATGCTATTTATAGGAAGCCAGACATAATAAGAACAGTTAAGTCTCGTAGGCTGCGATGGGCTGGACATGTGGCACGTATGGGAGATTAAAGAGGTGCATGGAAGCTTCTGGTAGGAAAACCAGAGGGAAAACGCCCAGTTGGTAGACCAAGAATGAGGTAGAAGAATAACATTATCCATGATTTGAGGGAAGTAGATTATACAGGGGATGACTGGAAAACATTAGCTCCGGATAGGGATGTATGGAGTGCTTATTTATGTCCATGTGGCCATGAACCTACATGTTCGATAGAGCCAGTGAGTTAGTTAGCTCCATTACGATAGAAAATCTATGTCTGTTTATTGCAAAAAACAAATGCCTGAATCATAATAATTTCTGTAGATTTTCAGTTATTTTTATAGTTTTGAGGTTATATTTTAAATTAACATTTTTTTTCTTTCTAAAATAAAAGTGTCCAATTATGGAAAGTGTTAATTTAAAATATAACATAAAAATATGAAGCTTTACCATTTAAACTCCAAGTGCAGGGCCTACCATATGGCTGCTAGTCTCACATCCACATGTGTTAATCACAGAGGTAGACGATCATCTAGCCAGTGTAGGGGTGACATATGGCCAGCATGTCAGGTCCCCAGCCGTTATAGCTGGTCTTCTCAACCTGGAATAGCTACTTATTGTAGCTACCCAAATGCCTCATGATGCTGGGTGGGCACTGGTCCCATACTGGCCGAAATTCCATGAGAAAATTTCTTCCCCCATGGAGACTCGAACCAGCGCAAGTCCCATAGCTCTGGCCAAGGCATCTTGCCTTAACCATTTGGCTATGGCGCGGGTCTTTACTACTTAAACGCAATGTTTAAATTCTCAATAAAAATACATAGAAGTCATCAGATGGCATTGTTGGTATAGTGATGGCTATTGGCCTTTGGATGAAAGAGAATTTGTAAGTGGAAAGAATTGCTGACGTTTGCATGGGAACTCGGATGATGTAACGATGATGATCGGCTGATATGCAGAGTCGGAAATCCGAAGTTCAAGTCCTGGTTCAAGCATTAATTTTGTACCGAAAGTGCTATTTCAGTACGAAACAGCTGTACTGTTATCCTTCCTCTACAGTGAGATTCATGAACTATGCCAATTTCCTTTCTCTTTGTGTTTACTCCCACTCTCCTTCCTACCCCTCCCTTTGCTCCGTTTGTAGTGTGCAACTTCCCCTCTACCTCGGAACTCTCAAATAGGCCAGACATCGTGAACTGTATCATTCGATCACACATTTCTTTCGAACAGTTGGTCGCCGTCTGAAGGACGTGAGCTCCAGGAGAGCTGTGTGTTTTTGAGTTTGGTCTGGTAAGCAGGGTAAGGTACCCTAGGCAGGACTAAAAAGGTATGCATGGGTGTTTGAGTGTGTAAATATTATTACTTTTGTTATTATTATTGTTTTTTCTTTAAATTTGAATGATCAAGTACTATCTATGTTTAATATATTTTCAACTTCAGACGTACTATTGAAATATTAAATCTTATTTTAAGTAAACAAGAATGCCTAATTATTGTATTTGCTAGCTATGCTACAGCTGTCTTGTGTAATTCCTGTTTACGAGCTTTCTCAAGATTATATTAGCTCTGCTTTCCCGTCTAGCTTTCATGGTTGAAAATAATATACTGAGTTTAACAATGAATCATAAATTACTACAGTATGTTTTAGGAATTATTATTTTTATGAATCTATATAGGAAAGATGGATAAATCTTTGCCTCTGATGGGCCCGGGCACATAATTGTAAATAGCACTGATAGTTATGAGCTGGATGCTACTATGAGTGTAACAAAACATATAAGTAAATTCTCTATAGGCCGCGCGCAGCCTGGTCAGAAAAACATAGAATAGAAACCAAAACAAAATTACTTAAACAATTGGAAAAACCGAAGGAACTCACAATTTGGGAAAAAATTTACATATGCAAGAATGAAAATACAACTATGAATTTTGAAATACCCGGGTTATAAGGAGAGAGGACTGATTTGGAAGTTCGTCGGTCAGCCATCAGATGGCGTGGAGGTCAGTCTGCAGGATAGAAGGCCATTGGACGTCAGTTTGTGAACGTGACACAGCATTGAGAATGTCACAAATGATGTGACAAAACCCTGGGTTTGCGAGGAGTTATGAAGTATGAGGTGAGTGAAATAAAAAATAAACAATATTAAAAAACCTCATAGTGTTATTTCCTATCTACATAACTTAATAAAAAAATAGTTTAGACTTTGGTTGTGCAATCCACCCATTGTGTCATAGGAGGAAAAATATGGGAATATGTAATGAGAAATAAGTAAGTAAATATTAAAGCTTCTACAAAAAAGAAACATTAAGGAGAAGTGTATTATCAAGGTGTCATCTATTTTATTTCATTGGCACAAAGGATGCAGTTTTATAAACAATTTATTTGTAATACAAAACAGTTACAGTAGGTACACAAAATGGAGTACAATATTCCTCAAAGGCATAATAATGGAATAAAGTTGATACAGATCCAATATTTGAATGTCATTTGGTCCCTAGTTTAACAAACAACATCAACTGAAACATAAGTAATTCAACCTGATATAACCGGAAACAGCAATTAATACAAATAGTTCACAATCATTTAGTAGTAACATGCTAGTAGTTTCAATCCATATTTAAAATCATTGTGTTGCTTGGGATAGTGAAGATCATTCTAAAACCAAAGGTCTCAGTCTAGGCGAAAATTTTTCTCTTCAAATATAATTTATCCTTCAGTGAGAAGTGTTAAATCAATAATAAAAACAATAATAATTCTTATTTTGAACTTTTATAGGAAAAATCACTAAAAGATTTAAATTAAAATTCTTTATACCTTACCGCATATCCTCAAATAATTCTTGTGCCTTATTTTGCTAGCCTGCTTATGGCAGAAAATTAAAAAAGTGTGTCCAAGATCATGAACAACAACATGGACACTGGTATCAAAAGGGACCCTTTAATGATTAATGAACTGGAATTGTAGAATGCATTATACAATTTTACAGCTGATCAAAATTACTTACGAACACTGTACCGATTATAAATTTGGAATTGCACCTACTTGCATGGAAATGGCTACATATTTTCATTTGTGTAATTCATTTGAAAACCTGTTCATAACCATAAAGAGATATGTTCCATTTCACTACATTAGATCCAGTGAAGCTGGAAGTTTGTTCATTTTTCCTAAGTTCTGAGTCTTGTTTTCATTTGTACATGTTTAAGTAGTTTTTATAAATATCACAATTTTTATTTTAAATGTATTGGTGCATTATTGAAGAAATAGGTCTACAATAGATGAGATTAGGAATTTTAAAAATGGAGAAGTAGAAAAAAAATCTGCTATAGCCACATATGCTTGGTCAGAAAAACATAACATTTAATTGAAAGAAAGGCAAAATTAATGAAATAAATAGAAAACCTAAGCAACTCACAGTTTAGGAAAAGAGCTATATTAAAAAAAAATAAGAAGAAGCAATTAAATGAATTTTGAAATTCCCAGGGAATGTAATTTGATTTGGAGGTTCATCGGTCTACCAACAGATGGAAGAGGAAACATTGAATTATCAATGACAAAACAACAGTTATATGTATGGTGAAATTAAATGTTTCTTACCTCTCCTCATATAAATCTTGTAAGTAGATTGCGATTTCGAGACCATAATGAAAAACTTTTAATTGAATCAAAAGCCACTCTAATTAAACAAATAGACAAACAAAAGGAACTCACTGTTTGGGAAAAGATCCACATTCAGAAAAACAAAGGAAAACTTACGAACTTCGAAATTCCTGCAAATTTTGACCTGATCTACAGGTTCATCGATCCACCAACAGAGGGAAGAAGAAGAATTTCTTCCAATTGACATAACATCAGTCGCTAAGATTGTACTGAAGATGAGACCGTTATGGTCTCGAAATCGCAATCTACTTAGAATATTTATATGAGGAGAGTTAAGAAACATTTAATTTCACCATAAATTAAACCTCATAGCGATTAATTTCTGTAAAAGTTAAAAATAACAGTCATATGTGTGTGTATATACATATATTTATTTATTATATACAACTTTTCTCATTAGAGGATTGCCTCAAGGACAAAGTGGCACTGATGATGAAGAATTATTAGTCTCTGAAACCGGTCTAAAAAGAAGACATAATATCAGGTGAGGTATAATTTAATAATAATATATATAATAATAAATGATAAAAAAATAACACAATAAGAGAAATTATGAATGTAGAAAAGGATATTGTACATGAGATTCAAGAAATCCAACTAAGATGATATAGACCTATTAATTAGAAGAAGGGACACAGAAACAAAGAAGTACTGAAATGGATACCTCCTTGAAAAGAAAAACGTGATAGACCAAAGCCAACGTGGATAAAGGGAATTCAAGACAACATGAAGAAGAGAAATATGACAGAAACAGACACACAAGATTGGGAAGTGTGGAAGAAAAAAAGTTGTATATTTTGGTTGAGGATACCTGTGTAAGTAACAGAAACAATCCTGAATAAAAATATATGATAAAAGTGCACTCAAGTTGACCGTTGGTTTTGATATATTAAGCTTTACTGCTTAAAAAGGTAGTGTAAAATTCTCATTAAATATACTTCAGTAGAAGCCAGTCGTTGGCCATTGGTAAGCAACATCTATCTGCCTTCGGACGATTTGAGAATTGTATATGAATAAAGAAATGTTAATGTTTGTATCATAGCTTGAATAGTATAATGGATAGCATATTCATACAGAGAACAAGAGGTCCGGGGTTCAAGTGTTAATTTCTCTTTTCAAAATAATAATTTCCATCAATGAAAATGTTAAATTTAAAATCTAACATCAAAATGTTGGTTTTGAGTTTAGTTTTGTTATAGTCTGTTTGATTTTGTTCTATTTGCACATGGTATTTCCTACATATTTGTCTGTTGAATTTAATAATAATATAGTATTACCCCCCTTTTACACTTTTTAAGGGACCACGGGAAAAATGGTGTAAGGAAAGTGTAAATTAAGGGAAATGAAGATCAGCTCAAAAATGTTAATCCCCCCATACTCTGCATCCATTCCAGAACATGAAAAAAAAAACAGATGGAAATAATATACCATGTACATAGATATATGCAAGAATAAAAAGAAAACTAAGAATTTTGAAATACCCGGTGAAAATGAGAGGGGATTGATTTGGAGGTTCATCAGTCAGCCAACACAGAGCGCAGAAATCAATTTGCAGGAGGGACAACTGCAAGATGGCAGTTGTGATGCATCGAGAATGTCACAAATTCAGTAATAAAACCCGGGTCTGCATAAAAATCAAGAAATATGAGGTGGGTCAAAAAACAACTCAAATTTAATTCATAGTTAAATATGGGAAATAATATTATGAGGTTCTTAATTTGTAAATGAATGAGTCATTTTTTTAACATCTTACCTCATATTTTATATTTCTTCAAACACGGGAATTAGTTTTCGAGAGAAGGATCTCTCTCATTTTCAACCGAAAACCAGTTCCCGTGTTTGAAGAAACATAAAATATGAGGTAAGATGTTAAAAAATGACTCATTCATTTTCAAATTTAATTGTTCTGCTTATTTATATCCTTACAAATTTTACCATTTGTATATATTTTTACTTATATCTGCTTTGATCTTTTCCCATATACATTGTTTATTTTTAGGTTTCTTAACGCACATGATTAATCGAGATTGCACTATAGTTCCATTCATTTATTGTTGCCTTAAGTCATTGTTTGAATTGTGAACTATTTAATATATATCAATTAAATAAAAATAAAACTTAAGTTTTATTTGATTTTCATATTTATTAAGATATAATTCAGTGACAGCTGTTTCGGTACACTGTACCTTCTTCAGACATGTTAACAAATTATTAATTGTGTTATTATACTACCCTTGGAATATTATTAAACAATTAGCTCAATATAATTTATCCTTCAATGAGAAGTGTTAAATTAATAATAAAATCGTCAATTAGCTCAAAGTTAAAATTGGGAAACACATTATGAGGTTCTTAATTAATAAATTAATGAGTCATTTTAACATCTTACCTCATATTTCATGTTTTTCAAACACAGTAACTATATTTGAAGAGAAAAATTTTCGCCTAGACCGGGACTCGAACCCGGGACCCTTGGCTTTCCGGGCCAAGTGCTCTACCAACTGAGCTACCGAGGCGAGTTACGATCTAGACGCAAATTTTTCTCTTATGTACGTTGTAATTCCCTTGTGCCAAATGCTTGAAACCATAGCTTCTATCTTTGCAAATGGCGACTTCTTGGTTAAGAAGACATTTATTGGGAATTTAACACTACTTTATAGCCAGTAGGGCTTCTATTGACGATTTTATTATTAATTTAACACTTCTCATTGAAGGATAAATTATATTTGAAGAGAAAAATTTTCGCCTAGACCGGGACTTCTATGAGAAGTGTTAAATTAATAATAAAATTGTCAACGGTAACTATAGTTTTCAAATGATCTTGTCATTCATTTTCAACCGCCATTATGACTACCGTGTTTGAAAAACATGAAATATGAGGTAAGATGTTAAAATGACTCATTAATTTATTAAACAATTAGCTATTAATAATAACTACGACCCTAAAATTATAGAATATTTAATTAAGAAAATTCATTACAAAAAAGCAATTAACAAAGTTTTTCCTTTACCCAAAGAAAACAAAGAAATATGTCATAATGTGGCCCACTTTCAAATAAAATATCTAAACACTTTAAAAAGTTGAACATTAATGTGGGATTTAAAACTAATAAAACTTTACAAAATATAATAAAAAACAATAAAATCAAAATAAAAAAAGGAAAATTATCAGGTGTATATAAATTGAAGTGTGGCACATGTGACAATGTCTATATAGGACAAACTGGTAGACCTTTTATCTCTCGGATAAAGGAACACATGAGAGCATAAAACAGAAATTTAGAATATTCAAAATATGTTAACCACCTATTCCAATATAATCATTGTTTCGATCCAAATTTTGAATTTTACATGTTTGTGATAAGGGTAAGAAGTTAGATCTTTTGGAGGCTATAGAAATTAATAAATTGAAATGTAGTAATAAACTGTTAAATTCGCAACTTGATTTGAATGAATCGCCTTTGTTAAATTAAAAAAATTAAATAAATTATTATTGCTTAGATCAGTTGATATGTACTATAATAACACAATTCATAATTTAACATGTGTGAAGAAGGTACAGTGTACTGAAACAGCTGTCACTGAATTATATCTTAATAAATATGAAAATCGAATAAAACTAAGTTTTATTTTTATTTAATTAATACATATGGATTTTCATCAAGTAAACACCAACTCAATTAATTATTTAATATATATGTTAGAAATTGTGTATTGTGAACTATTTGCTAATTATTCCAGTAAATATGTAATAATTATAATAATATTCTTCAAAAACAAATTACTTATTGCCTTTTTCTGCTTATTAATACTTAAATATATTTCTAAAATATATAATGAACAGAACTAAAAATATCTTATTTTATTAAATAACAATAATTTCTATCAAATAACAATCAAATTTTTGACTGTAATATTTTATTTTGTGGCATCACTTAGTGACTCTCACTAACAAATAGGCCTATCTAAATCTCCTCAACTTCAACTTGGGAGAAAATAGTAAAATATAAAATTTAAGGAAACATTGATTAATATAATGGAATTGCTGATTTTTTTTTCAGCATTAATAATTTTTTGATATGGCTTCTAGTAATTTGTACAAAACTACAATATCCCTGCTTTTCATTACATACCTTTGTATATTATCACGAGGCAAAACAATTAGGCACTTCCGACTTGTAATACATCAAAACATACCCCACACACCCTCACAGGTTTGTTCAAACCAAATTTGAGTATTGGAACATCTCGGTCTGAGCACTTGCTGCACAGAATGCGACCACAGTGACGGCTGCAACATGAAACACAAGCACTGTAATCCCTATGTCACACACTGAACAATTCTTTATCATTTAACTTTTATAGGAATTAATCACTATGAGGTTTAATTTATGGTGAAATTAAATGTTTCTTACATCTCCTCATATAAATTTTCTAAGTAGATCGCGATTTCGAGACCACAATGGTCTCATCGTCAGCACTTTCTTGGCGATGGATGTTATTAAGGTAGAATATGTTTATCACTCACCTCATATTGTTCTTCTTATTTGATTATAGACTAGTTTCGGAACATAGTTTCTGTTCCATCCTCAGTAACATCACGACCGTTGTTCTGTCGTCCAAGACGACAGAACAACGGTCGTGATGTTACTGAGGATGGAACAGAAACTATGTTCCGAAACTAGTCTATAATCAAATAAAAAGAACAATATGAGGTGAGTGATAAACATATTCTACCTTAATGAATATACCTCATAGTGAGAATTCCTAAAATAAGTAGTGATGGATGTTATGTCGATCGGAAGAAACTCTTCTTCTTCCCTCTGTTGGTGGACCGATTAACCTCTGGATCAGGTCAAAATTTGCAGGAATTTCAAAGTTCATAAGTTTTCCTTTGTTTTTCTGAATGTGGATCTTTTCCCAAACCGTGAGTTCTTTTATTTTGTCTATTTGTTTAATTAGAGTGGCCTTTGATTCAATTAAATGTTTTTCGGACCAAGCATGAGCAGCTACTGCTGACTTTTCCACTTCTCCATTTTTGATGTTTCTGAGATGTTCTTTCACCCTAGTTATGAAATTTGAAAACAAGGGTGAAAGAACATCTCAGAAACATCAAAAATGGAGAAGTGGAAAAGTCAGCAGTAGCTGCTCATGCTTGGTCCGAAAAACATTTAATTGAATGAAAGGCCACTCTAATTAAACAAATAGAAACTAAAAGAACTTACGGTTTGGGAAAAGATCCACATTCAGAAAAACAAAGGAAAACTTATGAACTTTGAAATTCCCGCAAATTTTGACCTGATCCAGAGGTTCATCGGTCCACCAACAGAGGGAAGAAGAAGAGTTTCTTCCGATCGACATAACATCTGTCGCCAAGAAAGTGCTGAAGATGAGATCGTTGTGGTCTCGAAATCGCGATCTACTTAGAAAATTTTTATGAGGAGAGGTAAGAAACATTTAATTTCACCACAAATTCTTTATCAATTTTTATGAGTTAGTTTTTGACTCAACTCATATATATATATATTTTTTTTAATATTCTGCAGAATATAGTTTTGTCATATCTATGCGACATTGTCAATGCATTCTAACAGATGTATTTGCAATTGTCGGTCCTGTAGGTTGATTTCTGCTCCCTCTGTTGGCTGACCAATGAACTTCCAAATCAATTTTTTTTTCATCCGCAAGAATAGGGAGAAAACTATGAATTTTGAAATTTCCGGGGAAAGGGGGAAAAAAATTGAATTGAAAGTTCATCCGTCAGCCAACAGAGGGAGCAGAAATCAACCTAAAGGAACAACAAACGTAAATACAACAGTTAGAATGTATCGAAAATTTGCATGATTATGAGGTGAGTCAAAAACAACTCAACACACAACACAAGTTAAAAAAAATATATATATAGCTTCTATTTAACTAGTTAACTACCCTGTAGGTGTTACGTCTAGCTCTATTTATTAATAATAATAATAATAATCATCATATTTGAAGAGAAAAATGATATATGAAGAGAAAAATTACACGCTCAGGCTGGGGTTTGAACCCAGGACCTTTGGCTTTCTACGCCAATGCTTTTCTCTCTGAGCTACCTGAGCACTCCAATCTAATAACAAATTTGAGCACTCCAATCCAATAACAAATTTGAGCACTCCAATCCAATAACAAATTTTTCTCTTATACATTGTTAATTCCTGAGCACCAAATGCTACGAGCCTTTGCTCGATTATACAAACAGTGGCTTATTTAAGAAGACATTTATTGGGAATTTAAATATTACTTTATAAAGCCAGTAGGGTTTTTTTTCGATAATGATCACTTCATAATTTTAATTTTCTTGAAGATTAGTTTTGATACATCTTCATATCATTTTCAGGTCTATCTAACTAAACAAAAGTCATCAAAATACTGATGATGGAACCAATAAGGTTTTGAAACTAGTGTAAGGGCCGCATGCAAATACATTAGTCTCTACTCAAATTACTTCCAATCACTGGTGAGCTGACTCACCGTGAGCAATTGCTGAGATCAAATTAACGACCAACTTACCGGTCATGCATGAAAGTCGACATTTTCGTAATATTGGCAACGAATTACCCAGAATTCTCAGCGATAAAACTACTTCCGTTATTTTCATCTGCTATAGAGAAACGCATTTGCACTTGCATCCCGCAAATAATACCGTATACAACGACGTCTGCATCATGCAATATTACGCTGATTCTCCTGTTCTTCCAGTTGAATTCTTTGGTAGACTCTATCAAATTCCTCTTCTCCGCATATACCGAAAACATGATCGAAGTCTTCAAGGTCCAACATCTTGGATAAAGCGAGGTTTCAAACTACATCGGTTCCCTTCGGGATTCTCACGATAAGTTTCTATCTTGAGCTATGATCTTAAGTTACCTCGTCAGGTAGCTTACAATTATTATTGCATGAATAGATTTCTGAGTAAGCAAAATGTATTAGGATAAAACTTTCTCAGCAGAGAACGCCTTTTACTGTCTAATGCATTTATAAATTCGACCCTAAGAAGAAGAATATGAGGTGAGTGATAAGAATTTACATAAATAAATAATATCTCATAGTGTTAATTCCTAAAAAATTAGTATATACCTAACTTGAAAAAATTCTGCATCTGCTGGTGTAAGTAGTTTTACTGGGTCTGACATTTATGTATAACATTAATCAAGTTGTGAGTTTTTGAAAGTCGTGAAGTAATACTCACCAGTGATGTTTTCTCATTGTTAATCCAAACTTGGCTCCGCATTCTAAACAAATATCACCTTCGGCCCAAGGAGGTTCCTGAGATAAGTGGTCCAGCAATCTGAAGGAATATAAAATTGAACCTTATTATACAGTATAACCTCACTTTTATAGTGGCCTCATTAATTATGTTATAATGGCATACACTTTGAGTATTTCATTGTTGCTCTCCATCATGCTGCAATAATGTTAAATTATTAGATTGATTGTTGTTTGGGACCAAAGAGGATTCCTCTTGAGCATAAGTTAGGTGTTGTAATGTCTATATACTATCCAGTTCTGGTAAATGTAGCCATCTTGGTGAAACCAAAAGTACATGACAGGAGGGTACATTGCCGAATGAGGAAGGGAACTAGTAGCCACGCATAAAACATTTTCATATTAATAATAATAATAATAATAATTGAATAAATTGTTATAAAAACAATACTATTCTATAATAAACAGTCCAAACTTATTAGATAACAAAACTATTTACTAACACAGAACTAGTAAATAAGAAAAACACAACGTGTAGTAACTATTATGTTTTCTAAACTGAGGATAGTTGCTGGCAGCATCTGCAATTTGCCTTCCCCTCTTACTGCACCATATGCCATAAAACCTCTCAAATGTGGCTAAATAAGCCACAACTGCACAGTAGTACAGTATTCTAGTGTCATCTTTTTTTTCTCAAGAAAATGGCATTCAATGTAGAGAACTAAAGTTGTATAAATAGCATATTAAAATAGACAACGAGTAAATTAAAAAAAATACAGTATATATTGTCTCTATATTATCTAATGTTTTTATTATATTATTTTTAGTCTGAACATCTTACCTCAATATTAATGTTGACTTGTTCTTGAACATGTTTCAAAACAATTCTGTTTATTCACCTTTGTAAGGTGAGATGTTAAAACATTTTCTCCAACTCATTTATTAATAATAATAAAAACATTAATAGTTATGGCTGTCGATGAACATGACTATGTTTGGAATCGTGATATCATGGAAGCATGAATCCTATGAGGTGAGTTGTTTAAACAATATGTTCTCCGACGAATTTTAATGATTATACCTCATAATGTTTACTTCCCAACATTAATTAAATATAATATTATTAATATCTGCATGTTTATATTACTCCAGGCCTCCTTAAAATACAATATAAATAATGTGCCATGTTATAAACTTACCTATAGAGAAGCTGTTTGGTTGCCACCTGATAGTTAAATATTGTCACACCATCTTTGTTCATAGCTCCAAGACATGCTCCTGCCTTCACCAGTGTACGACACAAGTTCCCATTACCTTTCATGTATGCTAACAGTAACGCTGCAACATCAAACATACCAATACAATAGAAACATTCTTAATATCACCTGTAAAACATAACTTATTCACTTAGACAGGCGGTAAAGGTAAAGTGATCCATTACATGTTTTAAGAGCTCCTTATTCCAATTTTATCTGCACCTTTCAACAAATTCCAAACAAAAATAAAATAATGTTAAAAAATTACATTAAAATGTCTTCTTCTATAAGAAGCTGCTAGGAGGTGTATAGAAAAAAATATTGACTTTTAGCGCACAGCATTGTAAGAGAGAGAGATTAAAACTTAAAGCTTTTTATATAGTTGACAATTTTATTATTCATTTAACACTTCTCATTGAAGGATAAATTATATTTGAAGAGAAAAATTTTCGCCTAGACCGAGACTCGAACCCGGGACCCTTGGCTTTCCGGGCCAAGTGCTCTACCAACTGAGCTACCGAGGCGAGTTGCGATCTAGACGCAAATTTTTCTCTTATATGTACATTGTAATTCCCTAGCGCCAAATGCTTGAAACCGTAGCTTCTATCATTGCAAATGGCGGCTTCTTAGTTAAGAAGACATTTATTGGGAATTTAACACTTCTCATTGAAGGATAAATTATATTTGAAGAGAAAAATTTTGAACTCGCCTCAGTAGCTCAGTTGGTAGAGCACTTGGCCCGGAAAGCCAAGGGTCCTGGGTTTGAGTCTCGGTCTAGGCGAAAATTTTTCTCTTCAAATATTTTTATATAGTTATCTATACGGTCTTCTTTCCATATATTTCAAATTCTATCTTATTTTCTTCATTCCTTTTTAAATTTAGATCTAAAAATGGTATGTCTCTATTAATTTCAGTTTCCATAGTGAACTTTATAGTTTTACTTTGAATTGAATTGGGAAGATTTGACACTGGATTTTGGTGCCTTGCAGTTAAAAAAAGGAGATAATTTTTTGGGCACAGCCATTTGTACTTCACAATACTTCTCTGGAAGAAATTTCAAAGACAGTTTCTTTGTTAGTTTTAAGGTTTATGCTCCATATGCAGCCAGACTATGGACTATCCATCCATAGTAATTCTGCCCGAAGGCAGGTCCTTCACTGCAATCATACCATTTTCATGCTATGCTTGCAGCTTTACTAGGGAATTGTGTAGGTGTGGTAGCTTCCCGTTGCTTTCCACACCGGTGAAGGATGATGATGATAATGATAATGGTAAGGATGATAATGATAAGGATATGGCCATATGATTTCGGGGACCGTTTGGGCCTTAAAGTTTTCCTGACATTTGTCTTACAGGTGAGGAAAAATCCCGATAAAAACCTCACCCAGAAAAACTGCCCCGACCGGGGCCGCTGCGTGACAAGGCAGCATGCTACCTCGAGACCACAGTGGTGGACCTATGGATTATGGACTGATAGAAGTAAGAAAAAAAAATTGCAGCCATTAGAGCATTAATAAATACACACACACACACATACCTATACATTTTTGTATTGGTAATTGGCAGTATCCCGTAAATAGGAACAAATAGAGAAGATGTACAAATTAGTCAAAAATCTTTTTGTTAGAACAACCTCAATAGCTACATTTCTTTGGCATTCACTGAAATAAATAGTAATTATTCATAAATAGAAAATTTATTTATATTTATGAAATTCATCTAAAGAAGATACAGTGTATGGTGAAATTAAACGTTTCTTACCTCTCCTCATATAAATCTTCTAAGTAGATTGCGATTTCGAGACCATAACGGTCAGTACTTTTTTTATATTTATATTGGAAAAACGAAAAGAAATTTGAAAACAAAGGTGAAAGAACATCTTAGAAACATCAAAAATGGAGAAGTGGAAAAGCCAGCAGTAGCTGCTCATGCTTGGTCCGAAAAACATTTAATTGAATCAAAAGCCAGTCTAATTAAACAAATAGACAAAGAAAAGGAACTCACGGTTTGGGAAAAGATCCACATTCAGAAAAACAAAGGAAAACTTATGAACTTCGAAATTCCCACAAATTTTGACCTAATCCAGAGGGTTCATCGGTCCACCAACAGAAGGAAGAAGAAGAGTTTCTTCCGATCGACATAACATCAGTCGCCAACAAAGTTCTGATGATGAGACAGTTATAGTCTCGAAATCGCGATCAACTTAGAAAATATATATGAGTAGAGGTAAGAAACATTTAATTTCACCAGAAAAATATATGCCTAGACTGGGGTTTGAACCCAGGATCTTTGACTCTCTATGTCAATGCTCTATCCAATTGAGCTACCTAGGTCTCCAATCTAAACGCATATTTTTCTCTTATACATAGTTAATTCCCTAACCCTATGGTAACGCGTTCAGATTGGAGGCCTAGGTAGCTCACTTGGATAGAGCATTGACATAGAGAGTCAAAGGTCCTGGGTTCAAACCCCAGTTTAGGCGTATATTATTCTTTTCAAATATAAGATACAGTGTATTGAAACTGCTGTTATGAATGCTAAATAAAATAAATATTTATGAAAATCATACAAAACTTTAATAGTTTTATTTATTAAATAAATAGTAATTGTCTAAACTTATTAATAATTGAGGTGTGAAGTACCTGTATTTCCCTCCAAGTCAGGCTTATCCAGTGGATATTCAGGCATACATTCCAGGAAGAGTTCACATATGGCTGCAGCATTGTCTCGGGAATATCGTGCCAGGACGTGCATAGGATTACGACCTTTGATGTTTATTGCCTCGGCATCGAGACGTGACTCTGTGAGCAAGGCACGTGCGACAGTCAGATGTCCTTCTCGAGTAGCGATATGTAGTGCATTGTCACCTTCTGAATCAGTGGCATCGAAGTTAGCACCGTTCTGAAGAAGGGCTGACACTACGTTGGCATGACCGGCGCTAGCAGCTACATGCAATGCTGTTCGACGATGTGCATCGCGATCATCAGCCTAACAAACAAACACTGCAATCAATTTTTTTTATGTTATTTTTTTTTTATTTTATTCAATGCCCGAGGTTGTCATTTCAACATTTCTGGTGTTCTCCTCTGGCATTCGCTTAATTGTAACCACTTTTAGAGTTGGGGCACCTAGAAGGTGGAGTTATGTTACCCTGATGATATCCATCCATCCATAGTAATTCTGCCTGAGGGCAGGTCTTTCACTGCAGTCATAGCATTTTCATGCTATGCTTTACAGCTTTGCTAGGGAAATGTAGGTGTAGTAGCTTCCTGTTGCTTTCCACACCGGTGAAGGATGATGACAATGGCCATATGATTTTGGGGACCGTTTGGGCCCTAAGCTTCCTGACATTTGTCTTACAAGTGAGGAAAAACCCCAATAAAAAACTCACCCAGAAAAACTGCCCCGACCGGGGATTGAACCCGGGCCCGCTGCGTGAGAAGGCAGCATGCTACCTCGAGACCACAGTGGTGGACCCTGATGATATGATAGGTGATAAATGATAATGAAGCACCAGGAGAGTTCTTAACCTAAATTCCAGGCCATGGGCAACCACAGGAATGATTTCCTTTAAGGAGAAATTCATATAGTTTGACCGGGAATTGAACCCAAGACCTCAAGAACAGTAGTCAGAAATGTTGACCACTAGCCCATGAGGCTGGTCGATTATATATTTAAATTAACATTTTCCAGGTTTGTAACCCCAGATCTCTAACTTTGTATGTTAGTATCATACTGATAACATCATCCGAACTCTGATAAGAACGTCAACAATTCCTTCCACTTATATTATTCTCTTTCAACAGAAGGCTGCTTTTTGCAGATGATTTGGTATTAATAGCTCCAACAGAAACAGATTTACAGTATTCTATACACAATTTTAATATAATTGCAAAAAGAAAGGTACAATATGGAAATCAATATAAAGAAAACTAAAGTAATGGTCTTTTATGGGAAATACCCTATACCTAGCAAAATTGTTTTGGATGATGAAATTCTAGAACAAGTAAACAAATTGAATTATTTGGGCTATAATTTAACATTTCAGATGAAGCTGATATATAAAAAAACCACAAATTTTACAAAAACAACGGGGATAATTAAAAGTATAATGAAACCATCTTTGGTACAGAAGAACACAAGATTATGGCTTTATAAGGTTCTCGCAAGACCAGTATTAAGATATGGTAGTGAAGCATGGACAATACGAAGAAGAGATGAAAGCCGAATAACATCAAATGAGATGCGATTTATGCGCCGTACAGCAGGCTACACAAAGTGGGACCATAAAAGAAATGAGGAAATTATGGAAGAGTTGGATGTAGAACACATTCTTCACCATATACAAAATTACCAGAACAACTGGAAAGCCCATCTTCAATTAATGCCGTCTCAGAATTCCAAAAGTCATACTTTGCTACTGCCCCAAGGCAAAAAATCGCTGGGACGTCCAAAAAAGCGCTGGATGGAAAATTCCTCTTTGAGACCGTAACATGCCACATGGCCTAATACTTGCATGGATGATGATGAACAGAAGGCTGCTAGCCATAGTTAGAGATCCGGGGTTGCGTCCCGGTCTGAACATTAATTTTTCTTTCTAATTAAAACTGCAATCAATGTCTACAAAACATTTCACGAACTTCATTCTTTCATTTTAGATATAAAAAACAGAAAAAACAAAGGGAGATTGTTAGGGATATGATACACTCACTCACTGACACTGTGGAACCTGTAGGTTCATGGCTGTATAGAAATGAGCTCTCCATACATCTTTGTCCTGACCTAATATTTTCCAATCAT
Source organism: Diploptera punctata (assembly GCA_030220185.1). Classification (NCBI taxonomy): domain Eukaryota; kingdom Metazoa; phylum Arthropoda; class Insecta; order Blattodea; family Blaberidae; genus Diploptera; species Diploptera punctata. Next base: position 140,588 of record JASPKZ010005296.1, read on the forward strand.
CCCCGGTATAATTTACTTCTTTCAAATCATGGTTAATGTTATTCTCCCATCTCATTCTGGACCTACCTACTGGGTGCTTTCCATCTAGTTTTCGTAAAAGGAGTTTCCATGCCACACTTTCATTTCCCATTTGTGCTACATGTCCTGCCCATTGCAATCTACAAGACATAGGGCCGCATGCAAATACATTAGTCTCTTATATTATATTATTTTTGGTCTGGACATCTTACCTCAATATTAATGTTGATTTGTTCTTGGACATGTTTCAAAACAATTCTCTGTTTTATCTTCAGCTTTCCAAAGCTGAAGATAAAACAGAGAATTGTTTTGAAACATGTCCAAGAACAAATCAACATTAATATTGAGGTAAGATGTCCAGACCAAAAATAATATAATTAAAATAACCTCAAAATATAACTTCCTAAAATTAAACATTAGTCTCTACTCAAATTACTTCCAATCACTGGTGAGCTGACTCACTGTGAGCAAGTGCAAAGATCGAATTAGCGACCCACTAACTGGTCATGCATGAAAGTCGTCGTTTTCGTAATATTGGCAAGAAATTACCCAGAATTCTCAGCGATAAAACCACTTCCGTTATTTTCGTCTGCTAGAGGAACGCATTTACGCTTGTGTCCTGCAAATAATACCGTATACAACGATGTCTGCATCGTGCAATATTACGCCGATTCTCCTGTTCTTCCAGTTGAATTCTTTGGTAGACTCTATCAAATTCCTCTACTCTGCATATACCGAAAACATGATCGAAGTCTTCAAGGTCCGACATCTTGGATAAAGCAGCAAGGTTTCGAAGTACATCGGTGACCAAGAGAGGTTAGATAGTAAAATATCCATTTCCATGATTTAATGTATGCACTAGCATAATTAAAAAAATACAACAAAAAAATACTGTTGTAGAATGTAATTAGCAATCTGAAGTGTGTATGAACAGTTTTTGGTAAGGAAAAGTTATGAAAAATAGGAGGAAAAAAAAAAATAGAATTTGACATAAAAATAACCTAAAAATCCTGACATTAAAAATATGGTTCCTGCGAAGACAGCTTTGATGAATCACTGGAAAAAGAGAATTCCTCCCTTTGCTGATGGACGGACGAATGTGGATTTTTCCCAAACTGTGCATGAGTTCTTTTGTTTAAAAAAAAGAGAAAGAAAAACTTATGATTCTGTTTAAACAACTCACCTCATAGGATTCATGCTTCCATGATACCGCGGTTTCAAACACAGTCATGTTCATCCTCAGCCATAACTCCGAAGAATTTCGTCAATCGGAGTTATGACTGAAAAACCGCGGTATCATGAAAGCATGAATCATCCTATGAGGTGAGTTGTTTAAACAAAATGTTCTCCGATGAATTTGAATGGTTATACCTCATAATGTTTACTTCCCAACATTAATTTAATATAGAAACTTATGAATTTCGAAATTCCTGGGGGGTTCTGATTTGATCCGGAGGTTCATTGGTCCACCAACAGATGGAGGAAGAAGCAGTTCTCCTGATCGATATAACATCAGTCGACAAGAAATTACTGAAGATGAAGCTGCTCAAGCTTCGAAACAGGTATAATTAGAAGACTGGATATGAGGTGATGTATAAAAACAATTTAATTTAATTCATGTATTTTATGTCTTTCGGGCTAAATGGCCGTGGTCTGGTTTTATTAAAACTTGACGTTGCGTTCTACTACTGCAGTAGACATCCTCAGGAGATTCTGCGTGTTCTTTGACTTCTTAACTCTTCAAATGTCGGCTGCAGACTGGCTGTGTGTTGGAAATCGTGTCCTTATTTATAGTTGAGTATTGTGTGGTGATGTTTTCTACACGGTCCGTTACTTTGGAGCTATTTTTCTGATTGGTTGTCACTGGTGTAAGTCATGGGTTTTATTCTCATGTTATATAATGCCGGAATCCAAATTTTATTAATCTTCATAGTTTCTTTTTTTTGTTAAAGGAATTTTTGTGTTTGTAAATTTCAATAGCCTCTCTGTGAAGTCTGGTGTAGTAAAACCAGACCACGGCCATTTAGCCCGAAAGACATAAAATACATGAATCAGCACCAGATAAGTAACCATGACATAAACAAGACACATGCTCCATCTCTTGACAGATGTCAGAACTAGCATTTTCACCTGCATCTTTCATGTACAAATCAAAGAGATTATTGTTTTGTACAAAATGAGACATGGAATGCTGATACTGCTAAAAGTGGCTCTTTTTCAGCAAACTCTTCAATTGGTCTCCTAGAATTCCCAATAGTCTTTCATATAGAATTAGTGTCTGTTTATCAATTATAATTTTTTTTGGGAAAATATCTACATTCAAAGGAGCAAAAAGGAAAAATTGATGAACTTTGGAATTCCTGGGGAGAATGACCTGGTTTCGAGGTTTTTCAGCCTGCCAATAGAAGGAGCAATAGATGGCTCTTCAAGACAACAGAACAATGGTTGCGGAGATATTGACGATGGAACTGAAATGTAAAGTTCTGAAACTAGTTTAAATTAAAATAAGAAGAAAAATATGAGGTGGGTGATTAAATTTTACCTAAGGAGGGTTCCCCATCTAGAGGATATGTAGGTGGCGACCACAAGGTGCCCAAGCTGAGCAAAACATTTCTTCCACGTATTTGTGTTTTGCACTCTTTTAACTTTACTATCTAACCTCTCTTGGTTAACTCTTGTTTTTTCGACCCCGACGCTATTAGGGCATCCGAGGGCTAGGGAGTCCTTCCTTTCTTCCATTTCTTCTTTCCTTTATTTTCTTTTCTTCAGAAAAGCCTGACCAGAGGCTATAAGATGGCAGCCCCATTACTGGTCTTGCCTTCCTTTGGCCAGCAACCAATTGAAGGGACTATTATTATGCTTTCAAGTCTTATACGAGAATTTTTCCCATAAGGGAAAATTTTCTATAGGATCGTAACAGGCCTTGGCCTAATACTTGGAAGGAAGAAGAAGAAGAAATACCTGCCGTGAAAGTCTACAATTTTACATAATTTAATTTAAGTCTTAGTTGTTACTCACTCGAGCTCCAGCAAGAATAAGGCTCCTCACAAGCATCTCTGAGCCCGAGGCAGCAGCGAGGTGAAGAGGAGGAGTCTGTGTGGCATCCTGAACTCTGGAATTCACGTCAACATGTATTGACAATAGAAACAGCACACTCTCCATATCATTCTTCTGAATCGCCATGTGCAGGAAGTTGCGACCTTTGTTGTCATACTGTGGACAAAGAAAACTTCTTAATTAACAATTCTATAAAAAAAATTAATTACACCATTTTCTTTCTCAATACTGATTTAAAGATTCATGTCTACTAACATGGAAACTTCTTATAGGAATACCAGAGGGAAAAGTGCCTAATAGGTAGACTAAAGAATGAAATGCAGGAAAAGATTGGAAAATATTAGATCAGAATAGGAAATTATGAAGACCTTATGTCAGTGTGGCCATGAACCTCTGGGTTTGATAATGCCAGTAAGTAAGTCAGTTAGTTACACATGGTATCTAAAACCAGATATTAATCCCCATATAATAATAATAATAAGGGTTTTTTATCTAATATTTAAATATAATTATATTTATTTCTAGTAATATCCTCCGTTGTCCAGCTTTTGTAGAAGAGACCAGCCTTTCTGCTAAATATTGGAGTGCAAGAGAGTGAATGATTTCATTATCAAGTGCTCGACATTAGATACCAACCAACCATTTATTTCTAGTAAGAATGGAAATAAGATTGATTTAGAGAATTCAAATTTTTTTTACAAGTATATAATAAATAAAATTCAAACTGGTCAATGTAAACTGTTAATACAGTTAGATGTATTTCTAACTGATTTAATATATGTAAAAATACTTTAAATATTTGAATTGATATTTTTTTATAAACAAATAAATTGGATTGGACGGGAGTCAGCCAGTAGTACTCCTTCCTTTCCAGTTGGACCAATCAGAACTTCCAGATTATAACAGAAATTAAATGGGATTTTTCCCAGAATAAAATAGATGGCTACAATACTTGAAAGAAGTCAGACATGTAAAACTACAAGTCATCAAGAAATAAGAGAATTATATTGTTCATTTTTTGATATTAGTTGACAAAATGGTGTCAAAGTTACGAAAAATAATATTGTAGTATACATTTAATTCAACTGGGGTATAAATAATCCATAAAGTGAAAAATAATATGTTAGTGAGTGAAAAATTGACCGTTGGAAATAGTCATCCATTACATATATGAAGTAACAATCTTCTATAAGTGAAATTTAGTCTGAGCGTATAATTTTTCTCTTCAAATATGATTTATCCATCATTGAGATGTATGAAATTAATAATAAGAACATCGAAAAAAGCCGTACTGGCATTTATAATGTAATGTATAATTCTCAAATATGTCTTCTTAATATAGGAGCCGCCATTTGCAAAGATAGAAGCAAAGGCTTCAAAGCATTTGGTGGGCGGGAATTACAACGTATATAGAGAAAAATTTGCGTTTAGATCGGTACTTGCTCAGGTAGCTCAAATGGTAGAGCACTTGGACTAGAAAACCAAGGGTCCCGGGTTCAAGTCCCGGTCTGAGCGTATAATTTTTCTCTTCAAATATGATCTTTTAAATTATTGATCATTTACAAGATTCATGTAAACAGAAGTGAAAACTTTAATAAAATTACATATACTTTAACTGTTAACAAAAAGTGTCATTACTTATTCATGTAAGAAACTTTCCCTCATTCCCTTGAAGGGAATCATCAGTGCCGTGGCAAATTACAGTGATCCAAATTATTACAATCATATATCTACAACGTGGGACATCACATCCACCATCCATATCATATATAATTATGAGCATTACCTGTTCGGCAGCAGTTGGTAGTTTGTCTAATATAGCCTGAGCTGCCTTGTTGTTTCTGTATGTGAGTGCAGTGGCAAATGGAGTGAGACCACTTTTATCTCGGATGGTTAGATCTATACCAGGATGGCACAGCAGCAATGTGATGATGGAGGAATGTTGGTTTTGAATTGCAACATGTAATGGCGTCTTGCCTTCTGCATCCTGCAAAACAAACCAGTGTTAAAAAATTTTATATTTATTGATGACCAACTTCAAGTTTATATTTTATTTGAACAGAAAAATATATGAATTAAATTAATGTATTACCTCACCTCATATCCTTTTACTTCTATACTGCAGTTTCGGTGCTTATCTCCATCATCAATAGCCTCTGGTCGACCGGTGTTATGTCGTTTCTTAGTGGTTTTCTTCTTCCTTCCATCAGTGGACCGATGAACCTCTGCATCAGGTCAAAATTTGCAGAAGTTTCGAAATTCATGAGTTTATCTTTCTTGTTTTTTTGGATGTGGATTTTTTTTCCAGACTGTGAGTTCTTTCTGTTAACATTTAATCGATACGAAAGCTAGCCTAATCAACACACAGAAAACAGAAAGAACTCACGGTCTGGGAAAAAATCCACATCCAAGAAAACAAGAAAGATAAACTCATGAATTTTGAAACTTCCGCAAATTTTGACCTGATCCAGAGGTTAATCGGTCCACTGATGGAAGGAAGAAGAAAACCGCCAAGAAACGACATAACACAGGTCGACTAGAGGCTACTGATAATGGAGATAAGCTCTGAAACTGCAGTCTAGAAGAAAAAGGATATGAGGTGAGGTAATAAAACATTAATTTAATTCTTAAATTAAACCTCAGTGTTTTTTTTCCTGCAAAGTTAAATAGAAAAAATATATTTTGAAAATAAAGATTAATGCCTGAACCAGGATTTGAACCCTGGAACTCTCGTTTCTTGCTGTGTTACATTTTCTACAGCTACAAAGGCACATGACTCACTCTAGCATTGATGGCAGCTCCATGTTCTACTAAAGTCTGCACGACGGTTTCCAACCCCCACTGACAGCACAAGTGTAATGGACTGGCTTGATCCTTAGCCTCATCTCCACCTCGACCTCCAGGTCCTGGTCTTCTCGGTGAGTTCAGATCGCACCCACTGAACAAACACATAGTATATTCTATATTAATACATTAAGACCACAGATATGTACAAGTAAAAAAATCAATTTGAGACCTTGAGATATATATACAGGGCAAGTCAAAATGTTGTGCAGGTTTTCAGAAATTTATTATGTGAAATGTAATGAACATATAATATTGTGAGACATATTGTATGAAAGGTAAACTCTCAAAGTTTTTTTTTTTAAATATTCACAGATGTTCTATGTGAGCTCCTTTTGTTACACGACAGATGTCAAGCCGATATTCAATCTCCTGCCAAACTTTCTGTAGCAGTCCGCGGTCGATATCAGCAATGGCTGCTGTGATGCGGGCACACAGTTCATGCAGTGTTGTTGGAAGTGGTGGTACGTAAACATGATCCTTTACAAGACCCCACATGAAGAAATCACACGGGGTTAGATCTGGTGAACGAGGTGGCCAATGAATGAGTTGTTGATCACCCTGAGATGCACGGCCTATCCAGCGTTGTGGTAAAGCCGTATTCAAATGGTCTCGAACACTGCCATGGTAATGTGGAGGGGCACCATCCAACTGCAGAATGAAATCTGGACTATCCGCTTCAAGCTGCGGAAGGAGCCATTGTTGTAGCATATCAAGGAAAACATGTCCGTTCACAGTACGTTCATGAAAGAAAAAGGGCCCATAAACCTTTGCATGGGAAATGGCACAAAAGACATTCACTTTCGGAGAATCGCGTTGATGTTCCAGAGTTGCATGGGGGTTACCAGTTCCCCAAATCCTTACATTGTGTCTATTCACTTTTCCTGAAAGGTGGAAAGTCGCTTCATCACTGTAAACTACCTCTCATGGAACTCATTCTCTTCCATTAATGCGAGAAAATCAACACAGAAGGACGCTCGCAAAGCATAATCGGCGGGTTTTAAGGCTTGAACCAGTTGCAAGTGGTAGGGTTTCATCTGTAAACGTTTCCGGAGAATCCGCCATACAGTTTTTTTGTGGTAGTTGAAGTTCTGTCGTTCCCGGTAGGTGGATTTCTGTGGACTCCGCACGAAGCATGTGCGAACGCGTTCGACTGTCTCTTCACTCGTCGACGGACGGCCAGTCGATTTTCGTTTACAGATACAGCCTGAATCCCTAAATTGTGTGTACCACTTACGAATGGATCTCCCATCCGGCGGGTCTTTATCGTATCTGGTACGGAAATGTCGTTGAACACTAGTCACAGAGTTGTTTACATGGTAATCAAGCACACAGAAAGACTTCTGATCCCCAGTCAACGCCATTTTCCTTTACTGCTCTCTGTTGACATCTTGCGGGTGAACGCGGAACTTTAGAAGTGGACAACTAAACTTTGAGAGTTTACCTTTCATACAATATGTCTCACGATATTATATGTTCATTACATTTCACATAATAAATTTCTGAAAACCTGCACAACATTTTGACTTGCCCTGTATATATATTGTCCCAAATGGCCCAGGGTTTTCCTTTAACTTATTTAGACTTAAATAAGTACACAGTTATTATGTAAAATTTTCCTTTTCACTTTATTTTCTTCTCCACAATTATCATTAAATCTTCAAATACAATTTTGTTTCACAATTATTATTTTTATAACGTTAATCAGACTATTTAACTCATGCCCCAAATGGGAGTCAATGACCAATCACGTTTCAATGATTTCTGTTTTACAACCAATCAGAGTCGTGTTTCACCAAATATTTATCAGTGTTATAATTACCATATTAAAGAAAGCTCCTCCTTACAATATTGCGTTCCTTTGGCAATAAATAGTATGATCTGGTTGCAGTGATAAACAAATGAAGCAGTAGAAGCGTACCTATCATTTCTCATTTGTTTTCAAACATCGCCGTTTACATTAAAATATATAAATATTTTAAAATAACTATAGTTAAATAATGATTTGTGAGTAAACAGCTTAATTTTATTCGTTAAATAGTCCTAACAAATGCCACTCTTGATTTCCAAATTCTCTAGATAAATTCACTCCTCACTTCGTGAGTCATGAATTTATCGATAATTTAGAAATCACTCGTGGCATTACTTATGATAATCACTTCTAACACAGTTGCAGACACAATACTTCCTCACAGTCTACCTCCCAATTTAACTTATTGGCGTTCGACTTAAGACTGGGGGTTGTTCCACTAACGCCACATATTTATAGGCAAGTAGATGGAAATTTCCAGGTCCATGAATGAGATGTTTCGACATGGAACCCTCTAGTCTTCCAATGTTTCTCGAATGGGGGAACATATGTTCGTACAACTCTCTGGTTCATTAGGCTAGAAATATCTGTGAACCCTGGACTCGCGATTGGCTACACACTAATCCAATCCACCAATGCAAGGTTTCTCTCGCCGGCCTGCGCAGTTTAAACGATGCTACTACAACGCGTCACAATATATATATATATATATATAAATAATAACTCCATCATTGCCAGTCCCAAGTTCGGATGAGAAAGGCAGAGGGGGAGGAGTAACACCTTGTTAAAAACCTAGGTTCAGCTGACCCTGCTGATAGTACCTTGTAAGGATCCCTAGCCAGGGTTACAGTGAAGGCCCCAATGGGGGATGCAGCAGAGTAGGAGCCTATGGTTGGTGCAGACGGCAGATGAGATAATAAAGGGTGGATCAGACTCTTAGCTGCAGTGAAAGCAACTGATCTATGGTTGACTTCAGAAAGTCTCTGGTCCTCCAGGTTGGGAGTCGATGCTATGAGCCAGCTCTTCATACATTGTAAAAAAAATTAATGCTAAAAAACCAAAATATATAGCCTCGGGTATGAAATGGACACCTCCTGGTAAAGGGAAACATGGTAGACCAAAGCCAATGTGGATAAAGGGAATTAAAGACAACATGAAGAAGAGAAATATGACAGAAGCAGACATGCAAGACTGGGAAGTGTGGAAGAAAAAAATTGTATATTTTGATTGAGGATACCTGTGTACATAAAGTAACAATCCTGAAATAAATAAATATAATTTAAATTTGAAGAGAAAAAATTTTGCCCAGACCGGGACCTGAACACGGGACCTTTGCTTTACCATACCAATGCTCTTACCAACTGAGCTACCAGGGCGAGTTCCAATCTAGATGCAAATTTTTCTCTTATATACGTTGTAATTCCTGCACACCAAATGCTTGAAGCTGTGGCTTCATTTTTGTAAATGGCGGCTTCTTGAATAAGAAGATTTTATTGGGAATTTACTTCCGAGTATTTTTATTGTACTAACGAAGTTTTATTTTTAAGGGGGGTAGAATTTAAACATTACTTTTAAAAGCCAGTAGGACTTCTACTGATGTCTTTATTATTAATTTAACACATCTCATTGAAGGAACAAATTTTTCTTTTCAAATTTAATTTATCCTTCAATGTGAAGTGTTAAATCAATAATAAAAACATCAATAGAAGCCCTACTGGCTTTTAGAAGTAATGTTTAAATTCCCAATAAAGTCTTCTTAATCAAGAAGCTGCCATTTGCAAAGATGAAGCCACAGATTCAAGCATTTGGTGTGCAGGAATTACAATGTATATAAGAGAAAAATTTGCGTCTAGATTGGAACTTGCCCCGGTTAGCTCAGTTGGTAAGAGCATTGGTATGGTAAACCAAAGATCCCGGGTTCGGGTCCCGGTCTGGGCAAAATTTTTCTCTTCAAATTTAATTTATCCTTCAATGAGATGTGTTAAAATAATAATTAAAACATAAATAAATATAAATTACTTAATTATTGGAAAATATAGTAAACAATATTATTGAACAAGTAACTTGTTTTAATTATCTGGGATGCAAGATATCATACCTACAAAATTTGGATATGGAGAAGAAATTAGGGAAATTTCAACACATATGTGGTTCAAGCTAAGATTTTACTCAACAATGGCACTACCAGTGGCGATGTTTAGAAGTGAGGCCTGGGTCCTAAAGGAAAACAAAAAGAAGGAAAATTCAGGCAGCAGAAATGAGCTTCCTACGGGCTGTGAAAGGTTGTACAAGAGAAGAATATATTAGAAATGATAATATTAGAGAGGAACTAAAAGTACAACCACTTCTTCAACAAATAGAAGAACATAGGAACAATTGGATAGAGCATCTGCAAAGAATTACAGAGGATACGATACTAAAGATAGCACTGATGTATAATCCTGGAGTACGAAGATCGGTAGGAAGACCAAGAAAATGCTGGGATGAACAGATGTGAGATTGGAATAGACAAAGACCTAATCTGTGAAAGGAGATGATGTGGTTCAATAAGAAGATATTTGAGAAATAAGACGACACGGGGAAACTCAATTGATTGATTGAGGGTCTTTCCACTTTTCAGCAGTTGCCCTTTTACCAGCCGGCTGCTGGCCCTTCACATCCACATGTGTCAATCACAGAGGTAGATGATCAACAGCCAGTGTAGAGGTGACATGTGGTTAGCATGTCAAGTCCCCAGCTGTTATAGCTGGTTCCTCAACCTGAAGCCGCTACTTATTGTAGCTACCCAATTGCCTCAAGATGCTGGGTGGGCACCGGTCCCATTCTGGCCGAAATACCATGAGAAAATTTCTTCCCCCATGGAGACTCGAACCAGCGCAAGTCCTGTAGCTTCTGCGCCAAGGCTTCCTATCTTAACCGCTCGGCTACGGCATGGGAAACTCAATTGAAATTTTACAAAACAGCAGCCATTCAAACGTTAACATATGGGTCTGCGACTTGGCCTTTAACGATCTCTGATAAACATAAAATTGAGACAATAGAAATGAGATTTATCAGATCCATTGCATGTGTATCTTTAAAAGATCAAAAGAGAAGTCAAGACATCAGAAATGAATTACAAGTATATAATATAAACGAGAGAATATGCAGAAATAAATGTAAATGGTTTGAACATCTACAAAGAATGCCAAATAATCGTTTATTAAAACACATATTTTATTATAGACCTGAAGGCAGAAGAAATGTAGGAAGACTGAAACGACATTGGAAGGATGACCTGTAATATACTGTGTAATGGGGAATGGAATAGGTCAACAGGCCCATACCTTGAAGATGAATTAATCTATAAAATTTAATATCATCATTAATAAATTACAATACGAAGTAACATTAAGATTATATTGAAATTAATATCGGGAAGTAAACAGATTAAATGGTTTTAATAAGGATATACTATCTAACAAATTAAAGAAATTCAGAAAGATAAAAGAACTTAAAGAATGCTCTACCCTACAAATGGTTAGTAACGAAAAGAAGAATTTTAAGAAAATTACTTACCAACCAAATTTCAAAAAATATTTGACAAATACAACATTACTTTGGCACCAATTAATAAATTTAGTCTGGAAAAACTTTTAAATACCAATAAAAAATCAACATCCCAGACACTAAGAAATCTGGAATTTATCAAATTAATTGTAATGATTGTAGCAAAGTATACATAGGAAAAACAAAAGGAATTTAGAAACATGCACTAAAGAACATTTTAGAAATATTAAAAATTGTGAAATTGAAAAATCAGCAATTGCTGCACATAGTTTACTAGAACATCATAAAATGAAAAAGAAGCGAAACTTTTAAAACAGTTGGATAAACCGTTGGAATTGACAATTTGGGAAATGATATTCATTCAGAAGAATAAATATCGATCTATGAATTTCGATATTCCAGTGGATAAAAATTTTAATTACAAAGTTTATAATCCCAACGAAAGATGGCAGCACAAGAGGTGATGTCACTAAAGAAATCAATAATCACGGAATTTCATCAGTGGACGCCATGACTGATGAAGGACATGATATTGTCTGAAACCGTCGGTATCAAAGAAGTTTGAAAATGTATGAGGTGAGTCGATTAAAATATGTTCTCCACTCACTATTAATAACATTAAGATGTTCTTCTTAATGAATAAGGTGAATCTGGTTTCATTTTATCTCATAAATAGTTGTGTACATGTTTCAATATGCTGTGCATATTATCATCAGCTTGTCCAGACTGTTGAAATTCATTCAAAATTCATATGAATTTTGAAATTCCTGGGGAAAAGATTTAATTTTCAAGTTCGTTGGTCAACCTAAAGATGGAGTGGGAGTCGACAACCAAGGATGACAACATAAAATTCAACAGTCTGGACAAACTGACAATGTCATGGATAGCATCTCAAAACATTCCAAATGAAACACAAATATTTATGAGGTAAGATGTACCAGATTCACCTTAATTGACAAGATTTTTTTTTTCTTAACTGAAACAGTTCTTCATGGACTATCACATCTTAGCATTATCATTTATTATTATTATATCTATTATATTATTTTTGGTCTGGACATCTTACCTCAATATTAATGTTGATTTGTTCTTGGACATGTTTCAAAACAATTCTGTTTTATCGTCAGCTTTTCCAGACGATAAAACAGAATTGTTTTGAAACATGTCCAAGAACAAATCAACATTAATATTGAGGTAAGATGTCCAGACCAAAAATAATATAATTAAAATAACCTCAAAATATAACTTCCTAAAATTAAATATTATATCTATTACCCAGAAAAGCATTTGGAATGGGAAAGGAAAGAGAGGTTGACCCAGATTTAAATGGATGGATGATATAAGAAGAGGTATGAGGGAGCTAGGTCTGGAAGAATTGGAATGGGAAGATAGGGAAGAAGGGAGAAAGAAGAAAAAAATTTTAAATGCTTTGGGCACAAGAAGATGTTTATAAATCAAATTATTATTAATATCATATTTGAAGAGAAAAATTATACGCTCAGACCGGGACTTGAACCCGGGACCCTTGGTTCTCTAGACCAAGTGCTCTACCAACTGAGCTACCTGAGACAAGTACCGATCTAAACGCAAATCTTTCTCTTATACATTGTAATTCCCTTCCAACAAATGCTCTGAAGCCATGCTTCTATCTTGCAAATGTCGGCTCCTTTATTAAGAAGACATATTTGGGAATTATACATTCAGCCAGTACGGCTTTTTTCATGTTTTAATAATTGATTTCGTACATCTCATTGATGGATAAATCATATTTGAAGAGAAAAATTATACGCTCAGACCGGACTGACTTGAACCCGGGACCCTTGGTTCTCTAGACCAAGTGCTCTACCAACTGAGCTACCTGAGACAAGTACCGATCTAAACGCAAATCTTTCTCTTATACATTGTAATTCCCTTCCAACAAATGCTCTGAAGCCATGCTTCTATCTTGCAAATGTCGGCTCCTTTATTAAGAAGACATATTTGGGAATTATACATTACATTACAGCCAGTACGGCTTTTTTCATGTTTTAATAATTGATTTCGTACATCTCATTGATGGATAAATCATATTTGAAGAGAAAAATTATACGCTCAGACCGGGACTTGAACCCGGGACCCTTGGTTCTCTAGACCAAGTGCTCTACCAACTGAGCTACCTGAGACAAGTACCGATCTAAACGCAAATCTTTCTCTTATACATTGTAATTCCCTTCCAACAAATGCTCTGAAGCCATGCTTCTATCTTGCAAATGTCGGCTCCTTTATTAAGAAGACATATTTGGGAATTATACATTACAGCCAGTACGGCTTTTTTCATGTTTTTATAATTGATTTCGTACATCTCATTGATGGATAAATCATATTTGAAGAGAAAAATTATACGCTCAGACCGGGACTTGAACCCGGGACCCTTGGTTATTATTAATATTATTATTATTATTATTATTATTAAAACAATTGTCATGACTTATATCCAGCTGTTTTATATGTAAAGCTAGAATAAAAACTTACCTCTGAATTAGAAATCTTGCGATGGGCTCATTGTTTTCATCGATAGCCTTGTGGAGCAACGTCTGGTAGCAGCCTTCAGGGCCACCACCCCAGCAGTCTGTGTCCACTCCATTCCTGCCAACATCATTATTAAGATTTCAAGAATAGTTGTAAAATATGAAACATAAGGGGGGAAAAAAAACTTTCATATGCACTCCAGCATATATATATATATATATATATATATAAATATAAGTGCCCAATAACTTTTTTTAACATCTGAGTTAATTAATATCACAATTTTAAATCAGGTACGAGAACCAACAAATTTTTCTCATAGATCTATTATTATATATGATTCTGGTGCATCTTACCTCATAAATCATTGTGTTCTATTTGAACATGTTTCGATATGCTATGCATATCTTTATCAGCTTGTCCAGACTGAATCAGGACAAGTTGATGATGATATGCAGACCATGAAAATCAGATTCACCTTATTTATTCAAAATTTGTAGGAAGTAACACTATGAGGTATTAATGATTTAAAATAAGCACCAGATGGCAGTTCAGAAGATGATGGTAATTGAGAATTGTAACACTGTTTTGGCTGAGGATAGAGGCAACAGCCTTTGAAACTAATCCTGTGAAAATTTGGAGTTTTATAAGGTGAGATGTAAAAAAATGTATCTGACTCAATTCATAAAAAGGTAAAAAAAAAATGTAAGAGTGGTCCATCAGATTTCTACAGTAATTAATTAAATTATGATACTACAAAATTTATTTAAAATTCAAACATACTTTTGAGCAATGCACTTAGTATGTAGGAACAGATAAGAAACAGAGCATTCCCTCATGCACTCTTAAGTGTAAGACTCTATCCTCAACTAACTTTGATGATGGAGGTGTGATGACCTGTCAATGTTCTCTGTACCTTATTTATTATTCATTACGTATGTGACAATTCATACCTGACCAATATGGAAGCAATATCTTCCTGCCCACTTTCTAGAGCCACCCAGAGGGGACAGCTGTCATTCTTGTCCAGCACAGACATGTCCACGCCTCGTCTACACAGTGAGTCAACTACTTCTGGCAGACGACATGTGATGCTCAACTGTAGAGGAGTTTCATTATCAGTCGTCCTGAGAACATAAAACACTAGTGTTTAAAATACTTCAATAGATTGTGAAATTACAATGGAAGTAACATATGAGCTTCTAATGATGTTTTTATTATTGATTTAACATTTCTCACTGAAAGATAAATTATATTTGAAGAGAAAAATTTTCGCCTAGACCAAGACTTGAACCCGGGACCTTTGGCTTGCCGGGCCAAATACTCTACCAACTGAGCTACCAAGGTGAGTTACGATCTAGACGAAAATTTTTCTCTTATGTACGTTGTAATTCCCTCTCGCCAAATGCTTTTGAAACCATTGCTTCTATCTTTGCAAATGGTGACTTCTTAGCCAAAGGTCCCGGGTTCGAGTCTCGGTTTAGGCGAAAATGTTTCTCTTCAAATATAATTTATCTTTCAGTGAGAAATGTTAGATCAATAATAAAAACATCATTAGAAGCCTTACTAGCTTTATAAAGTAATGTTAAATTCCCAATAAATGTCTTCTTAACTAAGAAGCTGCCGTTTGCAAAGATAGAAGCAATGGTTTCAAAAGCATTTGGCAAGAGGAAATTACAACGTACATAAGAGAAAAATTTGCATCTAGATCGTGACTCGCCTTGGTAGCTCAGTTGGTAGAGCATTTGGCCCAGCAAGCCAAAAGTCCCAGGTTCAAGTCTCAGTCTAGGCAAAAATTTTTCTCTTCAAATATAATATGAGCTTCTTCTTAATAAATAAATAGTCTTTTTTTCATCTTACCTCATATGGACTGATTTCTTTTAGGACACATTTTAAAACATCTATATTTTGTCTTCAGCTTAGAGTAAAAAAAGCGTAATTGAATTGACAAAAGAAAATGGTTTTGAGGGGAAAATAATACACAAAATAAAAATTGAGAAATGAAAGCACTTTTAAAAAGATATACAGGAAATTCACATACCATCCATGGGTACACAATAAATTCCAAAATATTTTTGAAAAATTTAATATCAGATTAGCACCAAAGAATGATCATACAGCAAACTCTCGATTATCCTTGCACGTATTATCCGGTTTGCAGATTATTCGGGCATGACTCTTTTTACTGTATTTTTTAAAAATATTGTATTTTGTATTGTTATGAAAAAATTCTTTATTTTTAAATGTGCTACTGTGAATTGTGCTTAAAAACTAGCACAATACAGTAACCTTGATGCACAACCCCCTCCCCTGATGCATTTAACGATACTAACCAACATTTTGAGAATACAATACAATTTCGGAAATTTCTGTTGTGGAGTCACTGAAAGTTTGTTGTTACAGATTGAAACCACAGATATGTTGTGTCAGTGGGTTTATTGCTGTTTAGTAGTTTGGTCATCGGTGGTTACTAGTGTGGTATTGGAGATTATTTGTCATCGCTGGTTATAAGTTGGTCATTGGTGGTTACTAATGTGGGAATCGCTGATTTTAAGTGTGGATATCGATGGTTACTAGTGTAGTTATCACTGGTCATGACGGCCATTTTGAATAACTGTTGTAACCAGAGTGGTCATGACATGAAATAATCCCATTTTTTTTTTCGTATTTAGGAGTAAAATAAAATAATGATAATTACGACTCGCACCTAAGTACATTTAATATAATATTTTATGAATATTTGTTGCATTTAAGTAGTGTTAAAGTGGGTAAATGCATTTCTGATCAACTTCCACGGCACCGAATAAATTAATTGGATTATCCGTGTTTTTTGATTTTCCATGCATATCTCGGTCCCAATTAACACGGATAATCGGGAATTTGCTGTATCCTAAATAAACTAACAAAAACATAAATGAAAAGATTGATGATACCAAAAAATCAGGAATATACCAAATAAAAATGTGCAGATTGTGGTAAGATTTACATAAGGACAACAAAGAGGAATTTAATCATTAGGACTAAAGAACACATAAGAAATGTGAAAAAAAAAGGAGAAGTAGAAAAATCTGCAATAGCTGCTCACGTTTGGTCAGGAAAACATAAAATAGATGTAAACACAAAATTATTAAAACAGTTAGAAAACACAAGCTCACCATATGGGAAAAAAATCTACATACAGAAGAACAAGGAGAGAATCATGAACTTTTTAATTCCCGGGGAGAGAAACTTAATAAGCAAGTTCTTTGGACCACAAAAAAGAGAGAGCAGGAGTTGAGATCCAGGGCTGACAACTTATGGATCATCAGTCTGTACCAACTGAAGATGGAACAAAGATGCTTTGAAACATGTCTTACAAGAAACAATGAGGTAAGATGACATATCAAAATTATTTATTAAGTAGAACCTCTTAATTTAACTTTTATAGGAATTAATCACTATGAGGTTTAATTTATGGTGAAATTAAATGTTTCTTACCTCTCCTCATAAATATTTTCTAAGTTGATCGCAATTTCGAGACTATAACTGTCTCATCATCAGAACTTTGTTGGCTACTGGTGTTATGTCGATCGGAAGAAACTCTTCTTCTTCCCTCTGTTTGTTTTCTCAAAGTTCTGATGATGAGACATTATAGTCTCGAAATCGCGATCAACTTAGAAAATATTTATGAGGATAGGTAAGAAACATTTAATTTCACCAGAACCTCATAATGTTACTTCCTAATATATTTTCATAATATATTCAATTATTAGATTCCTATAGAGTTCAATTCAATTATATTGTGAAGCCAGGAAACTAATGGGTTAAACCCAGCAGATTGCCATTAGAAACAACAATAATAACATTTTGTAATAATGATGCTACTTACAATGCATTCATGTCAGCTTCTTGATCCAACAGGAAAATTGCAGTCTCTGAATCTTCCTTCAAAATTGCTTGATGTAGCAAAGTTAGTCCCTTTCCATTTCTAACATTTACATCAGCACCTCCTATATAAAACAAAGTTAATTACTGGTGATGTTTTTGTTATTGATTTAACACTTCTCACTGAAGGATAAATTATATTTGAAGAGAAAAATTTTCACCTAGACTAAGACTCGAACCCAGGACCTTTGGCTTGACGGGCCAAATGCTCTACCAACTGAGCTACCGAGGCTAGTTGCGATCTAGACGCAAATTTTTCTCTTATATATGTTGTAATTCCCTCTTGCCAAATGCTTTGAAACCTTTGCTTCTATCTTTGCAAAGGTTTCAAAGCATTTGGTGCGAGGGAATTGCAACGTATATAAGAGAAAAATTTGAATCTAGATCACAACTCACCTCGGTAGCTCAGTTGGTAGAGCATTTGGCCCGTCAAGCCAAAGGTCCTGGGTTCGAGTCTCGGTCTAGGTGAAACATTTTCTCTTCAAAAATAAAAATTAATTACTGGTACTCCATTCTTGTAGTAACAATAAAAAAAAATCTTAACCTGTAAGTGAATACCAAATGATATTACCTTGTATTAGTGTTGCCACCATATGTTGCATTCCTGTTACAAGAGCTAATGACAATGGTGTATTGCCTTTTGAATCTTTCAAGTTGAAATCCACAGGAAATTTCTTGACTCTTTAGAACCTACAATATAAAAATCAAGTAATTAATCTCAATGGTCCAAACACCATTGTACCATTATAAAAATAGTAGGAAGTAAAATAATGAGATTATTTATTAAGAGAAAAAATCAGAAATAAATACTTCAGCTTATTAATAAATATGTTGAGTCTGTTGTCATTTTACCTCATATTCATTAATTTCTTTTAGGATGAGTTTCAAAACATTTCTGTTTTATCTCCAGCATATCCAGATAAAACAGAGATTTTTGAAACTCATCCTAAAAGAAGTCAACAAATATAAGGTAAGATGACAACAGACTCAACATATTTGTTAAGAAGAACCTCATAATGCTATTGTAATTTCACAACCTCAACTCATATTTTTGTTTTCCACTCCTACAGATTTTTCAGTGAACATCTTTAACATTAAATTTAATTTTAAATTTCTTCTTCTTCATTATGTGTATCCAGCTGTGGTTGACGACACGAATCCATTGTATACTTATGCTATAAGTTGCAATGGGGCTGCATTTGAACATGCAGCTTATGTGGGCATTCAAGGTGAGTGTCCATGAGGTTAAAGGAAAGAGATATAGGAAAGACAGAAATGAACCCTTCGGCCTCGAATACTCTAATACCATCAGGGTTGAAGAAAACAAGAGGTTAGGCATGGGAGACTGGATAGGAAAGTAAAAAGAGGGATCTGGTACTAGAAAAGGAAAAAATACTAGATCGGTTAAAGATAAAAGTAAGGAGCAAAACACAAGTAAGTGAAGCAATGTTTTGCTCAGCTTGGGAACCTTGTGGTCGCCATCCACATATCCCCTAGATGAGGACCCCTGAGGGTTTAATTTTAAATTTAAAGTAAATTCTTTATCACCTCATCTTATATCCTGTATTCTAATTAGAACTGTTTCGAAACCTTCTCAGTTCCATCTTCAGTACTGAAGACTATTTAGAAGACAGAATATGAGGTGATAAATGATTTATTTTTAAATTTAAGGCTTGGTTTGAGACTTGAAAGCAAATGTAATTTTTTTCACCCAATGGGTTGCTGGCCCAGAGGGGTATTATTGTGGGGTTTCCACTAATGTAGCATTTCCTCTACATTAAGGTGATGCGGTTATACCACCAGTACTCGATCCTCAGAGCCTCATTTGTAATAGCAGGTTGCACCACGAGCAGGTTGAGGATGAGATTTGGATAGGAGAGGTGATGAAATGCACATGACTATCCCTTGCAATCCGGGACGTCCAAAAAAGCACTGGATGGAAAATTCCTCTTTGAGACTGTAACAGGCCACATGGCCTAATACTTGCATGGATGATGATGATTTTAAATTCAAAACATACCTCATAGTGTTATTTCCTAAATAGTTTAATCTTTGACATTCTCCACTAGAAACCGACTACTGTATTGACTCTTGGAAGTCTAGTAGTTCTTTTCATTGTGTGTGGTGGGCAGACAAACCTCACAATTAAATCCTTTTCCCAGGGAAAACAAAATTATAAATTAAGTTATGTAGGTAGGAAATAACACTATGAAGTTTATTTTAATTTTGTTTAGTTGTTTCTTGACTCACCTCATACTTCTTAACTCCCTCGCAGATCTAGATTTCGTCACTGTATTTGTGATATTCTCAATGCTGTTCACGTTCACAACTGACGTGCAATGGTCTCCTCTCCTGTAGATTGACCTCTGCGCCATCTGATGACTGGAAGTTCATCAGTCAGCCATCAGATGGCACGGAGGTCAGTCTGCAGGAGAGGAGACCATTGGACGTCAGTTGTGAACGTGAACAGCATTGAGAATGTCACAAATACAGTGACGAAATCTAGATCTGCAAGGGAGTTAAGAAGTATGGGGTGAGTCAAGAAGCAACTCAACAAAATTAAAATTATAAATAATCAATTGAGTTGGTGTTTACTTGATGAAAATCCATATTTAATTAATAAAATTATAAATATTTAAGTTAATCATATATCAATGAACTGATAAAAAAAACTATTAATCTTTGAAAGGAAGATCTTATGGAGAATTTTTGGACCAATTAGAGAAAGCGATGGCACATGGTGTATACAAATGAACTCTGAATTAAATCTAATATGAAATAAAAATGTAATAAACCATATTAAAGCTCAAAGACCGCACTAGTTTGGACATATAAATAGAATGCAGGAAGACAAGCTTGTAAGAAGAATATACAAATGGAAACCAATATGCACTAGAACAGCTGGATGCCCAAAAAACAGATGATAGGATGATGTTATAAAAGATATATTAGAAATGAAAATTAGAAATTGGCCAGTCTGTATCCAGAATAGATCCGGGTGGAGAAAAATTGTTGAGGAGGCCTAAACTTCATTGAGGTTGTAGTCGCCTACTAAAGAAGATACATCAATGATGTCAGATAACCATCTCAAGAATTACAACTTGCAAACCTCAGTAACTAAAGGTGAGCATGGTAATCACTAGATCATTAAGACCAGTTCTAATTCATTAAACTTGTACATAAAAAACACAAACTGGAACTCACTGCTGTGTTCCATAATAGCTATTATAGCTGCTTCCTGCTTCTCTGCAATGGCAACGTGTAAAGGTGTTTGTCTGTATGTTGTATTCTCACTGCTGTTCCTGTCTTCTGTTTCAAGTGTCTGCAGATTAGGATTGGCGCCTTTCCTTAACAGCTCACTCACAAGTTTGCTGAGGCCCTTCGAGCATGCCACATGAAGTGGAGATTCACCCTGTAACACAAAACAAGCTTCTATATTAATTCCAAGCTTTGTACTGTAAACAAACTTGCATAAGATATTACTCCACTGACAATCTTTTGGGAGAACTGTGGTGCTATTTTTACTTCCCATATGACTGAATTGTATACAATACAAACATTGTTCTTAGACAACATTATAATTACAGTGGGAGGAAACACTATGAGGTATTTATATCAATAAATGAGTTGGAGAAAATGTTTTAACATCCCACCTCACAAAGTTGCATGTCTTCACGATACCGGTTTCAAAAGTATAGTATTACTTCCATCTTCAGTCAAATTCCAAGTGTCGAAATTCGTCGTTAACATCTTCTTCTGAACTGCCATCTGGTGTAGATTTTATGAACTTGGAGATTTAATTATTCTCGTCAGGGAGATCGAAATTTATTGCTTTATATTTATTCTTCTGAATGTATATCTTTTCCCAAATTGTTAATTCCAAAGGTTTCTCCAAATGTTTCAACAGTATAGTGTCTTTTCCGATTTTATGATTTTCTAGCAAACTATGAGCTGCAATTGCCGATTTTTCAATTTCACCATTTTTACAAAGGAACACCTTAGAAATATTAAAATATTTTCAATATTCAAAATAATTTGTTTCTCTTCACTATTTAATTGCTTTGCTTTCCAATGTTTAAGAAATTCTACAGAAATTTTGCCATTTTGTAACATTGAAGTTCCAACCTAATAAAGTTAACCCAAAAATATAATTTTCATAAAAAGAATGTAACTTCTGCATGGAGCGATTCATTTAAATCTTAATATAATATAATTCACAGAAAGGCAACTTTGGAGAGCCAATCCTCACTGAAGTGTCAAAAAATAAAAAAATTAAAAATGTTTATATCAATTTGGGTTTGAAAAGGTTTTAAAATGTATCTGCTTGAAAAAAAAAAAAAGGGTTTTTATGAATAAGAGTTTGAAAATGTTTTGAACACATTCTAGTATGTTTTATTTGGTAACAACATTCAGAATATGTCCCAAGTCCCTATATGAAATTTTGAATGAAAAATACATTTATAATTAGCTGATATTTCACAGTAACAACATATGTTTACTTACTTTGTTATTGACGTGATTTGGGTTTACGCCATGAGAACAGAGAAAAAGTCCAGCTTCTTCCAAACCTTCCTTACATACCAGATGAAGCAAAGAGTCTGCAGAAGATGAGTAGATCTGTTTAGAAAAAAAAAAGTTAGGACTCAAACATTATCATAAGTAATGCCACAAGTGATTTCCAATTTATCGATAATTTGGAAATCAAGAGTGGCATTTGTTAGGACTATTTAACGAATACAATTAAACTGTTTACTAACAAATCATTATTTAACTATAGTTATTTTAAAATATTTACATATTTAATGCAAATGGCGATGTTTGAAAACAAATGAGAAGTGATTGGTACGCTTCATTTCCTTTCTTTGTTCAGCACTGCAACCAGATCATAATATTATTTATTGCCAAAGGATCGCAATATTGTAAGAATGCACCCTAGTGGAGAAATTTATAACCAACGTTATAGGTATTAATTAATATGATGTCCTATGATGTAAATATGTCAATTATATTTTTCTGCAACGTCATTTCCTGGAAAATAATTTGTTTAAGAAAGTGCAAACAGTGTTTTTTTTTTTTTGTGGTATAATCAATTGTTACAAATGTTTTTATATTATCTATTGCATGCTTGTGACATTCATGCACTATATATACAATCTGGTAGCCATATTTCTTCGAGAGTCAGTCACTGCAAAATAATGCTATGACCTATTCAGAATGTTAAGAAGGAGGCACTTTCTTTATTATAATAAACTTTAGTTGGTAAATTCTAGGCGAAACATGACTGTGATTGGTTGTAAATAAAAAATCATTGAAATGTGATTGGTCATTGACTCCCATTTGGGGCATGAGTTAAATAGTTACTTTAAGCAGAGGATTTTCAAACAGTGTTTGTTTTTTCTTGTGTTTTTTAATGTGGATTTTTTCCATATAAAAAAACAAGAAACAAAAACTTATGAAATTTGAAATTATTTTATTTGATTCAGAGGTTCATTGGTCTACCAACAGATGGAGTAAGAAGCAGTTCTCTTGAATGACATAACATCAGATGAGATATTACTGAAGATGAAACCACCTAGGTTTTAAAATTGGTTAAATTAGAAGACCTTATATGAGGTGAGGCACAAAGAATTTAAATTAATAAATAAGTTTGGTCTGTATTATTGTTACCTCATATAGTTGTTTCTATTAGACACATGTTTCAAGACATGTTTGCCCCATCTTCAGTTGGTACATGACTTTTCTAATTCCTGGCAAGTGTATACTAATTAGCAAGTTCTTTGGACTACAGAAAGAGGGAGCAGGTGTCAACATCCAGGACCAACAATTTTGGAAAAATCAGTCTTTACCAACTGAAGATGGGGCAAACATGCCTTGAAACATATGTTTAATAGCATCAACTATATGAGGGGAAAATGTACACATACCAAATTTATTTATTAAGTAAAACTCATAATTTTACTTCCTATTTATTTACAAAATTAATTTAAATATTCCAAATATTTTTTTTAAAAGAGAATACTTATGAGACAGTAACTGTATGTACAACCTTTGAAAGAATTGGAGCACAGATAATTTTTAAAACACGCATGGGGAACAGACATTCTCTCCACTAGACAACATCCTTCGCTGCTAAAAGCAGTCTGTATGAAGCGATGCAAATACTTCAGGACTTACTCGTATATTGAAATTAGATATTAAATTGACCTAGTTTAAATTAATTAGACACATTTTGCATTAGTTGTAGGAATAAACAATCTTGTTGTGCCTTGTGTTTTGTAAACAAAGTAACAAGATGTTGCAATCGTTATTTATTTTCTATATATTATAACTTCCGGGAAATTCTCGTATAAGACTTGAAAGCATAATAATAGTCCCTTCGATTGGTTGCCGGCCAAAGAAAGGCAAGACCAGTGATGGGGCTGCCATCTTATAGCCTCTGGTCAGGCTTTTCTGGAGAAGACCGTAGGCTTTGGAGGTTTGGCACGGGAAGACGGCAGCAGCTGTAAAAACCCAAAGATAGATAGATAGATAGAAGAAATGGAAGAAAGGAAAGACTCCCTAGCCCTCGGATGCCCTAATAGCGTCGGGGTCGAAAAAAACAAGAGTTAACCAAGAGAGGTTAGATAGTAAAGTTAAAAGAGTGCAAAACACAAGTAAGCGGAAGAAATGTTTTGCTCAGCTTGGGCACCTTGTGGTCGCCATCCACATATCCCCTAGATGAGGACGAAGATCACTGGGCCGTCCTATGAAACGCTGGAGGGAAAATTTTCTATAGGATCGTAATAGGCCTTGGCCTAATACTTGGAAGGAAGAAGAAGAAGACATATTATAACTTGTTTCTTTTAATTAATTTATTTCCATATATATATATATATATATATATATATATATATATATACAAATTTATTTATTTAACTAAGCATGGTAACATGTAGGCATTGTGAAAATTAACGACATTTTAAAAAAATCCTACGAGGATCAAACCTGGGCCCACATAGTCGCAAGAGAGCTTCTTGCCGACTGCTCCACTGAAGCAAACGATACGAATGCTGCATGAAGAGAGACTTACGCTGCCAGCTTTGTACTCAAACGACTCAGCACATGTAACATTGCACTGGTGTGAATCGCTCTTCAAAACTCTAACTTTCCATCATCAAGAGTTGCGCCAACAATTTTTTCTAAGTCTATATATATATATATATGAATATGAAAGTTTTCTTGGGTTTTCCGCATCTTGGATTCAAGTTCGGCCTCTGGCCAATGATTCCGACATTTCGGCATGATCCCACATGTCATTATCAAGGAATGATAAGTTCGAGTCACAGGTTTAGGTCTATATAATAAAATACATAGAGTTTTCGCTGTGGTCCATTTCCGAAGATGTACACTCATCCAAGGTTTAGTTCTTATGTAGTTTGGAAATGGACCACAGCGAAAACTCTATGTATTTTATTATATAAGACCTAAACCTGTGACTCGAAATTATCATTCCTTGATAATGACATGTGGGATCATGCCAAACGTCGGAATCATTGGCCAGAGGCCGAACTTGAATCCAAGACGCAGAAAACCCAAAAAAACTTTCATATTCATACTTATATCCGCAAAAATCTGCAATATTATATATATATATATATATGGCATAAGAAAAATAAATGCCTGGACGAGATTCGAGCCCGGAACTCTGGGTCTGTATCCCAGCGTGTTATCCATTACACCACCAGGCGAATCCAATTCAAACACTTATTTTTCTTATATATGTATTTTATATATATATATTCATTTGTCATAGTAATTTTCAGTATCAACTAAGTAATTTTTTTTCCAAAAATCTTTTCACGAGAACCTTAATAGCTATATTCATTCAAAATGCACAAAAAAAGGAACTGTTACAAATTATCTGACATCTGTTCATAGTTCATGATACAAAAATACTGTGTGGCCTTGACATATACTTACTGGGTTAGGAGAAGCACCCTTCTTAATGAGTCTTGCTGCAAAACTTTCTTCTCCATAATCCAAGGAAGTGAGCAGTGCAAACCAGAGAGTGGTATGGCCAAGTTGTGTGCGGAGATTCAGGTCAACTGGCTGTGCAGTTCTGCTCAATAATAAACTTAACACAGGCTCATTTTTTGCCATCACAGACAGGTGCAGTGGAGTGCTGTCAATAAAACAAAACCACATAAGAAACTGAATCAATTTTTTTACACCTTACGTCATATTTTGCTCTATCACTTGGATCTAATTTCAAACGTCATTTACCTCATTTTAAGTTGAAAATGGGAATAACGACTTTTGAAATTAGTCCCAGGTGAGATAGCAAAATATGAGGTGAGGTGTAAAGAAGGAATTCAATTTCTTTGTAAATATAATACATAGTGTTACGCTCTGTTAAGTCATCCTACTATATGGGTCTGGAACATGGAAAGTCATAACCCTTCCGCCGCAATGGTTTCAAAGCATTTAAAAGTAAAGTAAAGTGATCCCACAACAGGCCCGGAGGCCCTTGGGGTAGTAGGAGGTTAAGGCTCCCACTTTTTCTAGACAATCGGCACTTTTTATGCCAGCCGGGTTGTCAGCCCTGCGTGACGGCCGCCTTTACCCCCAGAATAAGCATCTGGTACTCATTTCCGTTAGAGGCTGTGTCGACCCCAGGACCATAGTGCCGCCAGAGGGTTTGGGTCAGTTTAAAAATCCTGACCCCAACGGGACTTGAACCCTCAACCCTCCAGCTTGTAGCTCATTGCCTTAACCACTACGCTACAGCGTGCCCCCTTCAAAGCATTTGGCACAAGAGAATTACAACGTATAAAGAGAAGAATTTGCATCTAGATCGCAACTCGCCTCGGTAGCTCAGTTGGTAGAGCACTTGGCCCAGAAAGCCAAAGGTCCCGGGTTCGAGTCGTCTAGGCGAAAATTTTTCTCTTCAAATATAATTTATTCTTCAGTGAGAAGTGTTAAATTAATAATAAAAACATCAATAGAAGCCCTACTGCTTTATAAAGTAGTGTTAAATTCCCAATTAATGTCTTCTTAACTAAGAGGCCACCATATGCAAAGATAGAAGCAACGGTTTCAAAGCATTTGGCACAAGGGAATTACAATGTATAAAGAGAAAAATTTGCGTCTAGATTGCAACTCGCCTTGGTAGCTCTGTTGGTAGAGCATTTGGCCCGGAAAGCCAAAGGTCCCGGGATCGAGTCTCGGTCTAGGTGAAAATTTGTCTCTTCAAATATAACCACAAGAGAGTTCATAGACAGGTAAGTTGACCAAGTAAAGCAAATTAACTAGACAGGAAATATGATTGGGAATAATAAAAAAGGAAAAAGCATGGGAAATCAGAGATAGATGGATAAATAGTTGGAATCAACTTCTCATAAGGGAGATATGATAAAAGTGTGATGATGATTACGATATCACATTATTTTAAAATACCAGAACTAAGATAATCTTACAATCCCTGCTTGTTCTGTAGATTAGGATCAAGTCCTTTGTCTAGCATCTGCTTGGCAACTTCTGTCATACTAGTGATAACATCCACCTCGGAAGAATTTGGTGAGTAACTGGCAATCATGTGAAGAGCTGTGTCTCCAAGTTCCGGAGTCACTGTAGATACCGAGGCACCATGTTCAATCAGAAACCTGGCTGAGTATCCATCTCCTGTACAAATATTTCTCAATTAAATTCAGCAAAACCTAATACCAAAAAATACAATTCTTTTATATATATATTATTTTTAGTCTGGACATCTTACCTCAATATTAATGTTGATTTGTTCTTGAACATGTATCAAAACAATTCTGTTTTATCGTCAGCTTTTCCAGACTGGTTTTATTTATGTTGCATTATGTTGCACAACCTGGATGTCGATGTCAGCTCCATCCTGTGGTTGGCCAAAGAACCTCCAAACAAGGTCATGCTCTTCTGAAGAACAGAAACAGAGTTATGAATTTTGATATACCGATGGAGCGTGGCCTTGTTTGGAGGTTCTTTGGCCAACCACAGGGTGGAGCTGACATCGACATCCAGGTTGTGCAACATAATGCAACATAAATAAAACCAGTCTGGAAAAGCTGACGATAAAACAGAATTGTTTTGATACATGTTCAAGAACAAATCAACATTAATATTGAGGTAAGATGTCCAGACTAAAAATAATATAATTAAAATAACCTCAAAATATAACTTCCTAAAATTAAATACAATTCTTTTATTTATATTCCTTTCAACTAAAGAATACAGTAGATTTAAATAAAACTTACTTGACCTGAGAACCAATTAAAAGCTTGTGACAAGTTATGAGTAGAGACTGGATGTTAGGGAAAATGCCTACAGTTATTTATTATAGATATTGTAAAAGTGACTTCATATAAGTTCATACCAACGACCCTAGAGTTGTTTTCCAAGTTCATTTTACCTATAAATGCCTATTTGTAATTTTTTTCTCGAAATTAACTCAGTATTTCAATAAAATTAATTGAAATGGACAAACTTCATGGCACAAATCATTTCATAGAAGTTTTCAAGTGTTCCTTTTTATAAATTCCCTTAGAATATTTTAGAATAAGGATGGTAATAACCCAATAACTTAGCAGGTAGATGGTTTCCCCCTCAATGCACTCCCATTAGCTAAATATTGTATTTTTCCACCTCATGCATTCCCGTTAAGCAAAATAGCCCTATGCTATGTCCCATAGTATTATGTTCTGGCCCTATGGCTTGGAGAAAAGTTCTTTGATTCTTTTCAATACAAACATTGCTGAGTGACAAAGAGGGTTCTGCTCTTTGTAAAAAGGCAAAACAAATTCCAATAGCATCTCTGATACCTTCGCATGCTATTGATAGCATATGTTTATATTCTTAACACAAGACTAAAAAGTTATGTTGTTGTCCATTTTTTGTAAGAGCCTATTTTGAATTTTTAGTGCCTATATTAATGATTTTTAGTACCTTTTTACCTTCCTATTTTGAATTTTTTAAGTGCCTAACATCTGGACTCTAGTTATGAGTTTGAGAGCCAATGAAAAGTTTGTGACAAATTGTAATGTGCTCAAGAGCAAATGAAAAGCTCATGGTTGTAATGAGTTTGAGAGCAATGAAAATTCATTCTTCATTACGTGTATCTATTTTTAGCTGATGACACAAATCCATTGTATATTTATGTTATTTCGCTTTAGAAGAATCCATATTGCAATAGGGCTGCATTCATGTTAATGCAGCTTCTTGTTCACCTAATATGTCAATAACAAGGTTAACCCTTTTCATCCATCAAGATGAGTGACCACAGGGTTGTAAGAATTAGATAGATCAACAGAGAGGAATGAAAGTAAGAAAATATCTAAGATTAAATTAAAACTTATAGTGATTTCTTCCTATAAAAGTTCAAAGAAAATATCTCCTAGGCCTCAAGCCTCAAATGCTCTAATACCATCAGAGTCAAAAGAGGAACACCGATAACTTAAAAGAATTGAAAACTAAGCCAATTTTGGAATATATTAAACAGTACCAACTAAATTGGAAACACCATCTTGAAAGAATGAGTTCAAATCCGATCCCCAAAGCTGTTTATAATTATACACCAAGAGGACGAAGATCTCTGGGCTGTCCTATGAAACGCTGGAGGGAAAATTCTCTATAAGATTGTAACAAGCCTTGGCCTAAGAAGAAGAAGAAGAAGAATTAGAAAAAGAAGAAGAAGAAGAAGGAGCAGGAGAAGAAGGAGAAGGAGATGAATAAGAAGGAGAAGAAGAAGGAGGAGGAGGAAAAAAAAGGAGGAGAAGAAGAAGAAGATGATTCACACATTTTATAAGTTCTTATATCACTTAAGACATTTCTGTACTGCCGGTGGTGAATACCAGTCCAACTAAAGCCCTACACTCCTATTATGCTACTACTGTTCTTTACATGCACTTTTAATAGAGGTTTTATAGTAATCTGTTCTCTGCAAGTATGATTATGTATCTCATAATGGATAAACATTTGGATGAAAGAATGTACCTCGTTCTACAGCTCTGTGTAGCAATGTGTATCCTCTTGTATCTCTGGCGTTCAAATCAGCTTGATGTTCAACCAAAGTGCGTGCAATGCTCGTCTGTTGTGCACACAATGCAAGATCTAGAGGAAGCTCCCCTCTGCCATCTAGCTGGTTCACCAGCCTCCCCAACTGTAACAAATAATTCAACTTTTGTTATCGAAGTTTCTTGGATTGCCTCATAAATCTAAACTGGGCCTAATAACTTAAGCGAGATGACTCCAATGGTGGACCACATTAAAAAAAAAAAAGTGAAATCCAGATACTTCAAGAGACTCTTAGGAGTATCACCGAATACGAGATTTTTCATAGTGTTCTGCCCAAGAGCAGGTCTTTCACTGCAAACTCAGCATTCCCCACTCTTTCCTTTCTGTATCTGCATATAAACAATTATTATGTACGGATATATATATATATATATATATGCTGCCTTGTCACGCAGCGGGCCCGGGTTCGATCCCCGGTCGGGGTAGTTTTTCTGGGTGAGGTTTTTATCGGGGTTTTTCCTCACCTGTAAGACGAATGTCAGGAAAACTTTAAGGCCCAAACTGTCCCCGAAATAATATGGCCATCATCATCATCATCATCGTTATCACCATCATCATCATCATCACCCTTCACCGGTGTGGAAAGCAACGGGAAGCTACCACACGTAGAATTCCCTAGTAGGGCTGCAAGCATAGCATGGAAATGCTATGATTGCAGTGAAGGACCTGCCCTCGGGCATAATTACTATGGATGGATGGATATATATATATAAAGTCCACCGCTGTAGTTTCGAGGTAGCGTGCTGCCTTCTCACGCAGCGGGCCCGGGTTCGATCCCCGGTCGGGACAGTTTTTCTGGGTGAGGTTTTTCCTCACCTGTAAGACAAATGTCAGGAAAACTTTAAGGCCCAAACTGTCCCCGAAATAATATGGCCATCATCATCATCATCGTTATCACCATCATCATCGTTATCACCATCATCATCATCATCACCCTTCACCGGTGTGGAAAGCAACGGGAAGCTACCACACCTACAATTCCCTAGTAAAGCTGCAAGCATAGCATGAAAATGCTATGATTGCAGTGAAGGACCTGCCCTCGGGCAGAATTACTATCGACGGATATATATATATATATATATATATATATATATATATATATATATATATATATTAGCCATGGATCCCGAGTCTAAAAATATATATATATCTATATATATATATATATATATATATATATATATATATATATATATATATATATTTCAGACTCGGGATCCATGGCTAAAATCCTTCCCGGAGGATTTGTCCATTGAACTTTTCAATCGTAAAAATTCATTGATCCCGCGATTATCAAGTCCACAGACAAGGAACGTAACACCTAGACCACAGAGTCCGGTAATGTACTTACATAAATGTGGAATTAACAAGATCTACACTAGAACATAACGTTAGTGTTGCAAATTCATTTAGGGGAGCGCCTCGCCATTTCGGGAATGCGGTCAACGTCCGTACAAAAGCAGTCATTCACAAGTACGTTCTCAAGCAAACATCTTAATTGCAGGAATCTTAATCACTTACAAGTTTCTCTGAGCAGCCTCTCCACAAATAACACAGTGACAATAAAAGCAGTGTTTTGTTAACAACTCACTTAACGCCGCTATTTAAAACTCGATGTTGCAAAATTGACAATAGTCATGTACGCAACAAGGGAATTAAGTAGACCTACTTTTTTTTTTTTTTTTTTTTTTTTTTGCCCCAGGTCGTCTTTAGACATTCCTGGTGTTCTCTCCTGGCATGGCGTAGTTGTAACCCACTTCTGAGGTTGGGGCGCCTGGAAGGCGGGTTACGTTGCCCCGATATGACGGATGATGATGATGATAGTGGTGCGCCAGGAGAGTCCCTAATCCTAAGCTTAATCTAAGATGAATATGAATGATGATGATTGCGATGACCATATGATTTCGGGGACCGTTTGGGCCTTAAAGTTTTCCTGACATTTGTCTTACAGGTGAGGAAAAACCACGATAAAAACCTCACCCAGAAAAACTGCCCCGACCGGGGATAGAACCCGGGCCCGCTGCGTGACAAGGCAGCACGCTACCTCGAGACCACAGCGACGGACTAAACTCGGTACACGTCACTGAAATAAAACGATGAAGGTATTCTCCAAAAAAAGAAAAAGAAAATCAGTGAAATGTAACCATTAAGGATGGGAGTGACGAATGGAATTAATGTCATCTTCATGAATCCCATTCCTATTTAATTAAAATTTTTAAATAAAACTAGCGTACCGAGCAGACGTCCTGCCCGAACGTTCAATTCTCGTTTCATGACCAGACGATAAAAATATAAGTTACTTTTTTACCATAAAATTCATGCATCTGTTAAGCGTGCATGCTATCGTCACATTGTTGTGGCGCGGAATGTGTCGATAATGCAGATTACTACAATCTAACATTAAAAAATTCCTAAAACCCAATCGTAGTGCCACCTATCGAGTTCAATTGTGAATCTCAACCATCCACGGACACACTCAAAAACACACAAAAAATTCATCAAAATCGGTCCAGTCGTTTAGGCAATTTGTATTTTCTGATTTTAAGTAAACCTCCACTTCTAATTGTCGAATTTTGATCATCTTTGGACAATATCTATCTCGGTTAATTTTAATAGGATATACTGAGCTTGTCCACCGCTGTGGTCTCGAGGTAGCGTGCTGCCTTGTCACGCAGCGGGCCCGGGTTCGATCCCGGGTCGGGGCAGTTTTTCTGGGTGAGGTTTTTATCGGGGTTTTTCCTCACCTGTAAGACAAATGTCAGGAAAATTTTAAGGCCCAAACGGTCCCCGAAATCATATGCCATCATCCTTATGATTATCATCCTTACCATTATCATTATCATCATCATCCTTCACCGGTGTGGAAAGCAACGGGAAGCTACCACACCTACACAATTCCCTAGTAAAGCTGCAAGCATAGCATGAAAATGCTATGATTGCAGTGAAGGACCTGCCTTCGGGCAGAATTACTATGGATGGATACTGAGCTTCGTTGTGAAACATCGAAAAATGTGACCGCCAGAGCAATTTTTAAATTTTCACTTCAGGTGAACTCCTTCACCTAATGGTTTAACAGGGTCCAATTGTTAATCTAAACCATCCACGGACCAATCAAATACAAAAAAGTCATCAATATCGGTCCAGTCGTTTAGGAGGGGTTCAGTGAAAAACATGTACAGAAGAATTATACAGTAAAACCTGTCTATGAAGGAACATGACGGTTCCTCAAATATATTTCCGTCTTGGCAGTTTTCCTTCTTATAAAGGGTACCCAAATTACAAGCTTGAATGTTCTCACGCAGTGTAAGGGTTTTACATGCACGCTTTAAAGACATAACTTATTGACTGAAATACAGACAAAATAGTGTATGTAACACAGCTCAGTTTGCACGGCAATACAAAACAACTTTATTACACAAAAGCGAGAAAGAACTCAACTACAGGAAGACTGAAGAGTTTCCCAACTCACTCGCAGGTAACGTAAGCAAGCAAGGAAAAGCGAGGGATTCCCCGCAGTCACATATAATCAAGGGTATCCCAGCAATACAATGGCAACACAAGAAGGTAAAACGATATAATGCAGAAAGCGTCATATGCATAATTTTCACGTGTGGTCATTGATACTGTAATTAGAACGTGCTTAAGAATAATTTTCCGTCTTACTGAGGTAAAAATTAACTATTGGTACTTTAAAAACCATTCCGTTTCCGCGTTATGAAGGTTTCCGACTTATACAGGACGATTTTACATATAAAATCGTACCGTAATATTATAATGATATTGTGAAAAGAAAAATTAATGTGTGAACCAGGAATCGAACCGTGGACCTCTAGTTCTCCAGACTACTGTGCAGCCCACTACACCATTCCACACCTGGCACAAACACTAACAATTCTTTCCACATATACAAATCTATAATTCTCGTTTCGTCCGCTGGCAGGTAGGTGACACTGCCATCGCCAACGGTCGGCTTCGTTTTAGAAGTATCTATATTTGAGAATTTTACGCCACTTTTATAAGCAGTAAACGATGTTATTTAACATTTTCAAATACTGTTATTTTAACCCAGTTCCAATAATGGATCATATTATATTATAATGATATTGTGAAAAGAAAAAATTAATGTCTGAACCAGGAATCGAACCGTGGACCTCTAGTTCTCCAGACTGGTGTGCAGTTATTGATTTGTATATGTGGAAAGAATTGTTAATGTTTGTGCCAGGTCTAGAATGATGTAGTGGGCTGCACACTAGTCTGGAGAACTAGAGGTCCACGGTTCGATTCCTGGTTCAGATAATTTTTCTTTTCACAATATCATTATAATATTATAGAAGATTTTACATATAAAATCGTACCGTTCTGGAGATTCTTTTCGTCTCTACAGATTTCCTTCTTATAAAGGTTCCGGCTAAGGCAGGCTTTACTGTATATACTGTATGAAGATATGACTCACTCTGTATACTAGAGTTAGTTCTAGTTCAAGATAGGAGTTTCTGCATTAATGGTATGATATGTGCTTATCTATTGTTTTATGTATAACTTTTTACAGTGCTGTTAACATAGTTTCCAGTTTGGTATTGAAAGTATGAAATCCTGACCTATAAAATGACAGATAAAGAAATTATCGTACATGAATGTATCATTAGCGATATTTTATCACAGACGGGCTGAATATTGCGGTTAATGTGTGGGATAGTAGGGCAGCATTTTCCACGTTTTTCTTTGCTCGTCTCCATGGGGCACCGCCTAATGAACTTTGTTGATACCGACCGCCGCCCCAAATTGTACAACAGGATACGAGTTGGAGGCCGGTTGTATTAGATAAATCACCGATACAACACATGGAAAATAAGGCGTCGACATTCACCTAGCCATTTTTTTTGTAACAGGACCTGACAATTTAGTACTGAAATCAAATGACATCTAATGCATAAACAAATTCATACAATTTTTTAAAGAACATATCTTACTAACTGACTCACTGACTCACTGGCTCTATGGAACCTGTAGGTTTGTGGCCGCGCGGACAGAAGTTTTCCAGACATACCTATCCTGAGCTAATGTTTTCCAATTCTATTCTATAGCATTCTGCCCGAGGGTAGGTCTTTCATAGCATTTTCATGCTATGCTTTGTAGCTTTACTAGGGAATTGCAGATGTGGTAGCTTCCTGTTGCTTTCCACGCCGGGGAAGATAAAGATGATGATGATGGCCAGATGGTATTTGGGGACCTTTTGGGCCACAAAGCTACCTGACATTTGTTTTACAGGTGAGGAAAAGGCCAGGAAAAAAACCCTCACCCAGGAAGCTTGTCCCCACCGGGAATCAAACCCGGGCCCGCTGCGTGACAAGGCAGCACGCTACTTTGAGACCACAGTGGTGGACATTATATCATTATATATTATATATATATATATATATATATATATATATATATATATATATATATATATCCATAGTAATTCTGCCCGAAGGCAGGTCCTTCACTGCAATCATAGCATTTTCATGCTATTCTTGCAGCTTTACTCGGGAATTGTAGGTGTGGTACTTTCCCGTTGCTTTCCACACCGAAGGATGGTGATGATGATAATGTAAAGGATGATGATGATGGCCATATGATTTCGGGGACCGTTTGGACCTTAAAGTTTTCCTGACATTGTTCTTAAAGGTGAGGAAAAATTCCGATAAAACCTCACCCAGAAAAACTGCCCCGACCGGGGATCGAACCCGGGCCCGCTGCGTAACAAGGCAGCACGCTACCTCCAGACCGCAGCGGTGGACATATATATATATAACTGTGATAGCAGCCAGCGAGGGTTTCATGACCAGATATTAATCTCAACAAGATCTCGGCTGTTAAAGAGCGTCGTTGAATAAAATAATAATCATCATCTTTCTGTCAAGTATATATCCGGTCGCCGGTTACGGTCTCATACCATATTTTAAGTGACCTTCCTAGGATCTCTCTTCTTTGGGAATTTAAAATCTAACGAAGGTTAAGATTCGATTCATGCGATGAAGGTGTTTACTGCCAATTATATAGGTATTCCTGTGTGTAAATATATGATCCATAACAGAAAATATTTGAAGTACTTGTAGGATATCATCATTTGTCTTTCTGTCTAATTTTGTGTATCCACCTGTTCTCACGAACTTCATTTCATCATATGTGTTTCTGCTAGATATCTTTTCCTGTATGGGCGGATAAAATAATAATAATAATAATAATACTAATAATAATAATAATAATAATAATAATAATAATAATAATAATAAACACTAGCACTATCGAACCCGTGGGTTCATGGCCATGCAGACATAAGCTCTCCATACATCCCTATCCTGTTCCAATGCTTTCCAATCATTCCCTGTGTCATCTACTTCCCTTAAATCACAGTTTATGTTATTCTCCCACCTCATCTTCTTGGTCTACCAATTGGGCGTTTTCCTTCTGGTTTTCCTATAGTCTCTTACTTAATATACCGCAACATAGGGCATCACATCACTCCATGTCATATACCATCTCCACTTCTCGCAACTGGAATTCCCTACCACAAGAAATAAGGGGCTGCCGGACATTGGCATCTTTTAAAAGAAATCTAAATTTATATTTGCTCTAAACTCGACTTCATTATTATCCAGTGTAAGATATATATATTAATTGGTGTTTCCCGTATAATGTATCATATTTATATTATTATTATTATTATTATTATCGTATCATTATTGTTATTACCCTATAAAATGTTGTTTGTACATGACATTTACATTGCTACATTTATGTGTATCTTTAACTGTTTATAATTAGTATAGTGTATATCTATATTTGTCGAATATTTATTTGTATTTGTGCTGGTTGAGTGGAAGAGAGGGCCTTATGGCCTTAACTCTGCCAGAATAAATAAAGTATTATTATTATTATTAAGCTTCCCTGCACGTCTTTCATTCCCCATTCGTGCAACATGTCCTGCACAATCGCAGTCTACGAGACTCAACTGTTCTTATTAAATTTGGCTTCCCATAAAGACCATGTAGTTCACTGTTGTGTAGTCTTCTCCATTCGCCTGGCCTGTTCATCTCTCTTTGGTCCAACAATTTTCCTAAGAACCTTATTCTCAAATACCCGTAATCTCCTTTCCTTCGTTAAAGAGTTCATGTTTCGCATCCATATAATATAACTGGTAGAATAATTCAGTTTAACGTTTTTGAAAGGAATTGGGACGTCAAGAGTCCCTGTAAGGCATAATAGCAAGCATTTCCAGAATTGAGCCTATGTTTAATTTCTTTGTGCATCTCATTCCTATTTGTGATAATGATAATAATAATAATAATAATAATAATAATAATAATAATAATAATAATAATAATAATCTATCTATAGTAATTCTGCCCGAGGGCAGGTCTTTCACTGCAATCATAGCATTTTCATGCTATGCTTGCAGCTTTACTAGGGAATTGTAGGTGTGGTAGCTTCCCGTTGCTTTCCGCACCGGTGAAGGATGATGATGGCCATATGATTTCGGGGACCCGTTTGGGCCTTAATTTTTTCCTGACATTTGTCTTACAGGTGAGGAAAAAACCCGATTAAAACCTCACCCAGAAAAACTGCCCCGACCGGGGATCGAACCCGGGCCCGCTGCGTGACAAGGCAGCACGCTACCTGGAGACCACAGCGGTGGCCTAATAATAATAATAATAATAATAATAATA
Source organism: Diploptera punctata (assembly GCA_030220185.1). Lineage (NCBI taxonomy): Eukaryota > Metazoa > Arthropoda > Insecta > Blattodea > Blaberidae > Diploptera > Diploptera punctata. The sequence continues at coordinate 178,085 of JASPKZ010005296.1, forward strand.
ATAATAATAATAATAATAATAATAATAAATAATAATAATAATAATAATAATAATAATAAACATTTATATAATCGTGTACTGAGAGTATAACAAAAAGTAAAGAGCAGAGTGGGATTTTCTTTCAAACTTGCAACTTAGTGAACAATTCGTAGAATCGTTTCGAGGTGGAATAACCAGGCGATAATCGCAATAAAATAAAAACTGTCGAGAAAAAATAAATGGTTACGTACGGTATTTAATTTTATAGTGACGAATCATGTTCCGATCAGCTGACAGTGACTCAGAATCTCTTAACTTCACTCAAGCAAGAAACTGTGTAATGCATTTTCCTTCCTTACAAGGGGTATGAAATGTTCAATTCTCTACATGTAACTTTATAGAGAAAAAGCAAGTTAAATTAAGCTAATGGGTTCATACCCCATTTATACTTTTTTCTTCGTAACTGGAACTTACGTTTTTTCTGACTAAGGGACGGTTTCACCAACAGAGGTAACTGTAGTTACGCCAGTTTAAGCTATGCATTATGCATGGGAAAAACTGGCGTAATACAGTTACCTCTGTTGGTGACACCGACCCTAAACAAAATAATATTGTTCAGGGATACTTTCGATAAATTTCTTGGCTGAGTTAATCCAATAAATACCTAGCAGAATTTCATATACAGGGCTTTACCAGAAAATTTAGACCACATCTCTCAGATGATCGTTCTCTAGTTTCAGATTAAATATAGTCTGCGATACATAGGCTATACAGTAAGAACCGTAAAGTCTCGTAGACTGAGATGGGCAGGACATGTAGCACAAATGGGGAATGAAATAGGTTCTTGGGAGCTTCTCGTAGGAAACCCAGAGAGAAAACGCCCAGTTGGTAGACCAAGAATGAGGTGGGAGAATAACATTAACCATGATTTGCGGGAAGTAGATTATACAGGGGCTGATTGGAAAACATTAGCTCAGGATAGGGATGAATGGAGAGCTTATGCCCGCGCGGCTATGAACACACGTGTTCGTTAGAGTCAGTGAGTTAGATACAGAGTGAGTAAGTAAAGTGATCCCACTACAGGCCTCAGGAGGCCGTTGGGGTAGTAGAAGGTTAAGGCTTCCAATTTTTCTGGACAATCGGCACTTGATGTCACCCGGGTTGTCAGCCATGCGTGACTGCCGCCTTAATCCCCAGAAGAAGCGTCTGGTACTCATTTCAGTTAGAGGCTGAGTCGACTCCAGGGTCATAGTGCCGCCAGAAGGTTTGGGTCAGTTTAAAAATCCTGACCCCACCGGGACTCGAACCATCGACCTTCCGAATTGTAGTGTAGTGCCTTAACCATTATGCTACGGCATGCCTCAGATATAGAGAGGGAGAGAAAGAGAGAGAGAGAGAGACAGACAGAGAGAGAGAGACAGACAGAGAGAGAGAGACAGAGAGAGAGAGAGAGAGAGACAGAGAGAGAGAGAGAGAGAGAGAGAGAGAGAGAGAGAGAGAGAGAAAGGTAAATAAATAAATATAACGGTATAATAACGGGAAGAAGGAAAAGTATCATCATCATCGTCCATGCAAGTATTAGGCCATGTGATCTGTTACGGTCTCAAAGAGGAATGTTCCATCCAGAGCTTTCTTGGACGTCCCAGCGATCATTTGCCTCGCGGGCACTAACGAAGCATGGCTCTTGGAATTATATGAGATGGCATTCGTTGAAGATTGGCTTTCCAGTTGTTTTTGTAGTTTTGTATTTGGTGAAGAATGGTTCTACATCCAACTCTTCCACAATTTCCTCATTTCTTTTATGGTCCCACTTGTACAGCATGCTGTAAGGCGCATAAATCGCATCTCATTTGCTGTATTGTCCATCCTTCACTATCATATCTTAATACTGGTCCTGCGAGAACCTCTTATAATTCCGCAATAAAGAATAAGAAGATAAATAATGTAGAAGACAGGAAAGTAAGAGAAAAACAAGAAGAGAGATAATAACAGAAGCGAATGTAAGAGAGACAAGGGGAGAATGAGAGAAATCAAATAAAAAATGAAAATTGAGGGCAACAGCGAAACTCAGTTTATTATTTAAGTCATTGCCACTGGGATAATATTTTCTACTACGGTATTTTTTTTTTCGTAAGTAACAAGGCACTAAGTGTGTCACACATCCTGTGTAAAAATTTAATTTGATAAACTTTTTCCAACTTCCTTCTAAATTATCAGCTGTTACTGTGCCAACACGAGGTAATATAATAATATAATAATAATAATAATAATAATAATAATAATAATAATAATCATTCGGTATCATGGCAGCTGGCGCCGTCTTCCGGAAACCAAACGCCATTCCTCTCTATCCATCCATTGATCTTCCTCCATTCCTCTGATATTCATAGCTGCTTGTACCCCTTCTATCCAAGTTTTCTTCTGTCTTCCTCCTTTCCATTGGGATCCATTCCATAACAATTTTTGGTAATCTTTGCTCTGGCATTCGTTTGACATGACCATACCACTGCAATCTTTTCTTTTCTATGATGTCTATGATGTCCGGTTCCTCTTGTACACCCATAATTTCCCTTATTTCTTTATTTCGTATTCTATCCATTCTAGATTTTCCAGCTGATCTTCTTAAAACATCCATTTCTGTACTTAAAATTCGTTTCATTTCCCTGGTAGGAATTTGCCAGACTTCAGCACCATATGTTAAAATGCTCTGAATTATGGTTTGATATATTTGTAATTTTCTATTTTTTGTAATATTTTTGCTCCACCAAACAGAGTTTCAAGCATTTATTGCTTGTTTTGTTTGTGCGATTATATTTTTAACTTCCACTGTGTTAATGCCTGAATGGTCTAATTTTGTTCATAAATAAGTGCATTCAATACTCGGTTTTAGTTCTTCTCCATTGTTGAAATTATTATTTTCCATTTCTTCTCCTATACACAGGTTAATAATAATAATAATAATAATAATAATAATAACGATAATAACAATAATAATAACGATAATAACGATAATAACAATAATAACAATACTACTACTACTACTACTACTACTACTACTACTAATAATAATAATAATAATAATAATAATGTCAAAATATTAAAATTTGTACCCGAAATATCAGTCCTCAAAAATAAAAATTCATTAAAATAGTGAAGGCCTTTCAGAACATCTTGTTCCATCGTCAGAAGTGAGTAGATACTGACTAATTTTGTATGAATATATTATAGAGTGGGTTAAGTTTTTTTTTTTTCTTCTTTCAGTATTTCTATTTATTCTAAGATGTTTATTTTTTGGCCTACAAGCCTGCTGCTGGCCTCACATCTTCATGTGTTAATCGCAGAGGTAGACGATCATCCTGCCAGTGTTGGGTCCCCCAGCCGTTGTAGCTAGTTTTCTCAACATGGAGCAGCTACTTATTGTAGCTACCCAAATTCCTCATGATGCAGAGTGTGCCCCGGTCCTATACTAACCGAAATTCCGTGAGAAAATGTCTTCCACTGAAACGAAAAACTTTTCCTGGTCATTTTCATATAACTTAAAAAAGTTGAAATTAATATTGTAATACTGAGATTGCTTTTACAAATATTATAATCCAAAGGTCTTCTACAAGGGCGTTGCTTATCACCAACACTGTTTAAAGTATATATTAATAATTGTACAAATTACACTGAGAAACAAAAAAAAACCTTTTTTTTTTGTCTCAGAAAGAAAAATATGTGATTCTGGCAGTATTTTTTGTCCTGAATTCAAATATGATATCGGGTTTTCTCCATCACACAAGGTTTCCGAGAGACAGGCATTTATAATTTCAAACACTTTTAATATTTTCTACATTCGTAACTACACAATATTCGAACATTCGGACTCACTTAGAAAGTAAGAAATGACGATTTTCTGCTATATTTCGCCTATGGTGCAACAATAATCGGCCAGCATATTAGGATTCCATTTGCCTTGATATCTCTTTTCCATAGCTGAAATCTCCTGAGTTATCTCATTTGGTTTTATTTTACAATGGACAAATGGAAGAAACAACGTTTATTTAAAAAAATATTATTTAAATCCATTAATTGAAATTGAAATAAAAAAAACTGTGGGTGATGGAGAAATTCCGAATACATATTTGAAAACACGATAAAAAAACTGCATTAAGTACAGCTATTGGTACTCACGAGACAAAAATCATGTTGACCAGTGTAATTAGTCATGACACTGCCAATGCACGAGGATTCAAATAGAAAAAAAAAATCACCCACGTCATTTACTGTTCGCGGATGATCAAGTAGTGATTACTCAGAATCCGGATGATGCATCATCCATTACAAGTAAAGTAATAGTAGAATATAAAAATGGGGATTACAAATAAATTTAATAAAACCAAGTATCTTTCACTGATTCGACAGAACAGCTAAAATGTGTCTCAGAGGTAATGCAGAAAATTAAAAAAAAAAAAGGTTCAAATTTTAATAGAAATGGGAATTAAACTGCAGAGATTGAAACAATAATTCATTAATTAAATGAAAATAAAACTTAGTTTCATTTGATTTTCATATTTATTAAGATATAATTCAGTGACAGCTGTTTCGGTACACTGTACCTTCTTCAGACATGTTAAATTATGAATTGTGTTATTATAGTACATATCAACTGATCTAAGCAACAATACAAACAATAATTTATTTAATTTTTTTTTAATTTATTGCTTAGATCAGTTGATATGTACTATAATAACACAATTCATAATTTGTTAACATGTCTGAAGAAGGTACAGTGTACCGAAACAGCTGTCACTAAATTATATCTTAATAAATATGAAAATAAAAAAAACTAAGCTTTGTTTTTATTTAATTAATGAATATGAATTTCAATCAAGTAAACACCAACTCAATTGATTATGAAAGAATAATAATTGGACGTTGTTATGCACCATTATCTAAGTGCCCAGAAAAATACGTTTAAAATTTCACTATTTATTGTAGCACAAAACGAACACTACTGGATATTACAAGTTATTTCCATGGTTGACAGTTACGCATCAACAATCTATGAGCGGGAAGATTGGCGCTTAGTTGTATGATGCAAAATGTAGATTAGGGTTTAAGATCTGGTTTCATGGCCGTTTGTTATAAAACATAGAATCTCTGATAGGACAGACGGCCTTTACATTATTCCTTTATAATAAGCCGATATTTAAAGATTAGGCGTTAAAGTATGTGTACACTTAATTCACGAGCCAGTGCAACAGATATATTTTTAATGGCGCTTAGCCGGTTGATACTACATAACATCGTCCAAATGAATTCGATAGATTGAACAGAAATATATTACACAGAACCAAGAACCTAGTATTCCAGGCTTTGTTACATGGCATTTTACTATACTGATCCGAAACATGGCCAGTCAGCAGACTGCAGGCCAACAAACTGTTAGTAACAGTTGATTTTTGGATATCAACACGAATTTCAAGATGGAATAAAATCAAGGATAGCACAATATGAGAAATTAAGCAGGTTGAAAGGAATATATTGAAGAAAAAAATAAAATAAAGGCGTTTCAAGTGGTATGGACACCTCAAACGAATGGAAGAAAATACAATGCCAAAGAAGGTCCTTAAATGGGAAGCTATAAGAAGGAAGAGAAGAGGGATATCGAGAGAACGTTGGATGGATGGAGTAATAAATATGGAAGCAAACAGTGTTAGGAAGAAGATGCATTAGACAGAAATCTCTGGCGACAAATCATTTTGGTTCAAGGAGAACTACAGTAGTGTGGAATATTCCTAATAAAAAAATATATTACTTTATCAGTATTCTGATAAAATGTAAGGAGGTAGTACAGGGAGGCGCAGCCTCTCCTAAAAAAACAGCACTAATTACACTGGTCAACATGATTTTTGTTTCATGAGAATCAATAGTTTTACTTAATGCAGTTTTTTTATCGTGTTTTCAAATACCGGTATGTATTCGGAATTTCTCCATCATCCACAGTTTTTCTATTTCAATTTCAATTAATGGATTTAAATAATTATTTTTTTAATAAACGTTTTTTCATCCATTTGTCTATTGTAAAATAAAACCAAATGAGCTAACTCAAATGATTTCAGCTATGGAAAAGGGGGATCAAGGCAAATGGAATCCTAATATGCTGGCCGATTATTATATTGGACCATCAAGAGGGATGCTCCACAGGCGAAATATAGCAGAACATCGTCATTTCTTACTTTTTAGGTGAGTCCGAATGTTCGAATATTAAGTAGTTACGAATGTAGAAAATATTAAAGTGTTTGAAATTATAAATTTCTGTCCCTCGGAAATCTTGCGTGATGGAGAAAAACCGATATCATATTTGAATTCAGGAGAAAAAAATAGGCCTACTATCAGAATCACATATTTTTATTTCTGAGACAAACAAAAAATTATTTTTTGTTGCTCAGTGTTATTCATCGAAAGGACGTTGGATGGATGGAGTAATACATATGGAAGCAAACGGTCTTAGAAGAAGATGCATTAGACAGAAATCACTGGCGACAAATCATTTTGATTCAAGGAGAACCATTACTTTGTTAGTATTCTGATAAAATAATTTCTCTCCGCTTTTCAAATGCTTTCCTTTCCTTAGGAATTCTATAGAAAGCGAGCATTTCGAAACAACTGAAATCCCAAAGTATTCTGCATTGCGCATGCGTAAGACTAAAACAATGCTTATTTAACCTATTAAAATTGTAATTATGGGGACTAAAGGTAAATATAAAAAAAACAAATATGGCCATAGGCGACATTCATCAAGATTTGATACTGGAAGATGAGGTGGGGGTAATTAAACACATAGAGGGATACAAATATTTGAGAGTAAAAATTACAGAAGATGGGAAGCAAGAAAATGAAATAAGATCAAAGTTAAACCCAGGAAAGTATGTAATGTCTGCCCTGAATGGAATATTATGGGATACACATATCAAAAGAGAAACTAAAGTTAACATTTTAAAAACAATACTTAGAAGTATTAGGACTTATGGTCCAGAGGTTTGGACTATAAATTATCAGATGAAAAGAAAATTAATGGTAGCAGAAATAGTCTATTGGAGAAGATCTACTAGGATATCAAGGAGGAGAGAGAAATTAGAAATAGAGTTATAAAAGAGAACATGAATGTACAAAACTCAATTTTAGAATTTACCCAAGAAAAGCAACTAAAATGGTACGGACATATTAGGCGATTGGAGGATCAAAGATTACAAAAAATTATGGAATGGACACCATCAGGAACGAGAAGGAAAGGACGACAAAATCATATGTAGAACCAAGGGATTAGACAAACTTTGAAGGAATGGGGAATAGAGGAAGAAATGTATTATAATAGAGACGAATGGAGGAAAATTATAAAGCGAAATTGAAGACATCATTGGTGCCGGAAAAATGTATCTACATTGTTAAAACCGGAAATATACATAGATCGTCGGTTGATGTCTTTTACATCGTCCGATTCCCAATAGCCAATTTTGTCGGTCCATCCAATTGTAATTATATATATTAAGATTCTCCCATATCTTATACAGACATGTGCTAGAAAAATAGTATATTACGATACAAGGTTGGGAAGTGGTTTTTACAGAATCGAGGAAAATGTTTAAAAACCTCGCTATTCTTGGTTTTTAAACATTTTCCTCAATTCTGTAAAACACTTCACAAACGTGCGTTGTACATTATTTTTTGCGCGATGGTGTTTTCAAAATAATAAATTATAGTAAAATAATATCTTTGTTGGAAATATTTGTGTTTATTATAGACAATTGACTAATGTTACAGTGTGGACAATGTTTATTAGTTGAAACAACAGGAGGCCTTGAGAACAATTATTGATAACATGGACGCAAGTACGTATTTATTGTTTTATATTGTTTCAAATAAAGTTCAGTTCATTTAAAATGCAGTGATTTGTTTCATATAATGTATATTAACACAACCTTTTGGATATTTTCTATATATACATTGTACGTAGTACACATAGAGGGCAGTGATTTTACTTCCCGCACGAGAGTGTAAATATAATATTACACTATAGTTATTTAGGTTGGTAACCCCGAAATGTAGGGAGTTCAACTTTCAATAATGGTCGCCATTACTGCTAAGTATGACAAAACGCACTATCGCGCACAAATATATTTTTATTATTTTTGAGTGTTAAACGGCGAGCTACGTTTTCTTACACGCTTAAAAGTAAAACAATTATTCGACCAATGAAAATACAGTCACACGTATATCCGGTTTGTTTACATTACAACTGGTACTTAGCTCGGAAGAGTTATATACAAATCTCTACTGATGCTGAATGGGTACCTGTCCCATAGTAACCAATATTGCATGAGAAAAATTTCTTCCCGCGTAGACTTAAACATATTCCGTAATTCTGCACCAAGACATGCTACCATAAATCGCTCGAGTATGGCGCTAGACATTTGTTCTGGAAGGCAGACTAAATTTTTCTCAGTTTATGTCCTGTAAATACGCAATAAGAAACCCATGTCCAAAAAAACAAGACAGGATAAAATAAGAAATTAATTCCTTTGGAGATAAATGAATGTCACTACATCTGTTGTTAAGAGGATTGATAAATGGTATGGCCATGTACGAAGAATGGAAAATGAAAGATGGCCAAAAAATATATACCAATGGGCATCCCCTGGAAGAAATAAACGTGGCAGACCAAGATGGAAATGGAAAACCTACGTCAGAACTATAATGGATGATAGGAATTTGGAAGAGGAAGATTGGAATGATAGAGATAAATGGAAACTGAAGATGGCAAACCAATTAGTGGGGGAAAGCCGAAGAAGAGAAGAAGAAGAAACCCACGGCTTTTACTTCCCTTCCAAAGGGAGCTACACGTATGATTTTTAATTAACTTTAGAGAGACCAAAGATAAGTCTCGTAGACTGCGATGGGCAGAACATGTGGCACGAATGGGGAATGAAAGACATGCATGGAAGCTTCTTGTAGGAAAACAGAAGGAAAAACGCCCAGCTGATAGACCAAGAATGAGGTGGGAGAATAAGATCAACCATGATTTGAGGGAAGTAGATTAAACAGGGAATGATTGGAAAACATTAGCTTAGGATATGGATGTATGGAGAGCATATGTTCGCGCAGCCGTGAACCTATGGATTCAATAGTACCAGTGAGTTAGTTAGTTAGAGACCAAAGTATTGCTACAGGGAAATATGCAGAGAATACTCAGCTGTTAAAAATGAACAAATAATGAGGTAAACAAATAAAGAAAAAGCACAATATATAAAAAAAGAGTAGTGAAAGTTATATTGAGGCTAGAGATGACGTGACACAAAGAAAAATTATGAAACTGGACACAAACCAAGGCCACCAGGGTAGAAAGTCATTCGAATTCTTACACTCTCCGAATCCTATCGCAATAATTAATGCTAGAGTGATCTCAGTTCTCTCGGCTTAAGTCAATGTAAAACATTCCATTCCATTCCATTGACGTAGTTTTTACCTCTGGCCTTAGAGGTACTTTTATGTGCCACACACCACCCGGGCCCTAAAGTGGTACGATCTGTAGGGAAAAGGATTTTGACTATGGATCACATATATACTTTTTTTTTGACCGCACAAGGGCATGAGGGCCTCCCCGAATGTGCGATCAGCTAAATGTCAGGACCTCCTTCCTCCTCCTAAACGGCACAACGCACCATTCACATCCCCCCCCCCAAGCGCGACACAAGTCTCAACTTCAAAAACTAAAATTATGGCTTTTCAGGGCAAAGTGCCAGTCAGAGCAAAAATAGTGATCAATAATGAAATAATAGAACAGATAGCACACTTTAACTATCTTGGTTCAGATATAACATATAGCTATCATTGGGATATACATAATAAATTAAATCGATATCAAATGATGTGTGGCACCATAAGAAGAAACCTCCAAAGACTCGGAGAGGAACCCAGCTCAGGTTTTATCCCTATGCTTTGCGTTTGTCGTTAATCGGTTGGACAGTCCGGCTATCTCTTTGCAGCTTGTAAGTATTTTGAAGTGTCCCCTGAGTACGCTACTAACGTTCTACAGGGTTAGTCCTTTGGAGGGGCTGCCTCCTTAAAGCCTTTGGACTTGCTTCCTTGTGTTTTATTCCCACAAGGAGGGTTGCCTCTTCCGCCTTCTGCCGTTGAGAACTTCACTCTTGTTTCCCCGAGCTGGGTCTCTTATTTCATCCCCAGAGATTGGGTTGCCACTTCCGCTATTTTCGCCGTTCCGATATTTCTATCTCCGCCGTGTCTGCCGTTGTGGTCTTCCGTGTTTGCAGCTTCCAGTGTGGTCGTTGCTCCCACGTTGCGGATTATTCTTAGTTGCCTCTCCTTTTATCTAACCGCAAGCCAAGGCTTCCCGGTTATGATCGTCTGGGTCATTGGTACTAAGCCTCCCTACCACGCCAAGGTGATAATAAAAAGCAATGGCCTTCAAAGGCGCTCATCCAGTTCGGACAAAGGTAATATTAGAAAATAAACCAATAGAACAAATGGTAAGATATAACTTCCCAGGTTGCGAAATATCATACACAGCGGAAACAGATATAAATAACAAACTAAGTAAGTTTAATTATATAACAGGAACACTAAAAAGAACTTCGAAAAATAAAGCCAGGAAAGACTCTATAATGAAATTATACAAGACAATGGCAATGCCTATTATTACTTAAGGATCCGAAACATGGACAGTGACAACACAACAATCTGCCAGAATACAAGCTGCTGAAATGATATTCCTCAGACCAATAGCAGGATATCAAAGAACAGACAAAAAACAACACAGAAATAAGACAACTAAAAGTAGAGGAATTAAACACAACAATAGAGAAATACAGAACAAACTGGAAAGAACACTTAGCAAGGATGACTGAGAATGGAACACCAAAAGCAGCATACAGCTATTCACCACGAGGAAGAAGAAGTTTGGGAAGACCAAAGAAAAGATGGAAAGAGCAGCAATTTGGAGCCGGAACAGGCTAGTAAATAAGCCTAAACCGTGAAGAAGAAGAAGATAAAAAATATTGGTCAATGCGAAAATATTTGTAAAGACCAGCATTATCCCTCTTTTCCCAAATTTTCAGACAGTGAACGAACTGTCGAGAATAATTAGAATATGTTATTATGCAAATGGTGCTTTTTTTTTTGCAATTAATTCAGATTAAAGTACAATACTAAGCGAACTGCAGTGTCAACGGAATTCCACAATATAATGCGGAAGTAGAGTGTGTTGTCTATACGTAAGGATTTTTGTACGACGCGACGACACAAGCAAAAACTAACCAATGACACCATTACCATGACACGGACAAATGGTATATGAGTAGACAGTGAAATCTGCAGTTTGTAATTACGCAGGCAATTTAATAGTTTTATCTACAAAAGTAGGTTGCAAAAGTAGGTCATTGGTTGACACTTTTCTAATGCAAAAGTTTACTTTCATTGTTACATAAAATAAAAACCTCACACACGAAAGTTGAGTTCATGAACTAATAAATAGAATTTTTGCGCGATAGTGGGTTCTGTCGTACTTACAGCAATGGCGACTATGATTGAAAGTTCAAATTCCTTCATTTCGGAGTTGCCAACCTACATAACTACACTGTAATAAAATAACTATTTATTTATTTATTTATTTATTTATTTATTTATATACAGAATTTTAATGTTTACACATCTTTCTGTGCCTAAAGTTTTATTTTTCTTCTCCACTCGTCCCTCTCCATCCACTCCATGTCTCCAGTCCCCTTGCTCTCATTCCAGTTCTTATTTCCTGCATCCACGAGTTTCGAGGTCTGCCTCTCCTCCTTCTTCCAGGTGGACACCATTCCAATGTTTTCCTGGGTAATCTTTCTTCTTGCATTCGTGGTACGTGCCCATACCAATTTAATTGCTTATACCGTATATAATCTACTATTGAATAACCAATATCCATGTTTTCTCTTATGACAGTATAACTAAAATAACTATACTGTAATATTCTTCTTCTTCTTCTTCTTCGTCAGGCTCTACGACTTCCAGTGGAATGTCTTGGCCTTCTCAACCAGTTTACGCCACTTATACTGTAATATTACATATTACAAACACGCGTGTGGGAAGTAAAATCAGTGCCCTCTATATATACTACATACAATGTATATACAAAAACGTTCCAAAAGATAGTGTAAATATACATTATACGAAACAAATCACTGTATTTTAAATGAACTGAACTTCATTTGAAACAATATAAAACAATAAATACGTACTTGAAACATTTTATTACTAATTGGCCTCACGGCCTCCTGTAGTTTCAACTAATAAACATTGCCCACACTGTTAACGTTAGTCAGTTGTTTATAATGAACGCAAATATTTTCAACAAAGATGTTGTAAAATACTATTATTTACTATTTTGAAAACACCATCGCGCAGAAAATAATGTACAACGCACGTTTGTGAAGTGTTTTACAAAATCTCGGAAATTATACACCTCGCTGTCGCTCGGTTTTTAAACACTTTCCTCGCTTCTGTAAAAACCACTTCCCAACCTCGCATCGTTGTTCAGCTGTAGAGTCTTTCATATATTACGCAATTTTAAAAATGCAATAATTAAGTCAAAAATGAATCCAAATAAAAATATTTTTTTTTATTTTTTATGTTTAAGTGAGGAAAATGATATCAGACATATGCCCACCTTCACTGTCTCAGCAGGCAGTTACTCGGTCTATGAAGTTCGTGATGACTTTCACAGACATCTCTGTTGATGTCGTTGTTGACATATTGAATTTCTTCCTTAAGTTGTGGAACTGTTTGTGGTTTATATACTGACTTAGGCTTTCACGGCCAGAGTTGGTATGAATATCTTGAAGATTTTCGGGCGGTTGGCCGTGGTCTTGAAGTTCCCCGACCTTCGCTAGAGACTGCGTCCGGCATCCTCAAGGGGTTGTCTCGAGACTGGAGTCGCAAGAGAACCCTTCTCCTCTGGCGAAACGTCGGGGAACTTCAAGCCTCAAGACCACGGCCAACAGCCCGGAAATCTTCAAGATGTTTGTTGTTTGTGTCACATAGAATTTGGACCTGTCACTCATCCAGCGAGACAAAACTCTACTCCATGAAGAATATCCTGTCTGTGATCTCAAATCGCGGTGACTTGGAATGGCCTCCCAGATATTCTGATCTTACTCCATGTGACTTATTTCTATGGGGTTATGTGAAGTCAAAAGTCTACGTGAATAAACCACAAACAGTTCTCCAACTTAAGGAAGAAATTCAACGTGTCATCAACAGAGGCTTAGGCGTTCTCTCAAGGGCTTACATTTCAATAATAATAATAATAATAATAATAATAATAATAATAATAATAATAATAATAATAATAATAATAATAATAGTAAAGTAAAGTGATCCCACAACAGACCCGGAGGCCCTTGGGGTAGTAGGAGGTTAGGGCTCCCACTTTTTCTAGACAATCGGCACTTTATGTCAGCCGGGTTGTTAGCCCTGCGTGACGGCCGCCTTTACCCCCAGAACAAGCGTCTGGTACTCATTTACGTTAGAGGCTGAGTCGACCCCAGAGCCATAGTGCCGCCACAGGGTTTGGGTCAGTTTAAAAATCCTGACCCCAACGGGACTTGAACCCTCGACCCTCTGGCTTGTAGCTCAGTGCCTTAACCACTATGCTACGGCGTGCCCCATAATAATAATAATAATAATAATATTTAATAATCATAAATTATAATATTTATTACAATATAATATTATTATTATTGTATTAACTACTGGCAGTATCGAACCTGGTGGTTCAAGGCCACGCATTCTGAACTAATGTTTTCTAATCATTTTCGGTACAATTCACTTCCCTCAAATCCTGGTAAATGCTATTCATCCATATCATTCAAGACGTACACTTAGCGACAAAAAGAATGAGCCGCTTCAAAAAGCAGAGTTCCTGTTATGGCCCACAGCGCATGCTCGAAAGACCACAGCTGCGGTTCACGAGGTAACGCACTGTTAAATGTTTTAAGTATGCTGTATTTGGTTTTCATCGTCTTAAATAGTTAAAGAACAGTGAAGGAGATAAGTTTCTAGATATTTGCAGGTGTTGGACAAATGCAATATTACTCAAATTGCGACATTTCAAATAAAGTTCTACTCTCGTTCATAGTGCAAAAGTAAAGAAGGCAACTAGTATACGACGATCGAGTAGCGAAGAACGTTAAACTACTTACAACAAGATGAAATGTATGTGAAAGCCAGGGTTCGTATCCTCCGATAATTTTTTATTCATTTTTATTTTCGTAAAATACATCCTATAATATGTAATTCCTGCCACGTAATCTACGTCTACTTTACACTATCTTAAGAAATATTCCAGCCTTCGTAAATTCTGTAACACTACTTAGCTACTGGTATAAATTTAATTTTGTGTGCAGTACCTCGTTTTAATAATAATGCTATAAATTTATGTAATAATATATAATATAGCATCACATATTTATGAGTTTAATTAATTATTACGTATTAGTGAGGAAAAAGTTTCACCCTTCAATTAAAATATTTTCCCTCTTACTAATAATCCATATATAACTTTTATACAAGGTTTATACACATCTCAGTTGAAAATTCTTACTAATAAACACTGTATTAGCTGTTCAGTGTAGAAGAGGTGTACAACTTTACATGGGAATCGTTATACATGCCTCCACCCTTGTTTAAGGATTCTATAACTAGACAAAATGTCGGACATCAAGATCAACTGACTGTTTTCTTATGATTTTGATGAAAGTTTCCTTAAATTTAACCCAAAATGCAACACTTTAATGACTGTTTGATGGATGCACAGGGCATAAATAATATTAATAAAGCTCTGGGTAGGAAAATAAAGGCATCATAAAATGCCTTTCGTTACACTCATTCTCGATTAGGCCTAAAAATATTTTAAAATTGAACATTGAATCACAAAAGGATATGTTCTACAATAATTGCTGTAGACAAGATTTAACCTGAATGTAGTTTAAATGCTTCATAATATTATTTTTAAGAAAACTTTCTTGCATCTATAATACATAACACACACCGATATAAAAATGTATTTTAGTATAGAGGTACTATTATTGCAAGAATCTACATGTTAACTTGGTAGTCTTGTGGTTAGAGCTTCTGGCTGCCATGCGTGAGGTCGTAGGTTCGATTCCCGGTCGAGCTATAGTGATTTTTTTTTTTCGCTTGAAATGATATATTTTGTTGTCGGTAACATTTCCTCTATTTTGAACGTTTTCTAACGCATCTTAAAATACTGCATATAATTCATAAGTAATGGGCAAAGCTTTTATTAGTTTCCAAGAATTGGTCGAAATTCTTGACGTTAGATGGCAGCACATTATCTGTGAAACCAATTCTACGTTTTATTTGACATTGCGTAAAGGAAAATGTATATAAATTAAAACACACTTATTTTTTTCCGTACCTCCTCAATTAGGGAATCTCTTTTAATTCTTATCCATATTCATTTTTCTTACACAATAATCACTAGTTGATGTTGTTTTATTTCTGTTACAAACTGCGAGTAATGTTGTTCTGACGTCACTATGATGACGAATATGTGACGTATTGTGTATAACTGCTGTTTTGTTATATAGCTCCGGCACAACGTTTATTAGTAAGGAAATTATACGTGATCTACATAAGGCTTATATATTGTATAACTAAACAACTGATGAAAGCCTGTATTAGAGATTTTTATTAGTAAGACCGTTAGTTTATATATGTCAAGTCTAGCATAATAATAGCCCATAGATGATGGACAATGATAAATAATAATAATAATAATAATAATAATAATAATAATAATAATAATAATAATAATAATAATAATAGGATGTATCAAATGATGTGAAGAATGTGATTACCTGGGGATCAAAATTAACTCAAAATGTACCCAAGAAAATGACATAAAATATAAAATTCAAAAAGGCAGATCGGTAACAACAATGTTAAACGGAGTTTTGTGGGATAAGAACACAAGAATAGATAGCAAATTAGAAATTTATAAATCCATAATTCGAAGCACGCTAACATAACATGCAGAAACTATGGCAGTTGAATAACATTTTGAGTGTAAAGCTTATGTCTACTGAAACGGATTGAATCAGACGCTCTACTAGACATTCTAAATAAAAAAAAAAAAAAAAAAAAAAAAAAAAATCAGAAATACAATAATCACACATCAAATGAAAGTCCAAAATTCAATATTAGATTTTGTGAGATACAGACAACTAGAATGGTATCGTCATATACGTAGGATGCCAGAGAAAAGATTACCCAGTCGAGCTTTGGAATGGATTCCACCTGAAAAACGAAAGAGAGGTTGACCGAGATTTAAATGGATGAATGATGTAAGAAGAGGTATGAGGGAGCTAGGTCTGGAAGAATTGGAATATGAAGATAGAGAAGAATGGAGAAAGAAGATAAAAATTTAAAGCTTTGGGCATAGGAAGATGTTTTATTACACTGTAAGCCTGTTTATAAATAAATAAATAAATCATCATCATCCGTGTGACCTGCTACGGTTTCAAAGAGGAATTTTCCATCCACCGCTTTTTTGGACGTCCCAGCGATCTTTTGCCTTGGGGCAGTAGCGAAGTATGGCTTTTGAAATTCTATGAGACGGCATTCGTTGAAGATGGGCTTTCCAGTTGTTCTCGTAGTTTTGTATATGGTGAAGAATGGGTTCTACATCCAACTCTTCCATAATTTCCTCATTTCTTTTATGGTCCCACTTTGTGTAGCCTGCTGTACGGCGCATAAATCGCATCTCATTTGCTGTTATTCGGCTTTCATCTCTTCTTCGTATTGTCCATGCTTCACTACCGTATCTTAATACTGGTCTTGCGAGAACCTTATAAAGCCGCAATCTTGTGTTCTTCTGTACTAAAGATGGTTTCATTATACTGTTAATTATACCCGCTGTTTTTGTAAAATATGTGATTTTTAAATAAATAAATAATAATATTAATTATAAAAATAGTAATACTTCCAAATAGTTGGTACTTTTTTTATTTAAGAATGGACATACAGAATAAAATAGAAATCATTTTAACAATTAAAAAAATAACCTCGCCGGGAATCGAACCTGTGACCTCTTACATACGAATCAAGCCGCTAGGCACTGAGCTAAGCTTTCGCTGCCTTCTTGCGTTTAGAAAGAATGCTCTTCGAAGGAAGAAGGGAAACGTACTGTAGCTCTACTGTGTAATTAGTTTACTCCTGTGAATCGCGCGTTAGAACTTGAAATATTCGAGATCAAGAGTCGGCCCATTATTTTTGGGCCCTTTCCTTCTAGTCTTCCTACATGACGTTTCCATGACACTCTTTCATTCCCCAATCGTCCCCGCATGTCCTATCCAATCGCAGTCTAAGACTTTTAACTGTTTTTTTTTGGTCCAAAAATTCTTCTAAGCATTTTACTCTCAAATACTAGTAATCTTTTCTTCGCACTTAAAGTAAGAGAATGTTTCACATTTTTTTAGAGAAGTTGGGATAAAAAGAGCCCTTGTTCTGCACATTGTTGTTATTTTTTAAAATTCTTCTTCTTCTTCCTTCCAAGTATTAGTCCAAGACCTGTTACGATCCTATAGAAAATTTTCCCTCCAGTGTTTCATAGGACGGCCCAGAGATCTTCGTCCTCTTGGTATATAATTATAAACAGCTTTGGGGATCCGATTTGAACTCATTCTTTCAAGATGGTGTTTCCAATTTAGCTGGTACTGTTTAATATATTCCAAAATTGGCGTAGTCTTCAATTCTTTTAAGATATCGGTGTTCCTTTTCCGATCCCATCTGGTGTAACCCGCTGTTCTGTGCATGAATCTCATTTCACAAGCCGTTATTCTGCTTTCATGTTGTATTTTTAATGTCCATGCTTCACTACCATAGGTCAACACTGGTCTAGCCAAAGTGTTATATAAACGTAATCTGGTGTTTTCAATGCCAGTAGTTTGTCATTTCTACATTTCTGGTACTCTCTCCTGGCATTGGCGTATTGTAACCCACTTCTGAGGTTAAGGGCGCCTGGAAGGTGCGATTACGCTGCCTCAATGAAACGATGGATGATGAACATGGTAATGATGTACCAGGAGAGCCCTTAATCCTAAACTTAAACTGATGA
Source organism: Diploptera punctata (assembly GCA_030220185.1). Taxonomy (NCBI): domain Eukaryota; kingdom Metazoa; phylum Arthropoda; class Insecta; order Blattodea; family Blaberidae; genus Diploptera; species Diploptera punctata. Next base: position 196,245 of record JASPKZ010005296.1, read on the forward strand.
TGTGAATATGATAATGATGGCCACATGATGTTCGGGGACCGTTTGGGCCTTAAAGTTCCTTGACATTTGTCTTACAGGTGAGGGCAAAATCCCGAAAAACAGCTTCCAGGAAACTTGTCCCGACCTGAAATCGAACCCGGGACCACTGCGTGACAAGGCAGCACGCTGCCTCGGGACCACAGCAGTGGAACGTTTGCTATTATTCTTCTTCTTGTTATTATTATTATTATTATTAATTTAGGGAAAATTGTATTATTTTGTACATGTCCTTGGGCTATGGAGGAAATGGTAAATTTGTTGGAAATGAGCTCAAGGAATCATTGCTAATTTGTTTTATTTATAGATAATTATTTTTGTCATGATATACAGTATCTATAATTTATGGGAACAGAATTTGGGAAACCCACTGACAAACAGCACAAACATTGGCATTGATTTATTGTGACCTTTGGTAGTTTCCGGGGTCGATGGATTTTTTTTTTTTAGGATGGAAAAATCCAAGGAGTAAGTCCTCCGGGAGGGACTTTAAGCCGTGGGTCCCGAGTCTGAAGATTTTCAGGCTCATAAAAGATCCTTAAGCCTGAATGAAAAGGCTTCTAATCAAAATTTACCGAATTTTCCCATCCTAGTACTACCTTGGTTTCCTAGATGTCAGTATGAGGCGGAACGCTGACTACGAACCACTCAAATGACATCTATACGAAAACAAGTGTAACTAAATTAGTATGGTTCAAATTCTTCCCTGTAGGGGGAGAGCGCCTAAATCTATTCTTCTTCTTCCTTTCCAGGATTAGGTCAATGTGACCTGTTCCGGTCTCAAGTCCATCGTTTCCTTGGCCGTCCCAAAGATCTTTTCCCATGTGGTTTGTAGGTGTTGATATTTTTGGGTAATCTTACATTGTCCATTCTGTCTAAATGTTCTTTCCATTGGTATTTGTGCTCTTCTAGTTTATCAACTATTGAAAATATCTCCAGTTCATTTCTTATTGATTCATTGTGTAATCTATCCATGCGTTTTTTTTTCTCTTAATTCAGCATGTTCCATAACAAAAAATGTAATACTACATGCTTTAGGTTACAACATTATTTACATAAAATTATTTAACTTACAAGGAAATAACAATTCTTTGTCTTTTAATTAATTTTCTATGGCCATTTGCATTTTTTTTTGTTATTTGTTATGCTCATTGAATTGGCTTTTTTTTTCTTTGTTCTAAAGTTTGTTTAATTTTATGGAATTAATGAATGAGATTAATTCTTCTGTATACACCACTACTAGTCTTACTTTATCGAATGTCCAATTACCATTTTTCTTAATCATGCTGTTTTTAAATAACCGCCTTTCTGTTTCTATCCATGCGTGTACATCCCTTTACAGATAGCCTAAATCTCTGTTAAGGGAAAACATGGGCTTACAACAACATAATTATAAGACTGGATATGAAGTGAGGTATCATGAATTGTAATTTAAATCTTAAATTAAAACTCATAGTGATTTTTCCTATAAATGTTCAACGGGTACATTTTCCTAGGTATACTATATAATAGTGGGCCACTAGAAATATTAACGCAGGAATTAGATGAATCACTATTTAGCATTATAAGGATTCTTGTTCCAACTTCTCTCAAAAAACATTAAACTGCTGCAAATTTAAAAAAATGCTATTCTTCCAATAACATGGATGCCAGAGTATTTGGCAATAAAGTTTTTAGGAAAAATTTTTGAACAGAGAGAGATGAACAGACTGGCGAAAGGAGAAGACTATATAACAATAAGCTACATTATCTTTATAGGAAATCAGACACAATAAGAACAGGAAGTCTCGTATATTGCGATGGACAGGACATGTGGTACGAATGGGAAATGAAAGAGGGGCAAGGAAACTCCTAGTAGAAAACCAGAGGGAAAACGCCTAGTTTTGTAGGCCAAGAAACAGGTAAGAGAATAACATTAACCACGATTTGAGGGAAATAAATGATAGGGGATGGATGGAAAATATTAACAAATAATAGGGATTTAATGAGATCTTATGTTCGCATGAACCTACAGGTTCGATAGTGCCTGTGAGTTAGTTTAGATATACCATTACAGAGACTCTTGATGTCTCGAATTCTTTCAAGAAACGTTCAACTGAAAATATATAAAACTATTATTGTACCAGTTATATTATATGGATGCGAAACATGGACTCTTACTTTAAGAGAGGAAAGGAGATTACGAGTATTTGAGAATAAAGTTTCTAGAAAAATTTTGGACAGGTGAATGGAGAATAGTACGTATCAGTGAACTACGTGGTCTTTATAGGAAGTCAGATATAATAAGAACAGTTAAGTCTCGTAGACTGCGATGGACAGGACATGTGGCACGAATGGGAAGTGAAAGATATGCGTGGAAGCTTCTTGTAGGGAAACCGGAGGGAAAACGCCCAGTTGTTAGGCCAAGAATGAGGTGGGAGAATAACATTAGCTATGATTTGAGGGAAGTAGATTATACAGGGGATGATTGGAAAACAATAGTTCAGGATAGGGATGTATGGAGAGTTTATGTCCGCGCGGCCATGAATCTACGGGTCTCATAGTGTCAGTGAGTTAGTTTGGATATACCAACATGACCGCAAAGGTCTCAAAACGAACTTAAAAAAAAAGCTATGTGGTGGACAGATAAGCATCATGAGTTATTATTTTGTTTATAAACTGATGTCCAGAAACGCGTTATGTACGAGCTAAGGGGTCTGAAATGTGGAGGATGTAATCCGTACAGATGGTATAAAAAAGAAGTAAAAGAGAACACGTAAATAAATAAACATCAAAGAAACAAGGAAGATTGTACTGAAAACGATCAAAATGTCAGTCGCCAATTCGATATATTTTCTCAACTGCCTACATGATGTTGTGGTTATTCTTCTTCCTTTGGCTCTACGGTTCGCTAAGAACTCTGACCTTCTTCATAACATCTGCCCATTCTTCTCTATTCCTAGCTTTGTGTGTCCATTTTTTAAACTTCAGTTGTCTTAAGCCTTCCTCAACCCTATCCAACCATCTAAGTTTCCGTCTTGCAACCCTTCTTCTTCCTTCTAATGTCCCTCCTAGAATCCTTCTTGCACTTCTTTCCTGCCCCATTCGCTACACATGTCCTACCCATTCCAGTCTATCTTCTACCAGATCTAAATCCCTATATAATTATTTCAATTACTGGTTCGATCTAATAATGGTATCTTTACCTTGTCGTGGTGGAGTGGCATGGGCGGTAGCATTGCTGCCGATAGGATTACCCATGTCGGACTGGTCGAAGGTGATAAGCCAGCCGAAAAAAGTACCTTGGTCGAAGGAGTGACGATCTTTCACCGTAAAAATACAACCGTCAAGAAATGCGGACATGGGTTCAACTGGGGTAAAATTTTCCGGAGGTCAAATAGTCGCCCATTCTGTTCTCCGGGCGGGGACTACTTCAGGGAACCTATGCCAAAGGCTCAAACTGGTTCGATCTAATTCTCCACATATCTTGATCCTATACTGCTCCATTAGTATTTTTCTTCCCCGTGCATTTAATATGAGCTAATATTTTTTTCTGATTATGTCCATGTTTCACTTCAAAACTAATATATCCTCAACTCGAGTCCAACTCACGGTCGGTCCAGGGATGAGATGAGATGAACCCCCTATATATATATATATATATATATATATATATATATATAGGTCTGTGAATGGCAAGGGTGACGGCCGATCAAGCCTGACGCACCATCACAGGGACAGATGAACAAAATTGAATGAAATGGGTGAGATGAGTATGGAAGAAAATGGTGGAATGAAATTGTGGCAGGGGAAAACGGTAAAAACTCCGAGAAAAACCTGTCCATGCTTAATTTCGTCCACCATGAAACCCACATGGAGTGAACAAGCCTCGATCTCGGGACCCCATCGGTCATAGGCGAGCGCCACGGTACTGCCTACTCCGAAACATAGCCATAGGTTTTAGTATTGTTTTATATGTTTTAATTTTTGCTGTCCTACTTATTGTCCTTGACTTAAGAACTTGTTTTAATGCATAGAAGCATCTGTTGCCCATTTGCTCGAACCTCTTCACTCAATTCAACACGATGATGTACTCTTCTAAAAATTCCCGGATGATTACAGAGCAGCTCTGCTACTTGCATACACAAGTTGCTCCACGGGAGTCTTGTGCACAGTTCTTCACGTGTCACCAGAGAAAAGCAGCTATGTAACAGTTGCTACAGTGAACAAGTGTCTTGAATTCAAGTAAGTGGGTCATTTCAGAGCAAATAAGGTGGAACTGATGAAAAAGCAACTTGCTACCGTACATTTCTGTCCTTGCGCTCGGAAATCCAGTTACGTTGATTTTCAGGTATATGTTCTAGTTAGAATAACAGTTCAGTTATACCTTCGTAAGTATGTAGTTCGATGATGTAGGTGCTGCAGCGTCAGAGTTTTTTTTAACTTTTTTTAAATTAAAAAAATCCCCGTCATGCAGGAACTGCGGAAACTAATATAATTTTTCAGCAAGTTGAATGTATGCTCCCATTTGCTGGTTTACGGAATATATATTTATTTTGTTAATTTGGAGAAACTTAAATTCTGATTCAAGCTTATTTACACATTTGAGGGTATATATATATATATATATATATATATATATATATATATCGTATAGATTGAAACCTCATCTTTAAATTAGTGAAAGATTTTCATTGATATCTCTATTACTTTTCGAGTTGTGTTTAAAAATGTGCAATGCTGTCACTCGAGTGAGCCCTTTAATTTTAGAAGGTACCTACGAAGATGTAGGTACCTTCTAAAATTAAAGGGCTCACTTTAAGTTTGTCGCTTGTTTTCCGTAACTTAATTTTTTCACTACAGTTTCCCTGATAACTCACAAAGTTTTCAAGATATTGAGATGAAATTTTACATGTATATGTAGTTTACAGAGATGAACAAAATATACTACAATTAGTAATGTACCTATTATATTTTATTTAAAAAAACTATTTTTAATGCAAATTTTAACATAAATGATAATGCATCAATTTAAATTGAAAAATAAAATATTTATACTCTATATAATTAAACAATTGTAGTATATTTTGTAGCTACAACATTAATGAGTAAAATAAAACAAGAATCATTAAAATATATTGAAATTTAGGAAAATTATCAGGGAAACGGCAAGACAATGCAAAATCTTCAGCTGACATTTTGAATATTTAATTAACCATAACGACTGAAGTTAGATTGCACTTAAGTACACAGACATGCTCACATTGTGATATAGATTTTTTTTTTTTTTCCAAATGCCCCAGGTTTGTCTTTTGGTTTCTCTCCTGGCATGGCGTACTTGTAACCCACTTCTGAGGTTGGGGCGCCTGGAAGGCGGGGTTACGCTGCCCCGATGATATGATGGGTGATGATGATAATGTTGCGCCAGGAGAGTCCCTAATCCTAAGCTTAACCTAAGATGAATATGAATGATGATGTTTGCGATGGCCATATGATTTCGGGGACCGTTTGGGCCTTAAAGTTTCCCTGACATTTCTCTTATAGTTGAGGAAAAACCCCGATAAAAACCTCACCCAGAAAAACTGTCCCGACCGGGGATCGAACCCGGGCCCGCTGCGTGACAAGGCAGCACGCTACCCCGAGACCACAGCGGTGTACTTGTGATATAGATATCACATACCAAATTTTATTTCTAATAATCACCCCCTCAACATTTTGACTTATTCCTTCCCGAAATTTCATCTTATTAAATTCTATCTTAGATGCCCTTCACAAAGAATTTAAAACATTAATCGGCTATAAAAATATTAATAAAGGAAGAACATTTATTTTTATTTCACTATTTTCAATCATTATATTTAATAACTGGTCCGAAAGTGTCTTTAATAGAAAAGTAAGGATGGAAGGGGATTTTATCAATATTTCTATTTAACCCTATAGGGTTATTTGATCCTGTTTGGTGTAAGAATAATAAATGAATTACTGGGGTAACCAGCATCGTTGCTGAGAAAAAAAATTGAAATATATCAGAACTCAACAATATTAAATAAATATTAATATATAATTTATGTACTTTATACCCCAGAAACAATGGCAAATTTGCAATGTGAAATCAACAATAGTAAAATAATAGATATTAAAATATAATTTAATAATATATATTATTGCAGCCAATGGCCATGTGAGAAAGATCGTGTTTATGCGTTCAAATGTTTAAAATGTAATATAAAATATAATATATGTAAAATATAATTTATATAAACCACCAGTAATTTATATTCCAGCAACAATGGCCAATCTGCAGCTGTGAAGTCAAATTTACATTTCAACGGCGTGTTGCTGCAACAGTTTTAAAGCAGTTAAGTAAGTTAGTACTGACAATAATTTAACAGTTTTCTATCTACTGACTTGTTGTTGGCTGTGTTTTACTAGTCTTCTTCTTCTTCCAAGTATTAGGCCAAGGTCTGTTACGATCCTATAGAAAATTTTCCCTCCAGCGTTTTGGTCATTCCGGGAAATTCTCGTATAAGACTTGAAAGCATAATAATAGTCCCTTCGATTGGTTGCTGGCCAAAGGAAGGCAAGACCAGTGATGGGGCTGCCATCTTATAGCCTCTGGTCAGGCTTTTCTGGAGAAGAAAAGAAAATAAAGGAAAGAAGAAATGGAAGAAAGGAAAGATTCCCTAGCCCTCGGATGCCCTAATAGCATCGGAATCGAAAAAAAAACAAGAGTTAACCAAGAGAGGTTAGATAGTAAAGTTAAAAGAGTGCAAAACACAAGTAAGTGGAAGAAATGTTTTGCTCAGCTTGGGCACCTTGTGCTCGCCATCCACATATCCCCTAGATGAGGACCCCTGAGGGATCTAGTCTGAACCACAACGTATTTATATTAGTATTACAACTGGGTTTTCACAGCAATAACATTACGAATGTTACGAAGGATAAGTTGTACGCACTTGCAGACGAATTCAAAACGAAATTTATCGAAACTGATGGCATCATTCTTCGATGTTCCGTCTAAAGTAAATATTGCAATAAAGTAAACGAACTATGAATTACCTCTTATGAACTCTATAAAAAAATCTGGTGCAAAATGATAGGCATATTACAGAAACTGAGTTCATGTAAGTAAAGTGGTCCCACAACAGGCCCGGAGGCCCTTGGGGTAGTAGGAGGTTAAGGCTCCCACTTTTTCTAGACAATCGGCACTTTATGTCAGCCAGGGTGTCAGCCCTGCGTGACGGCCGCCTTTACCCCCAGAACAAGCGTCTGGTACTCATTTCCGTTAGAGGCTGAGTCGACCCCAGGGCCATGGTGCCGCCAGAGGGTTTGGGTCAGTTTAAAAATCCTGACCCCAACGGGACTTGAACCCTCGACCCTCTGGCTTGTAGCTCAGTGCCTTAACCACTACGCTACAGCGTGCCCCACTGAGTTCATATAACTGGTTTAAACCTTAATTCAATTGTTTCAAAAGCACCTTTTTGTATGTATTTTCAGAACCTTATCTTTTAGGGCCAAAATTTGCACTTTAAAAATCCTTCCCCTAGTCATCAGTGTGAATACAATTAGGTATCATTGTGCGCTGGTAACGGTGTTATTCGTCACAGCGCCAGTGTCGTTCAACTCAACTATGGGTAGAAAGTATAACAGCTATACTGCAAATTTTAAGTTACAAGTGGTAAATTTCGCCACGGAAAACGGAGTGAAACACATCTTCATTGTGATCTACTGTACCGTTATCTTTTGTATGGTTTGAGTGTCTGAAACTAGAGAAATGTTAAATACAACTTATTTTTCAAATTCTCAAAATGTCTTTGAGAGTAAAGTTCAATGACCATGATGGAATTGCCGTAGATGTCTAATTGATGGAGTTCTACAATGTGGAAGTGTTGATATTTTCATAGTCATCGCATAATTCCTCCCTCGAATTTTCACTCCAAAATATCGAAAAAAGGGGGAAATTATTCTAGTAAATATGGTATGCTGTCGCGGACGTTTTTGTAATTTTTAAAAAATATTCAATTCTGTGTACATTAATTTGATGTATTTATGATTTAGACAGCCTAAGCCATTTAAGCGTCCAAAAAGCAACTTTTTCACGGTTTTCACAAAAGGTGATTTTTAAGGGTGAATGAGTTGAGTATTACAACTCTCTTACAGCTAGAACTCGGATGTTAGGCACTTAAAAAAATCAAAATAGGCGGGCAAAAAGGCACTAAAATCATTAATGTAGGCACTAAAATTCAAAATAGGCTCTTACAAAAAATAGACAACATAATTTTTTACAGCTGCGAAACATGGCACTTCTTCGCGCAATTCACTTTGCAAAACAATATTGAACAGTCACTTGGGAATATTTCTGCACCAGATCCTTTCATGAAATTTGCCAGTTTGTCTTGTCCGTTCTTTAGGCATTGTAAGGCAACTGTTTTAAAGATAAAAAAGAAGTCACATACACTTGTCGCACCACTTTGTCTTTGAAGCACGTCTGTGAACGAGGACTAGATACTGAATTCAGTGTTACCAACATCAAAATAATATTGCCAGTCACTTAAAGGTTTTTATGCAATGATATGTGTCATGAAGTTTGTCCATTTCAATTAATTTCATTGAATTACTAAGTTAATTTCGAGAAAAAAATGAAAATAGACATTTATAGGCATTGTAAGCTGAAATAGGCATTTATATGCCAAATTAGCTTCATGGAACTATTTCCCATTAATAAATTGTACACCCGAAGTAGCACGTACCCTCCTAATTTTAACAGAATTCCTGCTAAAATTATTGGTCCTCTTACAGGAGCCTCAACGTGAGTATTAAGACAACTCTAGGGTCGTCGGTATGAACTTATATGAAGTCACTTTTACAATATCTGTAATAAATAACTGTAGAAATTTTCCCTAACATCCGGTCTCTACTTATAGCCTATAACCATTCCGGGAAACTCCTGAACATTTTGCAAAAAAAAACCCATCATAATTGGGTGAATGGTACGGACGCGCATAAAGTACGATCAAACATTTATTTTTATATATATTACATTCAACTAGGCCATTCGGAACTGGTTCCATTTTCAATGCTGTTAATTGGGTATAAAATGTATCTTAATTAAATATATATGGTAAATATGAGATTGAAACATTTCCAGAACATACCATGATATATATGCAATAATTTAACAAGCAAAACACACATGCGTTTTAGTCTGTGGCCTCCAAAAACGGTAACCCTCTGTACTGAAATTATGTAAACAAAAAGGCAATAGAACATTTTCTTCCTCCGCTCCCAAACCTTGAGTGTTATAAATATAATAAAAACAACTTTCAGAGGGTGAGTTTCTACTAATAGGCTTGCTAACCTTGACAAATTCGTGGGGTACATAAACTAAGACATATACCGACAGCAAAATTACAATAGACTCGCTAAAAATACCAGAAACCACAATCAATTAATAGAAAACACCAGACAGGCACTACGTTATCTGATAAGCAACCATTGGACAGTAGCAGTATCCTGGGTCAAGGTTCACGTATGAATATATGACAATGAAGTTGCAGACAAACTCGCCAAACAAGCAGCCAGAAGCGACGAGCCAGTATCCTATGATAAGATCCCGCGCTCAGTGCTAAATTAAATGAACTATGAGATATCAGCATACAAAAGTGGGAAAGCGTGTGGAACAGAACAACAAACGGAGCTGTGACTAAGTTATTCTTCCCTAATATCAAGGATAGGCTAAAATTAAATATTCCACTATCGGGAAATATAATAACCTTTTTAACCGGACACGGAAAGCTAAACACATATTTCTATAGATTTAAAATCAAGGACTCCCCCGTGTGTACGTGTGGAGTAGCAGATCAGACAGACTTCCATATATTATTTGAATGCTCTAAAGTATAAAGTGAAAGAAACAATTTCAAAAGGAAAATGTTAAGAAATATGGAAAGTGGACTTATTCATTCATTAATTGTGTTCTGCTCAAGAGCAGGTCTTTCACTGCAAACTCAGCATTCTCCACTCTTTCCTTGACTCAGCTTTCCTTTTTGTATCTGCATACAAACCGTTTATTTTAATATTGTCTATCATCTGATGTCTTTTTCTGCCTCTAACTTTCTTTCCGTTGACCATTCCTTCCAGGGCATCTTTCAGCAGGCAGTTTCTTCTTAGCCAGTGGCCAATCCAATTTCTTTTCCTCTTCTTCATGAGTTCCAGCATTGTTCTTCTTTCACCCACTCTGTCTAGCACATCTTCATTTCTTACTTTGTCCATTTTATACGTTCCATTCTTCTCCATATCCACATCTCAAAAGCTTCCACTCGCTTTTCCTCATTCCGTCGTAATGTCCACGTCTCTGCACCATATAATGCTACACTCCACACAAAGCACTTCACTAGCCTCTTTCTTATTTCTCTTGCCATAGGTCCGCAGAAAATGCTTCTCTTCTTGTTGAAAGCTTCCTTTGCCATTGCTATCCTCTGCTTTACTTCTTGACTACAGTTCATGTTACTACTGATAGTACAACCCAAATATTTGAAGCTCTCCACTTGCTCAATGGCCTCATCTTTAATCTTCATGTTTATCTTCCTTTGTTTCTTTCCTATAATCATGGTCTTCGTCTTATTTATATTTATCTTCATCCCATAATCCTCGCACTTATCATTCAGCTCCATCAGCATGTTCCTCAATGCCATTTCATCTTCTGCTAGCAAAGCCATATCATCAGCAAATCTTATGCACTTTATTCTTTTTCCTCCCATGTTTACGCCTCCCGTATTACTGAAGCAGTTCTTCATTAGGTCTTCCAGGTAGATGTTGAAAAGGGTAGGTGATAGAGGACATCCTTGCCTCACCCCCTTTCCAATTTCTCTTCCCTCTGACATTTCTTCTCCTATCTTCACTTTTATTCGCTGTTTCATATAAATACTACTTATGAGCCTCCTCTCCTTCCAGTTCACGCCAATTTTCTTCAAGATCTTCAGGAGTTTATTCCAATTGACTCTGTCAAAGGCCTTTTCCAGGTCAACAAATACTGCATAAACGTCTTTATCTTTTTCTATATATCTTTCTCCTATTGTTCGTATCAATCCAATAGTGGACTTATAATGAACAAAAATTAGTAAGCGAATAAACAAGTGAATTTATTTTTATTTTATTTATTCTAGTTTTTTCTAATGCCCAGGTTGTCTTTCGACATTCCTGGTGTTCTCTCCTGGCATGGCGTACTTGTAACCCACTTCTGAGGTTGGGGCGCCTGGAAGGCAGGGTTACGTTGCCCCGATGATATGGGTGATGATGATGATAGTGGCGCGCCAGGAGAGTCTCTAATCCTAAGCTTAATCTAAGATGAATATGAATGATGATGATTGCGATGGCCATATGATTTCGGGGACCGTTTGGACCTTAAAGTCTTCCTGATCTTTCACATGTGTTTACGGATTCTCCCCCTTTCATAAAGAAATAGTTTGACGACACTAGCGCTAACCACACTTCGTACAGACTTAACTTGAGCTAGTGATACATACACTCTAACGCAGGGCTGTTAATAAGAGCTCAATAGGTGTAAAAAGGCGGTCCCCCTTCCTACCCGCATACAGGTGTACACCCAATGAAACAATACAACTGACAAGTGAGTAGCAGTGCTTACATTGTCAACCTATCCGACGGTTATAGGAGATCTTTTCACTTATTAACAGGCCTGCGCTAGCGCGTGAACAAAATTATTCCGGACATGGTTTAAAAACTAGATACGATCACTCGATAAACATCTACCAACCATAGTCTTCTAAAATATGTATTTACACCCTGTATAATCACAGAAAGACTGCAAAAGTTCAATGTACACTTAGCGACAAAAATAATGAGCCGCTTCAAAAAGCAGAGTTCCTGTTATGGCCCACTGCGCATGCTCGAAAAACCACAGCTGTGATTCACGAGGTAACGCACCGTTAAATGTTTTAAGTAAGCTGTATTTGGTTTTAATCGTCTTAAATAGTTAAAGAACAGTGAAGGAGACATGCTTCTAGATATTTACGAGTGTTCGACAAATGCAATATTACTCAAATTGCGACACTTTAAATAAAGTTCAACTCTCGTTCATAGCAAAAAAGTAAACAAGGCAACTAGTATCCGGCGTTCGAGTAGCGTAGATCGTTGAACTACTTACAACAAGACGAAATATATGTGAAAGCCAGGCTTCGAATCGTCCAACTTTTTTTTATTCATTTGTATTTTCGCAAAATACATCCTATAACATTTAATTTCTGCCACATAATCTACGTCCACTCAACACTATCTTAAGTAATATCCCTGCCTTCGTAAACTCTGTAACACCATTTAGCTACCGGTATAAATTTAATCGTATGTGCAGCACTAGGTTTTAATAATAATGCTATAAATGTATGTAATAAAATATAATATAGCTGCATATATTTATGAGTTTATTTACTTATTACGTATTAGTAAGGAGAACGTTTCACCCTTCAATTAAAATATTTGGCTTATATACGTCAAGTCCAGAATAATAATAGCCCATAGATGATTGACAATAATAACAATAATAATAATAATAATAATAATAATAATAATAATAATAATGAGATGTATCAAATGATGTAATTACCTGGGGATCAAAATTAACTCAAAATGATCCAAGAAAAATACATTTTTTAAAAAAGCTTGGGGCATAGGATGATGTTTTATCACACTGCAAACCTGTTTATAAATAAATGATAATTGTATTGTATTGTAAGCGTATGTTTTCCCTTGATAGAGATTTAGGCGCTCTCCTCTACAGGGAAGAATTTGAACCAATACTAATTTAGTTACACTTGTTTTCGTATAGATGTCATTTTGAGTGGTCCGTGGTCAGCGTTCCGCCTCGTACTGACATCTAGGAAACCAAAATAGTACTAGGACGGGAAAATTAGGTAAATTTTGCTTAAAGGCCTTTTCATTCAGGCATAAGGATTTTTTACGAGCCTGAAAATCTTCAGACTCGGGACCCACGGCTTAAAGTCCCTCCCGGAGGACTTGCTCCTTGGATTTTTCCGTCCTAAAAAATCCATCGACCACGGCCGGGTTTGAACCCGCGACCCTCGGGACCAGAAGCAAGGAGCATAACCACTAGTCCACCGCGGCCGAATTAAATAATAATAATAATAATAATAATAATAATAATAATAATAATAATAATAATAATAATAGTAATAATAATACTTCCAAATAGTTAGTACTTTTTTTCTTTAAGGATGGACATACGGAATAAAACAGAAAGCATTTCAAAATTAAAAAAATTTACCTCGCCGGGAATCGAACCTAAAACCTCTTGGATACGAATCAAGCCACTAAGCACCGAGGTAAGCCTTGGCTTCCTCGTTGTGTTTAGAAAGAATGCTCTTCAAAGGAAGAAGGGAAACGTATTGTAGCTCTATACTATGCTATTAGTTTACTTGTGTGAATCGCGCGTTAGGACTTGAAATATTCGAGATTAAGAGTCGGCCCATTCTTTTTGTGGCTAAGTGTACATATTATCAGACACCCGTGATATACAAGTGGATCTGTGTGCAGGTTTTATTTAACTGTCGTCACTATCATAGTTATGATGGCCAAATGATACCCAGGGGCAGACGTGACCTATATTTGCCGGTATTCATGCTGCACCCAGGGGAAAACCTGAGCCAGTAGAAACTTGTTAAAGCCACTGAGACTCAAGTATTTATATTCCATTCAGCTCAACTTTAGCCCCTACATTCTAAAACGAAGATAATGTTAAATTATCATAAGTAATGCCACAAGTGATTTCCAAAGTATCGATAAATTCACGACTCACGAAGTAAGGAGTGAATTTATCTAAAGAATTTGGAAATCAAGAGTGGCATTTGTTAGGACTATTTAACGAATAAAATTAAGCTGTTTACTCACAAATCATTGTTTAACTATAGTTATTTAAAAATATTTATGTATTTAATGTAAACGGTGATGTTTGAAAACAAATCAGAAATGTGAGGTTATGTTCATTCACTGCTGCTTGATCATATTATTTATTGCCAAATAACATCGCAATATTGTAAGAAAGTACCCAAGTGGAGAAATAATGAAACACATCAAACTATATATCATAATCAACATTACGGGTTATTCATTTATTTTTTTAGTAAACAACTCAGTAAAATCAAGGAATCTGTTCATTACTTGCTATATTCAATGTATTTGTTGGAGAAAAATAATGTTCTGGCCTGTTCAGAACATTAAAAAGGAGGAGCTTTCTTTATCACAAAAGCAGGAGCTGATAAAGAGAAATCGATAAAGAGCGAGGTCAAACACGACTGTCATTGGTTGTAAAACAAAATTCATTGAAATGTGATTGGTCATTGACTAGCATTTGTGGCATGAGTTAAATAGTCAATTATTGAAAATTAATGTTTCCAAACCATCTGTAGGCTGTAGTTAACATAATTAGAAAAATTCCATCTGAGCCGTAATTTGATCAAACGTTTCACAATTCGCTCGACACCATTTTTATTTAACTGTTCTTTTTTTTATGTCATAGCTAGTAGTGGTGCGCCGGGAGAATCCTTCATCATCATGCTTGGTGCTTACAGCCCATTGCAGGCCTTGACCGCCCCAACTATGCGCCTCCATTCATTTCTATCTTCTGCCTTCCCTTTCCATCCCTGGACTCCCATATCCCATAACCTTTCCACGCTGTCTACCATCTGGTAAAAGGTCTTCCAACTTTCTTTTTCCCCTCTAATTTAGATAATGTGATTATGCGGCAAATGGCCCAACCATTTCAATCTTTAAGATTTTATTATTCTGGCTATGTCAGCATCATAAATTCATGATTATACCTATTTTCATTTATCGGTCCATAGATTTTATTTAGAATCTTTCTTTCGAATACTTTTAATTTATTTTCATCATTTTTAGTTAATGGCCAAGTTTCACTTCCATACAGGATATTTATTTTCTTAATTTTTTATTTATTTAGCCTGATGGAGTTTAAGATAAATAAATGTTTGTATTAAGGTACGTACACATATGCGCGTCGCGAACACGAACGGCGCGCGCGCGGCGCGTGTTATGTTCGTCGAAATGATTAAATTTCAACGAACCTCCTGCGATCCATAGGAAACCCACAAACCTTCAGTAGACATTTTGCAGAGCAGGTGTAACCAACCATGTCTATTCCCTTTCCGTTCTCCCGCTTGTCCTGCATTCTTTCCCAAAAATAGGGACTTTTTTTTAAAAAATGCCGCGGGACGCGGGACAAATTGTTAAAAATCGGGACTGTCCCGCCAAAATCGGAACGTCTGGTCACGCTTATTACTTATTACATCTTATAACTTTATTTATACTTTTTCAAATATTATAGCATTAAAGGAATTTAAAAAAATATATGATTTGTATATATATGTTTAAAATTATTAAGAATCTATCTCACCATAACATGGCCTTAATTTTTAATAAAGATGTACATGATTATTATACTACAGGTTGTACTTTATTGCACAAAGATACTAGTTTCTCAAAAAAAAAGTATAAAAGGGATTCGTTATGCATTAATCAACCATTACAATAACTTACCTATTGAATATCAACATTTCACGAATGTTAAACATTTTTCTAATTGTATTAAAAATATTTTTTCTCATTGCTTTCTTAGTTAATTTTGTTAATTTTATTATTATTAATATTATCCTGTTTAAATATTGTATTTACATGTGTATATATATTGTGCATCTATAGTAGTTTGTATTACTTAAACTTATGCCTGAATTTGTTTTCTTGTTTTTATTGTTAATTGTTTTATGGCCATTATTTTTTTGTATATTGCCCCTTAACATGAGCAGTCTTGCTCTTTGGAGTCTTTGAAGAAATAAATAAATAATTAGTAATAAATGTGTTATATATTGTATTGTTTTGTGATACTTCATACATAATATTATGAAATGAACGTCTTAAATAAATAATGTTTTCTAAATAATTCTAATTTATTCATACAATTACAGTACACACGGAAAAAACATAACATTGAAAAAAAACAGGCATCTCCTTTCAATGATTTTTTTAAATGATCCTTATGTTGAGGATCCCACAATAATTGCTTGTTTCTATAAATATCAATAAGTTTTAACATGTTTTCCTCTGACCACTCCATACTCAAATAATAGGTGCGCACCGAAAACAACGAACCTCTCAGGTACCCGTCCAAATCTAAACGGCGAACCATCAAAGTGTTCGTGGAAAAAACCGACAATGAGTGGATCGTGGTGCGAGACGCGCGCACCTTAAAACCCCGTCCAAATCTGACGAACATGGTGCGCGCGCGCGGCGCGGCGCGGCGCGGCGCGCAAGTGTGTACGTACCTTTAGATTTGACCGATGGTGTAATGCATAGCACGCTGAAGTGCCAATTCAGAGGTCCGGGTTCAAATCCCGTCCAGCCATTTATTTTTCTTATCATGCCATACAAAGCTCGCATTGCTCAATGTCAAAAATTTAATGAACTGCGGTCAAGAAGTAAAGCAGAGGATAGCAATGGCACAATAAGCTTTTAACAAGAAGAGAAGCATTTTCTGCGGGACCTTTGGCAAAAGAATTACGTAAGAGGCTAGTGAAGTGTTTTGTGTGGAGTGTAGCATTGTATGGTACAGAGACTTGGACATTACGACGGAATGAGGAAAAGAGACTGGAAGCTTTTGAGATGTGGATATGGAGAAGAATGGAACGTATAAAATGGGCAGACGAAGTAAGAAATAAAGATGTGCTAGACAGAGTGGGTGAAAGAAGAACAATGCTGGAACTCATAAAGAAGAGGAAAAGAAATTGGATTGGCCACTGTCTAAGAAGAAACTGCCTGCTGAAAGATGCCCTAGAAGGAATGGTCAACGGAAAGAAAGTTGGAGGCAGAAAGAAACATCAGACGATAGACAATATTAAAGTAAATGGTGTGTATGCAGATACAAAAAGGAAAGCTGAGTTAAGGAAAGAGTGGATAATGCTGAGTTTGCAGTGAAAGACCTTTTCTTGAGCAGAACACTATGAATGAATATCTTAATATATAAACATTTCGTGTCACGTTGTTTGTCCGCGATGGAATCCTAAACTACTGAACCGATTTTAATAAAATGTTGCACACTGCGTGCAGTTTGATCCAACTTGAGACTTAGGGTAGTTTATAACTAAATTTATAGTCGCATTATTTGTTTATTGCAAATTATTTGTTTATTATTTAACAAAGAGTTATACTTATCTGTGAGTTCCATACGATTCTAACAGATGGCGGTGTAATTATCTGTGAGTTCCATACGACTCTAACAGATGGCGGTGTAAGGTCATTTGGTAAGGTAATTGGTTTATTATTTAACAAAGAGAGATCCAGATGGCTGTGCTTTTTGTTGCAACCGCGAATTTCAATTGAATTACAAATATTGATTATTCCATAATTTAAGTGTGTTCAGTGTTTATTTTCAATATTATTAATTTAGTTTGTAAGTATTAGTTTTAAGTAATCTGGCTGAAAGACAGCAACGTAATTTAAATTTTTAACGTATATCTTAGCCACAGCAACGCGTGGCCGGGACTTCTAGTATAATATATAAGGACGACCTAGACATAGGTGGGAGGATAAAATTCGACTGGATCTTAGTAAATTCAATGGGTTGAGGACAGGAACTAGTGGAGGTACGTATTGTTAGTACATGCGTCATTGAACCTACGGGTTCCATAAGCCATAGTGTGAGTTGTTATAGTTGAGATGGAATTAAGGATTTCTCGATGCGGCCCACATGCCGCTGGACGTGTGGGATGAGCAAGTGGAGGGCGCGGCAATACACAGAGAATGTTCTTATTTAGAAAATTACTCTGTATCATCGCTGTTACCAAAATAACATTCAGCAAATACCAAAGGAGCAAACAATCACCGAAAGAGTTTCTATCAGATGGTTGCCTGTAATGAGTATCGAATTCGGTAAGGACCGAGTTTAAATCCCGGTATGCAAATATTACAAATACATTGGATTAAAAAAAATATTTTGCCGTCACTATCAATATATTTATATTTGATTCCTGTTTGGTTCGTTTTCCGGGCTAAAAGGCAGCGGTCCGGTTTTCTTGAAACACGACGTTTCGTCTACTACAGGGTAGACATCTTCAGGAGATATTAAATGTGTTTTTATAAATATTCCCTGAGAGAAGTTTAATAATAATAATAATAATAATAATAATAATAATAATAATAATAGTAATAATAATAATATTATTATTATTATTATAACAACGACAAGAATTAATCGTTATCTCAGTAAAAATTAAATAAATTTAATCATAAAATGGAATTTTAAATTTATAAATAAAAAAATGTTTTGGTGATGGTAATTATGTATTATAAACAACCATGTCTTGAAAGTCCACCGCTGTGGTCTCGAGGTAGCGTGCTGCCTTGTCACGCAGCGGTCCCGGGTTCGATCCCCGGTCGGGGCAGTTTTTCTGGGTGAGGTTTTTATCGGGGTTTTTCCTCATCTGTAAGACAAATGTCAGGAAAACTTTAAGGCCCAAACGGTCCCCGAAATCATATGGCCATCATCATCATCATCCTTTACCGGTGTGGAAAGCAAACGGGAAGCTACCACACCTACAATTCCCTAGTAAAGCTGCAAGGATAGCATGAAAATGCTACGATGGCAGTGAAGGACCTGCCTTCGGGCAGAATTACTATGGATGGATGTCTTGAAAATGATCTCACACAAGGAGATTGAAACGTCGACTTGAATAAATTTATTTTTTGACTGAGATAACGATTAATTCTTGTTTATTTTCTGGAGATGTTGCGTGCTCTCTGTGAACTCTTAAAATTCGTCTGCAGTTCACAGAGAGCACGCAGAATACCACGAAGATGTCTACTGCAGTAGTAGGCGAAACGTCGAGATTCAAGAAAATCGGACCATGGCCAATTAGCCCGGAAGACGAACCAAGCAGGAATCAAGACACCGGCCGTGAAAGCCTACAATCTTACTTTTAAGTTAATCAGTAGTATTATGAAAAAAAAAGACGATTTCTAAATATATAGGAACGATAATAAACATGATGGAAATGAAGAGTGAAATTTAAACATAGGCTAAACTCTAGAAATGCATCCTATTATTATCCACTACAAGGATTCTTTGCCATTTCAAATTCTCTAAAAAATGGTAAACTGAAAATCACAAAGTAAAATATTAAAATACTAGCAAATACCCGGCGTGCGCTGCTACGCCTATATAAGTGAAAATTAATGTGCTTTTATGTTTAGTTAAATAAGTCAAAGGAAAAATTGATATAGTAATTATTCTTAGATACCCCGTGCTGTTCACCCGGCGTTGTCCGGGAATCTACTCATCCCGATTTTCTTGGCATAAATGAGCTAAAAGACGAAAATTAATGTACTTCGTATGATTAGTTGAATAAGTAAAACGAAAAATAAATATAAATGTATATCGTAATTAATTTAAGATTCCCCGTGCTGATTACCCGGTGTTGCCCGGGAATCTACTTATCTCGATCTTCTTAGCATAGGCCTAAATGAGCTAAAAGACAAAATTCGTTATTATGAGTTATCCGTAAAAAGAATACCCGTTATGTGCCGCTATGCTTACACAGGAATCTACGTACTTGTCTCGATCTTCTTGGCATCAATGAAAGACAAAAATGGTTATTGTGAGTTATCCGTAAGAGATAAACATATGCTGCCGCGGACTTTTTTGTAGAGCTTTTTGAGATATTCAATTCTGTGTACACTAATTTTGTGCATTTGTTATGGCTTAGGCAACGTTTGTCATTTAAGCGTCCAAAGAGCTACTTTTTTTCACGTTTTTCATTCCAAAGAGCGATTTTTAAGGGTGTAGGAGTTGAGTATCACAACTCTCTTATAAGCTATTTTCATCCCGGGAATCTCCCGAACATTTTACAAAAAAACCATCACAATCCGATCAACGGTATGGCCGCGCATAAAGCACGAACAAACAAACAAACAAACAAACAAATAAACATTAATTTTTATATATTAGATATGCGCTACTCTGCTAAAGATGGAAGTCGCTTTCCGAAAGCCCTACAGTTTTTTAAAGTTAAAAAAAAGACCTAGTTCAGGACGTCGGCACCTGCCAGGTAGCTATTTTAATACTTTACTTTGTGTCCACCGCTGTGGTCTCGGGGTAGCGTGCTGTCTTGTCACGCAGCGGGCCCGGGTCCGATCCCCGGTCGGGACAGTTATTCTGGGTGAGGTTTCTATCGGGGTTTTTTCCTCACCTGTAAGACAAATGTCAGGAAAACTTTACGGCCCAAACGGTCCCCGAAATCATATGGCCATCGCAATCATCATCATTCATATTCATCTTAGGTTAAACTAAGGATTAGGGACTCTCCTGGCGAACCATTATCATCATCATCGCCCATCATATCATCAGGGCAACGTAACCCCGCCTTCCAGGCGCACCAATCTCAGAAGTGGGATACAAGTACGCCATGCCAGGAGAGAAACCAGGAATGTCGAAAGACAAACCTGGGGCATTTGGAAAAAAAATAAAATAAATAAATAAATAAATACTTTACTTCGTCTGTATTTACCTCAATAGAATGTTAATGAATTTTATCAGTATTTATTAAAATATATAAAACAGCGATTACATTATTTATATTATATTTATGCGAAACATGGTATATTTAAGGCAAGAAAACAGATTACGAATATTTCAGAATAAAGCACTTATGAACGTTTTTGAACCAAAGATAGACGAACAGACAGAACAATTGAGGAATCAACATAGAAGTGAACTATATGACATTTGTGGGACAGTGTATATTTTTAAAAAAATACTAATATTCTATTTTATTATATACAACTTTCCTCATTAGAGGATTGCCTCAAGGACAAAGTGATACAATTAATTTTTGGAATTGATGAAATACAGTATTCTGTCCTAGGGCAGGTCTTTCACTGCAATAGCATTTTCATGCAATGTTTACCATCTTTACTAGGGAATTATAGGTGTGGTGGCTTCCCGTTGTTTTCTACACCGTGGGATGATGATGGCTATATGATGTTCGGGGACCTTTTGGGCCTCAAAACTTCCTGGCATTTGTCTTATAGGTGAGGAAATACCTCACCCGGAGAATCGAACCCGGGACCGTTGCGTGAGAAGGCAGCACGCTACCTGAAGACCACAGCGGTACTATCACCATCATAATTGGCTCGACAGTCCCATGTGGACCTTGGCCGCCTTCAGAAGCTTATGCCAGACTTCCCTGTTATGACCTTCTTTCTTCCAGTTTTTTATTTTTAAAATCTTAATGTCTTGAATTATACCACCCTCCCATCTTAATTTAGGTCTTCCAACTTTTCTGGCCAATAGAGGTTGCTCTTTGTAAATTCTTTTTGTAATCCTTTTGTTGTCCATATGAATAATGTGTCCAGCCCAGGCCAATCGATTAACTTTAACAAAATTCAGAATATCTGGCTGATTGTACAGTTTATACAATTCATTATTGTATCTCTTTCTCCATGCATTATTTTCTTTCTTCTTCTTCTTCTTCTTCTTCTTGTAAGCCTATATTTTCCTTAACAGAGATTTAGGCGCTCTCCCCCTACAGGGAAGATTTGAACCATACTAATTTAGTTACACTTGTTTTCGTACAGATGCCATTTGAGTGGTCCGTGGTCAGCGTTCCGCCTCATACTGACGTCTAGGAAACCAAGGTAGTACTAGGACGGGAAAATTCGGTAAATTTTGCTTAGAGGCCTTTTCATTCAGGCTTAAGGATTTTTTACGAGCCTGAAAATTTTCAGACTCGGGACCCATGGCTTAAAGTCCCTCCCGGAGGACTTGCTCCTTGGATTTTTCCATCCTAAAAAAATCCATCGACCCCGGCCGGGTTTGAACCCGCAAGCCTCGGGACCAGAGGTAAGGAGCATAACCACTAGACCACCGCGGCCGACTTTTTTTTTTCTTTCACGGCACCAAAAACAGCGGTAGTATAAGTACCTGATATATCAGTCTGCCTCAATTAAAATTGATTTTTTATTTAAAAACACTTTGTCAATTAGTTAAAAACCATGTAGGCCTTTCAGAACATATTCCATCATCGGCATGTCATTTAATACTGACGTTGGCGTATAAATTGTATAATTGTATAAATAAAAACACTAATCTGAAGGAAACGCATGACTACATAGACAATAGAATCTCTCGGCCTACTGGAAACTAGGAAATATTCAAGATACGATAGCCTATGACCTTTGAATGTAAAGTGTCCATAAATGAGAATAATAAAACAATAACGTATAAGGTCACTGTACTAATATTAATAATTTACCGCACTTATTAAAGCTCTAACAACTGTATTAATTGATATATATCTAGTATTCTTCTTCTTCTTCTTCACTTCCTGGTTTAGGCAAGAGTTGCCTGTTCCGTTATTATTATTATTATTATTATTTTAAAACTACAAGCTCGATAGGCCTAGAAGATCCTTGGCCTACAATCCGGCTGCTGGCCTCACATCCACATGTGTTAATCATCTAGCCAGTGTAGGAGTGACGTGGTCAGCATGTCGGGTCCCCCAGCCGGTCTTCTCAACCTGGAGTTTCTACTTATTGTAGCTACTCAAATGCCTCACGATGCTGGATGGGCACTGGTCCCATACTGACCGAAATTCCATGAGAAAATTTCTTCCCCCATGGAGACTCGAACCAGCGCAACTCCCGTAGCTCTGCGCCAAGGCTTCTTGCCTTAACCACTCGACTACGGCACTTGACATAATAGATAGATAGATCATCGATTGATTAATGTCTTTGACATCGTCCGATTCCTAATAGCCAATTTTGTCGGTCCATCCAATCTCCTGGTTGTAGATGTTTCTCCTTCATATATAAACATATTCCCTGACTCCAGGAGGTTTTAAGTCTTCCTCTGCTTCGTCTTCCCTCAGGTTTCCATTTCAAAACAGATTTTGGTAGTCGATCCTCTTCCATTCGCTGGACATGTCCGTACCATCTTAATTGCTGAGTTTTAATATAATCTAAAATAGTGTCTTCAATCTTCATTTTCATAATAATAATAAATAATAATAATAATAATAATAATAATAATAATAATAATAATAATAATAATAATTATATTATTATTATTATTATTATTATTATTATTATTATTATTATTATTATTATTATTATTAGCAGTAGACAAGGTACAACTTTCCACTAGGGCATTGGTGTTAATCAAGTATTGATATATATTTTTTTTTTTGTATTGTAAGCCCATGTTTTCCCTTTACAGAGATTTAGGCGCTCTCCCCCCACAGGGAAGAATTTAAACCATACTAATTTAGTTACACTTGTTTTCGTATAGATGTCATTTTTTTTTGAGTGGACCGTGGTCAGCGTTCCGCCTCATACTGACATCTAGGAAACCAAGGTAGTACTAGGACGGGAAAATTCGGTAAATTTTGCTTAAAGGCCTTTTCATTCAGGCTTAAGGATTTTTTTACGAGCCTGAAAATCTTCAGACTCGGGACCCACGGCTTAAAAGTCCCTCCCGGAGGACTTGCTCCTTGGATTTTTCCGTCCTAAAAAATCCATCGACCCCGGCCGGGTTTGAACCCGCGACCCTCGGGACCAGAGGCAAGGAGCATAGCCACTAGTTCACGTATTAAAATTTCTAGTAGGAATTAATTACCTCGAGAACATTTTTGCTAATTAGTAAAACCAAAACATCATCATCATCACTCCAGGGATTAGGCAATTGCCCGTTCCGACTTCATAATGCATCAGCCCAACGTCTTCTAGGTCTTCCAACATCACGCCTTCCTCTTGCTTCATAATTTCTTTCTAACAATGGATATCTCTCCTTACTCATTCCATCCATGTGATCAATCTATTTCTGTCTGTAATTCGCGACTTTATCCAATAAAGGCTGTACTTTCAATTCTTCTCTTATATCCTCATTTCTTATTCTATCAAGTCTTGTACATCCTTTTACTTGTCTTAGGAACCGCATCTCTGCCGTCTGTATTCTATCCTTCTGTCTTTTCACTGGAGCCCAAGTTTCACATCCATACAATATTGTGGGAACCGCCATAACATTATACATTTTTATCTTGGTTTCTTTTCTAATTTTATTTTTGAATATTCTCTGTATTGTTCCACACACCGCCTGGAATTTATTTATTTTGGAGTCAATATCTTTTTCCACATTGTAGCCAACATCACAGCCCAAATATTTGAAACTAGACACCTGTTCTATACTTTGATTTTCTAAAATAATTTTGGATCTCACTGGATCTCTTCCTCTAAAAGCCATGGTCTTCGTTTTCCTTACAGACATCTTTAGATCGTATAATTTACATATTTCATTTAATGCATGCATTGATTTCTGTAAGTCGTCTTCATTTTTCTGTATTATGATTACATCGTCAGCAAATAGAAGATTATTTATGCACACTTTATTATCCATTCTTATTCCTGGATTTACTAAAACTTTCCATTTATTTAAAATATCGTCTATATATATTAAACAAAGTGGGTGATAAACTACATCCTTGTCGTAATCCAGTATTTGTTTTGATTGCATCTGTTCTTTTGAATCCGGTATCTATAATTATATTTGTGTCTTCATATAATTTCTTTATTAAAACCAAAACATATTTAAATAATTAGAATTTAATGGTGAAATTGGCGATTCTGAAAGAATTAGACGCACGCTCTCTAGTGACAGTACTACCAAATCGCGTGACGACCAGAGTTCAGTTGCCGTCCAGCTGCGGTGCAGTGCGGATATATATAAAGCATGGTGCTACCACAACACGCTACTTAACATAATGTGCTCCTCTTATAAATCGCAATGTGCTCTTTTCACCATTTTAGTGCTACACCTAGGTACGTACTTCCATTACGCATATTTAATTTATAAAACAGTGATTCTTGAAATTATATGGATGCGAAAAATGTGCACTTACTTTATAAGAAACGATTGCGATCATTCGAAAATAAAGTAATCAATTGATTTGGTATTTACTTCATTATGTTTAGTGATTAGATAAAATAAAACTGTTAAAATTTTATATGATTTTTATATTTATTTTAACATAAATTCGTCACAGCTGTTTGGGAATTTTGTACCTTCTTCAGACGAATACTATGAATACAAATTAATGTTATTAGTTTTTTTTATTATATACAACTTTCCTCATTAGAGGATTGCCTCAAGGACAAAGTGATATAGACATTTTTTTGAATTTATGAAATACATTTAGTAAATACATTTAAAAAAAATTCAAATTGTAGGCGTAATTGAAGTATACATACCACAAAGTAGAAATGTTGTAAAAATGGTTTCTTAAAATTGAAATTGATCCTCTAATGGTAGCGATGGCAATTTTAGAAAGATACACCCTGTCCAAATCTAAGGAATTCCAAAATTTGGCTAGGAATCCTGGTATAGTACCTCTTGCCCCGATCATCAATCCTGTGACAGTTATACTATATATATATATATATATATATATATATATATTATAATTAAATGTTTAACATTGAGCAATGCAAGTTCGAATCCCGCCCAGGCATTTATTTTTCTTATCATACCACACACACACACACACACACACACACACACACACACACACATATATATATACACACACACACACACACACACTCGAGTATGTAACAAGTGTAACTATGCAACTGAATATAAACAAAAATTATTATTTTACTATAATTTTTTTTCTTCCTTCCAAGTATTAGGCCAAGGCCTGTTACGATCCTATAGAAGATTTTCCCTCCAGCGTTTCATAGGACGGCCCAGTGATCTTCGTCCTCTTGGTATATAATTATAAACAGCTTTGGGGATCCGATTTGAACTCATTTTTTCAAGATGGTGTTTCCAATTTAGTTGGTACTGTTTAATATATTCCAAAATTGGCGTAGTCTTCAATTCTTTTAAGATATCGGTGTTCCTTTTCCGATCCCATCTGGTGTAACCCGCTGTTCTGCGCATGAATCTCATTTCACAAGCCGTTATTCTGCTTTCATGTTGTCTTTTTAGCGTCCATGCTTCACTACCATAGGTCAACACTGGTCTAGCCAAAGTATTATATAAAGTAATTTATTAAAGAAACAGCTATTACGAATTTGTATTAAAATAAATATGAAAATCGTATATAATTTTAACATTTTAATTTAATTTAATCACTAAACAAAACGAAAATAAAGTGCTTACAAATACTTTTGAACTAAAGAGAGACGAATAGACAAATGGGTATTTGTGTACAAAGCGCCCTTCTGAACCAGTTCGAACTGGCACGTAGCATACAATCCCCAAATAGCAACTTGCCAGAAAAATAATTTTAAAAAGTTGCCGAGAATCTAGATTCTAGCCCGTCGGGGCAGTTTTTCTGGATGAGGTTTTTCCTCACCTGTAAGACAAATGTCAGAAAACTTTAAGGCCCAAACGGTCCCCGAAATCATATGGTCATCATCATCATCCTTATCATTATCATCATCATCATCCTTCACCGCTGTGGAAAGCAACGGGAAGCTACCACACCTACAATTCCCTAATAAAGCTGCAAAGCATAGCATGAAAATGCTATGAATGCAGAATTACTATGGATGGATGGATATATCAAAAGGGCGCTTTTACACTATTAGCGAAAAGTGAATGGAGGAAACTAGATGGGAAACTAGATAATATAATAATAATTGTTAAGTCTCGTTCACTGCGATTGGCAGGACATGTGGCATAAATGGGGTATGAAATAGAGGCATGGAAACTTCTTGTATGAAAACCAGAGGATAAGTGCCAAGTTGCCGAGTACCTACGTAATCTAAACTTATAAACCTAATCTAACACATCTAATCTACCTAATATAGATCAGAAGGGAGCTTTTTACACAATTATCGACAAGTGAATGGAGGAAACTACATAACAAGATCTTTATGGGAAAGTAGGTAATATAATAATAATTATTATTATTATTGTTAAGTCTCGTTCACTGCGATTGGCAGGACATATGGCACGAACGGGATATGAAATAGGAAAATGAAACTCCTTGTATGAAACCCGGAGGAAAAGCGCCAAGTAGTGTCAAGAATGAAGAGGAAGAATAATATTAACAAGGTTTTGAAGGGGAGTCCATCAGGGAATGAATAGAAAATATTAACTCAGGATAGAGATATATGGGGAGCTTATGTCCGCGCAGCCATGAACTGATAGTGATAACCGCCTAATAATCGTCTAGTTATGCACATTAAATGTTAGTTATATGAAGCGATGGGGCACGCCGTAGCGTAGTGGTTAAGGCACTGAGCTACAAGCCGGAGGGTCGAGGGTTCAAGTCCCGTTGGGGTCAGGATTTTTAAACTGACCCAAACCCTCTGGCGGCACTATGGCCCTGGGGTCGACTCAGCCTCTAACTGAAATGAGTACCAGACGCTTGTTCTGGGGTAAAGGCGGCCGTCACGCAGGGCTGACAACCCGGCTGACATAAAGTGCCGATTGTCTAGAAAAAAAAGTGGGAGCCTTAACCTCCTACCACCCCAAGGGCCTCCTGAGGCCTGTTGTGGGATCACTTTTTTTATATGAAGCGATGCCAGTCCGTCTCGATGGCTTATGGGTTACCAACCTCAAATATACGCGTGTTCAAACCCGGCCGGCTCGATGGTGTTTTCTAACCCACTCACTCCATTAACCATCACTTGGGACACGCTACCTGAGCTTCACAGCGACACGACCTATCGGATGGGGGATTTTAACTATGGAACACATATATACAATTTTGAAAAAACAAAAAATACTGGGAATTTTTTTGTTTGCAAATGCCCCAGGTTGTCTTTCGACATTCCTGGTGTTCTCTCCTGGCATGATGTACTTGTAACCCACTTCTGAGGTTGGGGCGCCTGGAAGGCGGGGTTACGTTGCCCCGATTATATGATCGATAATGATGATGATGATTAGAGACCGGATGTTAGGGAAAATGTCTACAGTTATTTATTAGAGATATTGTAAAAGTGGCTTTATATAAGTTTATACCTACGAACTTTACCGGCTATTTTATTTTAACGTAAGGCTGTAAAAATTTACGTTGTACATTTTTGTAAGAGCCTATTTTGGATATTTAGTGCCTATATTATTGATTTTTAGTGCCTTTTTGCCTGCCTATTTTGAATTTTTTAAGTGCCTAACATCCGGACTCTAATGATGACAGTGATGCGCCAGGAGAGTCCCTTATCCTAAGCTTAATCTAGGATGAATATGAATGATGATGACTGCGATGGCCATATGATTTCGGGGACCGTTTGGGCCTTAAAGTTTTCCTGACATTTATCTTACAGGTGAGGAAAAACCCCGACAAAAACCTCACCCAGAAAAACTGTCCCGACCGGGGATCGAACCCGGGCCCGCTGCGCGACAAGGCAGCACGCTACTTTGAGACCACAGCGGTGGACTTGGATCGATAAATAATAATGGTGAGTGGAAAATACAACAAAGAATTATATGACAAAAACAATGAACCTGATCTTGTCACTTTTATTAAATTAAAGAAATTGGAATGGTCTGGCCATGTACAACAGGCCGGGCAGCAAAATGGTGCTTGCAGCAAGTTGTATGGGGAATAAACGAGTTGGATGACCTAAAAAAACGATGGGAGGATGGTATTAAGGAAGATGTTGCAAACCTGCTTAAGTGTCGCAACTGGAGGCTTGCTGCGCAAAATAGAAATGATTGGAGGCAGAAGATGGAAATGTCTGTTCCCTTCTAAATAACTTGATGGCATCTCTAAACCGCTGCAACCTAACCAAGTTTCATTTATTAACCAGACCTTTTTAATTAATAACGGAAAAAAAATGTTAATATTGTTATTCTTGTTAAGGGAGGCCAAATCTCGAATTTGAGCCAATCAGCCACTGGATGAATGGATCACATACATACTTTTTTTTGACCACACAAGGACATGGAGGGCCTCCCCGAATTAGCGAAGAGTTCAATGTCAGGGCCTCCTACAAGACGACACAACATTACGACGAAACATCAATCACACACATATTAATTCTGAATATGACAATGATGATTATGGTGTCTAGATGATGTTCGGGGACCTTTTAGGCCTTAAAGTTTCCTGGCATTTGTCTTACAGATGAGGAAAAACACAGCCCGCTGCGTACAAGGCAGCGACACTACCTCGAGACCACAGCGGTGGACCCGATGAATTTTAAGGGAATAAAAATCCTTTTGAAAGAAAAATTAAGCCGGGATACCGTAAAATAAAAACCCAAGTTCCAAATTATGTCTCGAAGAAAAATTTGTCGACAATTACGCGCCCGGATTTATTGCATAGCTAAACTAATGACTTTAGATGTAAAATAGCGTCTTTAAATAAAATATAAACTCAGTGATAAGTTACATTTTTTTTTCTAGTTTATATTCAATATGTCCACCGCTGTGGTCTCGAGGTAGCGTGCTGCCTTATCACGCAGCGGGCCCGGGTTCGATCCCCGGTCGGGGCAGTTTTTCTGGGTGAGGTTTTTATCGGGGTTTTTCCTCACCTGTAAGACAAATGTCAGGAAAACTTTAAGGCCCAAACGGTCCCCGAAATCATATGGCCATCACCTCCATCATCATCGTCCTTATCATTATCATCATCATCTTTCACCGGTGTGGAAAGCAACGGGAAGCTACCACACCTACAATTCCCTAGTAAAGCTGCAAGCACAGCATGGAAATACTTTGATTGCAGTGAAGGACCTGCCTTCGGGCAGAATTACTATGGATGGATGGATATTCAATATTCTTAATTTCGTAATTTTTCTATGGTATTATTTCTACATCTGCTTGTAAATGTAAAATGTTCGGACACTAGTTCCTTTCTGAATCCGAGACTGAAACACCCAGGGATAATTTTTTTTAAGCGTAAAAATTGTCTGTATACTTAAAAGAAAGTAAAAATCTGTGTAGTAATATATTTACAGAAGCCTAGAATTAGATACATCTTTGTAAAGCTTGTCACTGACCTACGAAATTGAAGGCATGTGCTTAAAAAAATACAATTACAATAATGTACACATACGAAGCACGCAATACTTTCTTCAAGTCCTCTACATAGTAATAATTGTTTTACATGACGCTAGAAAGTATTTTCGGAGAGATGAAAAATATTTCACTCTGCCAGTCTGAAATAATTTTACATGTTTTACATAAATAAGGAATAATAATTTGAAGTTTTAATTAACATATTTTATCTTCGTTTAGCTATGAACAAAGTCTGTAACACCTCTTTAAGAAACCAAAGTATTCTGTAAAATTACACTAATTTTCAGATAATGGGTTTAATGCCCTCAACGTAAATTGGTCTAAATGGAAATAACTGAGTTCTGTGTAATATATAGATTACAAGATAAAAACCGCATGCTATTATACTTTACAGAGACACTTTGTCATCCCACCTTCTCTCAACAAAGTTTACACCAAACATATATTGAAAAGTTATGCCAGGTATTTTGTAAAATTAAATTAAATTTTCAGATACTGGACTTAATGTCCTCAACTTAAATTTGTTCTAATTGGAAATAGGCGCCTTTAAGTAAATGTATAGATTACAAGTATCAGTTCAGTCGTTTAGGAGTAGTTCAGTGACGTACACACGTACAGAAGAAATATCTATATATTAATACGCGAAGAAAAAACTTTGTACCCCTTTTTCAGCACATTGCGCGAACGAAGGAGTGTGATCATCTTCTTCTTCATCTTAAGGCACGACAACTTCAAAGGTGAAAGTTTTGGCCTTCTCAACAATCCTCCTCCATGCCAATCTGTCTCTTGCCATATTCAAACTAGTCACTTTCATTTTCTTTAGATCGTTCATTGTGTCATCCTCCCATCTGATCTTCGGTCTTCCAACAGCTCTGCCTCCTATAGGTTTCCATTTGTAGAGTTTCTTGACCAGTCTCTGATCATCCAATCTTATCAAATGTCCAAGTCAACCAATTCTGAGAGATCTTATATGGTTTGCTATGTTCTGATTTTTGATTATTTTTAGTTCGTTATTTGTTTTGATTCTCCAACAGTTACCAGTTCCTCTGTTTGGTCCAAATATTCTTCTTAAAAATTTTCTTTCAAAAATTAGTAATTTCTGCTTTATTGTTTCTTTTAGGACCAATTTTCACAAGCATATGTAACTACTGGTCTAATGAGTGTTTTGTATAACTGGAGTGTGATAATTGGCATAATTAAAGTTCATATAGAGAAGGAATGCAGAAAAATTAAAATTTATAATAATACAATATAATAATAATAATAATAATAATAATAATAATAATAATAATAATAATAATAGCTTTATTTTACCTAGCAGAGTTAAGGCCTTGTCTGCCACTCAGTATAATATGTGTTACAAATAATTTAAATTAAACAAAAAGTAAAATAAATTCCTGTTGGGTTTGTCTTTCGAGCTAACCTGCCGTGAAAGCCTACAATTTTACATAAAATAAATTGTGTGTAAGGAATTTATTACTCATTCTGTTGTGTACTCATTCATTTGTTTACATTCATACTGAAAGTGCATTGTTGCAAGAAGAAAATTGTACAGCAGCAATATGAATTGACTTACTCTCGCGTATTTATTATTAGTGGTTTAAAAGAAGTGAGTACATTTTATTATTTGAATTTAAATTAAACCCTGTCTAATCTTGGTTTCAGTAATTTCATTACATTTGTTTTATATTTACATATTCGCACCTAATTCCATTATGCCTCGACATAGAACATTGACGGGTCGGATTGAGAGACGAAGAAGGGATATATATTCTTCCCATGCACATAATAATAGGCCAAATGCAAATTTAGATAGTATAAATAGTACACAAATGTCAAATGACGCGTTATTGTTTGTAAATAAGGCTTAGCCAAGCTATACCACACATTTCCTATCGTTCGTAATTTAAAAATAAATCGAAAATTAATGCATAATGACATTTGTGACAAACTTAAACATTTAATGAATTTTGGTCGAATTTCGACCGCTGGGCGACCACTAGTATATATAATTTAGTTATTGTTGAGTCATAATATAAATTATTTTACCTTGTAGAAAACATGCAACTTTTTTCTATATTTATCAACAACTATGCGTGCTGCAAATATTGGCTATAATTTCATGTATTAATTATCACAATATCTTGAATAAATAATTATACGTATAAATTGTTTGCCATATATTGAGGTTATGTAAATACTTTTTTTTTTGCATAACCTACATAGATACTTCTAGGATTAATTTTAAATCACAATTGAGGTTATGTAGTATTTTCTTTTTAATATTAAAGTAAGTACCCGATATGCCTATATCTGCCGTCCTCATTAATGTAGAACGTTATCTGAAAGGCTTACAAGGTTTTAACTATTTAATACACAAGTGATCATCTTGGTGATAAAATATTAAAATATATATACAGTCAATATGCCCATTTCACCATTTATGAAATTGGATGCAATGACTGTGATATGAAATATGTTGGGCAAACCAGAAGATCCATTTTAACTAGATTTAATGAACATATAGCCCATTTTAGACTTAACAGAATTGAAAAATCTGGAGTTGCCCAGCATATTTCTGATTACGGTCATGCTATCAATAAAAGTAACCTCAGACTGATTCGTTCGGTCATTGATTTCAAATTCCTTGACGTCCTTGAAAGTTTGGAAATTTATAAAAATAAGGATAAAATCATGAATAAAGACAAGGGCCCTATTCCGTACAGCACCCTCTTTTCTTTAATTGAAACAAAAGAGGATTAGTTTTATTATGTTTTATTGTTTACTTATGAATGTTGCGTCATGTGACGTAGTTTGTTTTTAACTGAATTTGTTTATTTATTATTATCAATTTTGTCTTCAGTCAATATCTGGTCTTGAGAATGACAGCTTGGCTGTGGAAACTTGTTGACCATTTTAAAACATTAATTGGTGAAATGGGCATATTGACTGTATATATATTTTAAGGTTTTAACTATTTTTTTTAAACAGAAATCATTTTAATTGAGAACGATTGATACATCAGGTACTTATTTTAATTTAATAGAAACTATGTAATATATAACCATCTTATTGAAGCATATAATAAAGGTTCTTCCACTTCTATAAACATGACTAGTTAAAAAGTACGTCACAGCGTAAACTGAGCGAATTTCTCCTTATATCTAAGTTGAGGTTATGTAAATACTTTTTTTTTTTAGCAAATTTTATAATACGCTAGCTAATACCCGGCGTGCGCTGCTACGCCTAAATAAATGAAAATTAATGTGTTTTTATGTTTAGTTGAATAAGTGGTACGAAAAATAATTATAAAATTATATTTTAGATACCCCGTGCTGATAACCCGGGAATCTATCGACTTATCCCGATCTTCTTGACATAAATGAGTTGAAATATGAAAATTAATGTGTTTTATGTTTAATTAAATAAGTGAATGGAAGCATTTATATCGTAATTATTTTTAGATACACCGTGCTGTTTACCCGGCGTTGTCCGAGAATCTACTCATCCCGATCTTCTTGGCATAAATGAGCTGAAAGACAAAAATTAATGTACTTCTTATGATTAGTGGAATAAGTAAAATGAAAAATAATTATAAAGTAATATCGTAATTACTTTAAGATTCCCCGTGCTGATTACCCGGTGTTGCCCGGGAATCTACTTATCTCGATCTTCTTGGCATAGGCCTAAATGAGCTAAAAGACAAAATTCGTTATTATGAGTTATCCATAAAATAATACCCGCCATGTGCTGCTACGCTTGCACAGGAATCTACTTGTCTCGATCTTCTTGGCATCAATGAAAGACAAAAATGGTTATTGTGAGTTATCCGTAAGTGATAAACATATGCTGTTGCGGACTTTTTTGTAGAGCTTTTTGAGATATTCAATTCTGTGTACATTAATGTTGTGTATTTGTTATGGTTTAGGCAGCGTAAGCCATTTAAGGGTCCAAAGAGCTACTTTTTCACGTTTTCCACTACAAAGGGCGCTTTTTAAGTGTGTAGAGAGTTGAGTATCACAACTCTCTTATAGCCTATGTTCATCCCGGGAATCTCCTGAACATTTTGCAAAAAGACCCATCACAATCGGATCAACGGTATGGCCGCGCATAAAGTACGAACAAACATTCATTTTTATATATTAAATAACTATCTTATATGATTTAATAAACTAATGATCTTCTTGGTGATAAAATCGTAAAACATGTAGTCAATATATCCAATTCACCAATTATATCACCATCTTATAAGATGTAAATATTTTTTTAAAATATTAAAATAAGTATTTGATATATCAGTTGTCCTCAATTAAAATGGACTTCTGTTTTAAAAAAACTTTTTCAATTAGTTAAAACCATGTAGGTCTTTCAGAATATGTTCCATATTAATTGAGAACAACTGATATATCAGGTACTTATGATATTGTCCACCGCTGTGGTCTAGAGGTAGCGTGCTGCCTTGTCACGCAGCGGGCCCGGGTTCGATTCCCGGTCAGGACAGCCTCCTGGGTGAGGGTTTTTTTTCGGGGTTTTCTCTCACCTGTAAGACAAATGTCAGGAAGCTTAGAGCCCAATGGTCCCGAAAATAATCCGGCCATCATCATCATCATCCTCCTTCGCCGATGTGCAAAGCAACGGGAAGCTACCATATCTATGATTCCCTAGTAAAGTTGCAAATCATAGCAAGAAAATGCTATGATTGCAGTGAGAGACCTGCCCTCGGGCAGAATTACTATGGATGGATTATGATATTAAAAAATAATTACTACATAACCTCAATTGTGATTTAAAATTAATTTTACAAGTGACTATATAGGTTAAGGTAGCGCGCTGCCTTGTCACGCAGCGGGCCCAGGTTCGATCCCCGTTCGGGACAGTTTTTCTGGGTGAGGTTTTATCGGGGTTTTTCCGCACCTGTAAGACGAATGTCAGGAAAACTTTCAGGCCCAAACGGTCCCCGAAATCATATGACCATCATTATCATCATCATCATCCTTCACCGGTGTGAAAAGCAACGGGAAGCTACCACACCTATAATTCCCTAATAACCTGCAAAGCATCGCATGAAAATGCTATGATTGCAGTGAAAGACCTGCCTTGGGGCGGAATTACTATGGATGGATGGATATAGGTTATGCTAAAAAAAATATTTACGTAACCTCAACATATGACAAACAATCAAGATCTTGTGATAATTAATACATGAAATTAGAACCAATATTTGGAGCACGCATAGTTGTTGATAAATCTAGAGAAAAAAGTTGCATGCCTCCTGCTCAAGGTAAAATAATTTATATTATGACTCAACAATATTAAAATCAATAAATATAACTTACTACTTCAATTATTTACTCAGACTATACAGCACCTCGTCCTGAAAGATATATTGCTCTATCCCAGTATATTATGGATGAATGTAATAAAGTCTACTTTATGGTTTCATGTGATGCGTAGATTCTTCTCTCATGACCCATACTGCCATTTTTGTGTTGGGCAACTTTTAACATCTTTTTAATCCATTAAAATTACTTAATTAGAATAGTATATTGATAATCTACACTGTAAACATGTATTTGTATATTTGTGCTGGTTGAGTGGAAGGTAAAAATACACTGGAACAAAAGCACAAAATATGAAAGCTTATATCCAGTTGGTAACTATTTTCCTCGAATGTTTATTTCACAGGCAAATTTTGTAGTCTTTGTAGACTCGAAAATACCCTCATATTAATTTTTCTTTCTTTCTTTTTTCAAATGCCCCAGGTTGTCTTTCGACATTCCTGGTGTTGTCTCCTGGCATGGCGTACTTGTAACCCACTTCTGACGTTGGGGCGCCTGGAAGGCAGGTTTATGTTGCCCCGATGATATGATGGGTGATGATGATGATAGTGGTGCACCAGGAGAGTCCCTAATCCTAAGCTTAATCTAAGATGAATATGAATGATGCTGATTGCGATGGCCATATGATTTCGGGGACCGTTTGGGCCTTAAAGTTTTCCTGACATTTATCTTACAGGTGAGGAAAAACCCCGATAAAAACTCACCCAGAAAAACTGTCCCGACCTGGAATCGAACCCGGGCCCGCTGCGTGACAAGGTAGCACGCTACCCCGAGACCACAGCGGTGGACAATTTTTCATAATTTATTACACGTTCATGCATTTTATGTCTTTCGGGCTAAATGGACGTGGTCTGGTTTTATTAAAAATCTACGTTTCGTCTACTATTGCGGTAGACATCCTCAGGAGATTCTGCGTGTTCTTCGACTTGTTAACTCTTCAAATGTCAGCTGCAGACATTTGAAGAGTTAACAAGTAGAAGAACACGCAGAATCTCCTGAGGATGTCTACCGCAGTAGTAGACGAAACGTCGAGTTTTAATAAAACCAGACCACGGCCATTTAGCCCGAAAGACATAAAATACATGAATCAAAATACCTGCCGTGAAAAAATGAGGAACTCAGTTATAAGGGAGGAAATGAAGATTGAAGACACTATTTTAGATTATATTAAAACTCAGCAATTAAGATGGTACGGACATGTCCAACGAAGGAAGAGGATCGACTACAAAAATCTGTTTTGGAATGGAAACCTGAGGGAAGACGAGGCAGAGGAAGACGTAAAACCTCCTGGAGTCAGGGAATATATTTATACATGAAGGAGAAACATCTACAACCAGGAGATTGGATGGACCGACAAAATTGGCTATTAGGAATCGGACGATGTCAAAGACATAATTCAACCGATGATCTATCTATATTATATTACTGAAGTCAGTATTTATAATTATTATAATATGAATATTGCATGGCGTTATGAAGTGATGATAACAGAATTCTGCATTTTACAGCAAAATTGTCACACAATTAGTGTTTTTTGTAGCCATACCAATGTTTCAAGGAGATCTGCATTTACCATGATTTCATAAAACACTGGTCGACTAGTTACAACTTACAGTTTATTGCTAATTTACGCTACAAAACGAGGAAAACAGGAGCTTTATATTCCTGCAAGTGAATAAAATCACTCTGATTTATTAACGCGTATCTATAATTGCTTTATCTGTTACTTCACTATCTTACAAGTATCTGCATTTTTAATTAAATGTAATACACCCCCCCCCCCTCCAGTTACACCCCCTCTAACACATTTTAGAAAACAATTTCATTTTATTTCTTGGAAAAGACATAAATAAATGACGTGATCGCACTACAGGCCTTAGCAGACCTTCGGGTAGAAACAGGTTAAGGCTGTCATCTTTCTAGACAATCAGCACAATATGTCAGCCCTGTGTCTTAACCCCTAAAATGGCTGACTGACTGATTTGTGAGTGACCTAGCACTGTCCAGAGTGCTAATTTTGGAGCCAATGTTTGCTCCCTGATAGCTAATTGTTAACTTGCATTCTGTAAGGGGTTTTTTGTGCTGTCCCTAGCCTATATGGCGATTTCTTGGGGCAGTTTTGTACCCCTAGAATATATGTCTGATGCGTATTTATGTTAGAGGCTGAGTCGACCCCAAGACCATGGTATCGTCAGAAGGTTTAGGACAGTTTAAAACCCCTGACACATCGGGACTCGAACTCTCGGTCTTCCGGCTTGTAATGCATTGCCTTAATCAACGACGTGCCCTCGAAGGAGATGAATATTTGTACATTACTTTTTTTTCTCCCAAAACAGGCATTCAATTAAATTTCCAGTTTATTAAAATCGGGAGAAAAATATATTTTCTCTCTATGGAAGATAATATAGACCTATACATAACATGGATGCAAACGATGATCTAAACATTTTTTCAATGGACACCAGACGGAAGAGGTATTAGGGAAGACGCAGATCATAGTACTAAGATTTTTTTTTTTTTTTTCCAAATGCCCCAGGTTTGTCTTTTCGACATTCCTGGTTTGTCATGGCATGGCGTACTTGTAACCCACTTCTGAGGTTGGGGCGCCTGGAATTCGGGGTTACGTTGCCCCGATATGATGGGTGATGATGATAATAATGGTGCGCCAGGAGAGTCCCTAAACCTAAACTTCACCTAAGATGAATATGAATGATGATGATTGCGATGGCCATGATTGCGATTCGGGGACCGTTTGGGCCTTAAAGTTTTCCTGATATTTGTCTTACAGGTGAAGAAAAACCCCGATAAAAAACCTCACCCAGAAAAAACTGTCCCGATCGGGGATCGAACCCGGGCCCGCTGCGTTACAAGGTAGCACGCTACCCCGAGACCACAGCGGTGGACTAGTACTAAGATGTTAAGGAAGTTACTTTTTCAGAGGAAGTTAATCGAGAAATATGAAGACCGCAACAGGAAGGTGGCTTCAGATGCAAAATCTCTAAATATATTATTATTATTGTTACATAATATCAACAATGAAAAAAAATATTGTCTTATTAATATCCAGTAACTTCGAACGTGGCTATTTCCACTACTTACGGAACTTACAATTTCAGTGCCGTATTCAAGGCCTTCTACTGATCTCTATCATTAGACAACATAATCCTGTTCATATAGGCCTATTCGATAACCGGTTAAATAATTTCACAGTAATAATAGATACATTTACGTAAATCACTAATACGCAACAAAAATTCCGATTTGTTACGAAAATGAAAACATAAATTTTGGAACAATGTTGTTTCCCTTTTAACTTAAAAACAGTCATTTCTTTGTTTCCCAAAAGTAAAGTTAACGAAAAACAGCAATTTCCCCCCCTAGTTAATTTCTCTTGTTACGAATGGGCAGTTAATCTGAAGCGAAAAAAAAAATAATTGCTCTATCGGCAGCAGTTTTCGATTTTTCGCAACGAAGCTCGGTATATGGCTTCGAAATGAAACGAGAAAGATATTTTCCAATAACCAACTAGATCCATCTGTTAGGAGTGCGGTTACTGAAAACAGAATATCGCCATGTTTGTTTTCTTGCAGCGAAACACTATAAATAAAAATTTAAGCAATTTGCAAAAGAGATGTCGTAGGCTCACAAACAAATCCAATTGTAGGCCTATGTAGCGACATTAAATTTCCCTTGTTACGAGTGGGTAGTTAATCTGAAGCGAAAAATTAAAAAAAAATCTCTATCGGCAGCAGTTTTCGATTTTCGAAATGAAACGAGAAAGATATTTTCCAATAATCAACTAGATCCATCTATTAAGAGTGGGGGTTACTGAAAACAGAATATCGCCATGTTTGTTTTCTCGCAGCGAAACACTATAAATAAAATATAAGCCATTTGCAAAAGAAATGTAGGCTCAAACAAATCCAGTTGTATGTAGCGACATTAAACAAACCGGAGACCTTTTACAATTTCCCTTTATTAGAAGCAAATCGCATTTCTTCCTGGCGCTTGGTGAGGAAAGGAGTACCTCAAGGCGGCGTCCTCGCTCCTCTTCTCTTCTCGATTTATATTAATGACGTGACCAAGAAACTACAAAACTGCAAGCATCATCTTTACGCCGACGACCTACAGATTTACACACACTTTAGGCCTGACGAAATTAATGAATATATTGACAAAGTAAACACTGACCTCAGGCATATATCTTTATGGTCCAGACAATATGGGCTGAAACTAAATGTAAACAAAACGCAAGCAATAATTATCGGACATCCAAGGCTATTACACCTCATAAACAATGGCAATATGCCGGCTGTCATATTAGATAATGAACAAATTCCTTATACCGACGTCGTTAAAAACTTGGGATTTTACTTAGATTCTAATTTAAAATGGCATGAGCAAGTAAAACAAACATCATCATCATCATCATCATCATAGTACATTCACGAATTTAGGCCATTTGTTGACCTGTTTCGGCCTCAAGAGAAACACCATCCAGAAGTCTTTTGAGTGGACGTCCTGGTCTTCTTCTTCCTGCAGGTTGATATCTTAACATCTAAAAGGAT
The DNA here is from genome assembly GCA_030220185.1 of Diploptera punctata. Taxonomy (NCBI): domain Eukaryota; kingdom Metazoa; phylum Arthropoda; class Insecta; order Blattodea; family Blaberidae; genus Diploptera; species Diploptera punctata. Next base: position 236,234 of record JASPKZ010005296.1, read on the forward strand.
ATTCTCCATAATGCATTCCCTAAAGCGACTTAAACATTTTCTTCCTACAACTCTTAAAAGAATTTTAATCCAAACTTCAGTGATGCCGCATTTTGACTACTGTGACGTTCTACTAACTGACATAAGTGACGGGTTGTCGGACGAACTGCAGCGTGTCCATAATATGTGTATCAGATTCATATTTAATGTTCGAAAATACGATCACATTTCTCCATTATTCCACGAATTGTCATGGCTACATCTAAAAGAGAGAAGAAAATCGCACTGTCTACTTCTCCTATTTAAGATCCTACATACCTCGATTCCCAATTATTTATCATCCCGTTTCCAGTATCTATCCTCAAACCATAACTTAAACACAAGATCACAACATAGTCTCTTACTTAATATACCGCACCATAGGACATCACATCACTCCATGTCATATACCATCTCCACTTCTCGCAACTGGAATTCCCTACCACAAGAAATAAGGGGCTGCCGGACATTGGCATCTTTTAAAAGAAATCTAAATTTATATTTGCTCTAAAACTCGACTTCATTATTATCCAGTGTAAGATATATATATTAATTGGTGTTTCCCGTATAATGTATCATATTTATATTATTATTATTATTATTATTATCGTATCATTATTGTTATTACCCTATAAAATGTGTGTTTGTACATGACATTTACATTGCTACATTTATTGTATCTTTAACTGTTTATAATTAGTATAGTGTATATCTATATTTGTCGAATATTTATTTGTATTTGTGCTGGTTGAGTGGAAGAGAGGGCCTTATGGCCTTAACTCTGCCAGAATAAATAAAGTATTACTATTACTATCACTATAATTTCCAAACGGTCCCCGAAATCATATGGCCATCATCATCCTTCACTGGTGTGGAAATCAACGGGAAGCTACCACACCTACAATTCCCTAGTAAAGCTGCAAACATAGCATGAAAATGCTATAACTGCAGTGAAGGACCTGCCTTCGGGCAGAATTACTGTGGATGGATGAATAATTTAGGCCTACGTTGTAAGTAATGTCTCGCGCCGTAAGGCATCATGCTTGGTGCAGAGCTAAGGAACTCAAGCTGATTCAAGTCCCCATAGAACAAGACTTTTTCATCTACTCTTTGAAACAATTATATTATCCCATTTCGTTATATAAAAAGAGTTTCAATATCTAAAATAAAAATTATTATTATTATTATGTTTTTTTTTAATTTGGAACAAAACTACTACAAAGGAAACTAAAATGAAAATTTATAAGAGCATAATACAGAGTATTTTGTCATATGGAAGTGAAACTTGGTCTTTGACGGAATTACAAAAGAATACAATTAGAACAGTTGAATTTGATTATTTTAGAAGAAGCCTCCAAAAAACAAGACAGGATAAAATTAGAAATGAATTCCTTTGGAGAGAAATGAATGTCACCACATCTGTTGTTAAGAGGATTAAAAATCAAACGCTTCAATGGTATGGCCATGTACAAAGAATGGAAAAATGAAAGATGGCCAAAAAAATATATACCAGTGGTTACACCCTGGAAGAAATAAACGTGGCAGACCAAGATGGAAATGGAAAACCTACGTCAGAACTATAATGGATGATAGGAATTTGGAAGAGGGAGATTGGAATGATAGGGATAAATGGAAATTGAAGACGGCAAACCTATAAGTGGGGGAAAGCCGAAGAAGAAGATCTAAAATAAAGGGCTATTTTCCTTCTTTCTACAAAAAAAATAACTTATTCCGTCCTTTTTCTTTTTAAACTTTCCCATTATCATTTCATTCCAAGTGTATGATAATTTATATAACGCATAGAGTGTTAACTTCTTTCCTTCTTCCTCGTGGTATAAGGACTTCGCCCTGTCCTTTCGAACATTGTTGATTTATTGTGACGCAGACAACCAACTCTTCTCCCATCGTTTTGGAGTAAGTCCCAAAGGTCTTGAAATTTATATTTTCTGTCATGGGAATTTTTGCGAGTCGGTCATCAGATATTCTTAAGAAATGGTTTTTCCGTCCTTTTATTTTCTCTTTTATCCATTTTATCATAACCTTCACTAACTTAAAATAAATACAATCTTAGTATCTGATTAATTCTTCTCTTCGCTACTGGGTATTCGAACATTATAAAAATTCACACTCCGTGGGATATAAAAACAACTTGAACTATACGTCAGCAATTAAAAATCTTAGCTTTTTTTTAAATAGATGCAACACGATTAAATTGGCGTTTACATATACAATGCACTTAATACATCAGATAAAAGGAAAAATATCTTCTTGTAAGCTATTTTTCCTATTTTTTTATCTTCTTGTAAGCGAAACCTGGACATTAACAAAGGCAGATAGTAAACAAATAGAGGCTGCTGAAATGAAGATGTTGAGAGCAATAGCAGGATACCAAAGGACCGATAAAAAGAAAAACGTAGATATAAGAACAGAACTTAATATATTTAATCTCCGTGAAAGAATTAAATATTATCAAAATGCTTATCTTCAGCACGTATTACGAATGAATGAACAGCGCATACCAAGAAGAATGTATAATTATAAACCAAAGGGAGAAGAATGTTGGGAAGACCATTGAAGAGATGGAAGGACCAATTCGACCTATAATGAGATCGGAACAGGCCATTGGGCTTAATTCTTGTTAATGATGATGATGATGTCTTCTTGTAAGCTCATGTTTCCCTTAACAGAGATTTAGGCGCTCTTCCCCTACAGGGAAGAATTTGACCCATACTAATTTAGTTACACTTGTTTGCGTATATATGTCATATGAGTGGTCCATGGTCAGCGTTCCGCCTCATACTGACATATAGGAAACCAAGTAGTACTAGGACGGGAAAATCGATAAATTTTGCTTAGAGGCCTTTTCATTCAGGCTTAAGGATATTTTACGAGCCTGAAAATCTTCAGACTCTGGACCCACGGCTTAAAGTCCCTCCCGGAGGACTTGCTCCTTGGATTTTTCCGTCCTAAAAATCCATCGACCCCGGCCGAGTATGAACCCGCGACCCTCGGGACTAGAGGCAAGGAGCATAACCACTAGTCCACCGCGGCCGATTACAAGGAAATTCTTACGTTCAGTAGCATTGTTGGATAAGAAATACTTGTATAACGAAGAAATAAGAACCGAATTAAACATCTACAGTGTTATAGAAAAAATTAAATACTCAAGATCTAATTGGCTCGAACATATAAAAAGAATGACACCCAACAGACTCCCACAAATTTTGCTTTACTACCAATACAGAAGAAGAAGATATATTAGGCGCCCCATAACTAAATGGAGAGATACCCTCTCTTGATGTCGAAACAGATCTATGGCCTAATTCCATGACGCAGAAAAAGATCATCATCATTAAGGATTAGACTTAAGGTCTGTTCCGATCTCATGTTAGAAATTGGTCTGTCCATCTTTTACTGGGTCTCCCTTCATTTCTTCTTCTCCAGGGACATCAATATATAGTTTCAAGTCTCATGATAGAAAAAGAATATATACAATACATATCTACCAAAATATTCATCATCATGAACAAATTCGTTTTAGGCCATGTGGCCTGTACGGTAAACCTAGCGAAGATGGTCTTGATCTTTCCACCGATGTTTTGGTCTTCCTTGGTCCCTATGTCCAGTTGTGGTATATTGGAATGCCAATTTTGGAAGTCTATTTCTTGCCATTCTCCTCAGATGATTTTTCCATTCTTGTTGGTATCTTTGTATATCTTCATTTAAACTTGTTACTCCAAGTTTTCCTCTGATAATAGTGTTCCTTTGGTGATCCAGTCTATTAACTCCTAACAATGATCGTAAGAAGCGCATTTGGCTTACTTGAAGTTTATGAGAGTTTCTTTTATTTAAAATCCAAATTTCACTGCCGTATTTTAGAGCAGCTCTTGATGTGATGTTATGTAATCTTAGTTTTGTCTCTGTCCTCATCTGTTTACCAAAATGTCTTCGTATTACCCCATTCATTTTATTATATTTTTGTAATTTTGAATCAATGTCACTCTTATACTCTGCAAATAACCAAAATATTAAACTACAAATAAAAAATTATGATGATAATAATAATAATTATTATTATTATTTTAATTATATACAGAATTTTAATGTTTACACATCTTTCTGTGCCTAAAGTTTTATTTTAAATCTTTAGGCTTTTTAGCATTGTTATGTTTTTTGTGACGAACAGGGAGCTGGCCTGATGCATCAACCCCCAACCTGGAGGACCAGATAATTTTTGGTCAAGGTTTTCTTCCTCTAGCCTTTGTCAAACCAATGACGAACTGCAAGGCAGCAGTATCTGTACCCTAGATAAGGAGTCCTCACAGGGTACTATCATCCGGGCGTACTGAACCCTGGGTTTTTAACGAGGTTGTTACTCCTCCCCTCACCCTTTTCTAATCTGGCTTGAGACGGGCTTTGGCGGTTTTTTATAATAATAATAATAATAATAATAAGAAGAAGAAGTTAATAATAATAATCGGAAGATCTAAGAAGCGGTGGCAAATTATAATGGAGATGGAAATGAGCAATCCATGAATCTCATGATGATCTTAAAATAATTGTTAGATGACAGTTGATTACGGAAACACTCAGCTGATGTTGAAGAGGTCAATGTGCTACTAACAGTTTCAAGTCCAAACAACTGTTATTTATTATAATAGCTCACAATGCCAAGTGCAGCAGTGCACATCGACTGCTATTAAAGAAATAAATGTAACACTTTGCAGTCTTATGCAAACAGTAATTTATGAATCTTCATTATTAGAATAGATTCATACATAAAGGCTCTCAGTTTATTTTACATGAAATGAAATTGGAATTTTGGTGTTTTTCCTTTAAAACTGTTCATATACCCTTCATAATAGTGGGGCCGGACTCAAGCCCTTTTATGGTGAAGACATGCAGGTAGGAGTGCAGAACAAGCTTTCGCAAAATCTTGCTTTCGTAAAAAATGGATTGAGGGCTTTTTGCGTGGATTGATTCGAGATTTCCTTTTAATGGACATCTATCTATATTTAGTCCACCGCTGTGGTCTCGGGTTCGATCCCCGGTCGGGGCAGTTTTTCTGGGTGAAGTTTTATCGGGCTTTTTCCTCACCTGTAAGACAAATGTCAGGAAAACTTTAAGGCCCAAACGGTCCCCGAAATCATATGGCCATCATCATCATCCGTATCGTCAACCTTCACCGGTGTGGAAAGCAACGGGAAGCTACCGCACATATAATTCCCTAGTAAAGCTGCAAGCTTAGCATGAAAATATTGCAGTGAAGGACCTGCCTTCGGGCAGAATTACTATGGATGGATCTATATTTATTATTTTTTTAACATTTCTACCAAGCGGTATTTAAGATTTTTACCTTTAACGCCCCTCTCGAATAAGACTGGTTTAAATTTAAAAAAATGTATTAAAACTAATGAGAACAAATATATAATAGGTTTTCATTTAAAGGCCCTATATAACCTGGTTGAGTGGTAGACAAGGCCTTAAGGCCATAACTCTGCCAGGTAAAATAAAGCTATTATTATTATTATTATTATTATTATTATTATTATTAAGATCATATTATTTCAGGATAAAATAAATTAAAACTCTTCCACGGACAATTCTCCACTAAGGAAGCGAGATTTGGATTTTTGGATTCTAAAAAGTTCTGCTTGTGTGCTTCCCACAACAACAACAACAACAATAATAATAATAATAATAATAATAATAATAATAATAATAATAATAATCTCATCAATAATAATCTGAACAATATTTTGACCGGCTTATAAAAATACAAGTGAATGGAGAAAACTATATAATAGTGAGCTACATGATATGTATAGGAAGCCAGATAGAGAACAGTTAAGTCTCGTAGACTGCTATGGATTGGACATGTGGCACGTATGGGGGATGAAAGAGGTGCATGGAAACTTATTGTAGGAAAACCAGAGAAAACGCCCAGTTGGTAGACCAAGAATGAGGTGGAAGAATAACATTATCCATGATTGAAGGGAAGTAGATTATACAGGGGATGATTGGAAAAAAATAGCTCAGGATAGGGATGTAAGGAGAACTTGTGTCCGCGCGGTCATGAACCTAAGGGTTCAACAGAGCCAGTGAGTTAGTTATAAAAAAATACAGTCCCTCTAATATTAATGCCAGAATTTCTTATATACAGCGTATTCTAAAACTATATTGAAAGAAGATAGGCTAAAGAATTTTGTCGGTACACTGTGCAGATAAGGGGTTGTAAATTTTTAAGACACTTTACATGTTTAGAGTAAAACCCTTTTTAAACTGTTTTTCAAGGGAAAACATGAAAAATCGCTTATTAAGCGAGACATAACATTAGACGGGACATGTTAAAACATCTTTTATTGGTGTTCGGTCTGATGTTAGGGTACAATTTTTACTAGAATTGAAAACTGTACTGGTGACATAAATGTGTCTAGTGGTTATGTAGCTTGTCTCTAGTTCCGAGGGTCGCGGGTTGAAACCCGGCCAGGATCGATGGACTTTTAGGATGGAATAATCCAAGGAACAAGTCCTCCGGCAGGGACTTTAAGCCGTGGGTCCCGAGACTTAAGATTTTTCTTCTTCTTCTTCTTCGTCACGGTTTAGGCCTAATTACTAGCCTGTTCCGGCTCCAAATTGCTGCTATTTCCATCTTTTGTTTGTTCTTCCCAAGTTGCTTCTTCCTGGTGGTGAATAGTTGTATGCTGCTTCTGGTATTCTATTCTCAATCATCCTTGCTAAGTGTTCTTTCCAGTTTGTTCTGTATTTCACTATTGTTGTGTTTAATTCCTCTACTTTTAGTTGTCTTATTAAATAAGTTTAATTATATAACAGGAACACTAAAAAGAACTTTGAAAAATAAAGCCAGGAAAGACTCTATAATGAAATTATACAAGACAATGGCAGTTCCTATTATTACTTATGGATCCGAAACATGGACAGTGACAACACAACAATCTGCCTGAATACAAGCTGCTGAAATTAAATTCCTCAGACCAATAGCAGGATATCAAAGAACAGACAAAAAAACACAACACAGAAATAATACAAGAACTAAAAGTAGAGGAATTAAATACAACAATAGTGAAATATAGGACCAAATAGAAACAATACTTAGCAAGGATGACTGAGAATAGAATAACAAAAGCACCACGAGGAAAAAGAAGTTTAGGAAGATCAAAGAAAAGATGGAAACAGCAGCAATTTTGAGCCGGAACAGGCTAGTAAATAAGCCTAAACCGTGACGAAGAAGGTTTTTTGTCTTAAGATTTTCAGGCTCCTAAAAGAACTTGCTCCTTGGAATTTTCCATATTAAAAAAAATCCATCGACTCCGGCCGGGTTTGAACCCGCGATTCTCGGGACCAGATACAAGGAACATAACCACTAGTCCACCGCGGCCGACTTATTTGACTAGAAAAAAATGTTGGAAGACCTTTTATTAGAAACAGTTAATTTTTTATACAATATTTTAACAAAGCTGAGGACGACGGCACCTACCAACAGGTACAATTTAATTTTTAACTTTCACCATATGACTTCACCTCAACGGAATTTGATATGAATTTTACTAGTATTGATTGTATTCAACTAATAAAAACAACTTTCAAATTAAAAGTTAGACTTCCGTTCATATGGATGAGATGGCAGCGGTGGTTTGCACATCCTGTTGTTAGGAATTAAGCGCCTTTATATTCTGATCACATGACGAGGACATTACACACATCGGTGTCGACTCTTATTTTGGGCTTCACAAGGATATCAAGGATTACAATAATCTTATTAACAATCTGACACAGTTGCCTACAGTATCCTGAAGATGGGCACGATGTAAGGTCGGAACCAATATTCATACGTGTCTATAAACTTACTTAATACTTAATTCCACTTGACAGCAGTTTGCCTTTGATTCCTGCTTTCCAGAGATTCCTATCTTCCATACCCTTTATCATGGCATCATATATTCCCTCATACCATGCTCTTCTACTTCTCCCCCTCTTCCTTCTGCCTGGTACCATCCAATCTAACACATGTTTAGGCCACTGGTCTTCCGACATCCGTTGTACATATCCATACCACTGCAAACCTCTCTTTGTTATCATTTCAATTACAGTTTCTTCTGCATCCATGTCTTGCCTGATATATGCATTTCGAATATGTTGTAGCCTGGATATTCTCATACTTCTCCGTAATCCATCCATTTCTGTCGCTAAGATTCTTTTCTACATCCTTTCATTTATTGTCCAGCTTTCTGATCCATATGTAAGTATACTTTCTATTAGTCTGTATAATCTATTTTTTTCTGATCAAATTTCTGTTCCATAAAAGACCATTCAGGGATCTAATCGCCTTCCTTGCACAATTTACTCTGTTAATAAAATCTTTTTCACAATTACCAGATTTATCTATTATAGATCTAAGATACTTAAATTCTTCAACACGTTTAATTATCATATTATTAATTTTTAGGTCTTCTGAATTTCCTCCGATTACCATATATTCTGTTTTGATATAATTTATCTTCAGTCCACCTACCTCAAATGCATCTACCAACTTTCTAATCATACATTCTATATCTTCTTCATCTTGACCTATTATAATCTGGTCATCAGCGAATAATAAATTGAACGTGTCTATATAATGTAACAAATGTCAAGCATATAATTCCGTTATAAACAAACAGCGCTTGAGGTGGAATAAAAAAAAAGGACCGAGAGGTATTTCCCATTTATTTTATAATAATACTTTTAATAATAATACTTTATTTATTCTGGCAGAGTTAAGGCCATAAGGCCCTCTCTTCCACTCAACCAGTACAAATACAAATAAATATTCGACAAATATAGATATACACTATACTAATTATAAACACTTAAAGATACAATAAAAAAACAATGTAAATGTCATGTACAAACAACATTTTATAGGGTAATAACAATAATGATACGATAATAATAATAATAATAATAATAATAATAATAATAATAATAATAATAATATAAATATGATACATTATACGGGAAACACCAATTAATATATATATCTTACACTGGATAATAATGAAGTCGAGTTTAGAGCAAATATAAATTTAGATTTCTTTTAAAAGATGCCAATGTCCGGCAGCCCCTTATTTCTTGTGGTAGGGAATTCCAGTTGCGAGAAGTGGAGATGGTATATGACATGGAGTGATATGATGTCCTATGTTGCGGTATATTAAGTAAGAGACTATGTTGTGATCTTGTGTTTAAGTTATGGTTTGAGGATAGATACTGGAAACGGGATGATAAATAATTGGGAATCGAGGTATGTAGGATCTTAAATAGGAGAATTAGACAGTGCGATTTTCTTCTCTCTTTTAGATGTAGCCATGACAATTCGTGGAATAATGGAGAAATGTGATCGTATTTTCGAACATTAAATATGAATCTGATACACATATTATGGACACGCTGCAGTTTGTCCGACAATCCGTCACTTATGTCAGTTAGTAGAACGCCACAGTAGTCAAAATGCGGCATCACTAAAGTTTGGATTAAAATTCTTTTAAGAGTTGTAGGAAGAAAATGTTTAAGTCGCTTTAGGGAATGCATTATGGAGAAGATCCTTTTAGATGTTTGTTTTACTTGCTCATGCCATTTTAAATTAGAATCTAAGTAAAATCCCAAGTTTTTAACGACGTCGGTATAAGGAATTTGTTCATTATCTAATATGACAGCCGGCATATTGCCATTGTTTATGAGGTGTAATAGCCTTGGATGTCCGATAATTATTGCTTGCGTTTTGTTTACATTTATATAGTTCCGGACGACGAAGTATATACGGGAAATGTAAAAAGGCTAGCAGATATTGTCCACTTAGGATGGGCAATAACGTTAACACTAACTTGCCCATTTTATAAAATCTAACTTGACATATATTAGTGGGCACGTTAGGGTGACTATTTAACTCATGCCACAAATGGGAGTCAATGACCAATCACATTTCAATGAATTTTGAATTACAACCAATCACAGCCGTTTTTCACCTCGATTTTATCAGTTTAATTTTATCACTTTAAAATCAAGCTCCCCCTTTTTAACAGTTCTGAATAGGTCAGAGCATTATTTTGCAGTGACTCTCTTAGAAATACGTTGAATATAGCAATTTATATATTAAGATATAAAAATCCTAGAACGCAAATGGCTCCCCAGATTATATATATAACGCACGAATGTAAGCAGATACTGTTTGCGGGTTACAATAGAAAAACATTTATAGAAATTGATTATACCACAATAAAAAAGAAACCACTGTTTGCACTTTCTTAAACGAATATCCAGTATTCACTTTATTGTCGACCCTGAGGTCGACTCAGCCTCTAACGTAAATGAGTACCAGAAACTTGTTAAAGGCAGCCGTCACGCAGGGCTGACATCAAGTGCCTATTGTCCAGGAAAAGTGGGAGCCTTAACCTCCTGCTACTCCAAGGGCCTCCTGAGGCCTGTAGTGGGATCACTTTACCTTTTAACTAGCTAATACCCGGCGTGCGCTGTTACGCCTAAATAAATGAATATGTGTTTGTATTTTTAATTGAATAAGTAAAAAGAATTTTCATAAAGGTCTATTGAGCGGCTTAAATAAATTAATTCGGCGTGCGCAGCACACTCCAGGGATTTTCCCGATTTGAACTAATTTACAATTTATGAGACGTACTGCAGGTTACTCGAGAACAGACCACAAAAGGAATTCTGATATTCTCAAAGAATTACAAACAGAATCAGTCATGGAATATGAACAAAAATACAGAAACAACTGTAAATCTCACGTAAATTACCAGCCACTAGGCAAGGTATCTTTGGGCAAACGTTGGATTGAGAACGTAACAGACCACTACGTCTATCACATGAAAGGAAGAAGAAGAACGAATTTACATGAGGTATTTTCAACATTCAAACCACACACTTGCAAATATTGTCCTTGCGCTTTATTGAAAGTCATAGCGTATTGGAAATTGAAGTTGTTTGAAATCTAAAACGCGCATATTCGAATGTAACGTTGGTGTCAAAATTTAATTTTACTATAAACATACTAGCTGTAGCCGAGTAGTTAAGGCAAGAAGCCTTAGCGCAGAGATACTGGACTTGAGCTGGTTCGGATCTCAATGGGGGAAGAAATTGCCTCATGGAATTTCGCCCAGCATGGGGCCGGTGCGGTGCCCACCTAGCATCGTGAGGAATTTAGATACCTACAATAAGTAGCGGCATCAGCTATAACGGCTGGTAATTACACACCTACCAATCACATGCCATCCCTATAGTGGCAGGATAATCATCTGCCTCTGTGATTAACACATGTGGATGTGAGGCCAGCTTTGTGAATAAAGTTCTAAGGAACATTTTTCGCTTTAGGGTTACCGATTTTAGTGTACATAATTCGAAGATATGGGAATGATTTTTTTTAATTCTTACAGTATAATACAATGTTAATAGTAATCTTTCCTTTAATTTTTTAACCCCTTTATGTTTTATACTAAGTGGGCCAAAAAGAGATGAACATGCAGATGAATGGAGAAAGCTACATAATAGTGAGCTACATTATATGTATAGGAAGCCGGATATAATAAGAACAGTTAAGTCTCTTAAGCTGCGATGGGCAGGACATGTGGCACGTATGGGGGATGAAAGAGGTGCATGGAAGCTTCTGGTAGGAAAACCAGAGGAAGAAGTCCAGTTAGTAGACCAAGATTGAGGTGGGAGAATAACATTAACCATGATTTAAGGGAAGTGCATTATACAGGGATGATTGGAAAACACTGGCTCAGGATAGGGATGTATGAAGAGTTTATGTCCGCGCGGCCATGAATCTAAGGGTTTGTTAGAGCCAGTGAGTTAGTTAGATGTGAGGCCAGTAGCTGGCTGATAGGTCAAGGGCCTTCTAGGCTTGTCGCCATTGAGTTAAAAAAATTATAAATAACACGCGCGTATTGGAATGCAACGTTGTTTCAAAATTTCAAGACAATTGATCGACTACTTTTTAAGTTTTGCGAGCACAAACAGATGCAGGCTGAATTTTTATATATAAAGATTACGAACATATACGTGAGATGAGTACGTATTTGTTTCATGGACTATACGTACATATTACAGTATTTAAAAAGAGCTTGCGTTAGAATAATTCCACACATACGTTACATACCTTAAGAATATTTTACAGATGTTTTCATGGCTTTTTCAATTGGTTGAATTCTACGGGGGCTACTAGACTGGCAATCTACATGCCAATGACACATCTATGGTTTAGTCAGAGAAAAAAAAAAATTTTGTACAGAAATTACTGGTGCATTATTTCATAATACGGTATAAGCAATAATATATATATATATATATATATATATATATATAAATAAATAAATAAGTAACGTATTCCCACTACAGGCCTCAGGAGGCCCTTGGGGTAGTGCGAGGTTAAGGCTCCCACTATTTCTAGACAATCGGCACTTGATGTCAGCCGGGTTGTCAGCCCTGCGTGACGGCCGCCTTTACCCCAGAACAAGCGTCTGGTACTCATTTCCGTTAGAGGCTGAGTCGACCCCAGGGCCATAGTGTCGCCAGAAGGTTTGGGTCAGTTTAAAAATCCTGACCCCACCGGGACTTGAACCCTCGACCTTACGGCTTGTAGCGCAGAGCCTTAACCACTACGCTACGGCGTGCATAGCCTATATATATTAAGTCCACCGCTGTATATATATATATATATATATATATTAAGTCCACCGCTGTGGTCTCGAGGTAGCGTGCTGCCTTGTCACGCAGCGGGCCCGGGTTCGATCCCCGGTCGGGGCAGTTTTTCTGGGTGAGGTTTTTATCGGGGTTTTTCCCTCACCTGTAAGACAAATGTCGGAAAAACTTTAAGGCCCAAACGGTCCCCGAAATCATATGGCCATCATCCTTACCATTATCATTATCATCATCATCCTTCACCGGTGTGGAAAGCAACGGAAAGCTACCACACCTACACAATTCCCTAGTAAAGCTGCAAGCATAACATGAAAATGCTATGATTGCAGTGAAGGACCATCCTACTATGGATGGATGGATATATATATTTATTTTATTTACCACAAGGAATTCATACTTAAAATCTGCGCAGATATATTACTTCTTCTTTTTTCATCCATACAAGTCTTAAGCCTAGAGGCATGTTGTGATTTCACTGATTAATTTTGTATCCAGCGCTTCCTTGGACGGCCCAAAGATGTTTTCTCTGTTGGACAATGACGAAGCATGGCTTTGAGAACTCTAATTAAACTCATTTGTCGCAAATGATTCATCCAGTTGTTTTGGTATTCATGTATGTACTTAATGACTGATTCTAAACGTAGTTCCTCCAATAAATCATCGGTTTGTAATCCCACTTGTCTCATTTCACTAGAAGTTATTCTGCTCTTTTCTCCTTTCCTCAAAGTCCATGCCTCACTGTCGTAGCAAAGTGCAGGTCTTGCTAATGTTTTGTATAATAACCATACTCTGGTATCTCTCTGGACTAGTTAAAGTTTTATTAAAATTCATAATTTTATTTGCTATGTCTACTTCATCCAAATATGTTAATGTATATCCAAGATAGGTAAATTAATTTACTCTTTCCAGTATTTTTGAATCTATACAAATTTGGTATGTACTGGGTATTTTCCATGTTTTTCTCACAACAAACCTCGCATATATTACATCTACCCTGTATATGTTACAAATATCGTTCTATATTGAGCCACTGTGGTCTAGGACTAAAACTGTTGCCTTGGACGTAGCGGACGTCAGTAAAGTGATAATGAACGAACCGATTACGCCATATTTAATTCGAGCTATAAGCAATAAAGAAAATATTTAGAAATCAACATAGCTGTAACTATAAGTTAATAGTATAAACAAGAGCTTTCAAAATGCATAGTTAATTATATTATTTTTAGTCTGAACACCTTACCTCAATATTAATGTTGATTTGTTCTTGAACATGTTTCAAAACAATTCTATTTTATCGTCAGCTTTTCCAGACTGGGAAAAAAATAAATTGAATGTGTAATGGAATTGGTCTTTTGTCATCCACTTGCTTACAAGTATCTACACATATCTACTCTTCCAAACATTACTATAAATAATATAATTATCCCTTATTCTTCTTCAGTAATAGATCTTGGACTACATCTAGACGCAAATTTAACCTGGCAAACAAAAGTGAAAAACATATGTAAAAAGACTTTCTCCATCTTACATTATCTTAGACGTTTAAAGAATTTTCTCCCAGTTTCGTTAAAACAAATCCTAGTGCAGAATCTTGTGTTACCACACTTCGATTATTGTGACATTATATATAATGATCTAAACTATGCCTTGTCGCAGAGACTGCAGCGTGTTCATAATGCTTGCATTCGATTCATTTTCAATATCCGCCGTTATGACCATATTTCCGAACACTTTAATAACCTCTCTTGGCTCCGTCTTACTGACAGACGTAAATTGCACTCTCTTTCGCTACTTTTCAAGCTTCTGAATTCCTACATTCCTACTTACCTGGCGTCCAGATTTGAGAAGTTATCCTCCTACCACAATATTGACACTAGGTCACAAGATAGCAGTCTGCTAACAATTCCTCTTCATAGCACTTCCTCCTATTCTACTTCCTTCACAGTAGCCTCCGCCCGCTCCTGGAATCTCCTTCCTCAAGATATCAGGGGTTGCCGCACACTTGGCACCTTTAAGTCACGCTTATACAGTTACCTGTTGTCTAATAATTAATTTTTCTCTATTCATTTAATGTTATACTATGTCATTAATCTTTTCCTCTTTTTTTATATATCTTGTACATATTATATATTTAATTCGTTAAATTTAGAGTAAATCAAAATACATTATAAATATTAATTGTATTGTATTCATAACTTGTAATCGTTTATATATATATATATTGTAATTTAGATTTAAGACTTTTCTTTTGTATTTTTTTAAACCTGGTTGAATGGTAGACAAGGCCTTAAGGCCTTAACTCTGTCAGGTAAAATAAAACTATTATTATTATTATTATTATTATTATTATTATTATTACAAGTAAGCATCTAGAAAACACCTGACTATGGTACAATTATGGAGTCGTGTTGTAGCTGAGAGAGATGCGGTGTATCGACAAGTGAGTTAAATTACAATACTGTACAAGGCGCCCGGAGACGCTGCGACTGTCAAACTGGGTCACAGTTTCTGTGCGTCTACGCAACAAGATTACCGTACAATTGTTCTGATGAAGTTGACCTACGTGTCTCATAGAATTTGTGAACACTCGGTGCAACTGTATAGAATTCTACAAATGAACACAACCGCATGCCATTTGATGCTTTCAAACGTGTCTATTATTATTTTTTTTTTTTACAGAGCGTAAAAATCCTTAATTTTATTTCCTTTGGAAGGTGGCTGAATTTTGATTTCTATGTCGTAGATTTACAACAGGTAACTGTACATTTTTCTTTAGGTATATCCATCCATAGTAATTCTGCCCGAAGGCAGGTCCTTCGCTGCAATCATAGCATTTTCATGCTATGCTTTGCAGATTTACTAGGGAATTGTAGGTGTGGTAGCTTCCCGTTGCTTTCCACACCGGTGAAGAATGATGATGATGGCCATATGATTTCGGGGACCGTTTGGGCCTTTAAGTTTTCCTGACATTTGTCTTACAGGTAAGAAAACCCCCGATAAAAACCTCACCAAGAAAAATTGTCCCGACCGGGGATCGAACCCGGGCCCGCTGCGTGACAAGGCAGCACGCTACCTCGAGACCACAGCAGTGGACAATATATATATAACCTTGTCGCGCAGCGGACCCGGTTCGATTCCCGGTCGGGACAGGCTCTTGGGTGAGGTTTTATTTCGGGGTTTTTCCTCACCTGTAAGACAAATGTCAGGAAGCTTAGGGTCCAACGGTTCCCGAAAATCATCCGGTCATCATCATCATCATCATCATTCTTCACCGGCGTGGAAAGCAACGGGAAGCTACCACACCTACAATTCCCTAGTAAAGCTGCAAAGCATTGCATGAAAACGCTATGATTGCAGTGAAAGACCTGCCCTCGGGCATAATTACTATGGATGGAGATATATGTATATATATATAATCCACCGCTGTGGTCTCGAGGTAGCCTGCTGCCTTGCCACGCAGCGAGCCCGGGTTCGATTCCCGGTCGGGACAGGCTCCTAGGTGAGTTTTTTTCGGGGTTTTTCCTCACCTGTAAGTCAAAAGTCAGGAAGTTTAGGGTCCAACGGTCCCCAAAAATCATTCGGTCATCATCATCCTTCACCGGTGTGGAGAGCAACGGGAAGCTACCACACCTATAATTCCCTAGCAAAGCTGCAAAGCATAGCATGAAAATGCCGAATTACTATGGATGGGTGGATATATATATATATATATATATATATAAAGTTTTAAATGGTCAATGAACATTATCTGGCCATCTTTATCTTTTTCGCATGTTTGGTATGAATGTGTGTATGTGTGAATGGCGTGTTTCGTGTTATCTAGGAAGGACCTGACATTGAGCTGATCACTCATTCAGTGAGACCCTCCATGTCTTTGTGTGATTAAAAAGGTATGTATGTGATCCATAGTTAAAAATCCCTCTCCCGACAGATCGTGTCACTGTAAGGTCTGGGTACCAAGTTCCACGTAAAAGTACTAATAAGGCCAGAGGTTAAATTGCGTAAATGGAATAGGATAGAATAACCCTATAATGTATTTAGTAATTAATTGATTTTGTGTTTACTTGATGAAAACCCACGACGTATTCAATATATACAATTATCAAAGTTTGATATGATTTTCTTAAGTAATGCCACGAGTGATATCCGTGAGGAGTGAATTTATTTAGACTATTTAACTCATGCCCCAAATGAGAGTCAATGACCAATCACGTTTGAATGATTTCTGTTTTACAACCAATCAGAGTCGTGTTCCACGAAATATTTATCAGTGTTATAATTACCATATTAAGGAAAGCTCCTCCTTTTTAATATTCTGAACAGGTCTGACCATTATCTTGCAATGACTGAGCCTGTGAGAAATACGGCTACCAGATTGTATATATAGTACATGCCGCATGCGGGAGTTAATATAAAACATTTGCAGCTATTGATTATACCACCAAAAAAAGAAACCACTGTTTGCACTTTCTTAAATGTATTTTTTCCCAGGTAATAATCCAGAAAAATATAATTGTCATATTTACATCATACGACATCAGAAATGAATTAATATACAGTTTGATGTATTTCATTTTTTCTCCACTAGAGAGCATTGTTACAATATTGCGTTCCTTTGGCAATAAATAGTATGATCTGGTTGCAGTGATAAACAAAAGAAGCAGTAGAATCGTACCTATCGTTTCTCATTTGTTTTCAAACATCGCCGTTTGCATTAAATATATAAATATTTTGAAATAACTATAGTTAAATAATGATTTGTGAGTAAACAGCTTAATTTTATTCGTTAAATAGTCCTAACAAATGCCACGAGTGATTTCCAAATTATCGATAAATTCACGACTCACGAAGAGAGTGGAAATCACTCGTGGCATTACTTATGATAATTTGGAAATCAAGAGTGGCATTTGTTAGGACTATTTAACGAATAAAATTAAGCTGTTTACTCACAAATCATTATTTAATTATAGTTATTTTAAAATATTTATATATTTAATGTTGTCCACCGCTGTGGTCTCGGAGTAGCGTACTGCCTTGTTACGCAGCGGGCCCGGGTTCGATCCCCGGTCGGGACAGTTTTTCTGGGTGAGGTTTTTATCGGGGTTTTTCCTCACCTGTAAGACAAATGTCAGGAAAACTTTAAGACCCAAACGGTCCCCGAAATCATATGGCCATCGCAATCATCATCATTCATATTCATCTTAGGTTAAGCTTAGGATCAGGGACTCTCCTGGCGCACCATTATCATCATCATCATCACCCATCATATCATCGGGGCAACGTAACCCCGCCTTCCAGGTGCCCCAACCTCAGAAGTGGGTTACAAGTACGCCATGCCAGGAGAGAAACCAGGAATGTCGACAGACAAACGGCGATGTTTGAAAACCAATGTGTAACGATTGGTACGCTTAATTTGCTTCTTTTGTTCTCACTGCAACCAGTTCTTATTATTTATTGCCAAAAGATCGCAATGTTGTAAGAATGCACCCTAGTGGAGAAACTTATAACCAACGTTAGACTATAGGTATTAATTAATTTCTGATGTCCTATGATGTAAGTATGTCAATTATATTTTTCTGCGTCATTTCCTGGAAAATAATTCGTTTAAGAAAGTGCAAACAGTGTTTTTTTTGTGGTATAATCAATTGTTACAAATGTTTTTATATTATCTCTCGCATTCGCTTTCTGTTGACACTCATGCACTATATATATAATCTGGTAGCCGTATTTCTTAGTGAGTCAGTCACTGCAAAAATAATGCTATGACCTACTCAGAATGTTAAAAAGGAGGTGCTTTTTTTATTATGATAAACTTTAGTTGGTAAATTCTAGGCGAAACACGACTGTGATTGGTTGTAAATATAAAATCTTTGAAATGTGATTGGTCATTGACTCCCATTTGGGGCATGAGTTAAATAGTCATAAATATTTTTAGCAACAGTTTATCAGAGCGTGAAAAGTTAAAGAATAACATTTCTTTCATTTTCTGGTGTTACGTGAATTTAAATGAATTATTCAAGATTTACCTGCTGACATTGAATTTTATATCACGTACTAAATAAAGTTCCTTATAGCAAATTAAGTTAGTTTCGTTTTGGGTGAATTATTTTCAGAGTCGACAGTTACGTGACTCATAAAACGTCACGCCAGAGCGACTTGAAACAACTATAGAGGAAAATTTCCACCTGAACCGGATTTGAACCCAAGATCCCCCACTTTACGATCTGGCGCTCTATCATTGAGCTACTTAAGGGCACTGGTGATTCCTTTGAGATCAATATTTCAATGTCAAAAGTTTATTTCAATGTCTAGGTTTTTGGCGCTCAAAATGGAATAAAAACTGCCATAGTTATAAACTCATTGTGCATTCGGTTGTATAAAATTACTGATTTCTTTTGTATGCAAAGAAATTTTAAAAATATTGACTGGTGGCCTATTTTCATTTTTTTTAATATATCTTGAACTTAGACTGCATTTTTCATCAAAATTCCTCATATTTTCTTTTAATTTGTCAAGTAACATATATTGTAAATTTTCAATATTACTAACACACTCACTGACACTAACGAACCCAGAGGTTCATGATCACGCGGATACAAGCTCTCCATACATCTCTACCCAGGGCAAATTTTGTAAATCACCCTGTATAATTTACTTCCCTCAAATCATGGTTGATGCTATTCTAACTCACTCACTAGTGTCACTATGGAACCCAAATGTTCATGGCGCTCTCCATACATCTCTATTTTGAGATAATGCTTCCCAATCATCCACTGTATAATTTATGTCCATCAAATTATGGATGATTCATTCTTGGTCTACATACTTAGCTCTTTTCTTCTGGGTTTTCTACAAGGAACTCTATGGTCTCTTTCATGAAAGAAAGAAAACAAGCTGAGGATAGGAAGTGCCAATGGAGGATTTTAGTAGGTGCAGCTTTGAACCTATGGGGTCTATAAGCCATAGTGCTAGTTAATAATAGTAATAATATTAATAATGGAAATGGACAGCTAATGACAAATGATGGAAATTTTGAAGAAGTGGCAGAATTCGAATACTTAGGAACAATAATCACAAACAACAATGAGATGCATAGAGATGCACAAGTAAATTAAACGTAGGTTCAATTCTGGAAATGCATGTTATTATGCATTATAGGGACTCTTGATGTCCCAACTCCTTACAAAAAACGTTAAACTGAAAATATATAAAACTATTATTCTACCAGTTATATTATATGGATGCGAAACATGGACTCTTACTTTAAGGGAGGAAAGGTGATTACGAGTATTTGAGAATAAAGTTCTTAGGAAAAAAATTGGATAAAAGAGAGACGAACAGACAGGTGAATGGAGAAGACTGTATAACAGTGAATTACATGGTCTTGACAGGAAGCCAGATATAATGAAAACAGTTAAAGTCTCATAGACTGCGATGGGCAGGACATGTGGCACGAATGGGGAATGAAAGACGTGCATGGAAGCTTCTTGTAGGAAAACTAGAGGGAAAACGCCCAATTGGTAGACCAAGAATGAGGTGGAAAAATAACATTAACTATGATTTGAGGGAAGTAGATTATACAGGGGATGATTGGAAAACATTGACTCAGGATAGGGATATATGGAGGGAGAGCTTATGTCCGCGCGGTCATGAACCTACGGGTTCGAAAGTGCCAGTGAGTTAGTTAGTTTAGTTAATAATAATAACAATAATAATAATAATAATAATAATAATAATAATAATAATAATAATAATAATAATAATAATGGAGAAAAACTGGCGCGATGACAGTGAATGTCATGTTGGCCGGATAGCCTACTTTCCACTTGCAGAACAAGGTCAGCATAGCGATTGTGAACCAACTGTGAGACCTGACATTCACAGTTACTATTCATCTCTACACTGTACTTACTGACCAGCCTCGTGATCTTGCGGTCAGAATTCGTAAGATCCCGGGTCGATTTTCGTTCAGACCACAGACATTTTTCATTAAAGGGGATTATTTCTATGGTCGTCCCTGGTCCGGAATTCAGATTAAATTTGGGTTTAAGGGCTCTGCTGGTGGTTCGTTATTATATATCATTCATTATCATCATCTGGGCAACTTAACTACTCTTAAACTGAAATGAGAGGTTTGGACGAAAAACTTGGTCTGTGATGTTCACCTAAGTAGTTCAATGGTTAAGCATCAGGGCGTAAATGTCCTGATTCTGGCTTCAAAACCCGAGTATATGCCAACTATTAATCTCACTGTTATGTTAACTACACCACCAAAGTCCCGCGCCGTAGATGGGTGGTTAAGACAAGATGCCTTGCACAGAGCTATGGAACTTGCGCTGGGTTCGACTCCCCATGGAGGAAGAAATTTTCTCATGGAATTTCGGCCAGTATGGGACCGGTGCGCACCCAGCATCGTTAAGAATCCGGGTAGCTATTATAACTAGCGGCTCCAAGTTGAGCTGGGGGAGTCGACATGCTGACAACATGTCACCCCTATACTGCCCGGGTGATCGTCTAACCCTGTGATTAACACATGTGGATGTGATGTGTGAGGTCAACAGCCGGCCAAGGACCTTCCAGGCTTGTAGCGCCGTGTAGTATGATCACCAGATGTCTAGTTTGATATAATGTATTTCTAGCAATTTAAACACTTTTAAATTTGTTAAATGGACAACTTCCCCCCCCCCAAATCGTAGTCCTTTTTCTAGCGTTCCTCATATATTGTTTATGTAAAATTCGAGACATAACCAAATTTATTATAGACAGACGAAAATATTGGAAAGATCAAATAGAAAGAATGGAAGCAACAGACTTGCAAAAAGAGCTAAAGAAGATAGACCAATGGACGGGTAAAGAGCAAGAGGAAGACCAGCCAAGAGATGAAAAGACAGTGGCTGCACATCCAATATGTCTTCATCCGAGGAGTGATTTGGGAAATAAGCAGGATGAAAATCCTACAAATAAAGAATGAAAATAACAAAAATCTCTTTAGGCGACGATTTTAGCAGCCCTGTTGGGAATTAATGACGCGGCATGACGTAAGAACGTGGTGTGTTTGGTTTCGCGGTCAAGTGGAAATAACATAGTGCAATCAACTCATTTCAACTTATCTCTACGGTACATCATTATTAGCACAGTGATACAAACTATAGCCTATGTAGTACTGCAGTGCTCCCTGCACAAGCGAAATATGCGTGACTACTTAACTCATGCCCCAAATGGGACTCAATGGCCAATTACATTTCAATGATTTTTATTTACAACAAATCACAGTCGTGTTTCGCCTAGAATTTACCAACTAACGGTTATCATAATAAAGAAAGCACCTCCTTTTCAACATTCCGAATAGGTCATAGCATTATTTTGACTGACTCTCTAAGAAATACGGCTACCAGATTGTATATATAGTGCATGAATGTCAACACGTAGCGCAACGAGAGATAATATAAAAACATTTGTAACAATTGATTATACCACAAAAAAAACACTGTTTGCACTTTCTTAAACGAATTACTTTCCAGGAAATTACGTTCCAGAAAAAATGTAATTGACATATTTACAATAGGACATCAGAAATTAATTAATACCTATAACGTTAGTTAAAAATTTCTCCACTAGGGCGCATTCCTACAGCATTGCGATCCTTTGGCAATAAATAATATGATCTGGTTGCAGTGATGAACAAAATAAGCAAATGAAGCGTACCAATCGTTTCTCGTTTGTTTTCAAACATCGCCGTTTACATTAAATATATAAATATTTAAAAATAACTATAGTTAAATAATGATTTGTGAGTAAACAGCCTAATTTTATTCGTTAAATAGTACTAACAAATGCCACTCTTGATTTCCAAATTCTCTAGATAAATTGGAAATCATCACACGTGGCATTATTTATGAAAATTCTTAAGAAGAACTATGGATGACAAATGCCAAATCGATGCTTTTAAAATTCATGACGAAACACCGTTGAGATTAGTTGTAACTTCAAGTTTTCCTCAACTTTGGATGTAGGATGTGGAGTACTTTCGGAGCACAAGATCCATCTTCAGCTTATATATCGGTACTAATATACAAGCTGAAAATGGAGCATATGCTCCGAAAGTACTCCATATCCTACATCCGAAGTTGAGGAAGACTGAGATCTCAGGTATCTATTTTCATAATTTAAACGCCAAATTTCATCACATAGGTCCACCGCTGTGGTCTCGAGGTAGCGTGCTGCCTTGTCACGCGGTGGACCCGGGTTCGATCCCCGGTCGGGGCAGTTTTTCTGGGTGAGGTTTTTATCGGTTTTTTTTCCTCACCTGTAAGACAAATGTCAGGAAAACTTTAAGGCCCAAACGGTCCCCGAAATCATATGGCCATCATCATCCTTCACCGGTGTGGAAAGCAACGGGAAGCTACCACACCTACAATTACCTGAAAATGCTATGATTGCAAGTGAAGGACCTGCCTTCGGGCATAATTACTATGGATGGATGTATTCAACGTTGTTCCTATTAATTTAATTTGTACTCTAAGAATTAGAAAATCAAAATATCCGATATTAACATGTATAATGCAATTGAATAGTTGCCCCGAAAACAGATCTAACCCACAAAAATTCTAAACTTGAGTTTTTTTAGTGGATTAGTGATCTATGCGGAGAGTATCGCGGCACGGTAGATGTAAAATTATCCATACTCTCTTCCAGACCTGTTTTATCCATTTTTAAAAGTTGGCTTTCAAGTGAATGGTGATCTGTATGTAACAAAATGGCGAAAGTAGTTAGTCAAGTCATTAAGAGCAGTGCAGAAAATAAATTATTGCACATGTGTAAATTCATTCCACCACAGTTCCGTGAATTCTAATCAGAATCTTAGAGAAATTGAGTGAAAATTAGAAAGACGCAAAAGAATGCAACGAAATAACATTAAATGAAAAAAAAACTGAAAACTGTAATTTTCCGAAATGAATCAGTGTTCAATATGTTTTTTCTATTTCTTATTGTAACATTTTTAGTTAAATATGTGTTAGATGATTCTTCCACTCGATAAAGATAAATCGTTTTTGCACTCAATTCTGTATTAAATTGTTAATATTTAGTTATAAGCATGTTATTTTGCATTCAAATTGACTGTATATGATTCCAATAGTATGAGATACTAAAATGTATATGATACGTATAATAAAGGCAATAGCCTCAAAATGAACATTATAGGCCTACGGTTTTTTTCCCCCCCAATTTGTTGTTTATAGGTTAAATCTCTTTTCGTGGCAACATTCAATTGTCAAAAACACAATAACATATTTGAAGAGAAAAATTATACGCTCAGACCGGGACTTGAACCCGGGACCCTTGGTTCTCTACCAACTGAGCTACCTGAGCAAGTACCGATCTAAACGCAAATCTTTCTCTACATACATTGTAATTCCCATCCACCAAATGCTGTGAAGCCATGCTTCTATCTTGCAAATGGCGGCTCCTTTATTATATATAATTTTTCTCTTCAAATATGATTTATCCATCATTGAGATGTACGAAATCAATAATAAAAACTTGGAAATAGCCGTACTGGCTGTAATGTATAATTCCCAAATATGTATTCTTAATAAAGGAGCTGCCATTTGCAAGATAGAAGCATGGCTTCACAGCATTTGGTGGATGGGAATTACAATGTATATAGAGAAAGATTTGCGTTTAGATCGGTACTTGCTCAGGTAGCTCAGTTGGTAGAGCACTTGGTCTAGAGAACCAAGGGTCCCGGGTTCAAGTCCCGGTCTGAGCGTATAATTTTTCTCTTCAAATATGATTTATCCATCATTGAGATGTACGAAATCAATAATAAAAACTTGGAAATAGCCGTACTGGCTGTAATGTATAATTCCCAAATATGTCTTCTTAATAAAGGAGCCGCCATTTGCAAGATAGAAGCATGGCTTCACAGCATTTGGTGGATGGGAATTACAATGTATATAGAGAAAGATTTGCGTTTAGATAGGTACTTGCTCAGGTAGCTCAGTTGGTAGAGCACTTGGTCTAGAGAACCAAGGGTCCCGGGTTCAAGTCCCGGTCTGAGCGTATAATTTTTCTCTTCAAATATGATTTATCCATCATTGAGATGTACGAAATCAATAATAAAAACTTGGAAATAGCCGTACTGGCTGTAATGTATAATTCCCAAATATGTCTTCTTAATAAAGGAGCCGCCATTTGCAAGATAGAAGCATGGCTTCACAGCATTTGGTGGATGGGAATTACAATGTATATAGAGAAAGATTTGCGTTTAGATCGGTACTTGCTCAGGTAGCTCAGTTGGTAGAGCACTTGGTCTAGAGAACCAAGGGTCCCGGGTTCAAGTCCCGGTCTGAGCGTATAATTTTTCTCTTCAAATATGATTTATCCATCATTGAGATGTACGAAATCAATAACAATAACATATTGTTCAGATATATATTTCATTTGAAAGCAAGAACAATATATAAATTATATTCAATAGAAATGGACTTCCGGCGACGATCATCATGGATTTCAAGGAGAGAGAAAACTAGAAACAATGTTATAAGAGAAACTATGAAAGTGCAAGGATTCCTAGTAGAACTAGCCTATCAAAACAACAAATTAGAATGGTTTGGACATACGAAAAAAAAAAAAAAAAAGATTGCGAAAGATTTATTAATGGAACCCGACATAGAATGGAAGACAAAAAATAACATGGACACAAGGTATGCGGTGATTTTTTTTTACTAAATACCCACGATTTTGGTGAAATCGATTCATTTAGTAACAAACATACGATAATCTTAATTTTCATTAATTAAATTCCTTACAACTTCCCGGAAGACCTGTTATTTATAAACACCGTGTCATTGAATTATTTAACCTTCTTGAGCCTCAATCTGTTGGTACATTCTCCTTCGCCAACTTTTTTCTTTAGATTTTCAAGAAAAAAAAGTTTGGTTTGATCATGGGCTAGTATTGCATTTAATAACGCACTTTACAGACTCAGGAGCCCATTAATACAGCTGTTGAAGTCCAAGTAAAATTAGCTCAGAAGTCTCTTATTTTTTAATTCCTTCAACACCTTATAAGAGCCATCCAGAGTTTATACATAGAAACTTCTTCTTCTTCTTCACGGTTTAGGCTTATTTACTAGCCTGTTCCGCCTCCAAATTGCTGCTCTTTCCATCTTTTCTTTGGTCTTCCCAAATTTCTTCTTCCTCGTGGTGAATAGCTGTATGCTGCTTTTGGTATTATATTCTCAGTCATCCTTGCCAAGTGTTCTTTCCAGTTTGTTCTGTATTTCTCTATTATTGTTGTTTAATTCCTCTACTTTTAGTTGTTGTCTTATTTATGTGTTGTTTTTTGTCTGTTCTTTGATATCCTGCTATTGGTCTGAGGAATCTCATTTCAGCAACTTGTATTCTGGCAGATTGTTGCGTTGTCACTGTCCATGTTTCGGATCCATAAGTAATAACAGCCACTGCCATTGTCTTGTATAATTTCATTATAGAGTCTTTCCTGGCTTTATTTTTCAAAGTTCTTTTTAGTGTTCCTGTTATATAATTAAACTTATTTAGTTTGTTATTTATATCTGTTTCCGCTGTGTATGATATTTCGCAACCTAGGAAGTTACATCTTACCGCTTGTCCTATTGGTTTATTTTCTAATATTAATCTATCTTTGTCCAAAGTGGATAAGCGCCTTTGAAGGCCATTGTTTTTTATTTTCCTGATGGTATTTTATATATAGAAACAAATTTTAAAATAGACTGCGGAGATAAAATTAGTAAACAAAAAATAGAAATAAAACAGGGAGTAAGACAAGGGTGTCCGTTGTCACCAGTATTATTTGATTTATACTTGGACCATGTCATAAATGAATGGCAAGAACAAATTAATATAAATAGTGTATAGACAACTCTGCTTTTTGCAGACGATCAAGTAATAATGACAGCATCAGAAAATGCTTTACAATTCCTTTATACTTTAAATAATATCTCTCTAAAATACATTTTATGAATATCTACATCTAAAACAAAAATATTAGCTCTGAAAGGAAAACGTGCAATAAGAACAAAAATAGTGATAAACAATGTAATCATAGACCAAGTTCAGAATTTTAATTATTTGGGATGTCATTTATGCAATGACAGAAATTTAGATAAACACACTAAAATACGACTCAATTATCTACGTGGCACAATTAAATGCACTTTAATGAATAAGACTAGAAAATAAACTATTTTGAAGTTTTACAAAGTATTGGCAGTTCCATCTCTTATCTATGTACGTGAAACCTGGACATTAACAAAGGCAGATAGTAAACAAATAGAGGCTGCTGGAATGAAGATGTTGAGAGCAATAGCAGGATACCAAAGGACCGATAAAAAGAATAACGAATATATAAGAACAGAACTTAATATATTTAATTTTTGTGAAAGAATAAAATACTATCAAAATGCTTACCTTCAGCACGTATTACGAATGAGTGAACAGCGCATACCAAGAAGAATGTATAATTATAAACCAAAAGGGAAGACCATTAAAGAGATAGAAGAACCAATTCGACCTAAAATGAGATCGGAACAGGCCATTGGGCTTAATCCTTGTTGATGATGAAGTCTCTTATTTCAGATATCTGGTTCTGTCACCATAAATCTATGACGGCTTTACATCCGTTCCAAAGGAAGCCATATCCAGATTATTTATAGGTCTACATTCCTAGCTACCTGGCTACCAGATTTGAGAAGTTATCTTCTTACCACAATATTAACACTAGGTCACAAGGTAACAGTCTGCTAACAATCCCACTTCATAGCACTTCCTCTTAATTCCATTTCTACCATCACAGTAGCCTCTGCCCCTTTCTGGAATTCCCTTCCTTAAGATATCAGGGGTTGCCGCATACTTAATACTTTTAACTCACGTTTATAACAGTAAAATTCTTTTCTATGGTGTTCTACACTAGGCCAGGTCTTTCACTGCAATTATAGCATTTTCATGCTATGCTTTGCAGTTTTACTGGGGAATTATAGGTATGGTAGCTTCCAATTGCTTTCCACACCGGTGAAGGATGGTGATGATGGCCAGATCATGTTCGGGGGTCATTTTGGGCCTCAAAGATACATGACATTTTCTTACAGGTGAGGAAAAACCCTGTAATAAACCTCACCCAGGAAGCTGGTCCTGAACGGGAATCGAACCCGGGCACACTACGTGACACAGCAGCACGCTACCTCGAGACGACAGAGGTGGGCGGTGGACACGAGTACGATTATTTGTCGTTAAATAATTAATTTTTCTCGAGAATTAAGTTTATTCTCCATCGCCAATAGTATTTTTTCCTATTTTGTATAATTTATATTTCATTCATTAGATCTATATTAAATCAAACTATATTATTATTTTATTATTATATTGTAGATATACCATGTAACAATTTTGTTTATTGTAATTTATATATAAGAATAAGTTTTGTATGATTCTTTTCTATCCTGGTTGAGTGGTAAACAAGGCCTTAAGGCATTAATTTTGCCAGGTAAAATAAAACTATTATTATTATTGTTATTATTATTATTATTATTATTATTATTATTATTATTATTATTATTATTATGTCCACCGCTGTGGTCTCGAGGTAGCGTTCTGCCTTGTCACACAGCGGGCCCGGGTTCGATCCCCGGTCGAGGCAGTTTTTCTGGGTGAAGTTTTATCGGGGTTTTTCCTCACCTGTAAGACAAATGTCAGGAAAACTTTAAGGCCCAAACTCTCCCCGAAATCATATGGCCATCATCATCCCTATCATTATCATCATCATCATCCTTCACCGGTGTGGAAAGCAACGGGAAAGCTACACACCTACAATTCCCTAGTAGAGCTGCAAGCATAGCATGAAAATGGTAAGATTGCAGTGAAGGACCTGCGTTCGGGCAGAATTACTATGGATGGATTATTTTTATTATTATCATTATTAAAATTAATCGATACCTGTCAAGTTTAACGCCATTTAAAGGGGCTCTGGAATATTTTCATCGACTATTAACTCATGCCACAAATGCTAGTCAATGACCAATCACGTTTCAATGAATGTTGTTTTACAACCAATGACAGTCAAGTTTCACCTCGCTCTTTACGATTTCTCTTTATCAGCTCCTGCTTTTGTGATAAAGAAAGCTCCTCCTTTTTAATGTTCTGAACAGGTCAAAGCATTATTTTTCTCCAACAAATACATTGAATAACCCGTAATGTTGATTATGATATATAGTTTGATGTGTTTCATTATTTCTCGACTTGGGTGCACTCTTACAATAGTGCGATCTTATTTGGCAATAAATAATATGATCAAGCAGCAGTGAATGAACATAACCTCACATTTCTGATTTGTTTTCAAACATCGCCGTTTACATTAAATATATAAATATTTTAAAATAACTATAGTTAAACAATGATTTGTGAGTAAACAGCTTAATTTTATTCGTTAAATAGTCCTAACAAATGCCACTCTTTATTTCCAAATTCTCTAGATAAATTCACTCCTCACTTCGTGAGTCGTGAATTTATCGATAATTTGGAAATCACTCGTGGCATTACTTATGATAATTTAAAAATAACATTTATAAAGACCATATTTTATCATAGCAGGAGGATGAGACTTCTAGAGGGAAAGGCAATGTTAATAATTGTCGTGTAATGATGTAAGGGTCTTCAACTGGACGACCTCCAATCCAACGTAATTTATTTAAAAAAGTGTCGATTAGCAATTATGCTTTCTCACGAGTAGCTGTAAACCATTGCATGCTGAAACCTATCTTGAAATTTCTTTCAGAAAAGCGTTGTGATGTACCAAGAACGTGTCCAAAAAAATCTGCCATTTTAACTGCGAGGCATAGAAATCGAAGCCAGAATCCAGGAATGGCAACCCGTTGTACGGAGCAGATGGACTCCCTGCTTGTGTAAGAGCTGAGTGAAGTGCGGGGGGGGCAGTTAGTGAGGGTTATGCAATCTACCAATTCATGAGTTGTTTTATTTCCGTATAGTTTAAATGAGCGATTTGGTGCTGGATTTTAATGCCTTGCAATTAAAAACGGAAGATAATATTTTGAACACGACAACGGTACATCACAACCCTTCTCTGTAAGAAATTTCAAGGTAGATTTCGGCATACGGTGGTTGTCAAATAAAGATACAGTCTCATGGGTAGTTCTTCCTTTTTTTTTATTAGGCTACAAATGTCGACAAAATGAAAAATTAAAATTACCTGAAGCGTTTCACAATTCTATCGAAATTTGTTGAGAACAAAGTTAACTTCACTGTTCCTTGTTTTGTGTATTTTAAGAAAGATAATTTTTGCGTATTTTTACATGTTATGATAGGAATGGCCTTGCCACTAATTTAGAAATTCCTGCTTATGTAAGATTATTTGTTACTGTTTATACTGAATACGCAAGATCCGCATCGTCCTATCTCTCTTTATGAACGACTGTGACAATTATATTTTTGCGTCTAATTTATAATATTGACATGTTCATATTATATACACTTAAATATATTATTATTATTATATTATTATTATTATTGTTAGCCAGGCTCAATTCTGGAAATGCATGCTATTATGCATTGCAGAGACTCTTGATGTCCCAACTCCTTTCAAAAAACGTTAAACTGAAAATATATAAAACTATTATTCTACCAGTGGGTTGTAAGGGGTAGTGACGTGTGTATAACCTCTCCTACCCAATTCTCATCCTCACCTTCTCGTGGTACAACCCGTTTTCACAAACGAGGCTCTGAGGACCGAGTCACGGCGGTATAACCGTTCCATCGGGTACTGAGTAATGCGGTATCCTAATGTCTGTCCAGAGACTAAAAGGTAGCAGCCCTACCACTGGACTACTTAGCGTCGGGCCAGTAACCTGTCCTAAGGAACTTCAAAACTACTTTCAAGTCTCAACACGAAAAAATCCAGAAGGAATTGAAATATGTCCCCTATCCCCAACACTTTTTGCAATTTATATCAATGAAGTAATATGTTGCTGGAACAAAGCATATAAATTTGGAATAAAAATATCAGAAAATAGAAAATTAAACACCCTATTGTTTGCAGATGACCAAATAATGATAGCAAATTCCGAAGATAATCTACAGAAAGGTCTGTATGAACTTAACAAAATTACAGAAGAATATGGATTAAAGATATCTACAGAAAAGACAAAAATTATGGCATTTCAAGGTGTAGATCCTGTCAGAAGTAAAATTGTACTGGACAATAAAATTTTGGAGCAGGTGAATAATTTTACATATCTAGGATGCAATATCTCATATGAAGAAGAAAAGGATGTAAATGCAAAAATATCTATTTTTTTAAGAATTTTAGGGTTAATAAATTCTATCTTCAAGCCACAGTTAGTCCAAAAGCATTCAAGACTGAAAGTGTATAAAACACTGGCTCTTCCAACTCTTTTGTATGGTAGCGAAGTATGGACGTTGAAACAGAAGGATATACAGAGACTTAGATCTGCTGAAATGAGATATCTTCGGAGGACTGCAGGATACACACTACTAGATCACAAAAAAAAAATGAAGACATCTTAGAAGAATTACACATGGAATCTTTAGAAAACAAAATTTCTGATTATAAGTCAAGATGGATGCAACATGTTCATCGAATGGAAGATCACAGGATACCCAAACAAATGTTAAGATATCAACCTGCAGGAAGAAGAAGACCAGGACGTACACTCAAGAGACTTCTGGATGGTGTTTCTCTTGAGGCCGAAACAGGTCAACAAATGGCCTAAATTCGTGAATGTACTATGATGATGATGATGATGATGATTCTACCAGTTATATTATATGGGTGCGAAACATGGACTCTTACTTTAAGGGAGGATACGAGTATTTGAGAATTACGTTCTTAGGAAAAATTTTGGACCAAAGAGAGATGAACAGACGGGTGAGTGGAGAAGACTACATAACAGTGAACTACATGGTCTTTATAGGAAGCCAGATATGTCTCATAGACTGCGATGTGCAGAACATGTTGCACGTATGGGGAATGAAAGACGAGCATGGATGCTTCTTGTAGGAAACCCAGAAGGAAAACACGCCAACTTGGTAGTCCAAGAATGAGGTGGTAGAATAACATTAACTATGATTTGAGGGAAGTAGATTATACAGAGGATGATTGGAAAACATTAGCTCAGGATAGGGATGCATGGAGAGCTTATGTAAGCGCGGTCATGAACCT
Source organism: Diploptera punctata (assembly GCA_030220185.1). Taxonomy (NCBI): domain Eukaryota; kingdom Metazoa; phylum Arthropoda; class Insecta; order Blattodea; family Blaberidae; genus Diploptera; species Diploptera punctata. The sequence continues at coordinate 268,196 of JASPKZ010005296.1, forward strand.
ATGGGTTCGGTAGTGCCGGTGAGTTAGCTATTATTATTAATGATCAGCGCTCTAGCTGAGTGGTTTAAGGTACAGGACTTGCGCTGATTCTAGTCCCCCATGGGAGAAGAAATTTTCTCATGGAATTTCTACCAGTATGGGAGCAGTGCCCACCCACCATAGTGAGTAATTTGGAAAACTAAGATAAATAGTGGCTCCAGGTTGAAAAATTCAGCTACAACGGCTACCCGATATGGTGGGTGGCTACATGTCACCCTTGTACTGGCTGTATGATCGTCCTCCTTGTAAGTGGATGAGACCAGGGACCGACTGGTAAGCCAAAGTCCTTCTAGGTGTGTAATGTCATAGGCTATTATTATTATTATTATTATTATTATTATTATTGTATTATCATCATTAATGCAGTGAAAACTACCAGCCATATAGCCTACCGCATATTTCGGATTAAAATGCCATCTAATAAATAAACAATTACAATGGTTTTGTCACGTGAGGAGAATGAAGATAGACTGCTAGTTAGGTGTCCAAAGCATGTACATTCCAAAAGTAGAGGATGAAAATCTCGAGACCTTTAGCGAGGAATTTCAGAGAAGCCTGCGAAAATCTATATGTATGTTCCATCTTCTCTCCGAATTGGTTGGCTTGGGCATTTAATAAGAATGGATGATCAAAGACTGGTCAGGAAACTCTACAAATGGAAACCTATAGGAGGCAGATCTGTTGGAAGACCGAAGATCAGATGGGAGGATGACACAATGAACGATCTAAGGAAAATGAAAGTGACTAATTTGAATATGTCAAGAGACAGATTGGCATGGAGGAGGATTGTTGAGAAGGCCAAAACATTCACTTTTGAAGTTTTCGTGCCTTAAGGTGATGATGTTCCATCTTCAGCTTGCAGTTGAATATCCTGTGCCTCAACTCCGTAATGGAACAATTTTCCAGCAAGATGGGGCTCTACCTCACTTTCCCAACATACTTCGCATATTCTTAGACGAACAATTCCCAGCAAGATGGGTCGGAAAAGGCTCACTGTACATCACATGGCGTGCCAGATCACCAGAACTAACAACACGTGATGTTTTCCTGGGAGGGATTCTTAAAGACCAGATCTACACGACACTAGTACGTGATTTGACATACTTATCAAGAAAGAATGTATGCTGTTGTCAACAATATAACACATGTTTCACAAGACATGCATCAAGGTTGAATACCGGTTGAGCATTTCCCATGCCACTATTGGAAACCACATTGAGTTTGTGGAACATATGCTAAAACAATTTCCGGTATTCACTCTTTGAATCAATTGGTTTTATCTATAGATTAGTATTAGTTCAGAAGTTACAGCTATTTGTTTTATTACGCATATAAACGGAACACCTAGAATATGGCTTTCCACTACTCGCTGTTTTAATGATCCGGGGCTACTTCTGTTAATGTCGGTGGCAAACCTGTTCAGCTGCTTGAGTTATCCCTGTTCTTTATCAGCTCCTGTCAAATTTTAGATGTCGCGAAGATCTAAAATGTAAGTCGAGAATTTTAAAAATTGCCGATGCAGGAAAAAAAAAAAAAAAAAAAAAACATCATATCGGCCCACTTTGCTGTTAATTATTACGCATACATTTCAAAATCTATATTTTTAACCCTACAACTCTACACCAGGGTCAGTCTGACCCTGCAGATTTTTATTTCCTACTGCACATGGACTACATGGCGTTCACATACCTCTGCTACCGATGTAAACTCAATATTCAGTGCGATCTACTAGAGGACGGATGTACAACTTCGTTGGTCATTAACAGTTAATTATTTTTTTAGGTCACTGTGACCCTGGTGTACAGTTTGTGTAACTTTTCTATTCCTGAGAGTGAACTCGATTTTTGTCAAAAATGGCGCGTAGAAATGATGTATTATTAACAGAAAACGATATACAGACAGCATTGTTAGATGAGCTTAATCATGAAAGTGAACTAAGTGACTTTCTTGAAGAAAATGACTTTGAAGATGATGCCCCTCCAGAAGCTTTGGACTGTGGTCTGATGATTTTGGGATTGCATTATTTCGTGCAAAAATAAGTTAAAAGCGTTTCCAGTTTCTCACAATCTGCTTAATATTTGATGATAAAGCCACAAGGACAAAAAGGCGGGAATTTGATAAACTGGCTCCTATCAGAGATGTATGGGATACATACATAAATAATAGTAAGACATTATACAGTCCACATCAGTGTTAAGTGGTGCCACGAGTGTGCAAATAAACAATTAATGAATTGAGGACTTTTCAAAATGTTTGTGTAATATGTGTATTCATCATTATAATGGTCTTAATTAAATTCAAAGTAAAATTATTTAGACGTGGAACCCAATCAAGTTCTATTACTTTAATTTTTTCCATTTCATTTTTTATCACAATTTCGCGATACATATATTACTAAAATTGATTGAAAAAGGATATAATTGAGTACTAATAAGATGTTATAATGTATCAAAATACAGTTATTTTATAATGATTGCTAAATTGTGCTTATTTAACCAGGAAATAATTGTGGGTCTGTGCGACCCTGCTGTACGTTTCGCGTGTACAGTACTAGGGTTAATAAGAATGTATTAATTCAGGATGATCTAAATCAAGAAGATTTATTTTAGTTTTTGCACAATCTTCTTAATCTTACATCCGCTGATATGTCACATCCATGCGAGGGCGTTCCACATCCTCAAGCCCATAAAAAACAGTAATAATAATAATAATAATGATAATAGCAATAAAATAATAATAGATGCACAAACAAATTCATCACAGGCTCAATTCTGGAAATGTATGATATTACATATTACAGGACTCTTGTCGTACCAACTTCTCTAAGAAAATGTTAAAAACTGAAAATATATATAACTGTTATTCTCCCAGGTATATTATACTTACTCACCGGTACTATCGAACCCGTAGGTTCATGGCCGCGCGGACATAAGCTCTCCATACATCCCTATCCTGAGCTAATTCTTTCCAATCATTCCCTGTATAATCTACTTCCCTCAAATCATAGTTGATGTTATTCTCCCACCCAGGTATATTATACGAATGAAAAACGTAGACTCTTACTTTAAGGAGTAGAAAAGGTTACGAGTATTTGAGAATAAAATCAGGAAACATTTTGGACCAAAGGGAGATGAACAGACAGGCGAATGGAGAAGACACATAATAAGAACAGTTAAGTCTAGTAGACTATGATGGCCAGGACATGAGGTACGAATGGGGAATGAAAGAGGGGCATGGAAACTTCTTGTAAGAAAACCAGAAGGAAAACGTCCAGTTGGTAGACCAAGAATGAGATGGAAGAATAACATTAACCATGGTTTGAGGGAAGTAGATTATATAGGGGATAATTGGAAAATATTAGCCCAGAATAAGGATGTGTGCAGAGCTCATGTCCGCGCTGCCATGAACCTACGGGTTCGGTAGTGCCAGTGAGTTAGTTATAATACATTGTGTCCATAAATATAGTACCATACTTTACAGACGTCGCTTTGGATAATCGTATCTAAATGAAATTGGTGACAATCAAACGAGAAACTCAAAAAGTTTTTGCTATACCTCATAGACATTGCATGTGGCCCCCACGAGTAACACTACTAAATATCCAACAATGAACCCATATCGACCACAAAAAAACATGATTGAATTTAGTTTAGTTTCTGTATTGTTGTCCATTATTCTCCATTGTTGACATCGTTAACATGCACAAAACTTTTTGAGTTTCTCTTTTGATTGTCACCAATTCCATTTAGATGCGATTATCCAAAGCGTCGTAGTAATAGTTTAAAGTATGATACTATATTTCTGGAGGGGCACGCCGTAGCACTGAGCTACAAGCCGGAGGGTCGAGGGTTCAAGTCCCGTTGGGGTCAGGGTTTTTAAACTGACCAAAACCCTCTGGCGGCACTATGACCCTGGGGTCGACTCAGCCTCGAACGGAAATGAGTACCAGACGCCTGTTCTGGGGTAAAGGCGGCCGTCACGCAGGGCTGACAACCCGACTGACATAAAGTGCCGATTGTCTAGAAAAAGTGGGAGCCTTAACCTCCTACTACCCCAAGGGCCTCCGGGTCTGTTGTGGGATCACTTTACTTTTACTTTTACTATATTTCTGGACACGTTGTATGTTAACAGCCCAAGTGAACTGATTAAGACGTTAAAAACTCTTGTACCGACCTCATTACTGTTCACCGAAGAAAAGTAGAAGTTACAATTCTCTCCTTTTATTCCCAAATTCAAGGTTAAAAACCGAGCGGAGTATGTGCATTTTTAAGGGCGTAAAATCCCGTGTACGTCATCGTTAAGAAGGAAAGTAAAGGCGTGAATAATGACTCGCAGATTTAATGGATCACAAACTTGAAATAAGACATTATTTTGATTCATTTACGTACAGATTTGAATTGGGAGGTTTATAACCTGAGTTGTTTGGGTAAAGAGCGGCGTTAAATAAAATACTAATTAATCAACTTATCTTACTTTGTTTTTAAATTTAAGACGAACGCTTAGTTAGAATTTTCTAACAGTATCATTTTATACTAGATAATTTATTATTATTATTATTATTATTATTATTATTATTATTATTATTATTATTATTATTATGTCCACCGCTGTGGTCTCGAGGTAGCGTGCTGCCTTGTCACGCAGCGGGCCCGGGTTCGATCCCCGGTCGGGGCAGTTTTTCTGGGTGAGGTTTTTATCGGGGTTTTTCCTCACCTGTAAGATGTCAGGAAAACTTTAAGGCCCAAAAGGTCCCCGAAATCATATGGCCATCATCATCCTTACCATTATCATCACCACCATCATCCTTCACCGGTGTGGAAAGCAACGGGAAGCTACCACACCTACACAATTCCCTAGTAAAGCTGCAAAACATAGCATGAAAATTCTATGATTGCAGTGAAGGACCTGCCTTCGGGCAGAATTACTATGGATGGATTATTATCATTATATTATTATTATTTATATTATTATTAATGTGGAAAGCAATGGGAAGCTACCACACCTACAATTCCCTAGTAAAGCTGCAAGCATAGCATGGAAATGCTATGATTGCAGTGAAGGACCTGCCTTCGGGCAGAATTACTATGGATGGATTATTATTAAAGAATCAAACGAAGTATTGAAATGGATACCTCCTGGAAAAGGGAAACGTGGTAGACTAAAGCCAAAGTGGATAAAGGGAATTCAAGACAACACGAAGAGAAATATGACAGAAGCAGACACACAAAATCGGGAAATGCGGAAGAAATAAATTGTATAGTTTGGTTGAGGATACCTGTGTATATAAAGTAAAGTGATCTCACAACAGGCCCGGAGACCCTTGAGGTAGTAGGAGGTTAAGGCTCCCACTTTTTCTAGACAATCAGCACTTTATGTCAGCCGGGTTGTCAGCCCTGCGTGACGGCCGCCTTTACACCCAGAACAATCGTCTGATACTCATTTCCGTTAGAGGCTGAGTCGACCCCAGGGCCATAGTGCCGCCAGAGGGTTTGGGTCAGTTTAAAAATCCTGACCCCAACGGGACTTGAACCCTCGACCCTCTGGCTTGTAGCTCAGTGCCTTAACCACTAAGCTACGGCGTGCCCCATCTGTGTATATAACAGAAACAATTATTATTATTATTATCTTCTTCTTCTTCCTTCCAAGTATTAGGCCAAGGCCTGTTACGATCCTATAGAAAATTTTCCCTCCAGCGTTTCATAGGACGGCCCAGTGATCTTCGTCCTCTTGGTATATAATTATAAACAGCTTTGGGGATCCGATTTGAACTCATTCTTTCAAGATGGGTTTCCAATTTAGTTGGTACTGTTTAATATATTCCAAAATTGGCGTAGTCTTCAATTCTTTTAAGATATCGGTGTTCCTTTTCCGATCCCATCTGGTGTAACCCGCTGTATTATTATTATTGTTATTATTATTTTCATTATTAAGTCAGACACAGCACAATAAGGGAAATTATGCAAGTTGAAAAAAAAAACTTAGAAAAAATAATAGAAGAAAAACATTTGAAATGGTACGAACGCCTCTTAAGAATGGAAGAAGATAGAATACAAAAGAAGATCCTTGAATGGAAAGCTAATGGAAGAAGTGGAAGAGGCAGACCTTAGAGAACGTTGGATAGATGGAAGCTAAAGATTTGAAGAAATATGATGATTTAGACAGAAACCTCTGGCGACAAATTCACTTTCAGTTGAAGGAGAACCACTATAGCGTGGAATATTCCTATTTAAAAAAATGTTGTTGTTGTATTAAGTCCGCTATCTGTAATGCAAGTGTGAGCAAAGAAGCGCCATTTTTTTCGATCTGCTCCAAACAGTAAATTCTTTGTAGTAAAAGGAATGTTGCAGTGAAATGAAAAACTAGAGCATAGTCTGTGGTCCGCAGGGACTCGTTAGTTATGTGGGTCTGTGGAGCACCCAATCGATGGCCATGCGAGTTTTCCTATCCCCCAGCCATACTCTATACGTACTTACAATAACGCCAGTTTTAGATTCAATATCTGTTTTATTTCATCTTTACAATATGTCATTTGTATGGAAATTTAAAGGAAAACGTGTAAACATGCGAGCATCCGTTGTAACTTATTGATAATAAACTTGCAAATTGTTACAAGAAATATTACAGCAGTATTTCTTTATTACGTAATTTAAAGCTAAACACATCAGGTGCTTTATTTTTATTTACCTAATATATAAAAATGACTATTTGTTTGTTCGTATTTTATGAGCTGCCATACCGTTCAACCGATTGTAATGGGCTTTTTGCAAAATGTTGACGAGTTTCTTGGCAAGGTTATACTATAACCTCCATAATTAAATACATTTTTATATCGGTATGTATATTATGTTTTAATGATGCAAGCAAGTTTTGTTGAAATAATATTGTGAAGCATTTAAACTACTTACTTACTTACTCACTGGCACTATCGAACCCGAAGGTTCATTGCCGCGCGGACATAAGCTCTCCATACATGCCTATCCTGAGCTAATGCCTTCCAATCACTCCCTGTATAATCTACTTCCCTCAAATCATGGTCAATGTTGTTCTCCCATCTCATTCTTCGTCTACCAACTGGGCGTTTTCCCTCTGGCTTTCCTACAAGAAGCTTCCATGAACGTCTTACATTCCCGATACGTGCAACATGTCCTGCCCATCGCAGTTTACGAGACTTAACTGTTCTTATTATATCTGGCTTCCTATAAAGACCATGTAGGTCATTGTTATGTAGTCTTCTCCATTCACCTGTCTGTTCATCTCTCTTTGGTCCAAAAATTTTCCTAAGAACTTTATTCTCAAATACTCGTAACCTTCTTTCCTCCCTTAAAGTAAGAGTCCATGTTTCGCACCCATATAATATAACTGGTAGAATAATAGTTTAATATATTTTCAGTGTTTTTTGAATGGACTTGGGACAAAAAGTCTGTAATACATAATAGCACGCATTTCCAGAATTGAGCCTATGTTTAATTTCTTTGTGCATCTGATTCCTATTCGTAATTATTGTTCCTAGATACTTGAAATCTGCCACTTCTTCAAAATTTCCTTCATTTGTCATTAGTGAAGAACAGAACACTACTGACACAAATTTTCATAGATGATTCAGTGATTTGGTATAAGGGCCCCATGGTATCCGGACAATGTTTGCTCACATACAGTTCGACTTTAATTTATTTTATTTTTTTATTTTAAGACTCATAAATAACAGCCACCAGACAGTTTTGACTGGGAACAAATATAATATGTGAACTCCCATAATAAAATTTATTTCGTATTCAATAAATGGCCTCATGTTCAAAGAGAAATATACAGTATTTCATGTTGGATTTTGTTACGTATAAAATCTCATAAGCCCGTATCCAATCTATACAACAAGCGTACACACAGACTGCAGAAATATATGACCCAGTGAAGTTAAGGGCAAGGGCAGAATAATGTATTATCTGGCATCAAGACAGAACGTATAGTTAACCCATAAAATACATCACTATTCAATATGACCACATACGATGCAATCGCACAGACAAATATAGCCTACACTTATTACAACACCAATAGTAATAATAATAATAATAATAATAATAATAATAATAATAATAATAATAATAATAATAATAGTAAAGTGATCCCACAACAGACCCGGAGGCCCTTGGGGTAGTAGGAGGTTAAGGCTCCCACTTTTTTCTAGACAATCGGCACTTTATGTCAGCCGGGTTGTCAGCCCTGCGTGACGGCCGCCTTTACCCCCAGAACAAGCGTCTGGTACTCATTTCCGTTAGAGGCTGAGTCGACCCCAGGGCCATAGTGCCGCCAGAGGGTTTGGGTCAGATTAAAAATCCTGATCCCAACGGGACTTGAACCCTGGACCCTCCGGCTTGTAGCTCAGTGCCTTAACCACTACGCTACGGCGTGCCCCCCAAGGTAAAGTGATCCCACTACAGGCCTCAGGAGGCCCTTGGGGCAGTAGGAGGTTAAGGCTCCCACTTTTTCTTGACAATCGGCACTTGATGTCAGCCGGGTTGTCAGCCCTGCGTGACGGCCGCCTTTACCCCAGAACAAGCGTCTGGTACTCATTTCAGTTAGAGGCTGAGTCGACCCCAGGGCCTTAGTGCCGCCAGAAGGTTTGAGTCAGTTTAAAAATCCTGACCCCACCGGGACTCGAACCCTCGACCTTCCGGCTTGTAGCGCAGTGCCTTAACCATTACGCTACGGCGTGCCCCCAATAATAATAATAATAATAATAATAATAATAATAATATAATAATAATAATACAGTGAAACCTGTCTTAGCCGGAACCTAAATGTATAAATAGGGCAGGTAGTCGACAATTGCCAGTCTCAAGACAACCCTTGAGGATGCCGGACGTAGACTCCGGCGAAACGTCGGGGAATTCCAAGCTTCAAGACCATGGCCAACAGCCCGGAAATCTCCTACAAGATCATCATGTTATTCTACCAGTTATATTATATGGACTCTTACTTTAAGGTCCGAGGAAAGGAGATTACGAGTATTTGAGAATAAAGTTCTTAGGAAAAATTTTGGACCAAAGAGAGATGAACAGACAGGTGAAAGGAGAAGACTACATAACAATGAACTACATGGTCTTTATAGGAAGCCAGATATAATAAGAGCAGCTAAGTCTCGTAGACTGCGACGGGCAGGACATGTGGCACGAAGGGGAAATGAAAGATGTGCATGAAAAATTCTCGTAGGAAAACCAGAGGGAAAACGCCCAGTTGGTAGACCAGGAATAAGGTGGGAGAATAACATTAACTATGATTTGAGGGAAGTAGATTATACAGGGCGTGATCGGAAAACATTAGCTCAGGAGAGGGATGTATGGAGAGCTTATATCCGCGCTGTCATTAACCTACGAGCTAGTTAGTTCTCCCAGTTATATGGATGAGAAACATGGACTCTTACTGTAAGGTAGGAGAAAAGATTACGAGTATTTGAGAATAAAACTCTTAGTAACATTAAAAAAAATAGGAAAACAAATTTTATACAATAACAACCATTATAATACAATTAAACGTAGATAATACATATGACAGAGATTAATTGTTAATGTCCATAGCAGTTACATAAAAGATAAGAAAATAAATAGATGCACAAAAACAAACTTCGAAGAAAAAAATTATAAATCAATACAGAAGACACTTGGAAAGACAGAATGCCAAAGAAGAACAGTAGCACAAGAAATAATAAGCTTGGGAACAAATAGAAGAGTGTCCTTGAACAATTTGGAGAAGGAAACAATAAAGGACAAACCGAAGTGACTGACAATATACCTTTAATTATAGCCTCAAATTATCTAAAACGTGATATAACCTAAAACGCGTCTTTATGCAAATATTACATGAAAAGTAAATTTCGTGAATTGAATAAAACGTCATTGGTGAGAAAACACAATTGTCCACTTAAAATAAAAACAGAGTTGCACACAGTGTTAAAAAAAAATAAAATTGCCATGTTGTGTTCAACAAGGCGAACATGTTGAGAAACATTAAACACCCTCGCAATGTGTACAATCATGCCCAAAACTGATTCAACTGATATTTTTTTTAAAATCCTAACTAGCGTACCCGGCAGACGTTGTCCTGCCCGAACGTTCAATTCTCATGTCATGGGCGGACGATAAAAATGTTACTTTTTACACGCTTTATATTAGCTTGGCCTGTATCTATCTATCTATGTAACGGAATCTTTCAACGCGATTTTCACCCACTTAAAATAATTGGATCGACTCGAAACTTTGTATACTTGTAAAAGACCCGTGACAATACAATAATAGCATATTTTGTTTCTAAAATCATGGCCAGAATCATCATAAAATAAATAAATAATAGTTTTAAAAAACTAAAAGAACACGCTTTATTAGAAAACTAAAAAATGAAAAATAATTTGAATTTCCATTACGCTTGGGATAAAATAAAGTGGTCAACAAAAAAATCATCTCCAACACATATAGAATAAAATTAGAGTAATCAACAAAAAGAAAATAATTTTACCATCAAAAGCGTGGGGTGCCCTATATCAATTAATATATTTGATAATAAACAGATATTGGTAAAAGTAAGCTCTCTAAGAAGAAAATGTAAAAGTCATAAAAACCACCCCACGCTTTTGTTGGTAAAATTATTTTCTTTTTGTTGATAACTCTAATTTTATTCTATATGTGTTGGAGATGATTTATTTGTTGACCACTTTATTTTATCCCAAGCGTACTGGAAATTAAAATTATTTTTCATTTTTTAGTTTTCTAATAAAGCGTGTTCTTTTAGTTTTTTAAATCTATTATTTATTACCATAAAATTCAGAAATTATGACATAATTAGATATTATTAAATAGGTTGGCAAGAAAACCTCTTACAGCCTTCTGTTGTGGCTCAAGAAGTATGAATGATGACGTCACATATTCATGAACATTAGAATTGTACCCTCCTTTGCAGATAAGTTAAGAACCGTCATATAACAATTATATTAGAGTGAAATAAATAAATATAGATAGATAGATCATAGGCTGATTAATGTATTTGACATGTCGATTTCTAATAGCCAATTTTGTCGGTCCATCCAATCTCCTGGTTGTTGATATTTCTCCATCATGTATAAATACATTCCAGGAAGTTTTACGTCTTCCTCTGCCTCGTTTTCCCTCAGGTTTCCATTCCAAAACACATTTTGATAGCCGATCCTCTTCCATTCGCTGGACATGTCCGTCCGTACCATCTAGATTGCCGAGTTTTAATATAATCTAAAATAGTGTCTTCAATCTTCATTTTCTCCCTTATAACTGAGTTCCTAATTTTTTCTCTTTTTGAAATTCTTGCTGCTCTTCGTATAAAATCCATTTCCGTTGCCAAAGGGTACTTATTTGTTTTTGTTGTTAATGGCCAAAGTTCTGCTCCATAAGTAATGATGCTTTTAACAATATTGTATGATATATATTCATTTTATTTTTATTACTTATATTTTTATCCCATAATATTACATTGCGGCAAGCAATTGCAAATTTTCCTTTATTATTTCTATTCCTTATTTCCTCTTCTTCATAACTTCCATTTTTATTCATTTTAATTCCTAAATATGTGATCTCACTACAATATTTTATTGTTTCTCCAGTCTCCAAATTATAATTATATGTTATATATTTTATATAAATATAGGCTATAAAATTAAAATGAAGAAATAAATGCACATCAGAAGACCTAAACAAATGTTACTTACACACTCGAAATTCAAAATAAACTTCAGTGCTGAAATATTGGTTTATTTTTCCTGATTAGTATACAGTAAGATTTTCTCTTTCAGGGATACGTAAGAGATCCGTAAAATATACAGTATTTCAAAACTTTAAATCTGTTGTTGTACTGGACTTCTTGTATGTCCATTACTGTATAAATATTTGCAACCAAAGATGCGACAAACCATAGACCCAAAGATGTTAAAAAGTCTGTAATCCATCCATAGTAATTCTGCCCGAAGGCAGGTCCTTCACTGCAATCATAGCACTTTCATGCCATGCTTTGCAGCTTTACTAGGGAATTGTAGGTGTGGTAGCTTCCCGTTGCTTTCCACACCGGTGAAGGATGATGATGATAAGGATGATGATGATGATGGCCATATGATTTCGGGGACCGTTTGGGCCTTAAAGTTTTCCTGACATTTGTCTTACAGGTGAGGAAAAACCCCGATAAAAACCTCATCCAGAAAAACTGCCCCGACCGGGGATCGAACCCGGGCCCGCTGCGTGACAAGGCAGCACGCTACCTCGAGACCACAGCGGTGAACACGTCTGTAATGTATAAATGAAATAACGAATATAGTATGGAAGTTTACCAGTGAAAAATATGAGTAGAAGAATGCGTGAACAATGCGTACGGATATCTGTTTTGAGAGAGACGACTCGAGTTATCACTTCAAATGTCACAACATGAGTTATCTATGAAGCTAATTCCGTCCTTACCTCATTATCTAATGTTTTATTACAAACTAGCTATATAATACCCGCTGCTATGCCTAAATAAATGAAATGTGCTTTTATGTTTAATTGAATAATTAAAAAGAAAATTAATTATAAAAAGTACATCGTAATTAAAATAAAAAAGGAAATTTTGCAATTGCTCGCCTCAATGGAATATTGTGGGATAAAAATATAAGTAATAAAAAAATGAATATATATCATGCAATTGTTAAAAGCATCAATACTTATGGAGCAGAACTTTGGCCATTAACAACAAAAACGAATATGTATATTTTCGCAACGGCAATTGATTTTATACGAAGGGCAGCAAGAATTTCAAGAAGAGAAAACATAGAAACTCAATTATAAGGGAGAAAATGTAGATTGAAGCCGCTATTTTAGATTATATTAAAACTCGGCAATTAAGATGGTACGGACATGTCCAGCGAATGTAAGAGGATCGGCTACCAAAATGTGTTTTTGAAATGGAAACCTGAGGGAAGACGAGGCAGAGGAAGACCTGAAACCTCCTGGAGTCAGGGAATATATATATACATGAAGGAAGAACATTTACAACCAGGAGATTGGATGGACCGACAAAATTGGCTATTAGGAATCGGACGATGTCAAAGACATTGATCAACCGATGATCTACCTTATCTATATCGTAATTATTTATTTTTAAGTCAAAAAGAGATGAACAGACAAGTGAATGGAGAAAACTTCATAATGGTGAGTTACATGGAATGTATAGGAAGCCATTTATAATAAATACAATTTATTTTATATTAGTCAAAGTGTTCATAATTTTTGCGTTAGTTTTATTTGTGGTATCACAGTTTTGAAACCAACCTAATGGGCTAGTGATCAGCGTTTCTGACTACAGTTCATGAGGTCCCGGGTTCGATCCCCGGTCAAACTATGGAAATGTTTTCTTAAAAGGAATTATTCCTGTGGTTGCCCATGATCTGGAATATACGTTAAGAACCATTCTGGTGCTTCATTTGTCACCCATCACATCGTTGGAGTAACGTAACTCCGCCTTCCGACTGCCATTATTTGTAAAACAAAATGCATTGAAAGGTACATTAACACCCATTTGGGACATGCGTTAAAGTCTTTATATATATATATATAATATATATATATATATATATATATATATATATATTACAATTCATTTATTTTTCTTTGTGTACATTTGTATTGGTTTTGATTTTAATTAGCATTATCACTATTATATAATAGATATTAAAAATGAATATAAAATTATGGAATATTCACCTGAAAGGTCCGTCTCCTCAACTTAATTAATTATTTAACTGTAGCGCTTTCGGGACTTGTCCCATCATCGGCAGGATTCAAAAGTGATATTTCACTGAAGATCTGGAAGAGGGGGTTACATGTATTGGGTTCGTTTTCGTTTATCAGGCTGTCGTCGTTGTGAGCTGCTTTCATGATTTCCATCTCTTCGAGTACGTTTATCTTCGCTGGATTATTTTCTCTGTGCATTACTGTTAGGGTGTTTTCAATATTTAACATGCGATGTCCTTCATGGATAACGTGTTTTGCATAGCAGTGGAATAGTAGGGAAATGGTTGAACATACACAAAATTATCAGATTAAATGGTTCCGACACGTCCAGAGAATGTCAAATTCCCGTTTACCAAAGATGATTTACCACCTCAACCCTAAAGGCAAGAGAGACCTCGGAAGAACCTTCAACCGATGGAAAGATCAGTTTTTGTAGTCGCAGAACGGGAATCATCACCCAATACTGCATTCGGAAGAAGAAGAAGAAGCATAGCTTGATTTTCCATGAAGGACATCGCATGTTAAATATTGAAAACACCCTAACAGTAATGCACAGAGAAAATAATCCAGCGAAGATAAACGTACTCGAAGAGATGGAAATCATGAAAGCAGCTCACAACGACGACAGCCTGATAAACGAAAACGAACCCAAAACATGTAACCCCCTCTACCAGATCTTCAGTGAAATATCACTTTTGAATCCTGCCGATGATGGGACAAGTCCCGAAAGCGCTACAGTTAAATAATTAATTAAGTTGAGGAGACGGACCTTTCAGGTGAATATTCCATAATTTTATATTAATTTTGAATAATATCTCAACGGAACACTCATGAATCTTATAAAAGTTGATTATAGATATTAGTAATCTACTGTCAGTTTGGTAAAATTTTGATTTAGTACGAGTATTTAGCCATAGATTAAGTTTAGAATTAAGGACTCTCCTGGCGCACCACTATCATCATCATCATCATTCATCATCGCGGCAGCGTAACCCCGTCTTCCTGGCGCCCCAACCTTAGTAGTGGGTTACAATTATAACAATGACAAAAGAGAACATCTAGGCCCTTCCCTCACCCCTTGGGATACCTCGGTCATCATAACCATACTCCCAAGTCCTAGGTGCTTGTCCTCCCTATCCTATGTTCACGGTCCTAAAACCAACACCTCTAGAGAGAAGGTGTGGGAGTTACAACTTCTGGGAATTGCTGAGCTTCGTAGTCGCCAGGTCGCTCATTCCTGACGACCCCACAGTTGGTCCACGGGCTCCATGAGCCTAGCCGGGAGGACTGCTGTCGCAGATCCACCGACCATTCCCCTGTTCTGCCTCCAGGGACGTGTCCTGCAGCCGTTGTGAGACCGGCTAGGGCTACAAGCCCAACAGTGTAAGACTTTTAGTACATCCAGACCAAAAATGTCTAGATGACAACATGGGGCATCGAATAAAAAAAAATATTATATTTTTGTGATTGTTATATTCTAATATAGGGGCACGCCATAGCGTAATGGTTAAGGCACTGAGCTACAAGCCGGAAGATCGAGGGTTCAAGTCTCAGTGGGGTCAGGATTTTTAAACTAACCCAAACCTTCTGGCGGCACTATGGCCCGGGGGTCGACTGAGCCTCTAACGAAAATGAGTACCAGACACTTGTTCTGGGGGTAAAGGCGGCCGTCATGCAGAGCTGATAACCCGGCAGACATCAAGTGCCAATTGTCTAGAAAAAGTCGGAGCCTTAATCTCCTATTACCCCAAGGGCCCCCTGAGGCCAGCAGTGGGATCACTTTACTTTATATTCTAATGTAATACAATTTGTTTGTCCCAGTGAGTTGAAGAGAAGACTACATGGCCTTGACTCCACCGACTAAATAAATAACAAAAAAACAAATAAGTTTGAATTTCGAAATGTAATTTATTAAGTAAAATGGCTGCGACTACCAAACACGGTATATTCATGCATGGAAATTATATAAGAACTGGGTGATTAATTGGAGTATATCGTTATGATGTTGGCCAGCGTGTGGGTGAATTTCTCTTCGCTTATCCAGCAAAAAAATGTCAGAAGTGAGATATGATCACAGGTTTTAATTTTGTCCGTTCTCGTGGCGTGGTCGATAACATTCTTAACTTTCACTCCGGTGACACGGGTTCGATTACCCGTAGTAGAGGATTTTAAATCTCTACCTTGGGGCTGGGTGTGACTCCTGTTCTTGGGGGGGGGGGTAAAAATATACACAATAAAAAGAAGGGGACAAACTTGTAAAAACGAAAACAAAGAAATCAATAAAGAGATAATAAAAAATCAAGAGATAATCAAATATGCTTGTGTTTATTTACTGTGGATAAGGTTTTATTGATTTCAATACCGACTGCATTCTTCCGTCCTAGTCTTATAGATACAAGGTCATTAATATTACGTCATCGGTTTCTTAGCAATACTCAATTATCTTGCGTACCATAAAAATGGACCTTTTGGTTTGTAGTTGAATGCTGCTCTTGGTAATCTTGATACATTCATTCTTTCCACATGTATAAACCATTTCTCTCTATACCAAGGAAAATAATATATACAATGTAGAGGTTCTCACAGTTACTATCCGACAACAAATCTTTGTCGGTAAATGAGAGGACCAAGGAATGTGAAGACTAGCACAGTTTAAATCAGGGAAATTCCAATTTACTTTGTTTGAAAATAAAGCTATTTGAAAAACAGACAAAGTGCGGTGCGTGACATCCTAAGTACTTTAACAACGCAAACCACTTCCCGGAAAGTTATTTCAAGCCAACACGTACGTTCTTCAAAATATGATTCACGTTTTAAAAATTTCATACGTCTGAACGAGGAAGGTAATTTTTTTCTTCCCCCACAATGCAAATTTACAAAGACTATTTAACTCATGCCCCAAATGGGAGTCAATGACCAATCACGTTTCAATTATTTCTGTTTTACAACCAATCAGAGTCGTGTTTCACGAAATATTTATCAGTGTTAAATGTACCATATTAAAGAAAGCTCCTCCTTTTTAATATTCTGAACAGGTCTGACCATTATTTTGCAGTGACTGAGCCTATAAGAAATACGGCTACCAGATTCTATATATAGTGCATAGATGTCAACACATAGCGCTTGCAGGAGTTAATATAAAAACATTTGTAGCAATTTATTATACCACCAAAAAACGAAACCACTGTTTGCACTTTCTTAATTTTTTCCCAGGTAATAATCTAGAAAAATATAATTGTCATATATACATCATACGACATCAGAAATGAATTAATATACAGTTTGATGTGTTTCATTTTTTCTCCACTAGAGAGCATTCTTACAATATTGTGTTCCTTTGGCAAAAATTGTATGATCTGGTTGCAGTGATAAACAAAAGAAGCAGATGATGCGTACCTATCGTTTCTCATTTGTTTTCAAACATCGCCGTTTACATTAAATATATAAATATTTTAAAATAACTATAGTTAAATAATGATTTGTGAGTAAACAGCTTAATTTTATTCTTTAAATAGTCCTAACAAATGTCACTCTTGATTTCCAAATTCTCTAGATAAATTCACTCCTCACTTCGTGAGTCGTGAATTTATCGATAATTTAGAAATCACTCGTGGCATTACTTATGACTATTTAACTCATGCCACAAATGCTAGTCAATGACCAATCACGTTTCAATGAATGTTGTTTTACAACCAATGACAGTCGTGTTTCACCTCGCTCTTTATCGATTTCTCTTTATCAGCTCCTGCTTTTGTGATAAAGAAAGCACCTCCTTTTTAATGTTCTGAACAGGTCAAAGCATTATTTTTCTCCAACAAATACATTGAATATAGCAAATAATGAAAATATTCCTTGATTTTACTGAGTTGTTTACTAAAAAAATAAATGAATAACCCGTAATGTTGATTATGATATATAGTTTGATGTGTTCCATTATTTCTCCACTTGGGTGCACTCTTACAATATTGCGATCTTATTTGGCAATAAATAATATGATCAAGCAGCAGTGAATGAACATAACCTCACATTTCTGATGTGTTTTCAAACATCGCCGTTTACATTAAATATATAAATATTTTAAAATAACTATAGTTAAACAATGATTTGTGAGTAAACAGCTTAATTTTATTCGTTAAATAGTCTTAACAAATGCCACTCTTAATTTCCAAATTCTCCAGATAAATGCACTCCTCACTTCGTGAGTCGTGAATTTATCGATATTTGGAAATCACTCGTGGCATTACTTATGAAGACTATATTTTCCGAAGGTATGAAGAAATTAGTGGAATCATTACCTCAATTTATTTTATTTAACGACGCTCTTTAACAGCTAAGGTCATTACTGTTGCAATTCAATTACCGTAAAAGGGTAGACATATTTTAATGAGAAACAACTTCTTTGGATTCGATGTTCAGAGAACGTCATAAAAAATCACAGGATCATTGGCTTAAGTTCCCTTTCACAGAATTCTGAGGATTTTTACGCCACAAAAATCCACGTATCCCGGCCGGATTTTTCCCGAGAACTTTGGGAGAGTAACAGTTCTCTATGACAAGGGCAGAAATCATCATTTACTATTTTCGTTTACTACACACACGTTCTTCTTCTTATTTGGTGCTACAGCCCGAGTGGGCCTTAACCTCCTCTATGGCTTTCTTCCATCCATCTCTATCCATTGTCAACTCTCTCCAATTCTTTATTCCCAATCCTTACACATACAGTAAAACCTGTCTTGGCCGGAACCTTTATAAGAAGGTAAAAAATCTCCAGAACGCTACGAATTTATATGCAAAATCGTCTTGTATAAGCCGGAAACATAGTTCATTTTTACCTCAGTAAGACGGAAATTACAATATTAATGACCACACGTGAACATTCTACATATGACGCTTTCTGCATTATACAGTTTTACCTTCTTGTGTTGACATTGTATTGCGGGGATACCCTTGCTTATGTGTGACAGCGGGGTATCCCTCTCTCTTCCTTGCCTGTTTACGTAACCTGCGAGGGAGTTGGGAAACTCTTCAGTCCGGTTGAAGCCTTCCTGTAGTTTAGTTCATTCTCGCTTTTGTGTAATAAAGTTGTTTTGTATTGCCGTGCAAACTGAGCTGTGTTACATACACTATTTGTCTGTATTTCAGTTCAATACGTTATGTCTTTAAAGCGTGCATGTAAAACTCTTACATTGAGTAAGAAAATTCAAGCTTGTAATTTGGGAACCCTTTATAAGAAGGAAAACTTCCAAGAGGCAAATATATTTAAGGAACCGTCATGTTCCTTCATAGACAGGTTTTACTGTATTATTAATCCATATTATTTTCCCCCTCTACTTTTGTTAAACTATGAATATGACAGTATTTTCTTTGTATAATTATAGGCTTTCACGGCCGGCGTCTTGCTCCCTGTTAGGTTCATCTTCCAGGCTAAATGACCGTGGTCCGATTTTCTTGACACTCGAATAAGAATCTCCTGATGAGGTCTACCGTAGCAGTAGACGAAAAGTTGAGTGTCAAAAAAAACCGGACCATGGTCATTTATCCCGGAAAACGAACCTAACCGATTTTTTTTATTTCAATGCTCTTTATAGATGTTTTATCATCTACGATTATATTGTATTTAGTACATGTTGTATTCTGATAATTCTAATGTGTTTGTTCCCTGGAGAAGTCCATTGATTTAATCTTAATGATGATAAGAAATTGTTATTATGATTAAATGTGACATCCTAAAGAAATTTTAACATAACATTGCTTTGACGACTGAGAAAGCTATGAAAAATCCCCAGTCAGATTGGTGGGAATCGTGACTGATAAAATTGATTGTGATTCTTTTACGTCTAAATTGGAATCCCCAAGGACACAGGGAAAGAGGCAGACCGAAACAGACATGGAAAAGTACCTTCGTTGAAGAAATTTCAAAAGAGGAGAAAACCTGGAAGGAGGTGAAGAAGTTGACTCAGAATGGGATCCGTTGGCTACACTTTGAGGATGCCCTATGCTCCTGATAGGAGATGATGAAACATAACATGTCATTAGCGTCGTTTCAGTGTCATAAAATAATGTACGTTGTTAAAATAATAAGATACGTAAAAGGATGTACACACATAGATAGATTACATAATGAATCAATGAGAAATGAAGTGGAGATTTTTCAATACTCGATAAACTAGAAGAGCACAAATACCAACGGAAAGAACATTTAGACAGAATGGACAATACAAGATTACCCAAAACGATCAGCATCTACAAACCGCATGAAAAAAGATCTTTGGGACGGCCAAAGGAAACAATGGACTTGAGACCGGAACAGGTCGCATTGACCTAATCCTGGAAAGGAAGAAGAAGAAAATAAATACACTATATGCTAATAGATGCGTCCACCGCTGTGATCTCGAGGTAGCGTGCTGTCTTGTCACGCAGCAGGCCAGGGACAAGCTTCCTGGGTGAGTTTTTCGGGATTTTTCCTCACCTGTAAGACACATGTCAGGAGACTCAAAGCCTCAAAGCCCAAACGGTCCCAGAAAATCATCGGGCCATCGTCATCATCCCCGGTGTGGAAAGCAACGGGAAGCTACTACATCTATAATTCCCTAGTAAAGCTGCAAAGCATAGAATTAAAATGCTATGATGATTGCAGTGAGCCCTCCATGGTATCTTTACCTTGTCGTGGTGGAGTGGCTTGTGTGCTTAAATGATCCTGAGAGCTATGCCGGCGGTAGCATTGCTGCCGATAGGGTTACCCATGCCGGACTGGTCGAAGGTGATAAGCCAGACGAAATAAGTACCTTGGTCGAAAGAGTGACGATCTTTCACCGTAAAAATACAACCGTCAAGAAATGCGGACATGGGTTCTACTGGGGTAAAATTTTCCGGAGGTCAAATAGTCCCCCATTCGGTTCTCCGGGCGGGGACTACTTCAGGGAACCCATGCCAAAGGCTCAAACACAGGGACATGTTCCTAGGAACATGGAATGTTAGGACTTTATACAATAGCGGGGCACTAGAGATATTAACGCGGGAATTGGATAAATCGCCCTTGGATATAGTCGCTTTACAGGAAGTTAGGTGGCCAGGAGAAGGTAGTCAGGAATCAGGAAGCTTTGCATTATACTATGGGGGTGCAGAAAGACCTGCATTTGGAACGGGTTTTTTTAGTCAGAAGGAGGATCCTATCCGCTATCCGAAATATTAAGTTTGTTAGTGATAGGATATCATACATAATTCTTAAGGGTAAACGACATGATTTTATAATTGTAAATGTACATGCCCCCACAGAAGATAAAGATGACAAGATCAAGGATGAGTTCTATGAAGAATTAGAATGCTTATTTGATAGCCTTTCACGATATCACATGAAAATTGTCTTAGGAGATTTTAATGCAAAAGTGGGGCGGGAAGATATATTCAAACCAACAATAGGCAAATTCAGTCTTCATGAAGATAGTAACGACAACGGGGTTAGATTAGTCACATTTGCCACATCAAAGAATCTCATTGTTAAGAGCACAACATTTCAGCATAAGGATATTCATAAATACACCTGGACGTCCCCAGATGGAGAAACTCGGAACCAGATAGATCATGTATTAGTGGATAAACGCTGGCACAGTAGCATCATTGATGTTAGATCAGTTAGAGGGACAGACTGCAATTCAGATCATCATCTGGTCAGGGTGAAAATCAGACAACGGCTATCGCTTATGAGAGGAACAAACGCTAAAGATGATTCTGTAAAATATGAATTAAAAAACTTGAAAAATGATGAAATGCGGCAAGAATACCAAATCAAAATTGCTAATAGATTTGAAATACTGGAATCTTCAGATGACAATGTGGCAAACGAAGAAGAAACTGATATAAATAAAGAATGGGAGGCTATGAGAGATACTATTAAATTGTCAGCATCAGAAAGCATTGGTTGTTTAAAAAAGAGGCAAAACAAGAAATGGTTTGATGAGGAATGTGCCGACATTGTAAAGAAAAGAAAGCTAGCAAAAATGAAATGGTTACACGAGCCAAATGAAGTAAATTTAGAGCAATTGGGTAGTGTTAGACGGGAAACCACCAAGTTACTAAAGAGTAAAAAGAGGGAATATTTGAGAGAGAAGATTAATGATCTTGAAATGAATGCAAAAAATAGGAACATTAGAGAATTATATCAGGGAATTAGTATAGAGAAGAAAGGGTTTCAGGCTAGAACAAACATAATTCGGAATGAAAATGGGGATATGATTGCAGATTCCAAGAGTATATTAAATAGATGGAAAAGTTATTTTAATCAGCTATTAAATGTACATACAGAACAGGACATTGAGGAGGATAAGTTACAGACAGCAGAAATGCTAGTCTCAGAGCCAAGTGCATTAGAGGTTGAAATGGCAATTGAAAAATTGAAGATGTATAAAGCATCAGGTTCAGATGAGATCCCAGCAGAACTGATAAAATCAGGGGGAGAAAAATTGATGGACAAGATACGCTGTTTGCTTAGTATGATTTGGGAAAAAGAAGCTCTTCCAGATGAATGGAAGGAATCAATTATCGTACCAATTTATAAGAAAGGAGATAAAACTGATTGTAACAACTATAGGGGCATCTCATTACTTTCAACTTCGTACAAAATTCTAACAAATATATTAGTAAGCAGACTTACTCCCTATATTGATGACATTCTAGGAGATCATCAATGTGCATTTAGAAGAAACAGGTCTACAACAGATCAGATTTTTAGTATAAGACAGATTTTAGAAAAGAAATGGGAATATAATGGTACTGTACATCAACTATACGTAGACTTCCAAAAAGCATATGATTCAATTAAGAGGGAGAAGTTTATATAGTATCCTGCTGGAGTTCGGAATTCCTAAAAAGTTAGTTAGACTTATACGAATGTGTCTAAATGGCTCAACGAGTAGGGTGCGTGTAGGCAAACAGTTTTCAGACACTTTTGAAATCCAGAATGGGTTGAAGCAAGGAGATGCACTATCTCCTCTACTATTTAATTTTGTACTAGAGCATGCCATTAAATCTTTTAGAGAATGAGGAAGGCTTACAACTGAATGGTATTAATAAGCTGTTAGTTTATGCTGATGATATAGTACTACTGGCCGATAGCGAGGAGATACTAAAGGCCAACACGCACACACTATTGAGTAACACTAAGAAATTAGGACTGGAAGTAAATATCAGTAAAACTAAATATATGGTCACACGTAGAAATACATTATATAATGGAAATGGACAGCTAATGACAAATGAGGGAAATTTTGAGGAATTGGCTGAATTCAAATACCTAGGAACAATAATCACAAATAGGAATGAGATGCACAAAGAAATTAAACATAGGCTCAATTCTGGAAATGCATGCTATTATGCATTGCAGAGACTTTTGATGTCCCAACTCCTTTCAAAAAACGTTAAGCTGAAAATATATAAAACTATTATTCTACCAGTTATATTATATGGGTGCGAAACATGGACTCTTACTTTAAGGGAGGAAAGGAGATTACGAGTATTTGAGAATAAAGTTCTTAGGAAAATTTTTGGACCAAAGAGAGATGAACAGACAGGTGAATGGAGAAGACTACATAACAATGAACTACATTGTCTTTATAGGAAGCCAGATATAATAAGAACAGTTAAGTCCCGTAGACTGCGATGGGCAGGACATGTTGCGCGTATGGGGAATGAAAGACGTGCATGGAAACTTCTTGTAGGAAAGCCAGAAGGAAAACGCCCAGTTGGTAGACCAAGAATGAGGTGGGATAACAACATTAACTATGATTTGAGGGAAGTCGATTATACAGGGAATGATTGGAAAGCATTAGCTCAGGATAGGGATATATGGAGAGCTTATGTCCGTGCGGCCATGAACCTACGGGTTCGATAGTGCCAGTGAGTAAGTAAGTAAGTAAGTATTATTGCAGTGATGGACCTGTCCTAGGGCAAAAGCAAAACACAATAGAATAGAATACTAATAGATAAAATCTATTTTGGTTTGAAACCTGTGTAAAAAGTCTTCTTGTAACTTGTAAGCCCTTAACAGAGATTTAGGCGCTCTCCCCCTGCAGGGAAGAATTTGAACCATACTAATTTAGTTACACTTGTTTTCGTATAGATGTCATTTGAGTGGTCCGTGGTCAGCGTTCCGCCTCATACTGACATCTAGGAAACCAAAGTAGTACTAGGACGGGAACATTCGATAAATTTTGCTTAGATGTCTTTTCATTCAGGCTTAAGGATCTTTTACGAGCCTGAAAATCTTCAGACTTGGGACCCATGGCTTAAAGTCCCTCCCGGAGGACTTGCTCCTTGGATTTTTCCATCCTAAAAAAAATCCATCGACCTCGGCCGATTGTAAAAAGTACAATTTTATCTCTATAGGAACTAGAATTTATGAACTATACAACCGTATTAAGTAGGCTATGTTGATATTGTCCCTGAGAAAGAACTTTAAATTGTCTGATGACCGATATCGGCGTCAAGGTAAGCGAAAAATTAGTTTTAGAAACGCTATTGTTTGAACCAACTGTTTGGAAATATCGTTTTTATAGTACCGCCATGTTGGCTGAGGTACTGGCTGCTTCCTGACTAGCGGACCCGTGTTCGATACCCGCCAGGGTTGAAATTTTTAATTGCAAAATTAATTAAATTAATTTAATAGTAAAATTTGTAATCTCGGGGCCAGAAAAAAATGGTAGATTGTGCATCAGATTTCTGATTAAATTACAAATCCCTCCGCAGTACATAAAGTTGACTATGTATATTAGTTTACAGTCCGCATCAAAGGCAACTGTTTCCCTCTGGTTTAAAAGATAACATTGTCTTATTCTTCTTCTTCCTTTCCAGGATAGGTCAATGCGACCTGTTTCGGTCTCAAGTCCATGTGGTTTGTACGTGTTGATCGTTTTGGGTAATCTTGTATTGTCCATTCTGTCTAAATGTTCTTTCCATCGGTATTTCTGCTCTTCTAGTTTATCGAGTATTGAAAATATCTCCAGTTCATTTCTTATTGATTCATTATGTAATCTATTCATGCGTGTACATCCTTTTTTTACTGATCTTAAACATTTCATTTGAGTGGCTTGAATGTGTGAGATTTTTTTTTGTAAGTACCCAAGATTCAGGTCTATATAAAAGAACAGGGACAGCCATAATTTTGTAAAACCGGAGCTGAGTTTCTCTTCAAGTCTTTCGAAAGGTTCTTCTTATGGTTCCACACATCATTCGATATCGGTTTAATTTATTATGTATATCCCAATCATATCTATATGTTATATTTAAACCAAGATAGTTAAAATATGCTATCTGTTCTATTATTTAATTCCATCCACAGTAATTCTGCCCGAGGGCACGTCTTTCACTGCAATCATAGCATTTTCATGCTATGCTTTGCAGCTTTACTAGGGAATTATATGTGTGGTAGCTTCCCGTAATGATAAGGAAAAT
The DNA here is from genome assembly GCA_030220185.1 of Diploptera punctata. NCBI lineage: Eukaryota > Metazoa > Arthropoda > Insecta > Blattodea > Blaberidae > Diploptera > Diploptera punctata. Next base: position 293,458 of record JASPKZ010005296.1, read on the forward strand.
GATGATGGCCGGATGATTTTCGGGGACCGTTGGGCCTTAAGCTTCCTGACATTTGTCTTACAGGTGAGGAAAACCCCCGAAAAAACCTCACCCAGGAGCTTGTCCCGACCGGGAATCAAACCCGAGCGTGCTGCGTGATAAGGCAGCACGCTACCTCGAGACCACAGCGGTGGACATTATTTCATTACCGATTACTATTTTTGCTCTGACTGGCAGTTTGCCCTGAAAAGCCAAAATAAGTATATACGTGTACAGTTAATTAGTACATACTCAATGCTGGTTGCACTGAAACATGTCTTCGTGTTGCATAGAATATTCGTTAAAATTAATATAGTTGTCACGTCTTCATGCTACGTATGTAGTTAAACATCACAGAAAAATATATTGAAATAAATGTTTAAAAAAATTTTAAATCATCGTAAATGGTGGAAAATAATTTGAAAAATGAAACATTAAGAATAAAATTTGACAAGAGTTTATGAAGGAATTAAAAAAAGTCACGTCACAGATTGTAAAGTTTAACCAAACCATGTGTCTGTTTTCTGAAGTCATAAGAGCGTTTATGAATTTTATTTTCCATCTGTAATGTGGAGCAGTAGTTCACCGCTGTGGTCTCGAGGTACCGTGCTGCCTCGTCACGCAGCGTGCCCCAGTTCAAGTTTCAGTCGGGACAAGTTTCTTAGCTGAGGTTTTTTTTCGGAGTTTTTCCTCGCCTGTAAGACAAATGTCAGGAAACCTTAAGGCCCAAACGGTCCCTGAACATCATATAGCCATTACAATCTTCATAATTTATTCGCCTTAGACTAAGTTTAGGATAAAGAACTCTCCTTACGCACCACTATAATTGTCAGTAGGGCTAGAATTGTATAACATAGCACATATTTTTAGTAAGAGTGGTATGTTTCTTATATATATATATATATATATATATATATCAAAAGAAAAATGAATGCTTGAGTCGGGATTTGAACCCGAGTCTCTAAACTCTGTACGTTTAGCGCTCTAACCATCTGAGCCACCGAAGTATTCCAACACATACATTTTTCTTATATATTTCTTCTTCTTCTTCTTCTTCCTTCCTTCCAAGTATTAGGCCAAGGCCTGTTACGATCCTATAGAAAATTTTCCCTCCAGCGTTTCATAGGACGGCCCAGTGATCTTTGTCCTCTTGGTATATAATTGAGTTGCTCAGTGGAAAAGAGGCACATGCCACAAATCTGCCGAATGTGAGTTTTTGTTATGATTAAGTAGATGCTGCTATCTTGCATCAATTCCAATAACTATTTGCATGGTGGTGTGTGTCTATTCTTTAACAAGGAGCGTAATAAAACTTGAAGATTCTGAATTATAGAAATGGCTAGTGGAAAAAAGGCACATGCCACCTTCTTTCTCTTTTATCTCAAGTGGTTACAGTCAATGTTCCTGATAGGTTGGCAGAAATGAAACTAACCAATCAGAATATAGTTCCACTGCCCTCTGGATCTATAATATTATAGATCCAAAGGGGCAGTGGTAGTTCTCAAATTACCTACAACATTTCCAATATGTCTTACATAGATGTTGAGGGTTAATGCATTTTCTGAAGAAAAAAGGCAAGTTAATAGTAAGAGAAGGACTCATCGTGAAAAGAAGTGGAAGGATAATGAAATAAAACATCTGAGAAATAGTGTATAACAATAAGAAGATTGTGCCAGCAAAGGAGTTTGTAAATAGTGGAACTCCGTGTTGCAAACTAATATCATATGATTTCACTCCACTAATGATTAGTGAAGGTAAGAGGGGTTATGCAAAGAAGAGAAAAGATAAAACATAGGTCAAAGTAAGGTTTCATTCAGATACTATGTTCATGTAACTAATAGTAGCGAACTTGAAGTCTGTAGAAATGCTTTTTAGCAGTCCACGAAATATCAATAAAATGTTTAAGAAATGTTCGGAAAAGTGAAGAATGTGTTAGGGAAGTTTCTGATGATGAAGAAGAGAGTTAATCAACATCAGAAATTTCTGTCCATACACCCACTGAAGATAGAAGAGACATTATGTGGGGCATATGCGGCTACTTAATTTGCACAAATTACCTGTTCTATTACATAAAAACACTTAATACTAGGAATATTTCAACTAATATTTAATAAGATATTCAATGCATCATCTAATTCAAGATCCTGGTTAAAAAATTAAAACATAGTGTCCATATTCCACAGATAAACAACTTTTAGAAATTCCTTGTTTCTGTAAAATAGTTTCCTTGTGGCACGTGCCTATATTCCACTGGGCAACTCAATTATAATCAGCTTTGGGATCCGATTTGAACTCATCCTTTCTAGATGGTGTTTCCAATTTAGTTGGTACTGTTTAATATATTCCAATATCTTATATCTGTAGTATTCTCAATTCACACAAGAGGTAGCGGGAAGTCGTTCCAACTGCCATCTAGTGGCAACCATAATAGGTAAGCAAATTTTTAAAGAGAATATTTACTTTATAGCAGGAACTATATTTTTGACATTTGGCAATGAAGGAAAATATGACATGAAAAGAAAAATGAATGTTTGAGTCTTTAAAATTTTGCTTACCTGTTATGGTGGCCGCTAGATGCCAGATGGAACGACTTCCCGCTACCTCTTGTGTGAATTGAGAATGCCATATATATAAGAAAAATTTACGTTTATGTTGGAATACTTGAGTGTCTAAGATGATTAGAACGCTGAACGTACAGAGTTTGGAGACTCGGGTTCAAATCCCGACTCAAGCATTCATTTTTCTTTTCATATCATATTTGCCTTCATTGCCAAATGTCAAAAATATAGTTATAACATATATATATATATATATATATATATGTTTGTGTGTGGGTGTGCTTTTTATACAAAAATAATTGAATTAAATTACTTTGCTAATTCATATTTATGCATAATTGGCCATTTATATGCGACAGAGCAAATTACAGCAATTTATTGGTCATATTAGTCATATTTTCACTTTTAAGAAGCAAAATACTTTATAATAATTTTTTTTTTCTTCCGTGATCATTTGAGTTATTAAATTTCTCAGAATTTTGTTTCTTGTACAATCTATCTTCCTCTGCTATTTCGTTACAATTCACAATATGAACTTATTCCTTTACGCTTGTACCTGAGCAAATATTTTATTATTGTCTCGCGACAAACAAGTATCTATTGATAATTTTAGCACAATAAAAAATATGGGATATTCATAATAAATTAAACCGATATCAAATGATGTGTGGCACCATAAGAAGAAACCTCCGAAAGACTCGAAGAGAAACTCAGCTCAGGTTTTATAAAATTATGGCTGTTCCTGTTCTTTTATATGGATCTGAATCTTGGGTACTTACAAAAAAAGATATCACACATATTCAAGCCACTGAAATGAAATTTTTAAGATCCGTAAAAGGATGTACACGCATGAATAGATTTACACAATGAATCAATAAGAAATGAACTGGAGATATTTTCAATACTTCATAAACTAGAAGAGCACAAATACCAATGGAAAGAACATTTAGACAAAATGGACAATACAAGATTACCCAAAAAGATCAATACCTACAAACCACATGGGAAAAGATCTTTGGGACGGCCAAGGAAACGATGGACTTGAGACCGGAACAGGTCACATTGACCTATTCCTGGAAAGGAAGAAGAAGAAATGCTACAATATCAAATTCCATATTTTAGCTTGCTTCTCAATTGATTGTTAAGTAAATAATTAATTGCCATAATCTGATTTATTAATTAAATTTACAACTGAAATTATTACATAAATTATTAGGTCTTATTTTTTTTTTGTCAGAGTGCAAATTTTTGTAAATTTTCGGTCATAATTTAATTTTTTTTACATATTTCGGTAGTTTTTAGGTCATAAAAATCCTAGCCCTAATCATCACCCATCATATGATCGTATCATCGGGGCAGCTTAACCCCCGCCTTCCAGGAGCCTCAAGCTCAGAAATACCAGGGTAGAAAACCAGAAATGTTGAAATGACAACTGCGGCATTGAATTAAAAAAAACAAATAATGTTGAGCATGTCAATTACAATGTAAATACAAAGGTGTATTTTAAGATAACGGGAAATCTTCCTAAATATGTGGACAGTTATATAAACAGATTCAGAACGAGTCTTCATTAAATAAAGGCTAGAAATTCCTGTGATTTGATTCAAGGATTGTTGCGTCAGTGTCTGCTTGGCATTTCCTCACCTCCCACGATCTGAGAGAGTGCCTTGACTCACTTGCAGCTAAGCAAAAAACAAGAAAACATCTTTTCTTCTCACCAGAGAATGTTGGTCTCATGCCCATGACATCCAGACAATTGGTCACCGAACGATGTGTGAAAAATCAGTGTTACCAAGCAATAAAAAATTAATCTTTAGAACGTATTCTACGTCATAAAGATTGAACATTAGGCTTAAAGTATGCGTTGAGATGAAACGAATTCGTAAAATCAGCTTCGAATTCTCGCAACATACTCACTGGCACAATCGAACCTGTAGGTTCATACATCCCTATTCTGATCTAATATTTTCCAATCTCCTGTATAATCAACTTCCCTCAAATCGTGCTTAATGTTCTCGCACCTCGTTCTCGGTCTACCAACAGGGCGTTTTAACTATGGTTTTCCTATTATCCAAAAATGAGTGAAATCCGACAGTTAGAAGTGGAGGTTTACCTGAAATCCGAAATTAAAAACTGCCTAACCGCCAGGTTTGGTTCGTCTCAGTGTAAAAAGTAAAGTGATCCCACAACAGGCCCGGAGGCCCTTGGGGTAGTAGGAGGTTAAGGCTCCCACTTTTTCTAGACAATCGGCACATTGTCAGCCGGGTTGTCAGAACAAACGTTTGGTACTCATTTCCGTTAGAGGCTGAGTCGACCCCAGAGCCATAGTGCCGCCAGAGGGTTTGGGTCAGTTTAAAAATCCTGGCCCCAACGGGGCTTGAACCCTCGACCCTCCGGCTTGTAGCTCAGTGCCTTAACCACTACGCTACGGCGTATACCATACAATTTAATTAACCTTTAATATTTCATTTATGCGTGCCGCCTTGTCACGCAGCGGGCCCGGGTTCGATCCCCGGTCGGGACAGTTTTTCTGGGTGAGTTTTTATCGGGGTTTTTCCTCACCTGTAAGACAAATGTCAGGAAAACTTTAAGGCCCAAACGGTCCCCGAAATCATATGGCCATCGCAATCATCATCATCATTCATATTCATCTTAAATTAAGCTTAGGGTTAGGGACTCTCCTGGCGCACCACTATCATCATCACCCATCATATCATCGGGGCAGCGTAACCCCGCCTTCCAGGCGCCCCAACCTCAGAAGTGGGTTACAAGTACGCCATGCCAGGAGAGAACACCAGGAATGTCGCAAGACAACCTGGGGCATTTGAAAAAAAAAATCATTTATTTAGACGTAGCAACGCACGCCGGCTATCAGCTAGGAGTAGATAAAGATTAATTAATACTAACTCACTGGCATTATCGAACCCGTAGGTTCATAGCCGCGCGGACATAAACTCTCCATACATCCCTATCCTGAGCTAATGTTTTCCAATCATCCGGTTGTATAATCTACTTCCCTCAAATCGTAGTTAATGTTATTCTAATAACTTCAATACAATAAACGAGGTGTTTATTTCCGCTCTACATGTAAGACGAACACATGACCTTACTCCATTTATGTACAATAAATACTTATTTTTTTAGTGCCCCAGGTTTGTCTTTCGACATTCCTGGTTTCTCTCCTGGCATGGCGTACTTGTAACCTACTTCTGAGGTTGGGGCGCCTGGAAGGCGGGGTTACGTTGCCCCGATGATATGATGGGTGATGATGATGATGGTGCGCCAGGAGAGTCCCTAATCCTAAGCTTAACCTAAGATGAATATGAATGATGATGATTGCGATGGCCATATGATTTCGGGGACCGTTTGGGCTTTGAAGTTTTCCTGACATTTGTCTTACAGGTGAGGAAAAACCCCGGTAAAAATCTCACCCAGAAAAACTGTCCCGACCGGGGATCGAACCCGGGCCCGCTGCGTGACAAGGCAGCACGCTACTCCGAGACCACAGCGGTGGACCTTAAAAAGTTTTGACAAGTGGTAATTGACAATCCATTTATTTTGTTACCAATATGTGATATGATCTTGGACGTCATCACGTCTGTATATCAATCTACCCCACGTCTTTCGTAACCAATTTAAAGAGAGATTTTCAGGCAAATCTTGAAGAAGCAATGACTCGTGTCAACAGTAAACAATACCAGTAGGTGGCAGTGATAGCGTTAAACGGATGTAACGGCACAGCATCTCAAAATGTCGATGAACTCTACAGAGTTTCGCCCTACTTCTACTGATAGCAGCACACTTCCCCACATGTATTAATAATAATGTCCGAACTCTTCAATTCTCACTCTTACCTACAGAAATATCCATTGGCGCTCGAAAGAGATGCAAATCGTTGCACTTGTACCCTATTTGATTAACAAATTGGGATGTGTCGATTTGTATCTTTCTTTAAGAAAAGAGAAAATATCACGAATATTTGAGAATAAAGTTCTTGGTAAAATGTTTGCATCAAAGTGAGGAATAGACAGGTGAATGGAGAAGACTACGTGACAGTGGACTTACGATTTTTTTTATAGGAAACAACAAATAATAGGAACAGTTTTGTCTTTCAGGGTTCGAATATGGAACACACAGAGAATGAAAACTTCTTGTAGGAAAACCACAGGAAAGCTCCCATAAGCAGGCAAAAATGGGATGGTAAAGGTAAAATTGTAGCCGGGTGGATAAGGCAAGGTGCCTTGGCGCAGAGCTACGGGACTTGCGCTAGTTCGAGTCTCCGTGGGGGAAGAAATTCTCTCATGGAATTTCGACCAGTATGGGCTGGTGCCCACCCAGCATCGTGAAGCAATTGGGTAGCTAAAATAGGTAGCGACTCCAGGTTGAGAAGACCAGCTAAACGGTTGGAGGACCTGGCATGCTGACCACATGTCACCCCTACACTGGCTTATGATCGTCTACCTCTTGATTAACACATGTGGATGCGAGGCCAGCAGCCGGCTGCAAGGCCAAGGGCCTTCTAGGGCTATCGCACTTGGAGTTTTTTTAAAGACAGGTGAATGGAGAAGACCACGTGTCAGTGAACTTCATGATTTTTATAGAAAACCAGATATAATAAGAATAGTTTTGTCTCATAGGCTTCGATATGCAGGACATAAGTAACAAAGAGAATGAAAGAGGAGAATGGAAACTTTTTGCAGGAAAAACCAAAGGAAAGCTCCAAATAAGTAGGCAAAAAATAAGATGGTAAAGGCCATAGGAGGCCCTCGGTGTAGTAGCAGGTTAAAGCTCCCACTTCTTCTAAACGATCGGCTCTTGATCTCACCCGGGTTTCTCAGCCCTGTGTAATGACAGCATTTATCCCTAGAACAAGTGTCTGGTACCCATTTCAATTAGAGGTTGAGTCGAGCACAGGACCATGGTATCGCCAGAACGTTTGGGCCAGTTTTAAAATCCTGACTCCATCGGGACTCGAGCCATCGACCTTCCGGTTTGTAGCGTATCGTCTTAACCAACTACGCTAGAGCGCAGCGTGAGAATAACAGTAATCACGATTTGAGGGAAGTGAGTTATACAGGAAATGATTAAAAACATTACCTCAGAATAGGGATGTATGGTGAGCTTATGTCCGCGCAGCCATGAACCTAGGGTCCAATATACCAGTGAGTTAGTGAAATATTTATATATGTACCGTGTTCCAAAATGATGGACGGGGTTTTAAGAGTTGGTATAGCTTTACAAACGAAATTGGATGCGTGATTATTTGCTATAATGAAAGAAAAACTCTGAAAGTTTCATATCCTGTATGCAGTAATTTGTTTCTTGTCATTATTACGTCGTGAGCGTTAAATTTATGAAAATGGCGATTCCTATACATAAGTCATTCCGTGTGTTACAATTTGCGAGGTCTGGTTCCATTGTTGCAGTGCAGCGAGCTTTCCGACGGCAATTTTGAATTAATCCTCCGACAGATAAAATTATCCGTCGATGGTAAAAACAGTTAGAAACAACTAGATGTATCTGTAAAAGGAAAAGTCCAGGACGTCCACGAACACCAAATGACGCGTCGGTCCGGATGACATGATTCATTCCCACACCCTCCACGGTCTCCCGATCTCACACCTTGTGATTTCTTCCTGTAGGGGTATGTGAAGGACCATGTGTACATACCACCACTTCCCGTCGACCTTCCGGACTTGAGAAGAAGGATTGTTGCTGCTGTTGAATCCATTACTCCAAATATGCTGACCAAGGTTTGGGAGGAATTCGACTATCGGCTAGATGTGTGCCTTGTGACGAAAGGTGCTCACATCGAACACATAAAGTATATTATGAAAACTCGAAGAATTTCTCTTTAATCCCATGTAACTTTTGTTCTTATATATATCATGTAAGGGAAATTAAATAACTTTGAAACCCCATCCATCTTTTGGAATACCCTGTATATGCTATATACATATTCAGCATTGGGAATGTTTGTGTCTTATAGACTTCTAACCAAACTTCATGAAAATGTGTACATACATGTTTTCAAGTACGCCAAGTGTTTAGCCGCTATATATTAAGCTCTAGAACCATTAGGTGTAGGAGTTCACCTGAAAGACAATTAAAAGTCGCTCTAGCGGTCGCAATTTTCGATGTATCACAACAAAACTCAGTAATGTATGATATTACAATAAACCGAGGTAGGTATTATCCAAAACTCAGCGAAATCTGACCATTGGAAGTGAGGGTTTACCTAAAATACGAAAATAACAATTGACTCAAGAAATCCGCCATGTTTGGTTCATCGCAATGTATAAGTTTGTGTAGGCTATACATATTTTCAACAGGTACATCGAGTGTTTAGCTGCTATTATGTTATAAAAACATTAGGTGTAGGAGTTTACCTGAAACGAAAGTTTAAAAATTGCATTTCATTTATTTAGGCGTAGCAGAGCAGCCGGACATTATGTAATTTAAAATAAAATGCAACTTTTTTTTTCCGGATTCAAAAGTCCACGCTCCATTTCCTATGACGTCAAGGTAAATGCTAGGTTGGAATTCCATTGCCAGAACCCATTTCATCATATTCGCTATTTCATAATATCATTAATAAATAATAAATAAATAGACGTATTGACGAACTTAGATGTTAAAAGCTTCAATAAATAAAAATAGAAAAAAATATTCCTCTTCTTCCTCTACTCATGAAAGCTGGCAGCTTGTTGCGTGTTCATTCACTACAGGTCTGGGGTATGGTGACATCCTTCCATCGTAATTGTGGTCTTCCTAATGGCCTTTTCTGCTGATGTGTCCATCACGTACTTTCTACACTAATCTACTGTTCTCCATTCTATCTATGTGATCGTTCCAGTTTAGTCCATTTATCCAAAGGTTTATAGGTTCAATTTCACATTCTTCTCTAATAACAGAGCTGCGAATTTTCTCCCTCAGCGATTTTCCTTAAAACTTTCATTTCGGTTGTTTCATTGATTTGTTTTGTTTTTTGAGTTTCTGTTCGGCATTCACAACCATATGTTAGAACTGGTCTTATGACAGATTTGTAAATTCTTACTTTTGTATCTATTCTTACATTTTTATTTTTCCAAACAGTATTGTTGAAACATCCCGTGAAATTAAATCAAGTTGATCGCTGATCACTGGTCAACGTGATTTTTGTCTCATGAGTACCAATAGCTGTACTTAATGCAGTTTTTTTATCGTGTTTTCAAATATGTATTCGGAATTTCTCCATCACCCACAGTTTGTTTTGTACCAATTTCAATTAATGGATTTAAATAATTATTTTTTAATAAACGTTTCTTCGTCCATATGTCCATTGTGAAATAAAACCATATGAGCTAACTCAGGATATTTCAGATATGGAAAAGAGATATCAAGGCAAATGGAATCCCAATATGCTGGCCGATTATCGTTGGACCATCAAGAGGGATGCTCCACAGGCGAAATATAGCAGAAAATCGTCATTTCTTATTTTCTAGGTGAGTCCGAATGTTCGAATATGGTGTAGTTACGAATGTAGACAAACATTAAAGTGCTTGAAATTATGAATGTCTGTCTCTCGGAAACCTTGCGTGATGGAGAAAAACCGATATCATATATGAATTCAGGAGAAAAAATACTATCAGAATCACGTTTTTTTTTTTCTGAGACATAAAAAGGTTTCTTTTTTGTTGCTCAGTGTAATGAAATTCCAAGCTAGAATTTGCCTTGACTGAGAAAACCCGAGATAAGATCGCAAACAGATTGGTCAATACCGGATTTGATCTCGAAATATCTTGAATATGGGTATTAAACGCTACCGTTTGAGCCAGCTTGATTTGATTGTGAACAAATGAATGTGATTATAAATAAACAAATGGTACAGGAAGCTGTCTGGCAGATCACCAGGTTTTTTATGACTCACTTATTTCATGTCAACACACTTCACAAAACACTAACAAATACTCGTATCTTATTCACGTAATAGTAGTCTATATGCTATGCTCCCTTAATAAATACAATGACCACCGCTGTGGTCTCGAGGTAGCGTGCTGCCTTGTCACGCAGCGGCCCCGGGTTCGATCCATGGTCGGGACAGTTTTTCTGAGTGAGGTTTTTATCGGGGTTTTTCTTCACCTGTAAGACAAATGTCAGGAAAACTTTAAGGCCCAAACGGTTCCCGAAATCATATGGACATCATCATCATCATCATCCTTACCATTATCATCATCATCATCCTTCACCGGTGTGGAAAGCAACGGGAAGCTACCACACCTACATTCCCTAGTAAAGCTGCAAGCATAGCATGATAATGCTATGATTGCAGTGAAGGACCTGCCTTCAGGCAGAATTTCTATGGATGGAATAAATACAGTAGTTTTAACGGAATAAACGCAAAAAAAAACCTTAAATCATCATCATCATCATCGTCTTCACGGTATAGGCTCCATGACCTGTTACGGCTCAATACTCCATTGCTTTCTTGGTCTGCCAAGATCTCTACTCCCTCGTGGTTTGTACATTCAAGCCTGCTTCAGAATGTCTATTCTTATCCATTCGTTGCAGGTGTTCAGTCCATCGCTTCTTGTAATTATAGATTCAATGTGTAATTGGTGTTACTCCTAACTCTTCTCTTACAGTTTCGTTCCTTATATGATCTCGTCTTGTACATCCCTTAATTTGGCTATATATCCTATAATATTCATTAACTAACCCACTGGCACATTTTAAATTGGAAGCCACAGGGAACAAGACCAAGAGGAAGACCTAAAGATCGATGGGAAGATGACGTAATTGAAGATTTAAGAGAGATGGGGATTTTTGATTTGAAATCTACTGCACAAGATAGGAAGAAATGGCGTAAACTAGTTGAGAAGGCCAAGACATTCCACTGGAAGTCGTAGAGCCTGACGAAGAAGAAGAAGAAGAAGAACCCACTGGCACTATCAACCCGTAGATTCATGGCCGCGTGGACATAATCCCCTGCATAATACACCTCCCTCAAATCATGATTAATGTTATTCTCCCACATCATTCTTGATCTACCAACTGGTCGTTTTCCCTCTGGTTTTCCTACAAGAAGCTTCCATGCACGTCTTTCATTCCCCAATTCGTGCCACATATCTTGCCCATCGCAGTCTACGAGACTTAACTGTTCTTATTATATCTCTCTCTCCAAGCGCGACAGGCCTTGGAGACCTACCAGCCAGCTGCTGGCCTGACGTCCACATGTGTTATTCACAGAGGTAGACGATCATAAGCCAGTGTAGGGGTGACATGTGGTCAGCATGTCGGGTCCCCCAGCCGTTATAGCTGGTTTTTTCAACCTGGAGTCGCTACTTATTGTAGCTACCCAAATGCCTCACGATGCTGGGTGGGCACCCATACTGGCCGAAATTCCATGAGAAAAAATTCTTCCCTCATGGGGACTCGAACCAGCGCAAGTCCCGCAGCTCTGCGCCAAGGCTTTTTGCCTTAACCACTCGGCTACGGCGCGGGACTTCTCATTATATCTGGTTTCCTATAAAGACCTTGCTCACTGTTATGTAGTTTTCTCCATTCACCTGTCTGTTCATCTTTATTAGGTCCAAAAATTTTCTTAAGAACTTTATTCTCAAATACCTGCAATCTCCTTTCCTCCTTAAAGTAAGAATCCATGTTTCCGATCCATATAACATAACTGGGAGAATAACAGTTTTATATATTTTCAATTTAACTTTTTGGGGGGGGGACAAGAGTCCCTGCAATGCATATCCAGAATTGAGCCTATGTTTAATTTCTTTGTGCAACACATTCCTGTTTGTAATTATAGTTCCTAGGTATTTGAATACAGCCACTTCAAAATTTCCCTCATTTGTCATTAGCTGTCCATTTCCATTATATAATGTATTTCTACGTGTGAACATATATTTAGTTGTATTGATGTTCACTTTCAGTCCACATTCCATAGCGTTACTCAATAGTGTGCGTGTGTGTTGATCCTTAGTACCTCCTCGCTATCGCCAAGCAATACTATATCATCAGCATAAACTAACAGCTTATTAATATCTTTGAGTTATGGGCCTTCTTCTTCCTCTAAAAATTTGATGCTATGCTCTATTAATAAATTGAATAGTAAAGAGGATAGTGCATCTCCTTGCTTTAACCCATTATGTATTTCACAAGTAACCGAAAACGCACCCTATTATTTTGGATTAATTAATTTAATATTTTAAATAAAACAGTACAAAAAACAAATGAGTAGAAATGATTTAAATTTGTGTTATATTACACAATACAGTAAAACTTACATTTACATATGATTTTGTTTTACTGCGGTCTCATACATTTACATAACGAGACGAGAAATTAGTGTTTCATCAATCCCTTCTTCTTCGGCTTTCCCCCATTTATAAGTTTGCAGTCTTCAGTTTCTATTTATTTCTATCATTCCAATCTCTTTCTTCCAAATTCCTACAATCCATTCCATCTTGGTCTGCCACGTTTATTTCTTCTAGAGTGTGACCACTGGTATATATTTTTCGGCCATCGTTCATCATCCATTCTCTGTACATGACCATACCAATTAAGAGTTTGATTTTCAATCCTCTTAACAACAGATGTGGTGACATTCATTTCTCTCCAAAGGAATTCATTTCTTATTTTATCCTGTCTTGTTTCTTGAAGGCTTCTTCTAAGATAATAAAATTCAACTGTTCTAATTTTATTCTTTTGTAATTCCGTAACACAAAGTTTCACTTTCGTATGACAAAATATTCTGTATTATGCTCTTATGCATTTTTATTTTAGTTTCCTTTGTAATATTTTTGTTCCAAATTATTCCAGTAATGTCTTAGTTGCATTTTTTGCCATTCCAATTTTAGTTTGTACATATATTTCAGGGACGCGCCGTAGCGTAGTGGTTAAGGCACTGCACTACAAGCCGGAAGGTCGAGGGTTCGAGACCCTTGGGGTCGGATTTTCAAACTGACCCAGACTCTCTGGCGGCACTATGGTCCTGGGGTCGACTCAGCCTCTAACTGAAATGAGTACCAGACGCTTTTCTGGGGGTAAAGGCGGCCGTCACGCAGGGCTGACATCAGGTGCCGACTGTCTAGAAAAAGTCGGAGCCTTAACCTCCTAATACCCCCCAAGGGCCTCCTGAGGCCTGTCGTGGGATCACTTACTTTACATCTCTTTCACATGTACCTAAACTTATAATTACTGACCCATGATATTTAAAAATTTCACATTTAATTTTTTTTATTTTACCAGTTTCGAGTATGAGGTTATTCACATCCTTTCCCAAACATATATTCTGCAAATGAATGAAAACCTCTTAAATAAGGAAAAATTATTCATAATAATAAAGACAAAAATAGACTAAAAATAGGGGCAAAATAATAAGAAATATGTTCTGTAAATTTAGGTTTCATGGATTTAAGGGTTAAATATTCCCTTTCACGATATTAAAGACTTCTTCTTTTTGTTCTTCACTTCAAGGGCTAGGCAAATTGCCTGTTCTGCCTCACAGTTGTTCTGTCCATCTTTTCACCGGCCTTCCTATATTCCTTGAACCTCTTGGCTTGTAGTTGAATGCTGCTCTTGGTAATCTTGATACATTCATTCTTTCCACGTGTGTAAACCATTTCTCTCGATATTCTCTGATTTTCTCATCCAATGGATATATATTTAACTCTGTTCTTATATCTTCATTCCTTATCCGATCCAATCTTGTGCTGCCTTTTGTTCTTCTAAGGAAGTTAATTTCTGCGCTTTGTATTCTAATTTGCAGTTTTTTGGTCATTGCCCAAGTTTCGCTCGATATTAAAGACATTTCTATAAATCATTATTTAAGTATCAGATCAGACAGTAAGTTATCAGTCTGTACAGAACGTCTCAATATCGTCCTCACGATCTTGGAATTCCCTCCCTCCTGAAATTAGGGTCTGGCAGACAACAGCGAGCGTCCTTCAAAACACAAATTACTAATTTTCTATGTAATGTTAATAATTTTAACATATTATATTTTCAACATTGCTTTATTCATCACATCATATTCTTCTCAATCTCCTAGTGGTTGCCTCAATGGAATATTGTGCGATAAAAATATCTAATATATAAAAATGAATGTTTGTTGTACTTTATGCGCGGCCATACCGATTGTGATTATTATTATTATTATTATTCAACTTTTATAAGATTCACGATGTGTTCCGTTGGGGTATTATTCAAAATTAAAATATAAAATTATGGAATATTCACCTGAAATATCTTCGTGCCACATGCCCTGCCCATCGCAGTCTACGAGACTTAACTGATCTTATTATATCTGCCTTCCTATTGAAAATCTGTATATAAATTTTAAAAAAATATTATTATTATTATACTTTTATAAGGTAAAGGTAAAGTGATCCCACAACAGGCCTCAGGAGGTCCTTGGGGTAGTAGGAGGTTAAGGCTCCCACTTTTTCTAGACAATCGGCACTTGATGTCAGCCGGGGTTGTCAGCCCTGCGTGACGGCCGCCTTTACCCCAGAACAAGCGTCTGGTACTCATTTCCATTAGAGGCTGAGTCGACCCCAGGGCCATATTGCCGCCAGAGGGTTTGGGTCAGTTTAAAAATCCTGACCCCAACGGGACTTGAACCCTCGACCCTCCGGCTTGTAGCTCAGTGCCTTAACCACTACGCTACGGCGTGCCCCCATACTTTTATAAGATTCATGATATATTCCGTTGAGGTATTATTCAAAACTAAAATATAAAATTGAATGCCCACCTCAAATAGAGATTGTAAATTCTACGTTTCACTCTAAGAAAACGTCATTATTATCATTACGTCTGCTTGATTTACGGAATCGTAAATTCGTGCCACATGCCCTGCCCATCGCAGTCTAAGAGACTTAACTGATCTTATTATATCTGGCTTCCTATTGAAAACCTGTATATAAATTTAAAAAAAAATATTATTATTATTATTATTATTATTATTATTATTATTATTATTATTATTATTCAACTTTTATAAGATTCATGATGTGTTCCGTTGAGGTATTATTCAAAATTAAAATATAAAATTATGGAATATTCACCTGAAAAGTCCATCTCCTCAACTTAATTAGTTATTTAACTGTAGCGCTTTCGGGACTAGTCCCATCATCAGCAGGATTAAAAAACCCGATGATGGGATTAGTCCCGAAAGCGCTGCAACTAATAAAGTTGAGGAGATGGACCTATCAGGTGAATATTCCATAATTTTATATTTTAATTATTATTATTATTATTATTATTAATTTTCTTTAACAGGGCCAAGACTTGCTTTTAAGTCACATATCAAATTGATATGCAATTAATGCTTATAATTGTTTTTACTTAAATTAGCATGAATATTACATGTACGCCTACGCGTTTCACGTGTCAATTTTTCCGTCTATTCAAGACGTTTTATATAGAAGCATATGAATACCGATAATTTGGAGAATAGCGTTAAATGTAACGTGAGAAATTCCATCCTTGACATTCAGGATAAAGTAGGGCGCCAATCTCCGTTTTGTGTCACGCACATGGGTGTGGCAATGGCACCCCGGCACTGAACTTCAAAATCACACAGCACTCTGTGATTCAAAAGTATCTTATTTACTTACTCACTGGCACTATCGAACCCGTAGATTCATGGCCGCACGGACATAAGCTCTCCACACATCCCTATCCTGAGCCAATGCTTTCCAATCATTCCCTGTAAAATCTACTTACCCTCAAATCATAGTTAATGTTATTCTCCCACCTCATTCTTGGTCTACCAACTGGGCGTTTTCCCTCTGGCTTTCCTACAAGAAGCTTCCATGCAAGTCTTTCATCGCAACATGTCCTGCCCATCGCAGTCTACGAGACTTAACTGTTCTTATTATATCTGGCTTCCTATAAAGACCATGTAGTTCTCTGTTATGAAGTCTTCTCCATTCACCTGTCTGTTCATCTCTCTTTGGTCCAAAATTTTCCTAAGAACTTTATTCTCAAAAACTCGTAATCTCATTTCCTCCCTTAAAGTAAGAGTCCATGTTACGCACCCATATAATATAACTGGTAGAATAATAGTTTTTATATATTTTCAGCTTAACGCTTTTTGAAAGGAGTTGGGACATCAAAAGTCTCTGCAATGCATAATAGCACGCATTTCCAGAATTGAGTCTATGTTTAATTTCTTTGTGAATCTCATTCCTATTTGTGATTATTGTTCCTAGGTATTTGAATTCACCCAGATTCAAATTATCATCATCATTAATTGCAATAACTGCTACAATAAATGTAATAGTTTGTGTAAATAATGTATTGGCATTATACAGTCAAAAACAAACAAATCGAACAACGGAACTAACAAGGCTGAATTCTGTATGGGGCCTTGAACAACGCTATTCAACAAGCTTAAAAGAAAAACAAAAATTGATCTACCGTTTAGGTTATGTAAATCACCACAGGGCCACGGCTTTAAATCCGGCTCACTTCCTTTATTTTCGCAGCTTTGTTTACAGCTGTCGTGTCTTATGTAGAGGACCCAGGTTCGATCCCTCGGAGAAATTCCCTGAGTGAGGTTTTTCCCCGAATTTTTCTCTTCTTCTTCTTCCTCTACGCATGAAAACTGACAGCTTGTTGCGTGTTCATTCACTACAGGACTGGGGTATGGTGACATCCTTCCATCGTAGTTGTGGTCTTCCTAAAGACCTTTTCTGCTGAGGTGTCCAGTTACGTACTTTCTTCACTAATCTACTGTTCTCCATTCTATCTATGTGATCGTTCCAATTTAGTCTTCTATCATTTATCCAGAGGTTTATAGGTTCAATTTCACATTCTTCTCTAATAACAGAGATGCGAATTTTCTCTCTCAGCGATTTTCCTACAATTTTCCTTAAAACTTTTCATTTCGGTTGTTTCATTGATTTGTTTTGATTTTTGAGTTTCTGTTCGGCATTCACAACCATATGTTAGAACTGGTCTTATGACAGATTGTAAATTCTTACTTTTGTACCTATTCTTAAATTTTTATTTTTCCAAACAGTATTGTTTAAACATCCCGATATTTTGTTTGCATTATTTGCTTGATGGAGGATTTCATCTGTTATTCTGCTATTAATTTCTACTCCAAAATATTTGAATTTCATGACCTGTTCTATACTTTTTCTAATTTAACACGTCGTGGGTCCTTGGATGTTGCCATTGATTTGGTTTTATTTGTTGAGATTTTCATGTTATATTTTGCTGCAATTATTCTAAATTTGTGCAATAGCATTTGTAAATCATCTTCACTTTGTGCAATTAGAACTGTGTCATCAGCATAGTTTATTATCTTCAGCTTCCAAGATGTAAAATTCTCAATTACTCAAAGAAACATTCACGAAATAAGCCGGACTGAATTTTTCTCACCTGTAATAAATACATTACGTCTCTGAAGCCACTATCCATTTCAATGAAGGAAGGCAATGATTAAAAAATCAATGTTATTGTGAAGTTTTACACATATTCTACTGTCTTCCTACATGACCGCCATCTAGGTGAAAACATACTCCATCTTCAGCTGTGAAACGAAATGTAGACCTTAACATCTAAACCGTAAAAAAAAAAAAAAAAAACTGCTGCTGCTGTGATCCATGGTATCTTTATCTTGTCGTGGTGGAGTGGCTTGCGTGCTTAAATGATCCTGAGAGCTATGCCGGCGGTAGCATTGCTGCCGATAGGGTTACTCATGCCGGACAGGTTGAAGGTGATAAGCCTGTCGAAAAAAGTACCTTGGTCGAAGGAGTGACGATCTTTCACCGTAAAAATACAACCGTCAAGAAATGCGGACATGGGTTCAACTGGGGTAAAATTTTCCGGAGGTCAAATAGTCCCCCATTCGGTTCTCCGGGCGGGGACTACTTCAGGAACCCATGCCAAAGACTCAAATTATTTGAGGAAGTAGATTATGCAGGGAATGATTGGAAAGCATTAGCTCAGGACAGGGATGTATGGAGAGCTTATGTCCACGCGGCCATGAACCTACGGGTTCGATAGTGCCAGTGAGTAAGTAAGCAAGCTGTTGTGATACGATCCGTAAATCAAGCAGACGTAATAATGAGGACGTTTTCGTAGAGTGAAACATAGAATTTTACAAACAGTGTTGGGAGGGGCGTTTAACTCCCTACTGAGGGTGTCGAATTGATGCATTCGGACTATCACTGGCAATTTGAACCTGCTGCACTTGTTCTGCTGATACTCGTGGTCATCCACGACATTCCTCGTCGTCATTACACACACATCCGGTACGCTTAAATTTGTTTACAAGCTGACGAATGAGTTTATGATTATACCAAGTGGAATTACAAACGTAATGATGTCTTGAAGGAACTGCGTTCAGAACCAGTCATTAAGTACATATATGAATACCAGAACAACTGAATGAATCATTTGCGACGTATAATTTCAGATAGTGTTCCCAAAGCCATGATTAATTATTGTCCAACAGGGTATATATATATATATATATATATATATATATATATATATTTGGGTCGTCCAAGAAAGTGATAGATACAAAATTCGTCAGTGAGATCGTAACAGGCCTCTAGGCCTATGACTTGTATGGATAAAGAAAGAAGGGGATTCTTTTTTAAATTTATTAATTTATTTATTTAGTCGGTTTCACATCCCTCCATGGTATCTTTACCTTGCCATGGTGGAGTGGCTCGCGTGCTTAAATGATCCCGAGAGCTATGCCGGCGCGGCGGTAGCATTGCTGTCGATAGGGTTACCCATGCCGGACTGATCGAAGGTGATAAGCCAAACGAAAATAAAGTATCTTGGTCGAAAGAGTGACGATCTTTCACAGTAAAAATACAACTGTCAAGAAATGCGGACATGGGTTCCACTGGGGTAAAAATTTTCGTAGGTCAAATAGTCCCCCATTCGGTTCTCCGGGCGGGGACTACTTCAGGGAACCCATGCTAAAGGCTCAAACACAGGAAAATGTTCCTAGAAACATGGAATGTAGGACTTTATACAATAGCGGGGAGCTAGAGGTATTAACGTGGGAATTAGATAAACCACCCTTGGATTGAAAGACAGGTAAATGGAGAAGACTACATAACAATGAACTACATGGTCTTTATATGAAGTCAGATATAATAAGAACAGTTAAGTCTCGTAGACTGCAATGGGCAGAACATGTGGCACGAATGTGGAATGAAAGACGTGCATGGAAGCTTTTTGTAGGAAAACCGGAGGGAAAACGCTCAGTTGGTAGACCAAGAATGAGGTGGGAGAATAACATTAACTATGATTTAAGGGAAGTAGATTATACAAGGAATGATTGGAAAACATTAGCTCAGGATAGGGATGTATGGAGAGCTTATGTCCGCGCGGCCATGAACCTGCGGGTTCGATAGTGCTAGTGAGTTAGTTAGCAGGTTTCACAACATTTTCCTATGCCCAATTAATCTACAGTCATTCTCCTCTACATCTCTCTGACATTCCAATCTCCAGCGTCCAATCCTTTTTCCCTCATGTTGCTCAAAATGCCATCAATCCACGTTATTTTTCGCTGTCCTCTTTTTTCTTCTATCAAGTGGCACCCATTCTAGTATTCCTCTTGGGAATCTGCCTTCTGTCACTCTTTTTACATTACCATACCATTTTAATTGACTTTACTATTACTGTTTAATTGAACATGTTGGAAGGATGCAAGATACCAGACTACCAAAAATAATAGCTTATCAATATGACTCTAAAGGAAAGAGAGACGTAGGGAGGCCGAGAAGGATACACTGTGATGCCTAATCCATGGAATGAACAAGAAGATAATTTTGTTTTTATTTCTTAAGCTCACCTCATACTGCTTAACTCCCAAGCAGACTCGAGTTTCTTCACTTCATTTCTGACATTCTCAATGCTGTATTACGTTCACAACTGATGTCCAACGGCCTCGACATCAGTTGTGAACGTAATACAGCATTGAGAATGTCAGAAATGAACTGAAGAAACTCGAGTCTGCTTGGGAGTTAAGAAGTATGAGGTGAGTTAAGAAACAAAAACAATATTAAAATAAACCTTATAGTGTTATTTCCTACCTACATAACTTAAGAAGATACTTATTGAATAAGCATTTTCCATTTTAAAATGAACAATGTTGAATAATTAATTTGACTTCAGGGTGAAATTTACCTTGTAAATTTGTGTATAACATATTCTGAAGAGAGAGCATAATTTTGATGACTTGTCTTGTAACCAGGAAGGTATATTTCCTGATGTTATGTTAACCCAGTGACCTACTGTGTCATCTTGTCTTACAAGTTTTAACAGTGTTCATACACAAGTGACCTGGTCAGACTCGTCAATAAGCTAGATGCATAGTTTCATTCCCCAGACATATTTCCATTCAATTTCTAGTGTTTCATTCACTTTACACACTTGCAGCATAAATGAAAATTGAAACAAAGATAAATTAAAAATTAAGTTAGTTTGGAAAATACTTATTCCAGGAAACACTTCTAGTTGATCTGTGATTTTAAAAAAGTCATCCTAATATAGGCCTTAGAATGTCATTACGATAAAGCTCCCATCTATCTATAGAATCAACACGAGATTTCAGCCGGATGATGGTTCATCTTACCTCCAGAATATACCGTACAATTGGTACTTATTTCTATTGAAGGCTGAGTCAACCCCAGAGCTATGATACTACTATACCCGAGCCGTCATATCTCCGGCTTTGAAGTTTAGGTTATGCGAGGGGTAAAAGGAGAATTCGCCCTCTACTGCCAATAAGGATATGGTTGTAGATGTCTGCCACGACCAATCACTGCTCTTGACGCAGGTATAGCGCGCTGGTAAGGTTTGAAATTGCTGAGATGCTGTCAGCTGTATGTCTGCTAACCGCATACATAAAGCGGCCAATCCCAGTGAATATCCATATCGGCAACACTGTCGTGAAAACGTCAGGGCCGGAGAATCAGTGGCTGCAGTATAGAAGGTTTAGACCAATTTAAAAATCCTGACCTCACTTCAAGCTAGAGCAGGAATGAGGTGGGAGAATAACGTTATCCATGATTTGAAGGCAGTAGATTATATAGGGAATGATTGGAAAACTTTAGCTCAGGATAGGGATGTGTAGAGAGTTTATGTGTACGCGGTCATGAACCTACGGGTTCGATAGAGCCAATGAGTTTAGCTAGTTAGTTAATTAGACTTCATTTTAGCTGATATCTTATATACAACTGATAAATTAATTCATTACAGTTTAAATTTGAAGAAAAAAAATGTCTAAATCAGGATTTGAACCCAATATATCTGGTTCTGTATACCAGTGCATTAATGATTTAAATCCAATAGGTATTTCGATTTACTTGTAGATTTTTATCTTATACTAATATGATTGTCAATACATTCGAACTGTTGTATTGCAGTTGTCATCCTGTAGGTCAATTTCTACTCCTCCTGTTGGTTTACCGTTGAACTTCAAAATCAAATTTTGTTCCCTTTCCCCATTTAATTTGGATGTTCATCAGTCAGCCAACAGAGGGAGTAGAAATCAACCTACAGGATGACAACTGCAACACAACAGTTAAAATACATTGACAATGTCGCATAGATGCAACGAAACTATAGTCTGCAGAATATCAAGAAAGTATGAGGTGAGTCAAAATAACTAACAATTAGAAGCAACCTCATAGTGTTATTTCCTACAAATACTAAACAATAGACAAAGCCTGCAGATAATAGACATATTATGCACTAAGGTCTAAATGTTAACAGTGACCTATACAAATTTGCATTCAATTTATATTTTATAATTCAAGGTTTGGATTCCCAGTCAAAACATGTATATTGACCTTCAGTCATGCCCTATATCAATCCAAGTCACTACAGACCTATAAGACTTTCTGTCTATCAGCCGGCCGCTGACTTTACATCTACATATGTTAATCACAGAGGTGAATGATATTCTAGCATGCAAATACATTAGTCTCTAATTAATGTTTTTATTACCTCACCTCATATCCTTTTTCTTCTATACTGCAGTTTCGGAGCTTATCTCCATCGTCAGTAGTCTCTAGTCGACCGGTGTTATGTTGTTTTTTGGCGGTTTCCTTCTTACTTCTATCGGTGGACCGATGAACCTCTGGATCAGGTCAAAATTTGCGGGAGTTTCAAAATTCATGAGTTTGTCTTTTTTGTTTTTTTGGATATGGATTTTTTCCCAGACTGTGAGTTCCTTTAGTTTATCTGTTTGTTTGATTAGGCTAGCTTCTGTATCAATTAAATGTTTTTCAGACCAAGCATGGGCTGCTACTGCTGACTTGTCCACTTCACCCTTTTTTACATTTCTAAGGTGTTCCTTCAATCTAGTTTTTAAATTTCTTTTGTTTTTCCTATATAGATTTTGTCGCAATCTTGACATTTGATCTGATATATTCCTGATTTATATTCTTCTCCATTTTTTTCATTTTTGTTGGTTTTAATTATCTTGTTTAGGCTGTATTCATTCTTTGGGGCCAATCGAATGTTAAACTTATTGAAAATTTTCTGGAACTTGTGGTGTTTTACAGGATGGTAAGTGAATTTTTTGAATCTTATGTTCTCTTCTGTTTGTTTTTTAAGTGTGCTTTCATTAATTAGTTTTTGCCTTTTAAACTTATTTATTTTCTTGTGTACCATGTTCTCTTCATAACCATTTTCTATTGCTACTTTAATTATGTATTCTTTTTCTTTTTCATATTTTTCACGGTTCAGGGGTACATTCACCAATCTGTGTGTTAGGCTATTGAATACAGCTTCTTTGTGAGCGAAATGGTTGAATCCTGATGCCTTAATGTAGTTATCTTTATGTGTGTTCTTTCTGTATATTCCAAATTCTATTTTGTTTTTTCGTTTCTAGTTAGAGTTAGATCCAAAAATGAGATTTGTCTGTCAGTTTCAGTTTCCATTGTGAATTTTACAGTTTTGCTCTGAAGGTTCAGGAGTTTTAAGGCATCTTCTATTTGTTTATGGTTTAAATTAAACCTCATAGTGTTCTTTCCCTGTGAAAGTTAAATAAATACATTAGTCTCTACTCAAATTACTTCCAATCACTGGTCAGCTGACTCACCGTGAGCAAGTGCAAAGATCGAATTAGCTACCCACTAACTGGTCATGCATGAAAGTCGTCGTTTTCGTAATATTGGCAAGAAATTACCCAGAATTCTCAGCGATAAAACCACTTCCGTTATTTTCGTCTGCTATACAGGAATGCATTTACGCTTGCGTCCGGCAAATAATACCGTATACAACGACGTCTGCATCGCGCAATATTACGCCGATTCTACTGTTCTTCCAGTTGAATTCTTAGGTAGACTCTATCAATTCCTCTTCTCCGCATATACCGAAAACATGATCGAAGTCTTCAAGGTCCGACATCTTGGATAAAACAGCAAGGTACGCGGCAAGGTTTCAAACTACATCGGTTGCCATCGGGTTGCTCACGATTCGTTCTCTGCAAAGTCACCTCGCCAGGTAGCTTAAGAATTTCGACAATTATTGTCGCATGAACAGATTTTTGAGTACGCAAAAAGTCTTGGATGCAACTTTCTCAGCAGAGAACGACTTTTACGGTCTAATTCGTTCATAGATACGACCCTAAGAGTGAGATGTGGTTAGCATTTTGGGTCCCCCAGCCGCTGTAGTTCGTTTCCTCAACCTAGAGTGATTAATAGCATGACCCATTGTTGAGCCATAGTCTCTCCTTTGTCAGGAGCCTATAGACCAAGTTCATTTTAGTTACCATATTTGCCCAAAGATGTCATGAGTGGCATGTGGTCAACACGCCAACTCAATGAGACATCTAGCAGGCAACTAGATGTTACTAGGATGTTTGAGATCGGTAAATTTTGCTTAGAGGCCTCTTTGTTCAGGCTTAAGGATCTTTTACGAGCCTGGAAATCTTCAGACTCGGGACCCACGGCTTAAAGTCCCTCCCGGAGGACTTGCTCCTTGGATTTTTCCATCCTAAAAAAAATACATAAACTGCGGCCGGATTTGAACTGCAATCCTCACTTATGAGGACTTGAGCTAGCAAACGATTTATGAATTGGAGAAATTTTCCTTAAGTCCATAATCGTTGTTCCGCGACATTCTAACGATATAATTTAGATCTTCTCTCCACGAAGTGTTGGGTATAATTAATTTTAGTTTGTCCTCATGAGTTTCGTATCGAAGTCAGGACCCTTTATTCCCATATATGGTCGTACACTCTAACTCTGATTTTGATTGGTTAGAATATTCAATCACATGTCTTCTCGGGGCGTAAGTGTATTTACTTGCCACCTACATTTGTAGTTTTATTTCTTACTTTCTTCTCACGGCTAGGGAGCATATTTACCAGTTCGGGCTTTCGGCAATGTTGTAAACTTTGAAATATGACGTTTTCTCACAAACATGATTTTTCAAGCTAGACCCAGCTTAAGAACTTCAGGTCTAATTTGAGAGGTTACATATTTATGACCTCTTTTATTTAGGTTTTCCACCGCTATTTGTGTGAACTTTACCAATAAGATATTTTTTAATTTACTCTGTATTATATATTCAGTTCATTCTTTGTTTATTCATTAATCATATTTATTAATCACTATACTAGATTAGGGCCATATATTATTCACTACAAATTGTACTCATAATTTTATTTAAAGTTGTTTTACAACTTATATTCTGATTATATTATTTTTAGTCTGATCATCTTACCTCAATATTAATGTTGATTTTGTTCTTGGACATGTTTCAAAACACATCGTCAGCTTGTCCAGACTGGTTTGATTTATGTTGCACACACCCCCGATGTCGATGTCAGCTCCATCCTGTGGTTGGCCAAAGAACCACACATCGACATCCAGAGTTGTGCAACATAATGCCAACATAAATCAAACCAGTCTGGACAAGCTGACGATAAAACGGAATTGTTTTTGAAACATGTCCAAGAACAAATCAACATTAATATTGAGCGATAGATGATCAGACTAAAAATAATGTAATTAAAATAACCTCAAAATATCACTTCCTTAAAATTAAATATTATATTCTGATCCTACAAAATACTATATAAATTTTAATGTTACAGTTTTGCTCTTATTTATCATCTCAATTTCAGCATCACCATTTGCACTAATTTTTGTCCCCAAATATACATACTAGTCACATGCTTTTATTTTTTTCAATGTCCATCTTCTAAAGTCAGATCTTTTTGATTTATATCCTATTATCATAATACGTTGATTGGTCCAAATTTATCTGCAATCCCCATTTTTCGGTGAAATATTAAAAAATTAAAATATGTTAAATTAATAATAAAATCGTCAATAGAAGCCCTACTGGCTATAAAGTAAGTGTTAAATTCCCAATAAATGTCTTCTTAACTAAGAAAGCCGTCATTTGCAAAGATAGAAGCTATGGTTTCAAAGCATTTGGCGCGAGGGAATTACAACGTACATAAGAGAAAAATTTGCGTCTAGATCGTAACTCGCCTCGATAGCTCAGTTGGTAGAGCACTTGGCCCGGAAAGCCAAGGAGTCCCGGGTTCGAGTCCCGGTCTAGGCGAAAATTTTTCTCTTCAAATATAATTAAAATATCTGTTGCCTGGTTTAAATCTAATTTTGTAACATCTTGTCCTTGTTAGCAATTTCCAAGGAAATGAAGCTATAGAAGTTGTACTCATAATATATTGACTTAGGCTTTTACAGCCGGAGTTATTATGATGATCTTGTAGAAGATTTCCAGACTATTGGCCATGGTCTTGAAGCTTGTAGTTCCCTGACGTTTCACCAGAGACTGCATCCGGTCTGCAAAGTAATGGACTGTGCCAAAGAACACGTCGCGGATTAAATGTATAAATAGGGCAGGTAGTCAACAACAAAATTAATAACCACGAATATCATATTTTGAATGGGCTGAAGAGGGCAATTATAAGGCCTTAAAACAGTCGGAAGGCGATAGAATCTCAAATAAAAGAGATATATATCTGCGCTTTCAATTCTACTCATAGACAAAATTGCCAGTCTCAAGAGAACCCTTGAGGATGCCGGATGCAGTCTCTGGCTAAACGTCAGGGAACTACAAGCCTCAAGACCACGACCAACAGCCCAGAAATCATAAATTTTTGTACAAATCAATATCGATCCCATCAACTAGACAATGAACTTTATTATCAAATACTAATCTTTTCTCCTCACTTAAAGTAAGAGTCCATGTTTCGCATCCATATAACTGGAAGAATAACAGTTTATGTATTTTCAGTTTTAACTTTTTTTTTGAGAAAGTTGGGATAACCAGAGTCATTAAAGGCTATCCACTCTTAAAAGTAATCATCATCAAAACAAACACAAGTGACCTGCTTGCTTTTTCATTGGTTATGGACATCGACATAAGATGTAGAAGCCTAAGTTCGTGAAAAAATAGTTCCCGTTGTTAAATTGAAAAAAATATGTCCTCTGAATATACTTGTTATTCTTCGTGAATGAAAATAATAATATCAAACATAGAAAATATACTAGAATATACCTAATTAATAATTACAACTTAAAATAGCTTAATACATATGGATGATGTACTTGAGTCATACTTCAGTCGATTCTGATGCAACAAAATGGCTGAAGGTGTCGAGCCTTATGTTGCTGTGCCATCTAAATTTTTAAAACATAAGTGTGGCAAACCTTTGACTAGTGATAAAAAAAAACAGTCATTTTAAAATTTATTTCACAAGTTCAGTGAAAAATCTCACCAGCTTTCTTGTAATCTACCCCATTCAACGATCACATGTCTTATATACTTTATACATGTTCCCTGTCAATGTGACAGTAATTGTGGCACGAATGGCAGAAGGAAACAATGGCATTTGTTTATGTTAGGATCACACGAGAGCAGATAAGGTATAGAATGCATAATATGTATTTCCAGAATTGAGCCTATGTTTAATTTCTATGTGCATCTCATTCCTGTTCAGTTAATTATACTATCCTCTTATATAATTAATTATGTTGCAGTGTCAGTGTGATGACTCTGAGGTGTACCACTGTACAACGCGACCACCAACACAGAAAAATGAAACTGTTCGGCTGTGTTTCACATTTTGATGGTTCATCTCTCTATGAGAAAGACTGTCCATATTCAACTTTCTGCTTGAAGAAGACATATGAACTCACTCTACTTAATGGAGGTGAGTATACCACATCCCAAAAGGATCACTTTTTACCTTCACAACTAAAAAATAAATAAAATAAAATGATCCCACTATAGGCTTTAGAAGGCCTTTGGTATAGTAGACAATTGGCATAATTTTTAATCTATAAATGAGTTGGAAGAAATGCTTTTATATCTCACCTTATAAAGTTCCATGTTTACACAATATTGGCTTCGAAGGTAATTCCTAAAATTCTCCGTAAGATCTTCCTTTCAAAGATTAATAGTTTTTGTTCATCAGACTCTTTCAGTACCCATGTTTCACAGCCATAAGTTACATCATCATCATCATCATCATCCATGCAAGTACTAGGCCATGTGGCCTGTTACGGTCTCAAAGAGGAATTTTTCCATCCAGCGCTTTTTTGGACATAAGTTACAATCGGTCTTATTACTGTATTATGCAGTTTAACTTTAGTTAATCTGGAAACATGTTTACTTTTGAATAGTATTCTATTTACATAGTAAGCTTTATTGCCCAAAGAAATTCTTTTACTAACTTCTTCTTCTACATAGTTTTTTCCATTTACAGTTGAACCAAGATATTTATATGATTTTACCTTCTTCTATATTTGTATCATTGATGTTCAGATTACTTATTTTTTCATTTCTTGTTGTACATTTTAAGTATTTTGTTAAGGGTCGAATGTTTGAATGCATTAGACAGTAAAAGGTCTTCTCTGCTGAGAAAGTTTTATCCAAATACATTTTGCTTACTCAGAAATCTATTCATGCAATAATAATTGTAAGCTACCTTACGAGGTACCTTAAGATCATGGCTCAAGATAGAAACTTATCGTGAAAATCCCGAAGGGAACCGATGGTAACCGATATAGTTTGAAACCTTTGCAGCTTTATCCAAGATGTCGGACCTTGAAGACTTCGATCACGTTTTCGGTATATGCGGAGAAGAGGAATTTGATAGAGTCTACCTAAGAATTCAACTGGAAGAACAGGAGAATCGACATAATATTTCACGATGCAGACGTCGTTGTATACGGTATTATTTGCGGGACGCAAGCGTAAATGCATTCCTCTATAGCAGACAAAAAATAACGGAAGTAGTTTTATCGCTGAGAATTCTGGGTAATTCGTTGCCAATATTACGAAAACGTCAACTTTCATGCATGAGCGGTAAGTCGACCGTTAATTCGATCTCAGCAATTGCTCACGGTGAGTCAGCTCACCAGTGATTGGAAGTAATTTGAGTAGAGACTAATGTATTTGCATGCGGCCCTAAATCTGGTAATCTGCAAAGGCTAATGTTTTTATTATTAGATTTCCTAAGTTAATTCCCCCAGATGTTATTTGTTTCCATGATGTTATCATGTTGTCAAAGTATATGTTAAAATAAGAGTGGTTGATAGTGGACAACCTTGTCTAACTCCTCCCATTATATTTAATAGTTCCCTTTGATTTATTTTTATTTTTGTTTTTTCATACATTTCTTTAATTATTCACTTATTGTTAATACTAAAATGTTGTGTTTACAGAAGTAGTGAAGGGAGCAGAACGCAGCTGTGCACCACAGCTCTACAACTACCAGACATATGATGGCACACAGTGGAGACAGAAAAATAAAATAGAAGACACAGCGTATTCAGAAGGATGTTTCCCAGCTGAAACACAAGGAATCAAATCTCCAGCAACAGAACATTGTTACTGCAGTGGAAACTTATGTAACAGTGCAAAACCATCAAGAGAACCCCCGCATCACCACACCGATGCAATGGCTGTCATCTTCGTTTTCAATGCAATGAAGTATATACGAAGTCTTAGGTAGTTACTACTTCCTATTAAATGTGTACAGACTGAAAAAAATATCAGAAAGGACATTTTCGGAATGCCTTTCCCTCAGCATCATCCTATAAATTTGTAAGATAGCAGAATGGAAGAAGTCAGCAGCCTATTTTCTAAGAATTGCAACACTCTTGAAAACTGAACACATGATTTTTATATTTGAATAGAAAAATATACGCCTAGATTGGGTTTGAACCCAGGACCTTTGACTTTTCTATGTCAATGCTCTTCCATCTGAGCTCAAATAGAAGAGCATTGACATAGAAAGTCAAGGATGCTGGGTTCAAACCGAAGTCTAGGCGTATATTTTTTCTTTTCAAATATAATTTGTCCATCATTAAGATGTTTAAAAATGAATAATATTAACATGATTTTTAGTTTTAATTTTTTTTAACCTTCTGAATCCTTTGGTTTCATATCTTTATATATATATATATATATATTCTTCTGTACGTGTGTTTGTCACTGAACTACTCCTAAATGACTGCGCCAATTTTGATGAAATTTTTTGTATGTGTCAGATTGGGTCCCTTCGTTTAGATTCACAATTGGACCCTCTAAAACCACCTGAAGTGAAAATTGGAAAATTGTCACATTTTTTTATGTTTCACAACGAAACTCAGTTTATTGTCTTAAAATAAACCAAGGTAGGTATTACTAAAAATGAGCGAAATCCAACAATTAAAAGTGGAGGTTTACCTGAAATTCAAAATTTAAAATTGTCTAACTGACTGGACCGATTTTGTTGAATTTTTTTGTGTGTGTGTTGAGTGGGTCCCTCGATTGTTTAGATTCACAATTGGACCCTCTAAAACCATTAGCTATAGGGGTTCACCTGAAGTGAAAATTGGAAAATTGCTCTAGTGGTCACATTTTTTTATGTTTCACAACGAAATTCAGTTTATCGTCTTAAAATAAACCAAGGTAGGTATTAGCAAAATATGAGCGAAATCCAACAATTAAAAGTGGAGGTTTACCTGAAATCCAAAATTAAAAACTGTCTAAATGACTGGACCGATTTTTATGACAATTTTTGTGTGTGTTTGAGTGGGTCCGTGGATGGTTTGGATTCACAATTGGACCTACTAAAACCATTAGATGTAAGAGTTCACCTGAAGTGAAGATTTAAAAAATTGCTCTAGCAGTCCAATTTTTTATGTTTTACAACGAAACTAAGTATATTCTATTAAAATAAACCGAGGTAGGTATTGTCCAAAAATGAGCAAAATCCAATAATTAGAAGTGGAGGTTTACTTGAAATCCAAAATTAAAAACTGACTAGCAACCGCCATGTTTGGTTTGTCTCAGCGTATACTATACAACTGAAGAAACTTTTAATATTTCATGTATTTAGGCATAGCAATGCACACCAAGTATTAGCTAGTATGATAAAAAATTACATTAGGAAGTAACATTTTTCTTAATAAATAAGGTGAATCTGGAGTCATCTTACCTCATAACTTGTTGTGTTCTATTTGAACTAGTTTAAATATATCATGTGTACCATCGTCAGCTTTTCCAGACTGTTGAAATTTACGTTGTTGGCCCTGGATGCCGGCTACCACTCCATCTTTTGGCTGACCAAAGAACTTGTAAATAAAATATTTTTCCCCGGGAATTTCAAAATTCATAATTTTTTTTACTGAATTTGAAATTTTCGGGAAAGAAAAAACTCCTGGCACGACAGGCCTAGAGGGTCCTTAGCCTACCATCCGGCTGCTGGCCTCACATCCACATGTGTCAATCACAGAGGTAGATGATCATCAGCCAGTGTTGGGGTGACATGTGGTCAGCATGTCGAGTCCCCCAACCGTTATAGCTGGTTTTCTCAACCTGGAGCCGCTACTTATTGCAGCTACCCAAATGCCTCAAGATACTGGGTGGGCACCGGTCCCATACTGGTCGAAATACTATGAGAAAATTTCTTCCCCCATGGAGACTCGAACCAGCGCAAGTCCCGTAGCTCTCCGCCAAGGCTTCCTGCCTTAACCACTCGGCTACGGCGCAGGACTTCGGGAAAGAAGCTCCTGTTAAAGGCCAAGGAGTTTAATCAACTAAGTGGAATGGATGATTTCTATGTATTGTCATTAATTAACTTTACTAGAGTATGAAGATCTAAGAACTGCAAATACATACGAATGATTCAATAACTAGATTTTTAATTTACAAGTTCTTCAATGAGCCAAAAGATGGAGTGGGAGCCAAACATCCAGGGCTGATAACATAAATTTCAACAGTCTGGGAAAGCTGAGATGGTATACATGATATTCTGAAACTAGTTAAAACAGAACACAAACGTTATGAGGTAAAATGACTCCCCAATTCACCCTATTTTTCATATATCATATTTTCGGCATTTAACTTTTTCTCACTTCGGGAATAACTCTAACTCACTGTGATCAATGGTATCACATCCGATACCTTCAGAGCTTCATTTATTTTTCATTTCCAACTGCAGTCTTTAGATGCCAGCATCAATTAAAGGGCAAAAATTGGTTGAGAACAGGTAAAAATTAAAATATATGGTGAAATTAAATGTTTCTTACCTCTCCTCATATAAATTTTCTAAGTAGATCGCGATTTTGAAACCATAACGGTCTCATCTTCAGTACTTCTTTGGCGACTGATGTTATGTCGATAGGAAGAAACTCTTCTTCTTATCTCTGTTGGTGGACCGATGAACATCAGTCGCCAAAGAAGTACTGAAGATGGGACCATTATGGTCTCGAAATCGCGATCTACTTAGAAGATTTATATGAGGAGAGGTAAGAAACATTTAATTTCACCATAAATTAAACCTCATAGTGATTAATTCCTATAAAAGTTAAATGAAAATATATACCTGTTGGCATGTGC
This sequence comes from Diploptera punctata, assembly GCA_030220185.1. Lineage (NCBI taxonomy): Eukaryota > Metazoa > Arthropoda > Insecta > Blattodea > Blaberidae > Diploptera > Diploptera punctata. The sequence continues at coordinate 325,881 of JASPKZ010005296.1, forward strand.
TGCCATCCTCAACTGTGTTAAAATACTATATTTAACCTGTTATCTCGAGGCCTTTCGGAAGTTAACTTCCACCATCAGCAGGATGATATTAGATGCTGTTTAGGACATTGTAGTCTTGAAGTGTCGCTAGTAGCAACTACTAACTATTTTAGGGAGGCTGAGTGAATCCCACAAACAGTGTGGAGAAAAATGAGTCTACAATCATCTCAGCCTAGTATTTTACCTAAAAAGTAAAGTGATCTCACAACAGGCCCGGAGGTCCTTGGGGTAGTAGGAGGTTAAGGCTCCCACTTTTTCTAGACAATCAGCACTTTATGTCAGCCGGATTGTCAGCCCAGCATGATGGCCGCCTTTACCCCCAGAACAAGCGTCTGGTACTCATTTCGTTAGAGGCTGAGTCGACCCCAGGGCCATAGTGCCGCCAGAGGGTTTGGGTCAGTTAAAAATCCTGACCCCAACAGGACTTGAACCCTCGACCCTCCGGCTTGTAGCTCAGTGCCTTAACCACTATGCTACGGCGTACCCCAGTATTTTACCTCGACTGTCCAATAAGCTATCTAGCTCACTATTGCTATGCATCTGGCGATTAATAACAATGACTTCAAATAAAGCAATCAAATGCTTCCATTTAAAGAAAAATGAAGGCCTTCACAAGCAGAGGGCCTAAGAATCTCAGCTCAGTTATAATTTTACGTTAAAATAAGTAAAATTAGTCATATTAATACATTATTTAAATTTTTAAAATTAATATAGAAATTAATTTTTTCAAACTGGAGAGAAAAAATTGCACATGAGCCAGAAACGAAACCCAAGATTTCCAGCTTTACGTAGTATTGAGCTGGTTAGGCACAAATTCCCCTCTCTCTTTCTCTCTCTTTTTAATCCTAAACAATATAATGTTAATGTATGTAATGTGTCACAATCAAATATTGAATTTTTTTTACCTAATTTGAAGAAAAATGGATTTAATCTACTATTTTGAAAACTTCATTAGATTTGAAAATCTTTTTTTAAGGGCACCCGGTATTCCTTTGGGTTGAAAAATCTATTTTTTTGCTTAAAAAATCAAGATTGTCTGTTTTATCAATGTGTAATATTATTTTGTTGATTTTGGACATTTAAACCCAAAAAATTGATTTTTAAAAATGGTGCCTCTGTATTCTGCTAATGTGCACAATTTTTGTTATTTGTATTTTCCCATAACTTATATTTTTTCTTTTTTTGGTACACTTTTCTCTGAAACTATGAAAGATAGGAAAATAATTTTTGGCATCAATATGCAGTTTAAAGAGCTCTATAATAAGAAGGTAAATTTATCTTTGTGCTATACATAAAGTTTAAATTTTTAAAAATTATGCAAAATTTTTAACAAAAATATTCTTCATATTTAAAGAGAAAAATTATACGCTCAGACCGGGACTTGAACCCGGGACCCTTGGTTTTCTAGTCCAAGTGCTCTACCATTTGAGCTACCTGAGCAAGTACCGATCTAAACGCAAATCTTTCTCTATATACGTTGAAATTCACGCCCACCAAATGCTTTGAAGCCTTTGCTTCTATCTTTGCAAAAATGGCGGCTCCTATATTAAGAAGACATATTTGGGAATTATACATTACATTATAAATGCCAGAGAAGATTTGCGTTTAGATCGGTACTTGCTCAGGTAGCTCAAATGGTACCCCGGGTTCAAGTCCCGGTCTGAGCGTATAATTTTTCTCTTTAAATATGATTTATCCATCATTGAGATGTATGAAATTAATAATAAAAACATCAAAAATATTCTTCTTTGAACTTTTTAAAATTAAATCACAAGCTACATCCGAACACAAGCAAACCTTATTATTGTCAAATTAACTATGGACAATACATACTAAATTTTGGAAACAATTAGATAAGTAGTTTTTGAGAAAAGTGTATCAAGAGAAGTTGGATTTATTATTTTTATTTTTTCACATTTTTACCTCGGTATCATTATGATAAGTTAATATATTTAGCATGGAAAAGCTTCTTACCTTTATCTTTAAATTACTTATTATTCTTTAGGGTCCAACTCATGAAGAAATATGTCTAAAAAGTCAACCAGAGACCCATTATGTTCAGGAAGACTTGTTTAATTAGTGACATAATTTTCATGCACGTAACTTAAGAATAAGCTGAAAAATGATTTTTGAATGTTGCATATTTTTAAATCAAATTACATGGAAATTAGTACCGGGTGCCCTTAAGCAAACATATATTTCTAAAGAGAAACTAAAAATACTGATAATTACAATATATCTGTATGAAGTAAATAATTCTTAAATAGATAAAACCTTGAATGTTTCATATATTGAAGACTATGAACACTGCATTAATTCATAATATATATACAGGCTGTGGCATAAGTCAGTTCACCACTGCACATGGTTGAAAGGAAAAAAATCAGATTAGTTGAAGCTGGGGTTTGAATATGGGACCTTCAGAATATAATTCAAACACTCTAATAATACAATGGAGGTCATTTTGAACAATTTTGGTTTTAAGCTACAGAAAATAATATATTTGCATTTTTGGTTAACTGACTTATGCTGCACCCTATGCATACAATAATTTTGAGTGTTGAACGGGAAGTGCCTTCAAGCATTCTGCTAACTTCAAATTCCTTATAAAAATATATTTATTTGCTTTGTTAAGAGCTGTGATGGGTAGGATATCTGTTATTTATATATTTATGTCAGATAAACTAGTCAATGTATTTCTATGTTCAATAAATTTGTTAATTTGAAATAAAATATCGTAAGAACATGTTTTTACTATCACAACAGTAATCCATTAATAAATCTGGTGAATTGTGTTTATAACATTCAAGATACTTTCACTATATCACTATCATCGTTGGTTCTACAGCCCATTGCAGGTCTTGACCGCCCCTACAATGCGTCTCCATTAGTCCATCTTCTCTGTCTTCCCTCTCTGTCCTCGTACATCCAGTGTTCTCAGGTCCTGTTCAACGCTGTCCAGCCATCTAATATTAGGGCATCCAACTCTTTGGTCTCCAATTACAGTTGTCATGTGACTCTACTACATATGTCTGATTCCTCTTCCCTGTAGAGATGTCCCAGCCATCTAATTCTTGCCATCTTTATTGTTTTAATGATGTCTTCATCACCATATAGTTCATATAATTCATTATTATATCTAATTCGCCAGTTTCATATCATGAAGAATTATGTACAATTACATAACCATTATTTGAATGAAGTAAATTATACAGGAGATGAGACCAGCCTCATTGGCTAGTGGTCAGCATTTCTGACTCCTGCTCATGAGGTCCAGGGTTCAATTCCCAGTCAAACCACAGGAATTTTTTCTTAAAGGCAATTATTCCTGTGGTTGCCCATGGTCTGGAATTTAGGTTAAGTTTAAGTTAAGAACGTCCCGCACCGTAGCCGAGTGGTTAAGGCAGGAAGCCTTTGCGCAGAGCTATGGGACTAGCGCTGGTTCGAGTCTCCATGGGGGAAGAACTTTTCTCATGGTATTTCGACCAGTATGGGACCGGTGCTCAACCAGCATCATGAGGCATTTGGGTAGCTACAATAAGTAGCGGCTCCAGATTGAGAAAACCAGCTATAACAGCTGGGGGACTCGAAATGCTAGCCACATGTCACCCCAACACTGGCTGATGATCATCTACCTCTGTGATTGACACATGTGGATATTAGGCCAGCAGCCGGCTGGTAGGCTAAGGACCATCTAGGCCTGTCGCACCAGGAGTTTTTTTTTTAAGTTAAGAACTCTCCTGGTGCTTCATTAACATTTATCACCCATCATATCATCGGGTAATGTAACTCCACCTTCTAAGCACCCCAACTTCAGAAGTGGGTTACAATTACGCCAATGCCAGGAGAGAAACCAGAAATGTTGAAATGACAACCTGGGGTATAGAATAAAAAAAAATACAGGAGATGACTGGGAAAAATTAGCTCAGATAGGGATGTATGGAGAGGTTATGTCTGCAAATCCATGAACCTATGGGTTCGATAGTGCCATTGAGTTAGTTAGTAAAAGTAAAGTGATCCCACTACAGGCCTCAGGAGGCCCTTGGAGTAGTAGGAGGTTAAGGCTCCCACTTTTTCTGCACAATCAACACTTGATGTCAAGCTGGGTTGTCAGCCCTGCGTGACGGCCGCCTTTACCCCAAAACAGGCGTCTGGTACTCATTTCAGTTAGAGGCTGAGTCAACCACAGGGCCGTAGTGCCGCCAGAGGGTTTGGGTCAGTTTAAAAATCCTGACCCCATTGGGACTCGAACCCTCGACCTTCTGGCTTGTAGTGCAGTGCCTTAACCAGAGTTAGTTAGTAATTATGTAAAAAGGGCTATACTTTACAACCTAGGAAGTGATTTTTAAATTTCTTCATAAACTCCTGTCAAATTTTATTCTTAGGTTTCCATTTTTCAAATTATTTCCCACCATTTACAATGATTTTTACATTTTTTCTAACAATTATTTCAATATATTTTTCTATGGTATTTAACTACATATGACATGGCAGTCATGAATTTTGAAATACCGACGGAGCGTGACCTTGTTTGGAGGTTCTTTGGTCAACCACGGGATGGAGCTGACATCGACATCCATGATGTGCAACATAAATCTAACCAGTCTGGACAGGCTGACGATAAAACAGAATTGTTTTGAAACATGCCCAAGAACAAATCAACATTAATATTGAGGTAAGATGATCAGACTGAAAATAATTTAATTAAAATAACCTCAAAATATCACTTCCTAAAATAAATATTAGTCATATTGATTTTAACAAATATTCTATGTAACAACAAAGACATATTCCATGCAGTCAACATAGAATACATACTAATTAACTGTACACATGTATTTGGTTCGTCTTCTGGGCTGATAGGCCATGGTCCGGTTATCTTCTCACTTGACGTTTCATCTACTGCTGCGGAAGACCTCATCAGGAGATACTGCATGCTCTATGTGAACTCCTCAACAGTCGGCTGCAGATTGGCTGGTCGTTGGAAACTGTCTCCCCATTTATATGTAAACCCCGGAGGGTGGGGGGTTATCTCCATGGTTCGTTACTTCCATGCTGTTTTTTGATCTGCTGCCGTTCGCAGAAGTCATAGGCTTCGTTCCTGTGTTGTGCAGTACTGGGATCCAGATTTTGTTTATCTTCATGGCTTCTTCTTTTTTGTTGAAAGAATTTTTATTTTTATAGATTTCAATGGCTTCTCTGTACAGTCTGGTGTAGTAATGTGATGAAATCTATAAACATAAAAATTCTTTCAACAAAAAAGTACAAATAATGAAGATAAACAAAATCTGGTCCCAGCACTGCACAACACGAGAACGAAGCCTATGATTTCTGCAAATGGCAGCCGATCAAAAAACAGAATGGAAGTAACGGACCGTGCAGAAAACCCCCACCACCCAGAGTTTACCTATAAATAGGAAGACAGTTTTCAATGACCAGCCAGTCTGCAACCGACTGTTGAGGAGTTCACAGAGAGCATGCTGTATCTCCTGATGAGGTCTTCCGCAGCAGTAGACGAAACGTCGAGTGAGAAGATAACCGGACCATGGCCCATCAGCCCAGAAGACGAACCAAATAGGGATCAAGACGCCGGCCATGAAAGCCTACAAATGTACACATATACTTCAGAATTTTAGAACTTACTATTTGTTTTTGGGTGTTGCATTCTTTCACAGGTTAGAGTGATTAAATTGCATTAGATTATCTTTTAGGTTTGTCTTTCACAGGTTAGAGTACTTAAATTGCGTTAGGTTAGCTTTTAGATTTGTTAAATATCATACATCTCAATGATCGATAAATCATATTTGAAGAGAAAAATATATGCTCATACCGGGACTTTAGCCCAAAAAGTTGTACCTATCTTCAGCCATCTTTACAACTGTTAGGTACGATTGTTTTCCTGAAACTGGTCCTGTACTTTGAAGAACACAGAGTATAAAAGGTGAATTAATTATGATTCATTTCATTTATTAATTTGAAAACCTCATAATGTTATTTTCCATAACAAGTTTTATGAAATATAACAAACTGGTTGGAAGAGCAATGAAGAAGCTATTGGATGAGACCAACACAGGTCTACTGGGCCTATATTGTAATTGTGAATTTTAGGAAAATGTAATGTACATAATAGTTTGCAGTTACATTTTATCAACAGTAATCTAACAAGAGGTTGTGTTTATCTGAAAAAAAATCATGAGCGACAAAAGAATGAAAAATTCAACCTCGCATTAGATTTGCAGTAACTATTTAGAAAATAATAACATCAGAAGCTAAAAATAATTATAATGTTTAATATTTCCCAAATGTGAGGTTATGTATTCCAATCTTACTTCCGGGCGATTTCTAAGCCGGCTGTATAGTTATAAATAGCATATCTTTACTGTTAAATCTCTTTGGGCTTGGGAAAAATCAATAACAGATGATTGTATGAGAAAAACTATAACAATAATGCAGATTCGTTATACAACATTTAATACATTTTTTAGAGCAACAGAACTAACTTTTTTTTTGGCAATTTTTGAAATTGTTTTCTTTTGCCATTTCTTGCTATACCATATTGATTGTACATTGTTGAATTGATATCCTTGTCAAAGAAGTTAATTTGTGGAGATATCTCTCATTACAAATTTTAATTTCATAAGAGGAACAATATTTCTGTTGGCAACACTGATAATGAAAAACAACCTCGCATTGGATTTGGAGTGACTATTTAGTGAATAATACAACAGAAGCTAAAAATAATAATTTTTTTTTGCAAATGTCCCAGGTTGTCTTTCGACATTCCTGGTGTTCTCTCCTGGCATGGCATACTTCTAACCCACTTCTGAGGTTGGGGCGCCTTGAAGGCAGGATTACGTTGCTCCGATGATATGATGGGTGATCATGTTGCACCAGGAGAGTCCCTAATCCTAAGCGTAATCTAAGATGAATATGAATGATGCTGAGTGCGATGGCCATATGATTTCGGGGGACCGTTTAGGCCTTAAAGTTTTCCTGACATTTGTCTTATGGGTGAGGAAAAACCCCGATAAAAACCTCACCCAGAAAAACTGTCCTGACCGGGATCGAACCCAGGCCCACTGCGTGACAAGGCATCACGCTACCTCGAGACCACAGCGGTGGACTTTTAAAATAATTATAAAGTTTAATATTTACCAAATGTGAGATTATGTATTCCGATCTTATTTCTGGGTGATTTCTAAGCCGGCATAAAGCTATAAATAGCATATCTTTACTGTTAAATACCTTTGGGCTTGGGAAAAATCAATAACAGATGATTGTATGAGAAATAACTATTAACAATAATGCAGATTCATTATACAACATTTAATACATTTTTAAGAGCAATAGAACCTACTTTTTTTTTGTAATTTTTGAAGTTGTTTTCTTTTGGCATTTCTTGCTATACCATATTGGTCGTACATTGTTGAATTGATATCCTTGTCAAAGAAGTTAATTTGCGGAGATATCTCTCATTACCAACAGGAAGAGGCAAGATTATCAACAGCAAGAGCAAAATTATCGGTCTATGAGATAAATAGTCATTATAATGATTATAATCAACATGAAAGAGTACTCACATCCGAGTTGTTTTCAACCAGATACAGGAACACGACATCCTCCCTTTGAAGGCGTACAGCAGCATGCAGGGGGAAACCAGTCTTTGACTTGAAAACATTCTGTACAACAGAGGTGCGCTCATGTGAGCAAAGTCTTCACTAGTGAAATCATCCTGCAACAAAAATAAATCTTTAAAAATCATCGGAGAACATACTGTTTAAATAACTCACCTCATAGGATTCATGCTTCCATGAAATCGCGATTTCAAACATAATCATGTTCATCGTCAGCCATAACTCCGAAATCGCGATTTATGGAAGCATGAATCCTATGAGGTGAGTTATTTAAACAATATGTTCTCCGATGATTTTTAATGATTATACCTCATAATGTTTACTTCCCAACATTAATTAAATATAAAAATAAATCTTTTATAATAAATAAATCATCGAGATTAACGGCTACAATTTTTTTGATGTTTTTATTTGAATTAACATTTTCCAATCCTGGATAGAAACTAACTCCATCACAGTAATTCTGCCCGCAGGCAGGTCTTTCACTGCAATCATAGCATTTTCATGCTATGCTTTGCAGCTTTACTAGGGAATTAATTATAAAATTATAAGTGTGGTAGCTTCCCGTTGCTTTCCACACAGGTGAAGGATGATGAACCCTGGATCTCTGATTTTGTACATCAGTGCAATACCCAATTATGTCATTCAAGCTCCAATAAGGACGTCAGACATCAGATGGCGCGGAGGTCAGTCTGCAGGAGAGGAGACCATTGGACATCAGTTGTGAACGTGAACAGCATTGAGAATGTCACAAATACAGTGACGTAATCTAGATATGCAAGGGAGTTAAGAAGTAAGAGGTGAGTCAAGAAACAATTAAAAAAACCAATTACACCATTTAAGCACTTATAAAAAAGTCAACATTTCTTTCCACTTACACAATTCTCATTTGTCTGAAGGCTGATAGATAATGCTACCATCACGCCAACTGATGTCTTCCATTCAGAAGTATTTTTATTGAGAATTTATACATTATTTTTAGTGGTAAAGTTTCATATTTTCAACATTTTTATTTGAATTAAAATGTTCCAATCCTGGATACAATCTAATTAAATATAAATATAAAATCTAGTTTACATGAAACCAAGTACTAGCTACTAAATGCCATTATCAACAAGCAATAAACATCATCCAGAGATTCAACCACAGCCCTGCACTGTGGCTGAGTGATCTAAGGCAATCTGCCTTCACAAAGAGTTACAGGAATATGTGGTTTAAGTTAACATTGGGAAAAATTTTTTATCTTATTGAATTTTGGCCTATTTATGGTGCTATTGCCCACATACTATCATGAAGAATTTGGATAGCTATGGTAACTAAGGTCCACCGCTATGGTCTCGAGGTAGCATGCTGCCTTGTCAAGCAGAGGGCCCGGGTTCGATTCCCAGTTGGGACAGGCTCCTGGGTGAGGTTTCTTTCGGGGCTTTTCCTCACTTACAAGACAAATGTCAGGAAGCATAGGGCCCAACAGTCCCCAAAAATCATCCAGCCATCATCATCATCCTTCACCGGTGTGGAAAACAACGGGAAGCTACCACACCTATAATTCCCTAGTGAAGCTGCAAAGCATAGCATGAAAATGCTATGATTGCAGTAAAAGACCTCCCGTGGGCAGAATTACTATGATACGGAATGGTAAGTAAAGGCTCCAGATTGAGAAAATGATTATTATGAAGACTGGTGGTGGACCAGATATGACCCTTATATTGTCTGGGACTTTTCAGCCTAATATACCAAGAAATTAGATCAAACCACAAACTATGAATGTCAGTAATAAATAGGGTGAGTCTTCTTTGATGTTTTTATTATTAATTTAACACTTCTCACTGAAGGATAAATTATATTTGATGAGAAAAATTTTCGCATAGACTGAGACACGAATCCAGGACCTTTCGCTTGTCGGGCCAAGTGCTCTACCAACTGAGCTACCGAGGCGAGTTATGATCTAGATGCAAATTTTTCTCTTACATACATTGAAATTCCCTCGCACCAAATGCTTCTATCTTTGCAAATGGCAGCTTCTTAGTTAAGAAGACATTTATTGGGAATTTAACACTACTTTATAAAGCCAGTGGGGCTTCTATTGATGTTATTATTAATTTAACACTTCTCACAGAAGGATAAATTATATTTGAAGAGAAAAATTTTCACCGAGGCCCGAACCCAGGACCTTTGGCTTTCTGGGCCAAATGCTCTACCAACTTTGCTACCGAGGCAAGTGGTGATCTAGATGCAAATTTTTCTCTTTTCTCTTGAAATATAATTTATCCTTCAGGGTGAGTCTGTTGCATGTTAGTCCATTAGAGTTGAATTCTTTTAGGACATACAGTTTATTTTAGGAAGTAATATTTTGAGGTTCTTTTAATAAAGTTTTTTTGAGATTGGAAACATCTTACCTCAAATTAATGTCGATTAGGACATGTTTCAAAACACACTTGTGTGTTTCATATTCAGCTTATCCAGACGGTTGATTTTCACATTGTCAACCCTTGATGTAGACTCCTACTCCATCTTTTGGTGGACCAAAGAAGTTTCATATCAAATTCCTCTCCCCAGGAATTTCAAAATTCACATTTCTCTACCTGTTCTTCTGGATATAGATTTTCTCCCAAATGGTGAGTTCTTTAGTATTTTCTGTTTTAATAAGTTGGTGTTCACATCAATTTAATGTATTTCTGACCAAATATGAGCAGCTACTGTAAATTTTTCTACTTTTTTTTTACATTTCTAAAGTGTTCCTTAGTTCTAATGGTTAAATTTCTCTTTGTTTTTCCATATATATCACAATCATATGAATGTCAGATTCACTGGAGACATACAATATCTCAGGGGATGCCGACACATATGGAAGTACTTGATGCCAGACCTAGATTCATTCTGCCAATCACTTGGAACGCTGCAGTCGCAGGTAATTTCGTCTGCTTTAACAATAGCCAACATACTTGTTAAGTTAAATATTTCTTATTATTTGAAATAAATCGGTTTCCTCTTAATTTTATTACAAAATTATTGCTTCATAAACATTTGTTTTAATTCATGCTCGTAATATTAGTTTTGAATCATTTATTTTATTCCTTTCTATATAATATTATAACAAACTGTATATTTTATTTTATCTTATGTTGGATGCATATTTTAATATATATATATATATAGGATGAAGCAACTATTTCTCTTTGTTTAATTACAAGAAATAAAACTGTTTTTCTGATGTAAGGAATATATTCCAAACATTGGTTAAAACCATAAGTTAATAGATCTTGAAAATAAATCGGAAATTAAAAATTTGTAGGAAGTAACACTATGAGGTATTAATAATGGATATTAATAAAAATAACATCTCATCTCATATTTTTTTTTATAGAACGGTTTGGGTTTCGTATTCGCACTTGGGACTTCTGAGTGATAGTTTTTTACTTGGGTGGGTTACCAGCCCAACCGCAAAACCCCCAACCTGGAGGACCAGAGTTTAATTTCGGAGTTGCCTTTCTCCTAGACAGACTGCCTTACAAGGCTACAGAGCTCTGTCTGCCCTGAGCATCTGGTTTTATGGCGCCAGAAACTCGCCATTCACCCTCCATCTTCAGTAAAAACAGTCCCACCACGTGAAGGTAGATGGAAGGGTTTGGTAGAGAGAGGCTATATTTTGCGCTGACTATTTGGAGCCTTTTGTAGAGTCTGAGAGCTCATCCTCAGATCTGCCCCAGTCATTCTCTACCCTTTAGGCACCATAAGAAGAACCCTCCAAAAGACTTGAAGAGAAACTCAGCTCAGGTTTTATAAAATTATGGCTGTTCCTGTTCTTTTATATGGATCTGAATCTTGGGTACTTACAAAAAAAGATATCTCACACATTCAAGCCACTGAAATGAAATTTTTAAGATCCGTAAAAGGATGTACACGCATGGATAGATTACACAATGAATCAATAAGAAATGAACTGGAGATATTTTCAATACTCGATAAACTAGACGAGCACAAATACCAATGGAAAGAACATTTAGACAGAATGGACAATACAAGACTATCCAAAAAGATCAACGCCTACAAACCACATGGAAAAAGATCTTTGGGACGGCCAAGGAAACGATGGACTTGAGATCGGAACAGGTCAAATTGACCTAATCCTGGAAAGGAAGAAGAAGAAGAAAAAGATAGAACGGTTTGGGAGAAATTAGTACTCCTTCATCAGTTTTTGCTGCACCATTGTTTAGTCAATGAAGGAAACACTGAATCACCACAAAAGAACAACGGTGGAGTAAAAACTGGCAATGATGTATTAATTTCTCAGAAATCAGTCTAAAAACAAGACAAAACATGATGTTATTTTTATTAATAAATACTTCAGGAAAACTATTTTATTTATGGTATAGTAAACTCCAAAAATAACGACTGAGCAACCGAGATAAAGAAATATTAATTTCCTGTAACCCAACAAATAGTCTTCTTCTTCCTTTCAAGTATTAGGCCAAGGCCTGTTACGATCCTATAGAAAATTTTCCCTCCAGCATTTCATAGGTACTGTTGATATATGTTGGTAATACAGCAATCTGCAATTTGTTGGTTCCTCCTGCCAATCGCTTGAGGTCTCTGTAGTCTAGGCAATCTCATTTAGTGGGTTATTGCTGATATCTGATACCACCAAGTAATGGTTCCCATGACTTGTTTACAATCATTTTAAAATCGAGTATAGCAGTTACAAGATTCTTACCCAATGGGCTGAGATGAGGCCTGAACAATGTTCTTTCAGAGTTTCAGCACCAATTTCATCTGCAGTTGTGTAAAACTTAACACAATTCCGAACATTCACAGACGCCATAAGTGCTTTCTCACATCTGAAACAGAACATATTTAATTAACACAAGGGACTCCACACAGCTATAGCATTAATTATTAAATTAATATTAAGAAGCTAAACCTATTACTTTGATTGAAATAAGTAAATTAATATACATAACTAAACTATTGTAATCAATGGTAAGGAGAAATAATTTTGTCTGAACCGGGGATCGAATCCAAAACCTTCAGTTTTACGTGCTGATGCTCTGACAACTGAGCTAATTCAGGCTTCATTGCCATCCAAGCATAAATCCTTCCTTTACCTTACTCTCTTGGTCCCACATTCAAATGCAATGAATCATCATTCACAAATACACAATGAATGGCTTCTACATTAAGAAGACAGGAAGGGACTCCACACAGCTATAGCATTATTTATTAAATTAATGTTAAGAAGTCGGCCGCGGTGGAGTAGTGGTTATGCTCCTTGCCTCTGGTCCCAAGAGTCACGGGTTCAAACCCGGCCGGGGTCGATGGACTTTTTAGGATGGAAAAATCCAAGGAGCAAGTCCTCCGGGAGGGACTTTAAGCCATGGGTCCCAAGTCTGAAGATTTTCAGGCTCGTAAAAGATCCTTAAGCCTGAATGAAAAGGCCTCTAAGCAAAATTTACCAAATTTTTCCGTCCTAGTACTACCTTGGTTTCCTAGATGTCAGTATGAGGTGGAACGCTGACCACAGACCACTCAAATGACATCTATACGAAAACAAGTGTAACTAAATTAATATAGTTCAAATTCTTCCCTGTAGGGGGAGAGCGCCTATATCTCTGTTAAGGGAAAACATGGGCTTAAAGAAAAATGTTAAGAAGCTAAAGCTGATACTATGATAGAAGTAAGTAAATTAATGAACATAACCTGTGATTGACACATGTGGATGTGAAGGGCCAGCAGCCGGCTGGTAAAAGGGCAACCGCTGAAAAGTGGAAAGACCCTCAATCGGAATGAACATAACTATTGTATAGCTGGCTTAACTTGGCAGAGAGAGAGATGGAGATACAAGGGTAGATCGTTGACCTCTTTTGTCTAGATACAAAAGAAAGACACCACCCTGTTGTCAGTTTTCCTCTCCCCCCTTTCCCCTATTAACATCTGGTGAAGAAACACTGGCAAAACTGGTGCGAGTGAGAGAGGTGAGTACAGTTGTCTCATTCTACAAATTTCTCGTAAAGTTAAACCAGAGAGACTACAAACTACTGCAATCAATGGCAAAGACAAAAAAATTTGCCTGAACCGGGAATTGAACTCTGAACCTTCAGCTTTTCATGCTGATGCTCTGACCACTGAATTAATTCAGGCTCCCATCCAAGCATAAATCCTTCCTTTACCACTCTTGGTTCCACATTCAATTGCAATAAATCATCATTCACAAATACACATTGAATGGCTTCTACATTAAGAAGACATGAAGGGACTCCACACAGCTATGGTATTGCTATAGTTGCGGGGTTCAATTCCCGGTACAGGCAAAATTGTTCTCTTTACTATTTATTACAATAGTTTAGTTGTGTATATTAATTTACTTCTTTCTCATCAAAGTAATAGGCTCGGAAGTTGAGGAAATATCCTTCTTTTTTTATTTTATGTCTAAAAACGAGGCCCAACATTATATATATTATATTGCAGATTTTTGCGGATATAAGTATGAATATGAAAGTTTTCTTGGGTTTTCCACGTCTTGGATTCAAGTTCGGCCTTTGGCCACTGATTCCGACGTTTTGGCATGATCCAAAAATGAACAAACGTTGGAATCAGTGGCCAGAGGCTGAACTTGAAGATGCGGAAAACCCAAGAAAACTTTCATATTCATATATATGTATATTTATTTATCTCTAGAGCCTCCAAAAGATCTAACTTCTTACCCTTATCACAAACATGTAAAATTTCAAAATTTGGATCAAAACTATGATTAAATTGGAATAGGTGGTTAGCATATTTTGAATATTCTAAATTTCTGTTATATGCTCTCATTATATATATATTGGAATTCTTGTGTAGCTCAGTTGGTTAGAGCGCTAAACGTACAGAGTTTAGAGACTCGGGTTCAAATCCCGACTCAAGCATTCATTTTTTTTTTTCATATCATATATATATATAGATACACATTTTGAGTCATTGTATTCCAGAAAACGGTGGGTTTTATTTGTCCTATTTTCAGTTTTTAATTTCAGATTTCAGGTAACAACTTCTAATTGTTGGATTTTGTTCATTTTTGGATAATACCTACCTTGGTTTATTTTAATAGGATATACTGAGTTTCATTGTAAAATACTGAAAATTATTGTTTTATTTTAGAAAGTAATATTTTGAGGTTCTTTTAATTAAATTTTTTTTAGTCTGTTTATCTTACCTCAAGGTAAGATAAACAAACTGAAAATAATTTAATTAAAAATTATCCACAAGGGCAATTTTTAAATTTTCACTTCAGATGAACTCCTACACCTAATGGTTTAGAACAGGGCCGCCCAAATGTTTTAATGGGCCGGGCTAATAACTGATTGTGCAATTGATCGCAGGCCGGAACAACTTCTTGGCAACAGCAATCAGACACTTTTTCACAAATTTGCCATCAGAAAACGGTTTTCTGTTTTCAGGAATTAGTTTCGAAACTTTGTAACTCGCTTCGGTAACATTTCTTTGTCTTACACCACCGCCCTGAATTAATAACTGCTGTTGTGCCGTAACTTTAGAAAGGAGCTCGTTCGCTTTTTCAGTACGCTCATCTCCATCAAATTTATCAAAATGGCTATGCTTTATTTGGTAATGTCTTTTAATGTTATATTCTTTCACAACTGCAATAACATCATAACACATAACACTTTGTTTCCATGCTCCTTCACAAAGTATTTGCTGGTCCAGGATTAGTTAAACTCACTACACTCGGAATCAACTTTGCGTTTTTTTTTTTTTTAGTATTTTCTTGCTTTAACACTAATTTTACAACTAGTCCGTGCACAGGTTACTGTTTGATTGACAATACAACAAGCAAAACAATTAATGTTCAAAGTTTGGAGTGGGGAAGAAAATGGAAATAAGGAATGAATCATCTCTATTACTTTGTCAAGAGAAGCAGTGACACCTTAAATCCACATTCCAGAGAGTTGAATTTCACACAGGGATGTACAAACTAGATGTTACATTTTAAAATCTAAATTAAAAATACAAAATTAATTTGTTCATTTCATTCCTTACGCGGGCCATACGAAAAACCATGGCGGGCCGGATGTGGACGGCTCTGGTTTAGAAGGTCCAATTGTGAATCTAAACCATCCAGGGGCCCCATTCAAAAACACACAAGAAATTTAATCAAAATCGGTTCAGTCGTTTAGGAAGAGTTCAGTGACAAACACATATACAGAAGAAGTATATATATATATTTAATTAATGTTGGGAAGTAAACATTATGAGGTATAATCATTAAAATTCATCGGAGAACATATTGTTTAAACAACTCACCTCATAGGATTCATGCTTCCATGATATCGCGATTTCAAACATAGTCATGTTCATCGTCAGCCATAACTCAGTCGGAGTTATGGCTGACGATGAATATGACTATGTTTGAAATCGCGATATCATGGAAGCATGAATCCTATGAGATGAGTTGTTTAAACAATATGTTCTCCGATGAATTTTAAGTACATATATACATATATAAATTTTGGTCATGTCATTTTCGGTGTCTACTAGCTAGGAATGAAGAGGAACTGTACATTTTTCTCAAAAATATTTTCATGAGAATAATTTCAATTGCTTCATTAATTCAGAATTTGCTAAAAGTTTAAAATAAGAAGCCATTTTGCTTACTTGGCGACCAGATCCTCCAATTTGTATGTGTTGGCAGTTTTCATAAGATCCAATGTAAAACTGTCACCACGAGAGAAATCCACTTGATCTGTGTAAACCCACTTTAACATTGCAACACCTACTTCACATCCAAGTTCACTCCAATCTGTAAAAACCACAAATTAATACTTTTAAAAGTCAGTAAAAACAAAAATAGTAATAGAAGATAAAGTGTTGGAAATGGTTTCACACTTCCAGTATTTGGGCTGCGAATAACTTATGAAAAAGAACAAGATATAAATAACTAACTCACTGGCACTACCGAACCCGTAGGTTCATGGCCACACAGACATAAGCTCTCCACACATCCCTATCCTGAGCTAATGTTTCCCAATCATTCCCTGTATAATCTACTTCCCTCAAATCATAGTAAATGTTATTCTCCCATCTCATTCTTGGTCTACCAACTGGCATTTTCCCTCAGATTTTCCTACAAGAAGCTGCCATGCCTGTCTTTCATTCCCCATTTGTGCCACATGTCCTGCTCATCATAGTCTATGAGACTTAACTGTTCTTATTATATCTGTCTTCCTATAAAGACCATGTAGTTCACTGTTATGTAGTCTTCTCCATTCACTGTCTGTTGATCTCTCTTTGGTGCAAAAATTTTCCTAAGAACTTTATTCTCAAATACAGTAATCTCTTTTCCTTCCTTAAAGTAAGAGCCCGTATTTCGCATCCATATAATATAACTGGTAGAATAATAGTTTTATATATTTTTAGTTTAACATTTTTTGAAAGGAGTTGGGATGTCAAGAGTCCCTGTAATACATAATAGCAAGCATTTCCAGAAATGATCCTATGTTTAATTTCTAGAAGAACAAGACATAAATAAGAAAATGCAGAAATTTCAACATATTTATGGAACAATCAGACAAATACTGACGAACAAAGCAAAAAAGGATACACAGCTAAGATTTTACTCAACGATGGAGATGTATGGAAGCGAGGCCTGGGTCTTGAAGGAAAAAGAAAAAAGTAAAATTCAGGCAGCGGAAATGAGCTTCTTACGGGCTGTGAAAGGTTGTACAAGAGAAGAACATATTAGAAATGAGAATATTAGAGACGAACTAAAAGTACAACCACTTCTTCAACAAACAGAAGAACACAGGAACAATTGGATAGAACATCTGCAGAGATTGGCAGAGGATAGGATATCAAATATGGCACTAATGTATAATCATGTAGGATGACCAAGAAAGCACTGGACTGAACAGATGTGAGATCAGAACAGGCAAAGACCTAATCCATGAAGGATGATGATGATGATGAAAAGTCATTTTGAACCACCACTGAGGTTAAATATAGGGTATTTCATAAGGGAATTTACAAGCTTATAGAAAATTTAATCAAAATTACAGTAGGAAATAACACTATGACATAATTTATAAATTGAGCCAGTTAAATGTTCTTTCATCTCAACTCATAAAGTTCCATGTTTTTACGATATCAGTTTCAAAGGCATTCGCCCCCATTGTCAGTCATAACTCCGACTGTTGAAATTTTATCATTACCACAATCTTCCGAACTGCTATCTGGTGCTAATTTATGAATTTAGAAATGATATAGGAAGTTTCAAAATTAATAAAATTATAAATGTTGTAAGTACCTAGTGAATCAACATCAGCGAGCGATGGAACTCCCCAACAATCACTTCTCGCTGCCAATACGAATCTATGAGCTGGAATCAGTCGCCCATTCAACTGCACCTTCATGTCACTATGACAAATACAAATAAATATTAAATATTAGATATTATATTTATCACTTCCCACCAAAAGACAAATTTTATTTGAAGAGAAAAAATAGTCTCAACAGTACATTACCTTTCCCTTCATTATCCATAGTATATTCTTGTAATACTGTTACTCTATATACTTCTGTTTTTACTAACATTTGTAATATTTTAAATGTTTTCAACAATACTTATAACATTCTCTTACAATTTTTAGGTATTTATTTAACCTTTTGACCGCCGAGTTTCCCTTTTACCAGCTGGGCTGTGGGTGCCAGGTTTTTTAAATTTAAAGTACTACGCAATACTATATAATATAAACCTATATAAAGTATAATTAACTGTCTACATGCCATGCTAAATTGAATTTAAACTCACTATTATACTGACGATTTTTATTATTAATTTAACACTTCTCATAGAAGGATAAATTATATTTGAAGAGAAAAATTTTCGCCTAGACCGGGACTCGAACCCGGGACCCTTGGCTTTCCGGGCCAAGTGCTCTACCAACTGAGCTACCGAGGCGAGTTACGATCTAGACGCAAATTTTTCTCTTATGTACGTTGTAATTCCCTCGCGCCAAATGCTTGAAACCATAGCTTCTATCTTTGCAAATGGCGGCTTCTTAGTTAAGAAGACATTTATTGGGAATTTAACACTACTTTATAGCCAGTAGGGCTTCTATTGACGATTTTTATTATTAATTTAACACTTCTCATAGAAGGATAAATTATATTTGAAGAGAAAAATTTTTCTCTTCAAATATCACTATTATACATTTATTTGAAGGTTAGACAATGTTGCTTCCACTTGTAAAGACCCCAGGTTCGAATTCAGCACGGTGTCTTTATTGAAATTTGTTATCACTATCACTAAAACATTTATCCTATTGAATAATTTTGATGGCATCATCACTAAACACTTATCATATTACATATTGTTGAACATTTTTTATGGTCCTGGGTTCGAATCAATTCCAGTCAAACAGCTGTTTTATGCCACGTGTTTCGTCTGGCGCAACACACCCACCACTGTCACTCACACCCTGTTCATTTAGGTCCACATCACTTGCTTTACTATTTACAGGCTTAGATTGTAATAATATTCTCTTAGAAACAGGACTACTATCACATTCGTCAAACAAATAACCATTTGATGAACTGTTACTGTCACTCTTGTCTTCTGATAAAACTGACACAATAAACTCGCATATTGTATTTTCGTCAACTTTGAGACATGAATCACTGTGTTTCACAGCACGACCTACCCCTTGGCCAGGTATCTTTTCAACTAAAAATAAAATAAAGAGAAAATCATGAATTTGCAATATTCCATAGCCAAAAAAAAGGCCTTGAAACATGAATGTACACTAAGGTAGAATATGTTTATCACTCACCTCATATTGTTCTTCTTATTTGATTATAAACTAGTTTCGGAACATAGTTTCTGTTCCATCCTCAGTAACATCACGACCGTTGTTCTGTCGTCTTGAAGAGACTCTTCAAGACGACAGAACAACGGTCGTGATGTTACTGAGGATGGAACAGAAACTATGTTCCGAAACTAGTTTATAATCAAATAAGAAGAACAATATGAGGTGAGTGATAAACATATTCTACCTTAATGAATATACCTCATAGTGAGAATTCCTAAAATAAGTAATGAATGTACACCCTCCTTTAGAAAACCCATTTACAACCAGCCTGTACCGTTATTCTGTAAGGGATGTGCAAAGTATTGCTAAGAAAGGATGTACAAACGCAGTACGAAAAATAATTTTAGTTTATTGAAGTAAAAACTTCGGGAAAAGATATAATAATAGGTATCCTTGCAGCCAATGGCCATGTAGAAAGAACTGTTTTCATGTCTTACAAAAGTCTGTTATCGATGTTCCTATGTTTTTACACTGTAATAGGTGATATCGGTCGCAGTGCGACCCACATAGTTTGCACTTGCACTTTTCTTCTGGGTTATGGCACTTCACTGTTGTTCATATCCTGTGGTGGAAACCATGGACCGCGACTCTCGTCACGGTGTGTCTCAGGTCGTATCTGGCTGCTGTCCATTCCCTGTAGATCATCGCATCCGTTGCGTAGAACTCAGGCCATATCTGTTCTCTCTTCTCGTTGAGTTCCCACAGCAGTTCTTTGTAGAAACTGGAACTTGCCGGGCGTGGCATACCGCTGTACACACACTTTCACCGGCGCATGCCGGGCATGGTGTGCAAAAGGTTAAGAGGAACACAGTAATATTACGACATTTTAGACAATATTGTGAAACACTCTAGCTATTTTCAATCCTCTTCCAATGTTGCCACCATTAACAACTCAATTACACATATTTTTGTTAGGTTAGTGTTAGTGCACATCAGATTAGTGTACACTTCAGTAAATAATATGCATGTAATTTATTTTGTTAGGTTAGGAAGAGAGAAGTTGGTGTACATCCATTTCTAATAAACATTTGGGAATTTATTTCGAAGGTTGGTCATTCCGCATGTGCTGCCATCTAGCGACACCTCTATAAATTTTCTGTAGGACTTCAAAGATAAGTGGTTCTACCTAGCAAAAGCTATATTAACTCATGAGCATGCGCTTTGTTATTCTTTCTTCAACTCATGGTCTGGGAAAAAATCCACATCCAAAAAAAAAAAAAGGAAGAAAACTCATGAATTTCAAAAGTCCCGCAAATTTTGACCTGATCCAGAGGTTCATCGGTTCACTGATAGAAGGAAGAAGAAAACCACCAAGAAACGAAATAACACTGGTTGACCAGAGGCTACTGATGATGGAGATAAGCTCCGAAACTGCAGTCTAGAAGAAAAAGGATATGAGGTAAAGAGGTGAGGTAATAAAAACATTAATTTAATTCTTAAATTAAATATCATAGTGTTTTTCCCTGTGAAAGTTAAATAGACTCTATAAATTATACTTACTAACTGCGGTGGACTAGTGGTTATGTTCCTTGCCTCTGGTCTCAAGGATCGTGGGTTCAAACCTGGCCAGGGTTGATGGATTTTTTTTAGGATGGAAAAATCCAAGGAGCAAGTCCTCCAAGAGGAACTTAAAACCATGGGTTCAGAGTCCGAAGATTGTCAGGCTCGTAAAAGATCCTTAAGCCTGAATAAAAAAGTATCTAAGCAAAATTTACTGATATTTAATTAATGTTGGGAAGTAAACATTATGAGGTATAATCATTAAAATTCATCGGAGAACATATTGTTTAAACAACTCACCACATAGGATTCATGCTTCCATGATATCGCGATTTCAAACATAATCATGTTCATCGTCAGCCATAACTCCGACTGATGAAATTCTTCGGCCGTCAACTATTCTATTATCGCCATCTTCAGTGCTGCCATCTATGGTTGAATTTATGAACTTCAAAATCAATGTAATTTCGTTAGGGATATCAAAATTCATTGATCTATTTTTGTTTTTCTGAATGTATATTTTTTCCCAAACTGTCAATTCCAAAGGTTTCTCTACTTGTTTTAAAAGTTCAGCTTCTCTTCCAATTTTATGATGTTCTAATAAACTATGTGCAGCAATTGCAGATTTTTCAATTTCACAAATGTTCTTTTGTCCGAATTTCCAAATTCCTTTTTGTTTTTCCTATATAAACTTTATTGCAATCTTCACAATTTATTTGATAAATTCCAGATTTCTTACTGTCTGGAACATTGACTTTTTTATTGGTACTTAGAAGATTACCCATACTAAGTAAGAAATCTGAAGATGGCGACAATAGAATAGTTGACGGCCAAAGAATTTCATCAGTCGGAGTTATGGCTGACGATGAACATGATTATGTTTGAAATCGCGATATCATGGAAGCATGAATCCTATGAGGTGAGTTGTTTAAACAATATGTTCTCCGATGAATTTAAAAAATTTACTGAACTCAACGTCCTAGTAATATCTTAGTTGCCTGTTATACTCGGACCAACGGATCTGTGCCCCTGTAGCGCTGGCATCGTTCTTCAAAAACTACAGTTCTCACACCATTCCACTGCGCTCCCCTCCCACTACGTCAAATAGAAGCCACTGTAAACTGACCGAGTAGGGACGTTGCCAAACTTTCCCCCGGTGTCAGGCTCTTGAATATTGAATAATGTAAGGTTAATTATTACTTCTTCACATTCAATTTATGTAGGTCTAATGATAAGTAAAGTAAAGTAAAGTATTCCCACTACAGGCCTCAGGAGACCTTTGGGGTAGTGGGAGGTTAAGGCTCCCACTATTTCTAGACAATCGACACTTGATGTCAGCCAGGTTGTCAGCCCTGCGTGACGGCCGCCTTTACCCCAGAACAAGCGTCTGGTACTCATTTCCGTTAGAGGCTGAGTCGACCTCAGGGCCATAGTGCCGCCAGAAGGTTTGGGTCA
Organism: Diploptera punctata; assembly: GCA_030220185.1. NCBI lineage: Eukaryota > Metazoa > Arthropoda > Insecta > Blattodea > Blaberidae > Diploptera > Diploptera punctata. The sequence continues at coordinate 348,364 of JASPKZ010005296.1, forward strand.
GTTTAAAAATCCTGACCCCACCGGGACTTGAACCCTCGCCCTTCCGGCTTGTAGTGCAGTGCCTTAACCACTACGCTACGGCGTGCCCCGTAGGTCTAATGACACTGATTGATTTCTACAATTAATGGATATAATTATAATACTGGATATTTGTTGGTTAAATGGAAATTACTGAAGGGAATCTACATATGTTGTTTTTAAAGATAAATGTTTCGTCATAAATACTTCTCCTTCACCTCATTGTCTTATTTGGTTAGATTTGGAACGTAATCTTGAAGTCCTAACAAAATTATAAAATTTTAGGTATGAACACACAGTCATATACCCTCATCCTTTCTCATCCGGGCTAGGGACCGGCTATGGCAATGTTACTACATGCAACAATCTTATCTACATATTATATAACATACTGATACTATACAGGAATTCTAATTTATGCTTATGAATTAAGCTAATGACAATAATTTACAATTTACATAATATACTGATACTGAGTTGACAACACTGGTTGGAGGACTTTGAAAATATTTCACGCTAGTTTAAGTGCAGTTTTTCCCATTAAAAATGGGTGTACATTTACTTATCACTCCCTAACCCTGATCCAATCAGCGATAACCCAAAACAGCAATAGAAAAATCATAGACTAAGTAATATACTCTGTGGAAAAAATAGCAGATAGCATCACAATATTGTCTTAACAGTGTCATAATATTGTGATTTGCATATTTAAATAAATACTTCAAAATTGTCTAATAATGTTAAAAAATTGTCTCAAGTTTAAAATATTAAATAATGTTAGTAAATACAGAAGAGCTGTAGTTTACAACAATATAACTAAAAAATCAAGCACTAGTAGATGTGCAGTTGAGCCAAACTTTGGTAATTTTAATATTATTAATATATATTTTTTTAACATAGATTTGGGGATTTATTGCAAATATTGGTCATTAAAATTTCATAGCAACGGATAGTAATTGAGGATGATAATTGATATATGGTTCGATTGCGGGTTATCGCTGGCTCTATAAACTCTGGCACATGTGCACCATTGTTCTATAGGACTTTGAAAATATTTCACGCTAGTTTAAGTGCAGTTCGCAGTTTTTCCAAGTACATAAAGCAATAGTATAACAAGAATATAGTATGGAAAATCAAGTGGAAGGTAATCTAAAGTTGAGCCATCTCCTTAATTGCCACTGTATCTTAATACCAATATATTACTGTAAATAAACCGATATTTACCTGTAAAGTTGTTGGGTCAAATAATCCTGCAACCGTCTGTAGTAGTTTTGATACAAAGCTGTTCTCATTCACCTCTCCTGCAGCAGCTGATGCAAGTGCGTACTTTCTCTCCAATTCATTGCAATGAGTTTGAAGCTTTACATATTCTTCTTTTAGTAACGACAAATGTTGTTGTAATTTCGCTATTTCTCCTGTGAAAATGTCAAATATGTCAAGATTCGTAAAACGAAATTTCTTATTGACACATTTCCACATGGTATTCTGACTATTGTATTTACTCACCTTTGTCTGCATTGGCCATTTTTTATGAAAAAGAAAACATTAATTGGGGAACCTTACAACTATAATCCTTACACAGGGATTATAATCCCTGATCCTTACACTTCATAAAATGAGGATACTCCCACTCGCTTGTTTAAGTCGTGTGGTCATGTCATTGTTGATCTTTAAACTAGTTTTATTCGATACGTGAGCCAGGAAAACGGTTCTCTATGCAGGAAATCTAGCGGATTATACTGGCAGTGCTCACAGAGTAATGCTACGGTTTATTATACCAACGTGTCGCGCCCGACGTGACGCAATCTCGCGTTACGCTCGGTGTGATACTAATTTAGCATGGAGCGCATACGGTACAGCGCTTATGTTTATGGAACTGTCGCCAGATGGGAAATCAAAATGACCAACGTTCATAATAAATTTCCAAATGTGTTTACAAAACAAGAATGAGGTGGGAGAACAACATTAACTATGATTTGAGAGAAGTAGATTATACAGGGAATGATTGGAAAGCATTGGCTCAGGATAGGGATGTATGGAGAGCTTATGTCCGCGCGGCCATGAACGTACGGGTTCGATAGTGCCAGTGAGTAAGTAAGTAAGTTTACAAAAATTTCTGTATACAAACCTGTCCCTGCATAACCTACTGAAATAAATTACATACATACTATTTAGTAAACTATAAACTAATCTGATGTACACTAAACTGACCCATCGGAACCTAACAAAATGAAGTGATTGAACATTTATTTCTTAAAATATGGTTTGGAATTAAATGCAAATGTTGGTCATTCACACATATGTCCTGTCATCTGGCGGATTTAATTTTATACGCGTTCACGTATGCCAACTTCAATTCTAATAAAGAACTTTGAAAATAAATTGAGAGGAAAAGTCATAATTTGTATACATAGATAAACATATTAAAATTCTTCATAAAAAAAGTTTTAAGTATCGCTGCAAAACGTTAAAAATAGCACGAAATACTAGTAAAGACAGAAAAAGTACCTAGAACAGCATCATATGAATGTTGTATGGAAAATTATAGAATAAATTATTCTTTAGTTCTTAAATAAACATATGGTTCATGAAAATACCAAATTTTAGAATACTTCAGATTTTCGCCTGAGCAGTTTTATCAGGTTTTGAAATTAATAGAAGACGAAATTTATGTACATCCATAATATCCCCAAGATACAATATTTACAGCTTTTATTTACCTCTTGACCCAAAGATCGATGGGAAGGTGACGTAATTGAAGATTTGAGAGAGATGGGGATTTTCTATTTGAAATCTACTGCACAAGATAGGAAGAAATGGCATAAACTAGTTGAGAAGGCCAAGACATTCCACTGGAAGTCGTAGAGCCTGACGAAGAAGAAGAACTTCAAGCCACAATAACCATTTTTTTCTTTACATCTCTGTACTCCTTCATTGCTCATATTGTATAGAGCTCAATGATTTGCAACAAAACTATCGTCGTTAAAATTGGAAAGTTATAAAACAAGTACTGTATTTTTGACATTTTGTCATAAAAACTTAGTTTGTTTTTAGCAGTTACACCAATGAGTATGGGTAATATCTTCTATATTCTTTGTTTGCGCTGGCAAATTGCGTCCCGGTATCAAGTGATTCCAATACACGAAGGGTTATCTCTGCACGAAGCGACATGTCAGCGCAAAATTTTTCGCGCCAGCAATTTGCGTTGTAGATAAACCATCATCATCATAGTACATTCACGAATTTAGGCCATTTGTTGACCTGTTTCGGCCTCAAGAGAAACACCATCCAGAAGTCTTTTGAGTGGACGTCCTGGTCTTCTTCTTCCTGCAGGTTGATATCTTAACATTAGTTTGGGTATTCTGTGATCTTCCATTCGATGAACATGTTGTATCCATCTTGACTTATAATCAGAAATTTTGTTTTCTAAAGATTTCATGTGTAATTCTTCTAAGATGTCTTCATTTTTTTTGTGATCTAGTAGTGTGTATCCTGCAGCCCTCCGAAGATATCTCATTTTAGATAAACCACCTCCATTTAAATACATTTAAGCACATGGGGAGCAAGTTTTGCGCTGGCGCTTTGCGTCGTAGATAAACAATAGCATAAGGCCCACACCAGAGATAACCCTCTGCCCACACGATGAGCTGACTGTGGATTTTCACTGGAGCTGACAGTTTATGGATTAACGCTAGTGCTGACCAGTGATAACACATTAACAGTCACTAACAGAGACAATCATTAGTTAGTAATCGCTGGTCATCACCTTAGAGAACCGCCCTCTATGAGAGTCGCCTCATTCTCGCAACAGATGGCAGAGCGTTCTGCAGTTATCACAACTACAGTTATGGTGGATTATGATAAACAAAACTTAGATTTGTATTAATTTATCTAATATTTCTCTTGCATAATTTATTTTCTTAACAGAGTGAATAGAACGATTGAATTTTGATGTCACAGCATTTAAAATCAGAACATTTTCAATTAATCTGTCAGTTGTTATTCACTGTTTGTATATTGTAAGTTATGATTAAATTTTTTTTTTCTGTATTTATTTGTGAAAAAATTGACAATTTTAAAATTTTTGGATTCGATTTTAAGCTTTTGCTTTAAAATCGATAATGTTTTTATGGAATCGGTTCTCAATGAAGAAACCAGGCCAGTGAATCATTATAGGGAGATTTGGACAATTTTTTTTTTTGCCATGTAGTACTCGGCACAGAGATCTTTACACCCTCGTTTATTCTGTGAAAGAAATAATGACGAATAAGTACACATATTACAGGCTAAGAAATAAAAATGAATGAGGTAGGCCTATAAAAATTTTTTTTAAGGGGTATTCTAATGTCATGATGCAAACAAAATATACGGTGTGCCAATTTACATAATTCACAGTTAGGCCTATTATTTGAAAACACTGTTTTCAGAAGTAAACATTTTTTTAGAAAAATGATACCATATGTAATCATTCACCCACCTTCCATTAGCTGTATTTTCCAGCTTCACTTTATCCTTCGAATTGTAGATAATTAATTTAACAATTAACTTCGATGCATCAATAATATTATATTCAACCTCAAACTTCTCTTCGTACAGTACATAACAATTGATTTATTTAAATTTAATTCGATTTTACAACTCGATTTAATTGTACGTCAACAATCGATAAAATAGCGACGATGGCACAGTCATGATGACCACGGTACTACGTGGAAATAAAATTTAAAAAATATTGCGTCCAAATCTCCCTATAATGATTCACGGGCCTGGTACTTGGGTCATCTTAAGACTGCGCCACCATCGCTATTTTATCGATTGTAGACGTATGACGCACAGTTTCTCTATGGTATGACGTACAAATAAATCAAAATGTAAAATCAAATTAAATTTAAATAAATTACTTAATATTGTTTATTTTATATTATTTCACTCACCTCATACTTCATAATTTCCTATCTACATAACTTAAATTACTTAATATTTAAAAATTTGTACTTAAATTACTTTATGGTTTCGGTTCTTAAAACAAAAACAAATAGCATATCATTACTCATTAGACCAGGCTCGTCAAATGGTGCCGCCATAGCATACCATTATCCAGATCCTTATTTATATTTCTTAATGGAAATAACACAAGAAATGTTACTTTGTAAACAATTTTGCATTTTTTATTTTTACTTCAGAAAATTATTACAAAAATTTTGCAAATATTTTTGTTGTATAGGTCTAACATTTTCAATTACTTTATAATAAATAGTGATTTTCCATATTCACTATGTTCATCTAAGAGTGAAATTGTTTTTTAATAAACACTTGAGAAATTGTGCAAATTATTTTAGTTAACTTATTAATTAATGAATTTTGAAATAAAGAAAAATGAAATAATATAGTTAAAGACATCTGAAAAGTTGGCAAAGTTCTTGTAATTTTCTACTGAAGAGAGTAAGAATAAAACATGCGAAAATTGTTCATAAAGTAGCATTACTTGTGTTGAGCTTACAATTTTATTTTTGAATGAATGGAAAGAGTAGGGTACTTTTCTTGCGATTGAGCCACCGACACCCCAATTGATCCACCGTGACCCAGGTCATCTTAAGACGGCGCAGCGGTATAAAATTGCTTCCAAAATTTAACACAGAGAGGCACACTATTCGTTCTCTATGGGAGAAACCAAATGTGATACATGTTTGCCAGCAAGGCAGAATTTTGAATTTTTATGTTCACTCGTAATTGATTTGAATTTTTTGGATTTGATTTTAAGCTTCTTCTTCACTTCACGAGCTAGGCAAAAATTGCCTGTTTTGCCTCACAGTTGTTCTGTCCATCTTTTCACTAGTCTTCCTACATTCCTTAAACCTCTTGGCTTGTAGTTGAATGCTGCTCTTGGTAATCTTGTTACATTCATTGGTGGGGTTGTACAAGTGCACCGGGACTTGAACCCTTAATCACACGATCTGCTACCAAAGATTACACCGCGTGTTGGTGCTGGATCAAACCAATGTTGTTGATAAATATTTTGAATAGAAAACATAGATTGCTCAAATTAAGATATCTTTGCCCGGGCCCATAAAAGACAAAGATTAATTCAACTTTCCTTAATAAATTATCAAACATGTAATGTGTAGTGAGCTACAAGCTATAATCGTGGAAGCTTTAAGGAAAGAGGAACTCACATACGCTTGAGTAAGCTTTGGAATATTTTACCTTCATATCTGACATAGGCTAGCTACTAAATAAATAGGCAAAAAGTACTTAAAATAGACAACTAAAGTTTAATGCGGGTCAAAAAGATAGTCAGATATAACATTGAAAATAAATGAATAAGTAATTAATTTGACAAAAAAATAATGCTATCATTGATCATCTATACAAAAAAAAATAATATTAAGAAACATACATACATAGTTACATGCACACTAGTCCAGCCTAGGGTTGGGGTAACACGGTCCTTGCGACCCCACCCTGGGCCTAAAGGACTAATAAAGCAAACTAGCTCTTCTGAGCTATATTGACCAGACTCCGACGACAACTGAACAGATAATGATCTGATGTTAGAAAAAACAGCTCTTTATGAGAGTTCACAAAGAGAGGGGAGAATGCGCGATAGCCCACTGCGCATACTAGGAAAGGAGAGGGTAGGTAGGAGAGAATTTGGCACTGTTCACAAAGATCACACACGACATGGAGACACGATGACATATAGGTTGCACAGTATGACGTAATCCCTGTATCGAAATCTTGATTTCGGTACACAAGACCAGCTTTTTATCTATGCGACTTACGCCATTTTTTATGTAATTTAAAGTATTACGAAGTGTTAATGAAAATCTAAATATCAAATTCCTGTTGTATTCTTCCAATGCCCTTAGATATGGGACATTGGCATAACTAGAATTCTTAAAAAAAAACATTTGCTTAGAATAGTATGATCCTAGCTGGGAAGTAGCCACACTATTGTAATCAACGATTAAGAGAAAAAATTTTGGCTGAACCGGGAATCAAATCCCGAACCTTCAGCTTTCCATGCTGATGCTCTGACCACTGAGCTAATTCAGGCATCATTTCCATCCAAGCATGAATCCTCCCTTTACCTTTACTCTCTTGGTGCTACATTCAATGCAATGAATCATCATTCACAAATACACAATGAATGGTTTCTATATTAAGAACACATGAAGGGACTCCACACAGCTATAGCATTATTTATTAAATTAATATTGAGAAGCTAAAGCTATTACTATGATAGAAATAAATTAATTAATGAACACAATTAAATTATTGTAATCAATAGTAAAGAGAAACATTTTTAGCTTCTCAATATTAATTTAATATTGCCTGAGCTAACATGACAAACTCTTTTCGGTAATATACAAAATAATATTTAATTTTAGGAAGTTACATTCTGAGGTTATTTTAATTAAATTATTTTCAGTCTGATCATCTTACCTCAATATTAAGATAATACTGAAAATAATTTAATTAATATACAAATTATCTTCCTGTATATGTGACTTTTTTCTGGAAAATGCTGGTATTCAATTAAAGGAACATTGGGGAAAATTCAGTAAAATGAAGGGATATTAAAAAAAACAAATTTAAAATTATGTATATACTAATCTAACAGAATTGTACAATAGTCATGATCTTAACAAAATTCAAAAAAGTATTTTCTCCACACGACATAAACAATATGGACAGTATACACATGTTATTAAAGCATTCTAGTAAGGAATCAAGGAAAGCACCCACAAAACCCATCACTGCTATCAATGTTACTAATATAAAATTCAATCCCAAACACACGCTGCATCTCGTAACAAATGGCTTAAGCCAATCCTGAAATACAAACAAATTTATTATCAATGCAGCATTCTTGGTTGATTGGTTTAAGATAAACCATAAATTAAGGTAGAATTTTTTATCATTCACCTCATATTGTTGTTCTTATTTGACTATAAACTAGTTTTGGAACATAGTTTCTGTTCCATCCTCAGTATCATCATGACCGTTGTTCTGTCGTCTTGAAGAGCTGTCCTTCACTCCTTCCATTGGCTGACGAAAAACCTCGAAACCAGGTCATTCTCACCGGGAATTTCGAAGTTCATCAATTTCTTCTTTTCGCTCTTTTGAATGTAGATCTTTTCCCAAACAGTAAGTTCTTTTGGTTTTTCTATGTGTAGAAAAATCTGCAGTGGCTGCCCATGCATGGTCTGAAAAAATCTTATCGAGAAAGAAGATAAATTATTAGAACAAATAGAAAAACCAAAAGAACTTACTGTTTGGGAAAAGATCTACATTCAAAAGAGCAAAAAGAAGAAATTGATAAACTTTGAAATTCCTGGTGAGAATGACCTGGTTTTGAGGTTTTTCAGTCAGCCAATGGAAGGAGCGAAGGACAGCTCTTCAAGGCGACAGAACAACGGTCGTAACGATACTGAGGATGGAACAGAAACTATGTTCCGAAACTAGTTTATATTCAAATAAGAAGAACAATATGAGGTGAGTGATAAAAAAATTCTACCTTAATGAATATACCTCATAGTGTGAATTCCTAAAATAAGTAATAAACCATAAATATTCTCAAATGTTCAGCTAAATTTTTCTTTTTTAAATAAGAGTTGCATGATTCTTTTATAAGAAACACTTGAACCGACAATTAAAATCACAAGATTGGAAAAAAGCTTCACTGGCTATAAATGTGGTGTGATTCCCATTTAAGTCTTTTTGTTAAAGAAGTCACTAGAGGCATAGTGAAATGAAAAGTTTATTAAATTAATGTTGAGAAGTAAACATTATGAGGTATAATCATTCAAATTCATCGGAGAACATTTTGTTTAAACAACTCACCTCATAGGATTCATGCTTCCATGATATCACGATTTCAAACACAGTCGTGTTCATCTTCAACCATAACTCCGACTGACGAAATTCTTCGGCCGTCAACTGTTCTATTGTCGCCATCTTCAGTGCTGCCATCTATGGTTGAATTTATGAACTTCGAAATCAAAGTAATTTTGTTAGGGATATTAAAATTCATTGATCTATCTTTGTTTTTCTGAATGTATATTTTTTCCCAAATTGTCAATTCCAAAGGTTTCTCTACTTGTTTTAAAAGAAATTCGGATGAAAGAACATTTCAGAAATATTAAAAATTGTGAAATTGAAAAATCTGCAATTGCTGCACATAGTTTATTAGAACATCGTAAAATTGGAAGAGAAGCTAAACTTTTAAAACATTTTTTCCATTCTTGTTGGTATCTTTGTATATCTTCATTTAAAGTTGTTACTCCAAGTTTCCTCTGATAATAGTGTTCCTTTGGTGATCCAGTCTATTAACTCCTAACAATGATCGTAAGAAGCGCATTTGGCTTACTTGAAGTTTATGAGAGTTTCTTTTATTTAAAATCCAAATTTCACTTCTGTATTTAGAGCAGCTTTTGATGTGATGTTACGTAATCTTAGTTTTGTCTCTGTCCTCATCTGTTTACCAAAATGTCTTCGTATTACCCCATTCATTTTATTATATTTTTGTAATTTTGAATCAATGTCACTCTTATACTCTGCATATACACTTCCTAAGTAAGAGAAATCTGACACTTGTTCTATAATTTTTCCATCAATCTCAATTTCACCCGTTGTATGTTTTTCCACACATTGCCATTGTTTTGGATTTTGAAGTGGAAATTTTCATATTATATTTGCTGGCAATTTTGAATAATTGATACGCTGCGAGTCTTTTATTAAAACTAATTTAAAAACTATTGATGCTACAGAAATTAACTTACATTTCATTTAACTTTTACAGGAATTAATCACTATGAGATTTCACCTTACATTTCATTATTTATATCAACATGGCCAACATAAGAATTAAATGAATCGTGATTTCTTCTTACCTCATACTTGTATGTTTTTTTAAACACAGCCCTGCAGTATCAGCGACCCATTGTCACCATCGTCAGCTGTTTTCACAACTGTCAATTTTTTCTCTTGCCGGCAATTATCCAAACTACCATCTGGTGTTGATACTGCAGTGCTGTGTTTAAAAAAACAGAATTATGAGGTAAGAAGAAATCACAATTCATTTAATTCTTATGAATTGAACCTCAAAGTTAAAAATTCCCAAATTTGATATATAAATGGATATACATACCAAAAATGAAGTTTCTACCTTTAAGTTGTGGAAAATAATGATTTTAACCCATTGCCCCCCTTAAGAGAGGGGAAAAATTATGAATATTTGAGAAAAAAGTGTTTAGGAAATTTGTTGGACTAAAGAGAGAGGGTTAAGAATGGTTAAGTCTCATAGACTGCAATGGGCAGGACATGTTGCATGTATCGGGAATGAAAGACTTGCATGGAAGTTTCTTGTAGGAAAGCCAGAGGGAAAACGCCCAGTTGGTAGACCAAGAATGAGGTGGGAGAATAACATTAACTATGATTTGAGGGAAGTAGATTATACAGGAAATGATTGGAAAGCATTAGCTCAGCATAGGGATGTATGGAGAGCTTATGTCAGCGCGGCCATGAACCTACGGGTTCGATAGTGCCACTGAGTAAGTAAGTAAAGAGAGAGGGTAAATGGAAAAAATTATGTAACAGCTACATGATTTTTATAGGAAACCAGATGTAATAAAAACAGACAGAGATGGGAAGACATGCGACATGAATGGGGAATTAAAGAGGGGATGGAAATTTGAAGGAAAACCAGAAAGTGTGCAATCGGTTGACCAAGAAAAAGTGGGGGAATAACATTAACTATTGATTTGTTGGAGATGTTTATATAATTATTGGAAAACATTAATTCAGGATAGGGATATATGAACAGCATGTCCATGAGCCTCTGGATTCATTATTGTCAGTGAGTTAATTATGTATAAAATATTTGGTTGTCAGAAAATGTGTACATATTGTAAAATTACTCAATAAAATTAATACTGTACCTGGCTCTCAACTGCAACGCGATTTATTTGGCTTCATTTTGTAAGTTTGTCTGATTGATTACTCTTCAATCATCCAATTCTAAATCCAATTCTAAGTCTACTATTTCCATCTCTTTAAATGTGTTGATAATTGTATATCGAGAAAAATTCATATAAAGTTTTCGAAACCAAACATACTGAGACTCATGTGCTGCCATCGCTGTCTGAAACAGATAAATGGAATATATTATATTTGAAGAGAAAAATTTTCGCCTAGACTGAGACTCGAACCCGGGACCTTTGGCTTGCCGGGCCAAATGCTCTACCAACTGAGCTACCGAGGCGAGTTATGATCTAGATGCAAATTTTTCTCTTATATACGTTGTAATTCCCTCATGCCAAATGCTTTGAAACCTTTGCTTCTATCTTTGCAAATGGCAGCTTCTTAGTTAAGAAGATATTTATTGGGAATTTAACACTACTTTATAAAGCCAGTGAGCTTCTATTGATGTTTTTATTATTGATTTAACACTTCTCACTAAAGGATAAATTATATTTGAAGAGAAAAATGTTCGTCTAGACCGAGACTCGAACCCGTATATAAGAGAAAAATTTGCATCTAGATTGCAACTCACCTCGGTAGCTCAGTTTGTAGAGCATTTGGCCCGGTAAGCCAAAGGTCCCGGGTTCAAGTCTCGGTCTAGGCGAACATTTTTCTCTTCAAATATAATTTATCCTTCAGTGAGAAGTGTTAAATCAATAATAAAAACATAAATGGAATATATATCCATGTATCACTTGATGACAAATCCATATTTCTTTATGGCTTCAACATCCATAACACTGATTTAGTCAATAAGTTATACTTATAAGCAAAGTAAAGTGATCCCACAACAGGCCCGGAGGCCCTTGGGGTAGTAGGAGGTTAAGGCTCCCACTTTTTCTAGACAATCGGCACTTTATGTCAGCCCTGCATGACGGCCGCCTTTACCCCCAGAACAAGCGTCTAGTACTCATTTCCATTAATTTAAATATCTTGGATATTATCTATCTGGGTTGAAAAGGATATCCATGAAAAAAATTACTAGTTATAATAAAAGTTTGGGAATTATTAATCAAGTTATGAAACCATCCCTTGTACAAAAAAACACCAGATTACGTTTATATAACACTTTGGCTAGACCAGTGTTGACCTATGGTAGTGAAGTATGGACACTAAAAAGACAACATGAAAGCAGAATAACGGCTTGTGAAATGAGATTCATGTGCAGAACAGTGGGTTACACCAGATGGGATTGGAAAAGGAACACCGATATCTTAAAAGAATTGAAGACTACGCCAATTCTGGAATATATTAAATGGTACCAACTAAATTGGAAACACCATCTTGAAAGAATGACTTCAAATCGGATCCCCAAAGCTGTTTATAATTATATACCAAGAGGACGAAGATCTCTGGGCCATCCTATGAAATGCTGGAAGGAAAATTTTCTATAGGATCGTAACAGGCCTTGGCCTAATACTTGGAAGGAAGAAGAAGAATTCTGGTTTCTAACTTTCTCATAACACGATATTACAAAATATTCTAAGAATAATTAAGAAAAAGTGATAATTATATAAACATTTCTCTGTAAGATGTAGAAATGTTGTACTCGCCAATAATATTGAACTCAAAACAATGATTTTGAGATACTGGAAGAGTAAATTATATTGTCTATTTTCAGGCATTTAAAACTAACAAAATATAATGGTACTTGAGATCACAATGGGGTGAAGGCCAAAACAAATTTCTCTACTATTCATAAATGTTATCAAAAGATTACCCTGCCAAGGGATGTAAAAAATATTGCAAAATATATAACAGGCAGAGTTCAGCAAGTGTACTTCATCTTCTGTGTTAAAGGCAATTTAACAGCCGGCAAGTGTACATCTTCTGAGGCAAATGGGTTAAAGTCCTTCCTGAAGGGCACGTCCTTAAAAGGAACATAAAGATCATTATAGTGTTACAGTTAAAATTTGAGCATGAAAGGATCGACAAATTTTGATCAGAGGTCTCTTATTTCAGACATGATCTCTTACATGTCTTAAATCTATGACATAAGACCCATAGCTTTACTTCCCTTATGAAGGAAGCCATACTCATTACTAGAGACCGGATGTTAAAGAAAATGCCTATAGTTATTCATTATAGATATTGTAAAAGTGACTTCATATAAGTCCATACCAATGATCCTAGAGTTGTTTTCCATTAAGTTAATTTTGCCTATAAATGCCTATTTCAGCTTACAATGCATATTTGCATTTTTCTTGAAATTAATTGAAATGGACGAACTTCATGATACATATCATTCAATAGAAACCTTTAAGTGACTTCTTCTTCTTCGTCAGGCTCTACGACTTCCAGTGGAATGTCTTGGCCTTTTCAACTAGTTTACGCCATTTCTTCCTATCTCGTGCAGTAGATTTCAAATCAAAAATCCCCATCTCTCTTAAATCCTCAATAACGTCATCCTCCAATCGATCTTTGGGTCTTCCTCTTGGTCTTGTTCCCTGTGGCTTCCAATTCAAAATATCATTCAGCAATCTTCCCTTTGGCATTCTTAGTGTATGTCCAAACCATTGTAATCTTTTGGATTTGATGAAACTAACTATATTTTCTTTATAATTCTTGAGGTATAATTCATTATTCCTTCTTAACCTCCAAGTTCCATTTTCCTTTACTGGACCTAGCACTCTTCTAAATATTTTCCTCTCAAACGTTAATAGTCTTAATTTATCTGCTTCTTTTAGTACCCAGGTTTCAGCTCCATAACATATGATTGGTCTTATTATTGCTGTATATAATTTGAATTTAACATTTTTTTATATTAATTTGCACCTTTAAGTGACTGGTAATATTATTTTTGATGTTGGTAACACTGAATTCAGTCTGTAGTCCTCATTCACAGACAGGTGCTTCAAAGACATAGTGGTGCAACAATTGTATGTGGCTTTTTTTTTTTTACCTTTAGAACAGTTTTTCTTACGACGCCTAAAGAAGGGCAACAGTAAACAGTAAGACAAACTGACCAATTTCGTGAAAGAATTTGGTGCAGAAATATTCTCAAGTGATGGTTCAATATTGTTTTGCATAGTGTGTAAAATTTCAGTGAATTGCGCGAAGAAGTATCATGTTTCACAGCATGTACACACTGCAAAACATATGTACGCTCTTTGTAAAAAGGCAAAAAAGTTCCAAAATCATCTCTGATATCTTCGTATGTTATTGATAGCACATGTTTATATTATGTACGTAAGGCTGTAAAAATTTATGTTGTAGTCCATTTTTTGTAAGAGCCTATTTTGAATTTTTTAGTGCCTATATTAATGATTTTTAATGCCTTTTTGCCTGCCTATTTTGAATTTTTTAAGTGCCTAACATCTGGACTCTACTCATTACACATTAAAAGTTCAATCAATTATGAAATTACAAAAGGAAGTAGCATTATGAGATTGTTCTTTATAAATAAGGTGAGTCTGTTGCAACTTACCTCGTAAAAATTGAGTTCTTCAAAACATGTTTCAAAACAATTCTGTTTTATCTTCACCTTGTCCAGACTGTTGATTTTTAAGTTGTCGGCCCTGGATGTCGACTCCTACTCCATCTTCTAGTGGTCCAAAGAACTTGCATATCAAATCTCCTTCCACAGGAATTTCAAAATTCATGATTCCATCCCTGTTTTTCTGGATGTAATCTTTTTTTCCAAATGGTGAGTTCTTTAGTATTTTCTAACTGTTTCAATAATTTGGTGTTCATATTGATTTTATGTTTTTGTGACCAAACATGAGCAAGTACTGCAGATTTTTCCACTTGTCCTTTTTTTACATGTCTGATGTGTTCTTTAGTTGTAATTGTTAAATTTCGCTTTGTTTTGTTATACATTGGGGAAAAAACAACAGTCTGAACAAGCTGAAGATAAAACAAAATTGTTTTGAAACATGTCCTAATACGAATTCGACTTTTACAAGGTAAAATGCAACAGACTCACCTTATTTATTAAGTTCCATCAAGTCTGGCCAGGTCTGAATCCATGAATCTCAAGCATGGTAACGACTTCTCTGTAGTCCTTTAGTACAACTATAACCAATAAAATAAAAATAATAAATAGATTTCATATCAAGTACAAATTTTTACCTTGAGAATGTTTCGTTCCCTGAGAGAAATAATGTACCAATATGAAGAGAGGAGGTAGCTTATCGGAATGTCCAGCATGGCCGAGTATTTCCTCAACATGTTGATGGACTCCAATGCATATGCTTTGCAATCTATTCAAAATAAATAGCATTCTTACATTTTAAAGTCATTAGAAAGTAACATTATGAGGTTTAATTTGATATTTGAGTTTGTATTTTTATATATATATATATTTTTTTTACATGAGGTAAAAAAGTAAAGTAAAGTGATCCCACAACAGGCCCGGAGGCCCTTGGGGTAGTGGTAAGAATGTTAAAAAAATACAAACTCAAATAACATTCATATTGTCCACCGCTGTGGTCACGGGGTAGCGTGCTGCTTTGTCATGCAGCGGGCCCGGGTTCGATTCCTGGTCGGGACAGTTTTTCTGGATGAGGTTTTTATCGGGGTTTTTCCTCACCTGCAAGACAAATGTCAGGAAAACTTTAAGGCCCAAACGGTCCCCGAAATCATATGGCCATCGCAATCATCATCATTCATATTCATTTTAGGTTAAGCTTAGGATTAGGGACTCTCCTGGCGCACCACTATCATCATCATCACCCATCATATCATCGGGGCAACGTAACCCTGCCTTTCAGGCGCCCCAACTTCAGAAGTGGGTTACAAGTATGCCATGCCAGGAGAGAAACCAGGAATGTCGAAAGACAAGCTGGGGCATTTGAAAAATAAAAAATAAATAACATTCTTACAGTAACAAAATACAAATGTTAAATTATTAATAGTGAGTGGATAACATATTTTTAACGACTCACCTCATATCATTTCAAATTTTTTTGATACCGGCTGTTTCAGACAATATCTTGTCCCTCTTCAGTCATGACTTCCACAATCATGACTGAAGAGGGACAAGATATTGTCTGAAACCACCGGTATCAAATAAATTTGAAATTATATAAGAGGTGAGTCGTTAAAAATGTGTTCTCCACTCACTATTAATGATATAACCTCATAATGTTTACTTCCCAATATTAATTTAAATTTAAATAAATTAATAACTTATTAATGAATTAGTTATTTTGACTCACCTCATATTTATTGATTTTTATGCAGACCAGCTTTTATTGCTTTTGTGTGACATTGTCGATGCATTCCAACTGTTGTTTTGCAATTGTCCATCCTGTAAGTTGATTTCTGCTCCCTCTGCTTGCTGATCAATGAACATCCAAATCAATTTTCTTTGATCTTTTTATTATTGATTTAACACTTCTCACTGAAGGATAACTTATCAATTTTCTTTCCTTTTCTCCAGGAGAAAAAGGAAAAAAAAAATTGGAAGTTCATCAGTCAGCCAGCAGAGGGAACAGAAATCAACTTACAGGATGGACAACTGCAAAACAACAGTTGAAATGTATTGACAATGTCGCGTAAAAGTGACGAAACAGAGTCTGCATAAAAATTAAGAAATATGATGCGAGTCAAAATAAACAATTCATTAGTAATTAAAAGAAATATCATAGTGTTATTTCCTACATATATTAAATAATACCTTATTGTTTAAAGAAAGTGACACTATGAATTTTATTTTAATTAATACATTCTATTCTATAGTGTTATGCTAAGGACAGGTCTTTCACTGCAATCATAGTACTTTCATGTTATGCTTTGCAGCGTTACTAGGGAATAGGTGTGGTAGCTTCCCATTGCTTTTCTCACCGGTGAAATAATGATGATGATGATGGCCGGATGATTTTTGGGGACCGTTGGGCCCTAAGCTTCTTGACATTTGTCTTATAGGTGAGGAAAAACCCCGAAAAAAACTCACCCCGGAGCCTGTCCCGACTGGGAATCAAATGCACTTCCCTCCCATTATGTCAAACATCAGCCATGATACCTTTCCGAGTAGGGATGATACCAAACGTCCCCAAATATCATGTTATTGAATATTGAATAATTTAATTAATAAAATAGTAGGATCTTCTTGGTGATAAATTTGTATTATACATTAGTCAATAAAAAACTCAAATCACTAAATTAAAGAGACAACTAGTTTCAATAACGAAGCTATCATTTTCAAGACTAATTATTTATGCCATTCATCTGATTGCGATAAGGCTTTGTGCAAAATGTTCATGAGATTTCCGGGAAGGTTTTAGGCTATAAGAGAGTTGTAATACTCAACCCCTTCACCCTTAAAAATCAACTTTTGTAGTGAAAAACATGTTTTTCCATCACTTAAATGGCTTATGCTGTCTAAACCATAACAAATTAATGTACACAAAATTTAATATCTCAAAATATTCTACAAAAAATTCCGCAACAGCATATGTCTATCTTTTACGGATAACTGACAACAACCATATTTGTCTTTCAGTTCATTGATGCCAAGAAGATTGGGATAAGTAGATTCCCTGGCAATGCACAGGGTATTAAAAATAATTACAATATTAATTTGTAATAATTTTTTTCCTTTTTTACTTATTCAACTAAACACAAAAACACATTTAATTTATATAGGCATAGCAGCACACACCAGGTATTAGCTAGTAATTTATAAAAATTACATTAGACTTACATGGTGGCAGTTTTCTTTCCATACAAAGGTATGCTGTAGCGTAAAATATGGACACATGGTTTTGATGTCGACTGACACCAAGTTTATCAAAAGTTATTACCTGAAACAAAATTATCATAAGTAATGCCACGAGTGATTTCCAATTTATCTAGAGAATTTGGAAATCAAGAGTGGCATTTGTTAGGACTATTTAACGAATAAAATTAAGCTGTTTACTCACAAATCATTATTTAACTACAGTTATTTTAAAATATTTATATATTTAATGTAAACGGCGATGTTTGAAAACAAATGAGAAACGATAGGTACGCTTCTACTGCTTCTTTTGTTTATCACTGCAACCAGATCATACTATTTATTGCCAAAGGAACGCAATATTGTAAGGAGGAGCTTTCTTTAATATGGTAATTATAACACTGATAAATATTTGGTGAAACACGACTCTGATTGGTTGTAAAACAGAAATCATTGAAACGTGATTGGTCATTGACTCCCATTTGGGGCATGAGTTAAATAGTCCATATAATTTTAAAATCATATTTATATTCATGCACATTTATTTTCTGAATTCCATGCCTAAGAAATGTAGCTTACAAAAATCTTCTATCAAAATTTACTATCTATTACCTTCAATTTAATAAGGTATAAAATAAATAGTCAGCCGCGGTGGACTAATGGTTATGCTCTTTGCCTCTGGTCCCAAGGGTCACGGGTTCAAACCCGGCCGGGGTCGATGGATTTTTTAGGATGGAAAAATCCAAGGAGCAAGTCCTCCAGGAGGGACTTTAAGCCGTGGGTCCTGAGTCTGAAGATTTTCAGGCTCGTAAAAAATCCTTAAGCCTGAATGAAAAGGCCTCTAAGCAAAATTTACCGAATTTTCCCGTTCTAGTACTACCTTGGTTTTGTAGATGTCAGTATGAGGCGGAACGCTGACCACGTACCACTCAAAATGACATCTATGCGAAAACAAGTGTAACTAAATTAGTATGGTTCAAATTCTTCACTATAGGGGGAGAGCACCTAAATCTCTGTAAAGGGAAAACATAGGCTTACAATACATAAAATAAATAAGGCAATCTGTTGCATCTTAAGTCATAAAATTTTATTATAAAACAGAATTGTTTTGAAACACGTGCTTAAAGAACTCAACTTTTATGAGGTAAGATGCAACAAACTCACCATATTTATTAAGAACCTCATAATGTTACTTTTTTAATTTATTCATTGAGAATATTTCCTCATCACTTTTTAATAATGAAAATTCTAATTTGTGGCATTAGAGATATAATTAATTATCCTAGACTGTGAAATGTATATCTATTTGTTATTTAAGATTTGTTTTTTTAATTTATATATTAAATTTGGGAATTTTTAACATTATGAGGTTCAATTAATAATAATTACATGAATCGTGATTTTTTCTTACCTCATACATCTATGTTTCTTTAAACACAGCACTGCAGTATCGGCGACACTTTGTCGTCGTCAGCTGTTTTCACGACTGTCAATTTTTTCTCCTTTTTGCCGGTAATTATCTAGACTGCCATCTGGTGTTCTTTTGAAGGAATTCCTCTTCAAACTGCCATCTGGTGTTATTTTAAATGAATCATTTCCTAAACTGCTATCTGTTGTATTTTTGAAGAACTTTGTAATCAAGCTTGGTTCTTCCGGAATCTCAAAGTTCATAGTTCTAGTATAGTTTTTTTCAATATATATTTTTTCCCAAACTGTTAAATCCAAAGGTTTAGATAGATGTTTTAAAAGTTTTGCTTCTCTTTTCAATCCTATGATGCTCTAATAAACTATGTGCTGCTATAGCTGATTTTTCAATTTCTCCATTTTTTATGTGTCTGAAGTGCTCTTTTTTACGAGTTTCCAAGTTCCTTTTTGTTTTTCCTATATATATCTTGTTGCAAATTTGGCAATCACAATGTGAGATTAAATCCCAGATTTTTTGTTGTCTTGGGGTATTTAAATTATTATTATGAAATGTGCAGATTTACGGAAGAAACCAAGCTTGATTACAAAGTTCTTCAAAAAATACAACAAGATAGCAGTTTTTTTAGGAAATGAGTCATTTAAAATAACACCAGATGGCGTTTTGAAGAGGAATTCCTTCAAAAGAACACAGGATGGCAGTTTCTAGATGAATTACTTATGGCAAATAAGGAGAAAAAAAGTGACCAAGGCCCGTAGTGAAACAGCTGACGATGACGACAAAGTGTCGCCGCTCATTGCCAGTGCTGTGTTTAAAGAAACATAGATGGGGTAGAGGTAAGAAAAAATCACGATTCATGTAATTATTATTGTTTTCTTTTAAAGTTATCCAAGGAATTAAGACTAATTTTTTAAGTTGTATACTTTACTATGAATGATAATATCTATTTTATTGAATGAGAGGTATGTATTATTAACTCAAGCAGTGTTGAGGTTTTTCTCCAATCAAACTTAATAATTAACATGAGTTTAAAAAAAATACATAAATAACTACGGACTTATAGATAATCAGTTTTGTAGTAGACATTCCACAATTTCCCTTCATTAAAGTTCTCCATCATTCTCCGTCCTGTGTGTCTTCATCTGTTACACCAAATCCCCTCATTGAATGTTATTCTTCCAGGTTTTTTTGGTCTTCCTTTTCTGTTCCTTCTTTCAATTTTCCATTATGGATGGCTTTTGGTAGTCTTCCATCCTGCATTCTTCATATGTAGACATATATTAGCCTTCCGTGTTCAATCTCATCCATTATACTTCTTTCTGCGTTAATCAATTTTCTAATTTCTGTATTTCTAATTCTTTACAGTCGTGATTTTCTGGCAGCTCTTCTCTTCTGTTACTTCCTATTGTAATTTATAAGATATAAAATGTCTGTATTAATCGCAAAAAAAAAAGTCTGTTTTAATTTCAAATCTGAATTAACACTATGGGCCGTATTAATCTCTCGTGAGCTGAGTTTTCCACGAGAACGTGCAAAGTTGAATTAGCAAGTTGCTGACTGGTCATACATGAAAGTAGTTTTTTTGTAATATTGGCAAAAAATTACCATAATTCTCAGCGATAAAACCACTTCCGTTATTTTTGTCTGCTAGAGGAATGCATTTACGCTTGCGTCCCACAAATAAAACCGTATACAATGACGTCTGCATCGTGTGATATTACGCCGATTCTCCTGTTCATCCAGTTGAATTCTTTGGTAGACTCTATCAAATTCCTCTTCTCCTCATATACCAAAAACATGATCGAAGTCTTCAAGGTCCGACATCTTGGGATAAAGCAGCAAGGTAGGCCAGCAAGGTTTCAAAGTATATTGGTTACCATCGGGATGATTCGTTCTCTACAAAGTCACCTTGCCAGGTAGCTTAGAAATTTCGACAATTATTATCGCATGAACAGATTTTTGAGTACGCAAAAACGTCTTTGGATGCAACTTTCTCAGCAGAGTACAAGCTGAGAACGACTTTTACGGTCTAATGCATTCACAGATATGACAATGAGTAATTTTATCAAATCTCGCCTCATATTTTCATCCCACACCTGGGTCATGTTTCGAAGGAATTTTCTACATTTTCTGCCAAAAATCGATCTTGAGATGATCACTAGAAGTTATTCATAGTTAAATGTGGGAAATATCATTATGAGGTTCTTAATTTAATGAGTGAATGAGTCATTTCTTATCTTACCTCACAGTTTATGTTTTCTTAAATACAGGAACTGCAGTTTTCAAGAGGACATCCCACCCATCTAACATTTTTCATAACATCGATTAAAAATGGGAGGGATGTCCTCTTAAACACTGTAGTTTCCACGTTTCAGAAAACATAAACTTTGAGGTAAGATGACTCATTCATTCATTCATTGAATTGGAAGTCTTGTACATCCTCTCACTCTGGTTATTAAAAGAGCAACATTTCTCCCTAAATATCTCACATGCAAACAGTCAACCATTACATGCCGAAACCTATCTTGAAATTTCTCCCAAAGAAGCGTTGTGATATACCAAAGGATTATCCATAAATTATCTGCCTTTTTTAACTGTAAGGCACTAAAATCCATCGGCTAATCTCTCATTTAGACTACAGGGAAGTAATACAAGTTGTAATTAATATTTAATTTTAGGAAGTGATATTTTGAGGTTATTTTAATTAGATTATTTTCAGTCTGATCATCTTACCTCAATATTAATGTTGATTTGTTCTTGGACATGTTTCAAAACAACATTAATATTGAGGTAAGATGATCAGACTGAAAATAATCTAATACAAGTTGCGACTCAGTAGATTGGATAATTATATTATTTTTATATTTGAAGAGAAAAATTATACGCTCAGACTGGACTTGAACCCGGGACCCTTGGTTCTCTAGACCAAGTGCTCTACCATCTGAGCTACCTGAGCAAGTACCGATCTAAACGCAAATTTTTCTCTATATACTTTGTAATTACTTTGTATGAGAAAAATTTGCGTTTAGATCGGTACTTGCTCAGGTAGCTCAGATGGTAGAGCACTTGGTCTAGAGAACCAAGGGTCCCGGGTTCAAGTCCCAGTCTGAGCATATAATTTTTCTCTTCAAATATGATTTATCCATCATTGAGATGTATGAAATTAATAATAAAAATATTATTTTTAGTCTGATCATCTTACCTCAATATTAATGTTGATTTGTTCTTGGACATGTTTTAAAACAATTCTGTTTTATCGTCATATTGGATAACCCTCACTATCTGCCAACTGCATCATGTCCAAATTGCCACTAATTGTTTTAATTTGTCTATCTTTAAAGTTTTGGAATCAAAGTTAGGCTGAAGCTACTATACTGTTGTAGTTATTGATAAAAAATAAGAAAGTAGGAAAGCAAGGTACATTACCATAAGATGTCAGTAACATTTTCAAATAAACGCAATAAATAAAATAGCTTACATTATTTCACTCACTTACTGTATCTATGCTGAGAGCTTCTATGTGATTTAAAAGCAAACTTGCCACTTTGTCATTGGGCCATCTTGCTGTAGGTTCATCTGGGAGGTATGTGCTCCTGAAAACAACAAACTCGTTTTAATTTAAAAGTATAGTAAAACCCTTGAGGATGCCAGATGCAGTCTTTGGCAAAACGTCGGGGAACTACAAGCCTCACGACCACGGCCTACAGCCCGAAAACCTTCATCAAGATCATCATAGCAACTCCGGCCGTGAAAGTCTACGTGAATACATATAGTAAAATTATTTGTTTTGTTGGCCATAGTAGACTAGTGGTTATCTAGGTTCCTTGCTTTTGGTCCTTAGGGTTGCAGGTTCAATGTTTTATTTTAGGATGTAATATTTTGAGGTTCTTTTAATTATATTATTTTGAGTCTGTTTAAATCGGCCACAGTGGACTAGTGGTTATGCTCCTTGCTTCTGGTCCCGATGGTCGCGGGTTCAAAGCCGGCTGGGGTCGATGGATTTTTTAGGATGGAAAAATCCAAGGAGCAAGTCCTCTGGGAGGGTCTTTAAGTTGTGGGTCCCAAGCCTGAAGATTTTCAGGCTCGTAAAAGATCCTTAAGCCTTAATGAAAAGGCCTCTAAGCAAAAGTTACCACATTTTTCCGTCCTAGTACTACCTTGGTTTCCTAGATGTCAGTATGAGGTGGAATGCTGACCACGGGCCACTCCTATGACATCTATACGAAAACAAGTGTAACTAAATTAGTATGGTTCAAATTCTTCCCTGTAGGGGAAGAGCACTTAAATCTCTGTTAAGGGGAACATGGGCTTACAAGAAGAGTCTGTTTACCTTACCTCAATGTTAATGTCGATTTGTTCTTGAAAAATATAATATAAATTCAGACATTAAATTATTAAAACAATTAGAAAATACAAAAGAGCTGACTATTTGGGAAAAAATCTTTATTCAGAAGAACAAAAATAGAGGAATGAAATTTGAAATAACGACGGAACGTGACCTCGTTTGGAGGTTCTTTGGCCTACCACAGGAGGGAGCTGTCATCGACATAAATCCAACCAGTCTGGGCAAGATGCTGAAAATGATTGGGATCCAATCGAAACATGTTCAAGAACAAATCAACATTAATATTGAGGTAAGATAAAAAGACTCAAAATAATATAATTGCAGGTTCAAACCTGGCTAGGGTCAATAGATTTTTTGAATGGAAAAATCCAAGAAGGAAGTCCTCTGGGAGGACTTTAAGCCGTGGGTCCCAAGTCTTAAGATTTTCAGGCTTGTAAAAGCCTAAACAAAAAAATCTCTGTGCTAAATTTATAGACTTTCTTCATCCTAGTAACATCTTAGTTGCTTACTAGAGTCTCGTTGTGTTGGTATGTTGACCGCATACCAATCATGACATCTCTAGGGAAATAAGCATAAATAATATTTGAAGAGAAAAATTATATGCTCAGACTGGCATTCGAACCCAGAAGCTTTGGCTTTCTAGACCAAAGCTCTACCACTGAGCTCCTGAGAACTCCAATCTTAACTGCAAATTTTGTTTTTCTTCCTCATACATTGTTAATATTTTCCGAGCGCCCTGATGAATCTGACTGAGCAATTGCTCCGATCACACAAAAGGCAGCTTCTATTTAAGATGACATTTATTGGGAATTTAAACACTACTTTATAAAGCCAATAAGACTTCTTTCAATGTTTTTATTATTAATTTAACACTTCTCACTGAAGGATAAATTATATTTGAAGAGAAAAATTTTCGCCTAGACCGATACTATTAACCGGTAACCTTTTTGCTTTCCCGGGGCCAAATACTCTACCAACTGAACTACCGAGGCAAGTTGCGTTCTAGAAGCAAATTTTTCTCTTATATACATTGTAATTCTTTCGCGCCAAATGCTTTGAAACCTTTGTTTCCATCTTTGCTATGGAGTGATATCCTGTACCCGAGAATGTTTGCTATAAATATATACTCACTTGCAGAGCGTAATGTTGCTGTCAGGGATGCCCAAGATTTTACAGCTGTTCCACAATTCTCTTCTTCTTACTTTCCCCTCCTTATTGTAATTTCCTGTCAAATCAATTATATTACATTACAATACAGTTCTAATACAATACTACTACTATCAGTCAGTCAGTAGTAGCAGTAAAGTGATCCCACTACAGCAGTCACGCCCAAAGTGATCTATATTAATCCCTAGGATCAAAGGGATCCGTACCAGCAAAAATAAAAATACACTAAGGCAAGACAGGCCTGGAAGGCTCTTGGCCTATCAGCTGTTTGAATCATGAATTTGATAAAAAATGGAAGATAAGTCATAAGTAGGGCTCGGAAGTTGAGGACCTTTAAAATACCTTAAAAAAGACCTAAAAACTCAAAAAAAGGACGTAAAAAGACAATTCAAATTAAATGGTTTTAGTTTCAACTGCATGTATAATGAATATAATAGAAAATGATAAAATGAAATATTTCCTACCTCTCCTCATATAAATCTTCTAAGTAGATCGTGATTTCGAGACCATAATGGTCTCATCTTCAGTACAATCTTGACGACTGATATTATGTCAATTGAAAGAAACACTTCTTTTTCCCTCTGTTGGTGGACCAATGAACCTCTGGATCAGGTCAGGATTTGCGGGAATTTCGAAGTTCATAAGTTTTCCTTTGTTTTTCTGAATGTGATCGACATAATATCAGTCGCCAAGATTGTACTGAAGATGAGACCACTATGGTCTCGAAATCTTTATCAATGCCCACTCGGGCAAACCTTTTTTACTTATTATTAATGGTTACAGGTTGAGGAACCAGCTATAACGGCTGGGGGACTCGACATGCTAACCACATGTCACCCCTACACTGGCTGTTGATCATCTACCTCTGTGATTGACACATGTGGATGTGAAGGGCCAGCAGCCGGCTGGTAAAAGGGCAACCGCTGAAAAGTGGAAAGACCCTCAATCAATCGGATTAATGGTTAAGAAAATCAGCTGGAAAATCTAGAATGGATAGAATATGAAATAAAGAAATAAGGGAAATTATGGGTGTACAAGAGGAGCCGGACATCATAGAAAAGAAAAGATTACAGTGGTATGGCCATGTCAAAAGAATGCCAGAACAAAGATTGCCTAAAATTATTATGGAATGGATCCCAATGGAAAGGAGGAAGAGAGGAAGACCAAAGAAAACTTTGATAGAAGCGGTACAAGCAGCTATGAATATCAGAGAAATGAAGGAAGATCAATGGATGGACAGAGAGGAATGGCGTTTGGCTTCCGGAAGACGGCGGCAGCTGCCATGATACCGGATGATGATGATGATTATGTGTGGTCTTTTTTAAAAATAAAAAATAAATAAAAACAGAAAATGCCTGAAAATTGTGTGAGAAGTTAATGTAAAATTTATCTAAATTGTGCTACAGGTAGCCTTCTATTGTTTGAACATATCTTATCATTGATAAAAAAAATCTGCAACCAACTTATGAAAAACATGCTAACAAAAAATAAAGATCAGCAAGTACATACCTAATCTAACCTAACCTAAATACATGTTGGCAATAAGTCATAGTGGAAATGTGAATAAACATGCAGGCAAATATACAATAATTATAGAGTGAGTAACTAATGACCCAGTGGAAGATTCATAGAGCGACATCTCATAAAAGAATATCCTTTTAAGGCAAGATAGAAATCATAAACCATTTCTGTCTCACTTTTATTTAACACAAATGCCAAATCTTAAGAAATGATGGAAAAACTAGAATTTACTGTTCACTTACTCAATTAATTTTTCATTCGCATATGCAAATACTTAATGTAACTTCCACCAGATGCCAAGACATATCTGTAAAATTGATATGACCAACATTCGCAATAAATTCCAAAACATGTTTATAAGAAATGGATGTACACCAACTTCTCCTTTCCTAACAAAGTAAATTGCATGCATTTTTTTTTCAATTCCCCAGATAGTCATTTTGACATTTCTGGGTGTTCTCTCCTGGCAATGGCATAATTGTAACTCACTTCAGAGATTGAGAACACCTGGAAGGTAGGGTTACGGCTGCCCAGATGATACGATAGGTGATGATGATGATAGTGCTGTGCCAGGAAAATCTTTAATCCTAAACTTAATCTAAGGTGAATATGAACAATTTCTCATGGAATTTCGGTCAGTATGGGACTGGTGCCCACCTAGCATTGTGAGACATTTGGGTAGCTACAGTAAGTAGCGACTCCAGGTTGAGAAGACCAGATATAATGGCTGGGAGACTCAACATGCTGACCACATGTCACCCCTACACTGGCTAGATGATCGTCTACCTCTGTGATTAACACATGTGTGGATGTGAGGCCAGCAGCCAGCTGGTAGGCCAAGTGATTGGAGTTTTGGAGAATATGATCGATGATAATTATGATGTTCAGGGAACGTTTAGGCCTTAAAGTTTCCTAATATTTGTCTTACAAGTGAGGAAAAACTCTGAACCTCACCCAGGAAACTTGTCCTGACCAGGAATCGAACCAGGTCCACTGCATGACAAGGCAGCATGCTACCTCGAGACCACAGCAATGGACTGTTACATGCATATTATTTAATAAACTATAAACTAATCTGGTGTTTACAAACTTGTTCCAACAGAACCTAGCAAAATTAAATTAATTTCTTAGAATGTTTTGAAATTGCAAATGTTGGTGACACTGATTCCACAGATATGTCCTGCCATCTGATAAGTTATATTAAGCATTTGCAGATGCACATTGTGATTCTGTAGAACAAATACCACAATTTGCATACATATATAAATATTTAATAATTGTAAAATATGTTTTAAGAATTGTTGCAAAATATTTTAAATACTACGAAATATTATTAAGAATGGTAAAAGCTTGTTGTGCAACAGTGTTGAAGTTTTATGGAAAAACATAGAACGTCATCTTCTAAAGTTGAGTCAGAATGATTCTTCAGATTGATTCAAACATTCCTACTTATTTACCTCTTTTGAAAATGGAGAAATTATATAAGAAAGAGGTCCCAGGCCATACCCAGTGGTTAAGGCAAGAAGCCTTGGAGCAGAGCTATGGGACTTGCGCTGGTTCGGGTCTCCCTGGGGGAAGAAATTTTCTCATGGAATTTCGGCCAGTATGGGACCAATGCCCACCCAGCATCGTGAGGCATTTGGGTAGCTACAATAAGTAGCAACTCCAGGTTGAGAAGACCGGCTATAACGGCTGGAGGACCTGACATGCTGACCACATGTCACCCCTACACTGGCTAGATGATCGTCTACCTCTGTGATTAACACATGTGGATGTGAGACCAGCAGCCGGTTGGTAAGCCAAGGGCCTTCTAGGCCTGTTGCACCTGGAGAAAAAAAAAATATATAATAATAATCAAAATAGAAAAGGCATTCACTAAACAAACAAGGTACATTTTGGCATTTTTATTATGGCCCATATGAATCCAAGAATTCAATGAAACTCACCTTCTGTAAGGCACAATAAAAACAACTGGCAGTCACTCTTCTGAGCTAGTTTAAGAATTACAGGTCCAAAAAACATACATTCATCATCTGGATGAGCTGTCACAAATAACACCTTTTTTACAGATTTTAAATGCCCATAATTTGGAGAGAACTTCAGGTACGCCGTTACAAAGTAAAAAGCAATGCAGACACAAATATACGCCACAATTGCTATTGTCACATGCTCCATAGTATCTTTGGCATATTTTATGGTTTCTTGTACAACAAAATCACCAAGTTTCTTCAAATCTTCTAAGCTATCATAAAGAGGGGAATACTTCAAAAAAACGATTGACATGGCAGCAAACGTTGATTTATCTGCCCTTCAGAGATAGTGCCTTCCCCTCTATTTATAGAAAGAGGGAGAGCAATAGTTGCTGGGCATATCTCAAGGCAGATCTATATCTACACTAGACGTTTACTGCATAGTTTAAAGCAGATTTTGATGATTTTGAAAACATCGACATTTTCAAAAACAATTGCACGCATTAGTTTATTAATACCACGTAATGAGGCGCTAGCAACTAATAAACAAATGGCTGAAGGACGAAAATGCGAATTTGAGTTTGCGAAAACGTGCTAATTTTGTTAATGTTAGATACTATTTTACGATTCAAGAAAAAAATGAGTGAAGAAGGTAAGAAATAACTTAAAAAGAAGTCTCAAAATTTAATTATTTGATATACTTTGTTCAGAATGTTACTTTATAAATTCATTATGTTAAATGTTAGGTTAGTTTTACCACGACCAGTAAAATTGTCATCCTAGTAATGATAAATGGATTTGTAGGCTAGGAGGAGATTTTATGCCAGGAGACCACCTACATAACTTTAAATAAAATGAACGAAAAAGTACACATTTTTGTTGTATGTGAATAATTACCTGAAGAAAAAAAAAGTTTATTTTTCCCAAAAACATGCGAGATATGCCTTGAAATTGAATGAAAAGTTGAGATAATTTTAACTTAAAATCGCTATGTTTACAATGGAAAACATGTCACATTCAAATAAAATGCCCAACTTATCCTTATAGTGTGCCAGATTATCCAGTAAACTATAGAGGTGGGCTAATGACCAATAGGCCCTATAGGGATGACATGTGGTCAGAATTTTGGGCTTCACATGTACAGTAATACAAATGAAAATACAACACACCACATAGCGCTTGAACTGTCATAAGTACACAATTGAACAGTTCTCTATGCAATCCATAACTGAACTCTATAGGCCTAATGTGAGTGAAGTTCCAGAGGAAAGAGTAATACTAAGAATTCAGTGAGAATGTGCATTGGCACTGCTTAGTTCATTCCTCATTCCTGTACTTGTGATGCACATGCATTGTCGGATATCACGAAAGAGTTCTGGGATAATGTTTCCATTAAGCGCAGTGAGAATTTTATCTAAGTTCCAGGCAGACACCACGTGCATGCGCCAACAAATGCAAAGCAGTTTACTTTATGGAATATCATGATGCAACCAACATTATACATGCTATTTAACAAACCTAAAAGCTAACCTAATGCAATTTAAGTACTCTAACCTGTGAAAGACCAACCTAAAAGCTAGCCTAACGCAATTTAAGCACTCTAACCTGTGAAAGAATGCAATGCCCAAAAATAAATAGTAATTTTTTAAATTCTAAAGTACAGGACCTCCGACTCTTTACATCGGCATGTGCCCCAAAGAACAAATTTCTTCAGGACTGGAACATGTTAAAAAATAATGAATATTCTTGTTTAAAAATACTTTGAATAGAAGTTTTCTGATGGCATTGTTAATAGCTCCAGCTATCTGCTTTCTGACATAAGAGAATTGTATAAGAGGAAAGAAATGTTAGGATTTGTACTGTATCTCTAATGGTGTAATGGGCCGCACACTGACATACAGTGTCGGAGGCCCGGGGTTCGATTCTGGTTCAGATGATAATTTTTTTAAAAAAAAAAGTAAATACTCTACTAATTTAAAAAGCTAATTTCCAATTTTCAAATAGTGAACTTCAATTGCGTATAAAATGGTATTTAACTTAGAAAACTCATTCTTTTTTTAATGAGTAGAATTTTATGCCGCATAGAATACACTATAAACAGAAATTTGATCTTTTTATTATTGATTTAACACTTCTTTCTCACTAAGAATAAATTATATTTGAAGAGAAAAATTATACACTCAGACTGGGATTTGAACCCAGGACCTTTGACTTTCTAGGTCAATGCTCTTCCCCTCAGCTACCTGAGCACTCCAATCTAAATGCAAAATTTTCTCTTACACATTGTTAATTCCCAATCGCCGAATACTACAAGCCTTTGCTCGATTATGCAAATTGCAGCTTCTATTTAAGAAGACATTTTATTGGGAATTTAAAAACCTACTTTATAAAGCCAGTAGGGCTTCTTTAGATGTTTTTGTTATTAATTTAATACTTCTCACTGAAGGATAAATTATATTTGAAGAGAAAATGTATGGGGTTTGAACCCAGGACCTTTGGCATCAATCCCATTCTGAACGTATAATTTTTTTCTTCAAAAATAGAAATTTGATTTTTTATAATTTTAGGCATCTTTTCCTTGCACAGTCCCTTTTTGTGTTTTGATGGAAATTTGGCGCTTTATCAAAATACTACAACCTTGACTTTTTAATAACATCACATGGATTAATGCATAGACTGGTCATTCCCAAAGTGGCCTAATTTGACCTCCAGTAGTCAACTCTGACTGCGAGGGGCCCATACAGCTGTCAAAAATCATTTGATGTTCATGAATTTGTAAATTGTCATGTAGTCTATGAGGCAAAAAAGTTTGTGGACCTCTGGTATAGACATATATATACATATATGACTTAATCTATCATTCTTCCAATATTTATTGGAATTTGAAAGTGGACTTATATTGTTACAACAAGAATAGATGTTGTGACAATTTCAGAACATATTGGCACATAAGGATGATGATATTGTAAAATCAGTGAGGAAAACATTAAAATGTTATGACATTTATTTAATATTTAAAGGAAGTGACACTATGGGATTTATTTAAAATAATATGAGTTAGAAAATGCATGATTCACCTCATATTTGTTGTTTCTTGAAGACCCAGGGTTTCGACACTTTATGTGCCATTGTCAATTTTTTCTAACTGTTGAATCAGCAGTTGGTGATCTTAAAGGTTGATTTCATCGGTCAACCAACAGAGGGAGCAGAAATCAACCTACAAGATCACGAACCACTGATTCAACAGTTAGAAAGAATTGACAATGACATGCAGAATGTCGAAATCCTGGGTCTTCAAGAAACTACAAATATGAGATGCGTCGTGGATTTTCTAACTCATATGATTTGTTATGACATTTACCAAATATTTGACATTTTTTACAGAATTGTATTCAAAGTTGCCAAAGGCAATTCAAAATGCTGCAGGAACTCAAAAATTGGATTCAGATCTTAAATTCATTGAAGAATTGGCAAAATCATCATTACCAAAATCAAAGTCATCTGAAGTTGAAGCAGAATTGAAAAGGGTAAATAGTTCACTCTTATAAAAGTTAGAAGCAATAATCAACTAACTTTAATAGTGAGTGGAGAACATATTTTTTAACGACTCACATCATATAATTTCAAACTTCTTTGATACCGGCGATTTCAGACAATATCTTGTCCCTCTTAAGTCATGGCTTCCATGAAGAGGGACAAGATATTGTCTGAAACTGCCGGTATCAAAGAAATTTGAAATTATATGAGGTGAGTCGTTAAAAATATGTTCTCCACTCACTATTAATGATCCATCCATACATAGTAATTCTACCCGAAGGCAGGTCCTTCACTGCAATCATAGCATTTTGATGCTATGCTTGCAGCTTTACTAGGGAAATGTAGGTGTGGTAGCTTCCTGTTGCTTTCCACACCGGTGAAGGATGATATTGATAAGGATGATGATGGCCATATGATTTTGGGGACCATTTGGGCCTTAAAGTTTTCCTGACATTTGTCTTACAGGTGAGGAAAAACCCCGAGAAAAACCTCACCCAGAAAAACTGCCCCAACCGGGGATCGAACCCGGGCCCGCTGCGTGACAAGGCAGCACGCTACCTCGAGACCACAGCGGTGGACACTATTAATGATATAACCTCATAATGTTTACTTCCCAATATTAATTTAAATATAATCAACTAACTCTTTGGCTTATGGAAACTGTGAGTTCAATGACCCATTCACTAAGGCCCTCCACTGTTCTACATCAGCCAAATGAGTCCAGTTCATGCTTCTGATATCCAGTTCCCTAAGATCCATCCAAATATAATCCTCCCATTTAGGTAGAATTTTTTATCACTCACCTCATTATTCTTCTTATTTAACTATAAAACTAGTTTCGCAACATAGCTTCTGTTTCATCCTCAGTATCGTCATGGCCATTGTTCTGTCGTCTTGAAGAGCCGTCCTTCACTCCTTCCATTGGCTGACTGAAAAACCTCAAAACCAAGTCACTCTCCCTGGGAATTTCAAAGTTTATCAATTTCTTCTTTTCGCTCTTTTGAATGTAGATCTTTTCCCAAACAGTAAGTTCTTTTGGTTTTTCTATTTGTTTTAATAATTTTTCTACAAGTAGAAAAATCTGCAGTGGCTGCCCATGCATAGTCTGAGAAACATCTTATCGAGAAAGAAGTTAAATTATTAAAACAAATAGAAAAACCAAAAGAACTTACTGTTTGGGATAAGATCTACATTCAAAAGAGCAAAAAGAAGAAATTGATGAACTTTGAAATTCCCAGGGAGAATGACCTGGTTTCGAGGTTTTTCAGTCAGCCAATGGAAGGAGTGAAGGACGGCTCTTCAAGATGACAGAGCAACGGTTGTGACGATACTGAGGATGGAACAGAAACTATGTTTCGAAACTAGTTTATAGTTAAATAAAAATAATGATATGAGGTGATAAAAAATTCTACCTTAATGAATATACCTCATAGTGTGAATTCCTAAATAAGTAATAATCCTCCCATTTTCTCAAAGATGTATTTCTCCAAAGAGTTCCTCAATAAAAATGTCGAAGCATTTCACAATCTCCTAGACATAAGTGATTCAATTATTAAAGGAAGTAACACTATAAGGTTTATTTTAATTACTTTTCTTTTCGCAAATGCCCCAGGTTGTCTTTCGACATTCCTGGTGTTCTCTCCTGGCATGGCATACTTGTAACCCACTTCTGAGGTTGAGGCACCTGGAAGGCTGGGTTATGTTGCCCCGATGATATGATGGGTGATGATGATAGTGGTGCGCCAGTAGAGTCCCTAATCCTAAGCTTAATCTAAGATGAATATGAATGATGATGATTGCGATGGCCATATGATTTCGGGGACCATTTGGGCCTTAAAGTTTTTCTGACATTTGTCGTACAGGTGAGGAAAAACCCAGATAAAAACTGTCCTGACCGGGGATCAAACCTGTGCCCGCTGCGTGACAAGGCAGCACGCTCACCTCCAGCAACCACAGCGGTGGACCATCCATCATTGAGATGTGTGAAATGAATAATAAAAATATCAAAAGAAGCCATACTGGCTTTATAATGTAATGTAAAATTCCCAAATAATTGTCTTCTTAATAAAGAAGCTGCCATTTGCAAGACAGAAGCAAAGGTTTTCATAGCATTTGGTGCACGGGAATTAACAGCGTATATAAGAGAAAAATTTACATTTAGATTGGAATTTGCTCAGGTAGCTCAGTCAATAGAGTATTGACCTAGAAAGTCAAAGGTGCTGGGTTCAAGCCCCAGACTGAGCGTATAATTTTTCTCTTCAAATATGATTTATCCATCATTGAGATGTATGAAATGAGTAATAAAAAAAAAATAAACTTATTTGTATATTTTACAGAGCTTTCCACTTTTGAAGTTTCATGTCTCCGATAAAAAGCAGTTTCCACGGAAAAAGAAAAAGCCGTTATCAATGAGAGAAAAGCGTCAATTGGGATTGCATAAATTGAATAAAAAAGATATGAAATATGAAGAATTTGAGGAATTGCATTCTCTTTGGACTGAGTATATAAAGAAGTACCTGAATCTCAAAGATCTTGATAACAAAGGGTAGGTATACTCCACAAACATAAAGAGACAGATTGCAACAGTTCACATAGTGGTACTTACAAGGTAGTTGCTGCCATTACAGTGACTTATGAAACTTAATTTTCCAGTGTGTTCCCAATCAGATTATATTGCCGAAGCTTAAAACATAATAATTATTTTTTTTTTAAATTGGAATATAACTTACTTATTGATTAAATTCAAATCTTCATACCTGGCCTCATATCCAGTCTTCTAATTATACTGCAGTTTCAAAGCCTTGGCAGCTTCATCTTCAGTAATATCTTGTAATAAGATAAAAATTAAAGTTAAAATATACCTGTTGGCAGGTGCTGTCGTCCTCAACTTTGTTAAAATGATGTATATAAAATATTAACTGTAGGCCTTTCCGAAGTTAACTTCCATCAACAGCAGGATGAGTATGCTCTACTAGTAGTTAAGTCGCTATAGACGTTGCAGGTCCTGATGTGTCTCTAGTTTGTAACGTGTACAGCATCTTAACTACTAGTAGTGCATACTCATCCTGCTGATGATGGAAGTTAATTTTCGAAAGGCCTACAGTTAATATTTTATATACATCATTTTAACAAAGTTGAGGACAATGGCACCTGCCAACAGGTACATTTTAATTATTAAGTTATGTAGATAGGAAATAACACTATGAGGTTTTTTAATATTGTTTATTTTTTCTTTCACTCACCTCATACTTCATAACTCCTCGCAGACCCAGGGTTTCGTCACAAATGATGTGACAAAACCCTGGGTCTGCGAGGAGTTATGAAGTATGAGGTGAGTGAAAGAAAAAATAAACAACATTTTAATTATATTTAAATTAATATTGCAAAGTAAACATTATGAGGTTATATCATTAATAGTGAGTGGAGAACATATTTTTATCGACTCACCTCATATAATTTCAAATTTCTTTGATACCGACGGTTTCAGACAATATCATGTCCTTTTTCAGTCATGGCTTCCACTTCCATGATATTGTCTGAAACCGTCGGTATCAAAGAAATTTGAAATTATATGAGGTGAGTCGATAAAAATATGTTCTCCACTCAATATTAAAGGTACATTTTAACTTTAATTTTTATCTTATGACTATTCACCTCAACGGAATTTAATATGAATTTTATTAGTATTGAATATCTTGTAATATCGTCAACTGATGTTATGTCGATCAGAGGAACTACTTCTTCTTCCCTCTGTTGGTGAACTGATAAACCTCTGGATCCAGTCCCAAGCTGTTATAGCTGGTTTCCTCAATCTGAAGCCGCTACTTATTCTTTTTTTTTTTTTGTTGTCCAATGCCACCAGGTTGTCTTTTATGACAGTTCTGGCTTTCTCCCTTGGCATTGGCAGAATTGTAATCCAAATCATCTCTTAAGGTTAGGGCACCTGGAAGGCAGAGCTACATTACCCCGATGATATGATGGATGATAAATGATAATGAAGTACCAGGAGAGAACTTAAACTAAATTCCAGACCATGGGCAACCACAGGAATAATTCCCTTTAAGGAAAAATTCCTATGATCTGCACGTGAATCGAATCCGGGACCTCATGAACTGTAGTCAGAAACGCTGACCACTAGCCCATGATACTTATTGTAACTACAAAAATTTCTCATAGTGCTGGGTGGGCACCGGTCCCATACTAACTGAAATTCCATCCCCCATGGAGACTCGAACCAGCACAATCCAATCCCTACATAAAGTCTTCTTGAATTAGAAGCAAGCCAGTTGTGTTGTAAGTGATGGTGCATGGCTACTGGGGACGAGGGATTATAGCAGTAAAAAATTTTGTCCGCTCTTAGAGTGA
Organism: Diploptera punctata; assembly: GCA_030220185.1. Classification (NCBI taxonomy): domain Eukaryota; kingdom Metazoa; phylum Arthropoda; class Insecta; order Blattodea; family Blaberidae; genus Diploptera; species Diploptera punctata. The sequence goes on from JASPKZ010005296.1 coordinate 384,396, forward strand.
TCCTAACATAAACAAACACCAATTGTATCCTTCCGTCATTCACACCATAATTACTGTCACATTGACAGGGGGCACGTGTGAAGTATATAAGACATGCGATCATTGAATGGGGCAGATTACATGAAAGCTGGTGAAATTTTTCACTAAACTTGTGAAATACATTTAAAATAACTGTTTTTTTACCACTTGTCAAAGGTTTGCCAGACTTGTGTTTTAAAAATTTAGATGCAACACAGCAACAGAATACTCGACATCTTCAGCCATTTTGTTGCATCAGAATCGACTAAAGCATGACTCAAATGCATCATCCATATGTAATAAACTATTTTAAGTTGTAATTATAGATTAGATATATTTCAGAATATTTTCTACGTTTTGAACATTATTATTTTCATTCACGAAGAATAACAATTGTATTCAGAGGACATATTTCTAATTTAATGGCCTTTTTTCACGTACTTGTTGTTTTTACATCGTATGTTGGTGTCCATCGCTGTAGCGTAGTGGTTAAGGCACTGAGCTACAAGCCGGAGGGTTCAAGTCCCACTGGGGTCAGGATTTTTAAACTGACCCAAATCCTCAGGCGGCACTATGGCCCTGGGGTCGACTCAGCCTCTAACAGAAATGAGTACCAGATGCTTGTTCTGGGGGTAAAAGGCGGCCGTCATGCAGGGCTGACATAAAAGTGCCGAATGTCTAGAAAAAAGTGGGAGCCTTAACCTCCCACTACCCCAAGGGCCTCCTGAGGCCTGTTGTGGGATCACTTCACTTCATGTCGGTGTCCATAACCAATGAAAAGTGAGCAGGTCACATGGTTTTGTTTTGATGAGGATCACTTTAAGAGCAGATAGCTTTTAGATAGCATAATTGGTTAGTGCACTAGTGCATAAGACAGGAGATCGTGGGTTTTGAAAATCTGTTTCAGTTTAATAAATATATCATTTAGTTTTGTCAAATCTCCAGCAGATGTTACTTATGTTGTAGATTTACAGCTGAACCCGAGAGTGGAAACTGGACACATTTCTCACATTTACTTTCAAAAGCCGATTTCCATGGAGCCCTCATGAAAGTAGTAAGATCAAAGTGCAGCAGCCTTGTAGGACAGTCAGGAATTGTCATCTTCGACACTAGGAACACATTCAAGATCATAAGCAAAGACAACATTGTCAGAAGTAAGTATAGTTATAGCAAATCCAGTTTAGGATGTTCGGAAGTTTGTGGGAGCCAGTGCTCACCCATCAGTGGTAGGTTATTAAAAGACACAAAAAACTATATCTTTGACACTTGCACTCTTAAAACAGAAGTACATAGAATCTTTTGATGGATATATATACACAACTTTTTAAAAATTTGTAATTGAAAACAAGGCCAAACTTCTAAAACATTTGGAAAAACCTTTAGAATTGACATGTTAGGTCACATGGCCTATTGGCTTGTAGCATATTGCCTTAACCAACCATGTTAGGGCATATCACATTACAAATTTTAGTGTAATTACTGACACGAAGTTTATTGGAACTAGATTTAACTTCACTTTCATGTTTTGTAAATGTATTTCTTTCTAAAATGATGTCCTTGTTTAACATTTGTTTCAGCAATTCCAAAGCAGTCGAGTGTATTTGCAGTGAGTGTCGATAATTACACATTTACAATTTTTGGAAAATATTTCTGCATTAAACCACCTGAGAGAAGTGTCAAGAAAATTAGGACTCACATTCTCGCAGATTTATGAACATTAAATAATTATTAAATTTGAGCTGTATTTCAACTCGCCTATTTCTTAATTTATTTCCTACCTATATAATTAAATTAAATTATTATATTGATAGGAATCTTTACAGTCAAGACATTCACTTTGTAATAAATGAGTCTGTTGTACCTTACCTCACATGGTCGTGAAAATAATGCAGGGGATTTTTAAAGAAAATTAAATGCATAGCAAAAAAAAAACCCCAATGAGCCAGTAAGATAGGAACATTAAACAGAAAGAACTCACAGTCTGGGAAAAAATCCACATCCAAAAAAACAAGAAAGATGAACCCATGAATTTCAAAACTCACACATATTTTGACCTGATCCAGAGGTGCATCGGTCCGATAGAAGAAAGAAGAAACGACATAACAACGGTCGACCAGAGGCTACTGATGATGGAGATAAGCTCCAAAACTGCAGTCTAGAAAGAAAAGGATATGAGGTGAGGTAATAAAAACGTTAGTTTCATTCTTGTCGACTGCTGTGGTCTCGAGGTAGCGTGCTAAATTGTCATGCAGCAGGCCTGGGTTTGATCCTCGGTCGGGGTAATTTTTCTGGGTGATGTTTTTATCGGGGTTTTTCCTCGCCTGTAAGACAAATGTCAGGAAAACTTTAAGGCCCAAACGGTCCCCGAAATCATGTGATCATCATCATCATCCTTCACCGGTGTGGAAAGCAACGGGAAGCTACCACACCTACAATTCCTTAGTAAAGCTGCAAGCATAGCATGAAAATGCTTAATAAAAATGTGTTTGAAGAGAAAAATTATATGCTCAGACTGGGGTTTGAACCCAGGATTGGAGTTTCTCAGGTAACTCAGTGGTAGAGCATTGGCCTAGAATGCCAAAGGTCCTGGGTTCAAATCCCAGTCTGAGCTTATGATTTCTCTCTTCAAATATAATTAAATTAATAATAATATCAAAAGAAGCCCTACTGGCTTTATAAAGTAGTGTTTAAATTCCCACTAAATATCTTCTTAAATAAGAAGCTGCCATGTGCATAATCAAGCAAAGGCTCATAGCATTCAGCGATCAGGAATTAACAATGTATAAGAGAAAAAATTGTGTTTAGATTGGAGTGCTCAGATAGCTCAGTGGTAGAGCATTGGCCTAGAAAGCCAAAGGTCTGAGCATATAACTTTTCTCTTCTAATATGAAAAATCAAATCTGATCCCATTCCCAAAATACTTAAAAAAAAAAGTGGAAAACAACTTTTAAGAGGTGAGATGCAACAGACTCACCTTACTTGTTAAACACTTCATGATTATAATATTATATTTAGTTTAATAAATTTATTTTTATAAAAAAATATTCAGTTAATTTAAAAAAAACCTCATGATATTTACTTCCTTCTTCTTCACTTCCTGGGCTAAGCAAATTGCCTGTTCTGCCTCACAGTTGTTCTGTCCATCTTTTCACTGGCCTTCCTACATTCCTTGAACCCCTTGGCTTGCAGGTAAATGCTGCTTTTGGTAATCTTGTTACATTCATTCTTTCTACATGTCTAAACCATTTATCTCTATATTTCTTAATTTCATCATTCAGTGAATTGCAAAACATTTCTTCCACTTACTTGTGTTTTGCGCTCTTTTAACTTTACTGTCTAACCTCTCTTGGTTAACTCTTGTTTTTTCGACCCCGAAGCTATTAGGGCATCCGAGGGCTAGGGAGTCCTTCCTTTCTTCCATTTCTCCTTTCCTTTATTTTCTTTTCTTCTCCAGAAAAGCCTGACCAGAGGCTATAAGATGGCAGCCCCATCACTGGTCTTGCCTTCCTTTGGCCAGCAACCAATCGAAGGGACTATTATTATGCTTTCAAGTCTTATACGAGAATTTCCCATAAGGAAAATTTTCTATAGGATCGTAACAGGCCTTGGCCTAATACTTGGAAGGAAGAAGAAGAAGAACTCTGTTCTTATATCTTCATTCTTTATCCAATCCAATCTTGTACTGGGTGAGGCAATGAAACGGCACGATTTGGACTCCGGCTGACGGGCGCAGTGGGGGGTTATGGGAGTGGGGGAAACGACCTTGAGCATCTAGACAAGTGGAAATTTCAGTAGCCATGGAGCGTTGGTCAAGCGTGCAACGTGCGTTTGCTGTAAAAGCATATTATAAAAACATGGATAGTGTGGTTGGTGCCCAACGTGCTTTCCGTCTTAAGTTTAATCTACCGCCACGGGCTCCCGTGCCATCGAGGAAAGCTATCCTCCTGTGGGTGAAAAACTTTGAAGCCACTGCAAGCACGACGAAGAAAATTGGTGGTAGTGAAAAAACAATCAGGACCCCAGAGAACATTGATCGTGTGCGCGATGCATTAACACGAAGTCCGCGAAAATCAGCAAGGCGGCACAGCGCTCAACTTGGTCTCAGCAATCGATCAGTGAGACGGATTTTGAAGAATGACCTACACTATCACCCATACAAAATGCAGATAGTGCAAGCCCTACAACCTAACGATTACAATCATCGCATACGCTTTTGCCAAGCGATGCTTAATGTTATCGGAACAAATGGAGAAAGAGTGCATAACTTATGGATGAGTGATGAAGCCCACTTTCACCTTAGTGGTTACGTTAACAAGCAGAACTTCCGGTATTGGTCCGCAAATAACCCACGTGATCTTCATGAAAAACCTCTCCATTCTGAAAAAGTAACAGTTTGGTGTGCAGTATCTTCTCGTGGACTCGTGGGACCCTATTTTTTTGAAGATGAACATGGTAACACAGTAACGGTGAACTCTGAACGTTATGCTGACATGTTAGTAACTTTTGGTCTGCCTGGCATCGATCAGTATGATCCAGATGAAGAAACACTCTTCCAGCAAGATGGTGCAACAAGCCATACTGCTAATGTCTCAATGGGTTTGCTGAGACTCGCTTTTCCAGGACGGCTAATCAGCAAGAATGGTGATATCCCTTGGCCTCCCCGTTCGCCAGATTTGACCGCCCCAGACTTCTTTCTTTGGGGCTATCTTAAATGCAAAGTCTTCGAGGAAAATGCACCAAGAACAAAAGAAGATCTGAAGGAGAGAATCCGGCAGGAAATTAACAACATTCCTTTGCAGATGCTACAGAACGCCATGGGTGGATTTCATCTTAGACTCCAACAATGTGTGCAAAACCAAGGACGTCACCTTACTGGCACCATATTCAAAAAATGATTGTTTTTTAAGGTAAAACATTAATTTCCACTCATGTACTTAAGATTCATGTTCAAATAATTATACTCTTTTTGTAAATATATTATTGGTGATTTTTCAAAATCGTGCCGTTTCATTGCCTCACCCTGTACTTCCTACTGTAATTTTATAATACATTCGCTGTGTGTTTTGCCATTATTCTGATGTCAATGATGGCTGAACCAATCAAAGCCCATTGTCATTTTCTTGCAACAAGGTGCAGAATTATTCCTTTCTGATTAGGGTATGTGTTAATTATACTGCAGCCACTGATTCTCCGGCCTTGACATTTTCATGACAGTGTTGCTGATATGGATATTCAGTGGGAGTGGCCGCTTTATGTATGTGGTTAGCAGACATAAAAATGAGTACATTCCACATTCTTAACCTATTTTTTTCTCTGCTCTCTGCTAATATTTGTGAAAACAAGAGGGACTTCATTATTATTGAGTTGAATATTTTGACTCACCTCATATTTCTTGCAAATTTAACATTAAATTAGCACTGAAAAATGATTGCAGTTTGAATAAATTGATCAAAACCAACAAAAAATTAAAATACTGACGAAGGCAAACAAATCAGGGATTTGTAAAGATTGAAAAAATATACAAAGGAAAAAAAAAATAAGGAGCTTAAATACAAGATTGAAAACACCTTAGACATGTTAAAAATGGAGAAATAGAAAAATATGCAACAGCTGTATATGCATGGTCAGAAAAACACAGAATGGAAAGTAAGACAAAATTACTAAAACAGTTTGAAAAATCTAAGGAACTCACAATTTCGGAGAAAATTTACGTCTGTAAAAATAAAAAAAAAATCACGAATTTTGAAATTCCCGGACAAAGAGAAAAAAAAATTTGATTTGGAAGTTCATTGGTCAGCCAGCAGAGTTCCCTCTGCTGGAAGTCGACTTGCAGGGCGGACAGCTGCAGAACAGCAGTTGAAAGGCATCGAGAATGTCACATAGAAGAGCCAGTCTTTATTAATACATTGATTACCAGGCACTGAGCAGCGCATTTAAACCCTCAGGCCAGCCATTTAAATACCCCAGCTACCCTTTTCGTGGCACTTCAGAAAATGGACCATTATTCACAAACTATTAGTCCTAGAAAATTCAAATTTTGCACATACCTAAAGGAGATATCCTAGTAGGATTTGATGGTGAAATAACTTGGGTGATTGACATCACATGGTATTGGCGTATCAATTTCAGGAAGTGGAAGTTCATCTTCACTTTCACTTTGTGAATCTTCTAATTCAGGAATCAGTTCATCACCTAAATCATCATTATACAAAATATTTACTAATTCTTCTTCAGTGAGACATTTTTCTTTCGCCATGGTTTCACTCAGCACAAAGAACAGCGCGATAAGGAGAAACAAATACGACTGCATTGGAGACTGGGGACAAGTTTGGGTGAACGAATTCCATGTGTTGTTTGTTTAAAAAATAAAAGGGGATTCATCAAGGTTAAACGTGTCAAACGGGAATAGAAAATGTACATTTACATGCCATCTAGGATCTCCAAGACATACTAAGCCAACAATATTTAGGCACCGAATATAAACGCAGTTTGTTCGCACCCGCTCTAAAACGAGTTAATTGACCGACGGCCGCATACGGGACATTCCATACGAAATCGGCAAAAAAATTGTGAAAAATGAACTCACATCTTTAAAAGTTTACCATTTTTTTTACAGTGAAACTTTATGATATACTGAATATCTGTACCGAATTTCAAGTCTTCGCTTGGTGTAATTAAATAGTAATAGAGCTGTCAATTTACCGTATTGTTTTAAATAGTCTCTTTTATAAAATACATTTCTCGAAGTATGGCTATTCCCTCAACTTGAAAAGATAGTCACATTATAGATGATTTTATGCTCTATCGCGTGAAAATTAGTATGTTAATATTTACGTTTTTCTGAAGGGCGTAAATGCTATTAATATGCAATTGACCTTCCTCACCAAAAAAATTATAAAATCAAAAAGTGCCACATTATTACTTGAACACCAGTTAATTTTTTGTAATTAGTATTAAAGTGGAGTCTTGAAAGGAAACTACCATAAATAATTATTTTTCCTAAAATCTCCTATGTGTAGACTGCCCGCAATACCTTTCGCGTGAGTGGAGATCGCTCGCTCGTACAAACAATGACGGAACTACTTGGTAATAGTCCTTTGCGCACTAACAAATATTTTTATTGTTATTATCATCATTACATTATTTTTATTATCATTATAACAATTATTATATTATCATCATCTTCATCGTGGACTAGTGGTTACTCTGCACGCCTCCGATTCCGAGGTTCGCGGGTTCAAACTCTATAGGAATCAATGGAATTTTAAAGGCGTAGCAATTCTGAATACTATTTTGCTATTTTAATGCTATGTTTTGATGCATAAAAATGCTGTTGTACTCTTCTTACTGACCAGGAGAGTGGAAGCAACGTTAGAATTTTGATTTTATCTTTTTTATCACTGCTAGCAGCAAACGCCTTCTTAAGATTTTCCAAAACCTCAATTTCATATTTATCCTCTTCTTCACTTGAAGAGTCAAATTGGTGGAAAATTTTATTTTTAATTGCCTCAGTTACACTTTTATATTTATTTTTCACATATTTATTGTGAGACATTTTTGCTCTCTTAATGGGACTTTCCCCTATCAATTTAAATAATTCATTTAATGTTGGTATAGCCGATTCTTTAACGATGTCGGAACTACTATCGTTATTATTACTAGGTTGTGTTACATCGGATTCCTCATTTTCAGTATTAGTTAATCTGTTAGGCTGTACATCCTCAACATTTCTCTTACCCTCTAAAATTAGCCTGCAATTACTACATATTTTTGCCGAGAGCCAGTGTTCTTGGGTACCCCGAGTTCCTCACAGTTCCATGGAGGGATAGATCTGATTTTTTTTAAAACTACTCTTATGTCGTCGTCCGAGTGGATTGAAACACTTTCCATTCACATAACACCAGTTAAGCTTATTCATAATAGACAGTGTAATTATATGTACAGTAATAAAATAAAACACTTCAATCTGCAAACTTGTTAGTTAAAAACGATAAAAGATTATTTTAAATTTGATTGTAATACTTAAAATAATGAGGTGACACACTAAACACACGTACTGATTTAAATCTACTGTCTAGTAAATAATCTGAACTTGAGAATTGTTGATAGAGGAACAGATGTTTTAAGAAGACGCGCTGATTCAGCATTTCATTCGTTTGTTAGGAAGTGGTACTAGTATTAAAACATTCGGTTTTATTTGGAAGTGATATCTTGTAACAACACTATTTCGTCATAGTTTCCAGGGTACAATACAGTACACTCAATAAAAATTATTTTAAGATTGAAATTAGTAATTATAACATAATAAAAATCTATACCAGTTTATTCAATTAATGGTGTAAGAGTTTTTATTATATTTCATTTAATTGCAATGAAAAATTTGTAACAAAATAAATAATTTGTTTTAAGGGAGGAAGAAGATTACGAGTATTTGAGAATAAAGTTCTTAGGCAAATATTTTGATCAAAAAGAGATGAACAGACAGGTGAACGGAGGAAACTACATAATAGTGAGCTACATGATATGTATAGAAAGCCAGATATAATAAGAACAGTTAAGTCTCGTAGGCTTCGATGGGCAGGAAATGTGGTACGTATGGAGGATGAAAGAGGTGCTTGGAAAATTCTGGTAGGAAAACCAGAGGGAAAACGCCCAGTTGGAAGACTAAGAATGAAGTGGGAGAATAACATTATACATGATTCGAGGGAAGTAGATTATACACAGGATAATTGGAAAACGTTAGCTCGGGATGGGATGTATGGAGAGCTTATGTCCGCGCTGCCATGAACCTACAGGTTCCACAGAGCCAGTGAGTGAGTTAGTTATAAATAATTTGTTTAATAATTCACAGTAAACGTAAGTAACAGAGCTCTTTACTTCTCACTTCAGCAATAAAATTTGATGAATAAATATCTACTGCGTAAGAATTAAAATATCGCCACTTTTATAAATTTACGGTACTGTTCCATTAAGCACAACATATAATAAGTTATTCGATTTAATGGCAGCTGAAAAAGTCACTGATGAAGCTCTTTTAATAAAGTATGCGCGCGACCTTGGTCGTGAAATGAATCTGATGCGCCGTGGACCCGCGAGTTTTTTTTTACGAAAATATAATAAAAAACATTTATATTGTCTGAACTATTCAACTCTCCAAAAGGGTAATTGCTGGAAATTAACCCTTATTACGTGAATATTATCCTGTATTTTTTTCCGTTTTCATTTTTTGATATGTACTGCAGTAAACCGCCATAAAACAGAAAATTGACACCGAAAATAAAAATATCCTAATTATAAAAATAACACCCTTAAACTACATGATATCACCTATATAAATATGTTTGAAACAAATTTTTGCTGTTTACTGTTTCAGAAATATTAGTTAGTAAACGTTTTAGTTTATCATATTTACGATAATTTTAGATCATCATAACTACGAACCTATAAATGATAAAAATTAAATTTCTGTATTAATACGTTTATAAATGTATTCACTATATTTAGGGATACATAAAATTAAAAAAATAAATTGCAAGATTTTTTGCTGTCCGATTTGATATGGAATGTCCCATACATGATAGTCTCCTTAAACGCCTTAACTGGTTTAAGGTACTGAATATGTTAACAAGAAATATGAGGCAAGCCAAAAATCCGATCCGATTGAGGGTCTTTCCACTTTTCAGCGGTTGCTCTTTCACCAGCCGGCTGCTGGCCCTTCACATCCACATGTGTCAATCACAGAGGTAGATGATCAACAGCCAGTGTAGGGGTGACATGTGGTTAGCATGTCGAGTCCCCCAGCCGTTATAGCTGGTTCCTCAACCTGGAGCCGCTACTTATTGTAGCTACCCAATTGCCTCACGATGCTGGGTGGGCACCGGTCGCATACTGGCCGAAATACCATGAGAAAATTTCTTCCCCCATTGAGACTAGAACCAGCGCAAGTCCCGTAGCTCTGCGCCAAGGCTTCCTACCTTAACCGCTCGGCTACGGCGCAGGCCAAAAATCCAACTCAATAATAATAAAACAAACCTCATAGGTTTTTAAAATTTTTTTTAAACATATGTTCGACATAAATAACTACAAGAGGTAAGAATGAACAGACAAAATGTTATAATTATTAAGAGATTTGTTTAATAATTAACACATTTGTCTATACGTTCTTACCTGTTATGGTTGTTTTTGTCAAACATATGTTCGACAAAAACAATCATAAGAGGTAAGAATGTACAGACAAAATGTCTTAATTATTAAACCTCATATTAAAGTAAACTGTTGTATAAATTAATGAGTCATTTTAACATCTTACCTCATATTTCATGTTTTTCAAACACGGTAACTATATTTTTCAAATGATCTTGTCATTCATTTTCAACCGCCATTATGACTATCGGATATTCGTTGGAATCTCCCTCTATAACGTTGCCATCTGGTGTTGATTTGACGAACTTCGAGATATCGTTGCCATCTGGTGTTGATGCGATGAACTTCGAGATGAGGTCACGTTCATCCGGAATGTCGAAATTCATAGATTTAAATTTGTTCTTCTGTATAAATATTTTCTCCCAAACTGTCAAATCCAAAGGTTTTTCCAAATGTTTTAGAAGTTTAGCTTCTTTTTCAATTCTATGACCTTCCAACAAACTATGTGCTGCAATAGCTGATTTTTCAATTTCACCATTTTTAATATTTCTAAAGTGTTCCTTTGTGCGAGTGTCCAAATTTCTTTTTGTTTTTCCTATGTATACTTTATTGCAATCTCGACAATCAATTTGATAAATTCCAGATTTTTTACTATCTGGGGTGTTCATTTTCTTATTGGTTATTAATAAGTTACCAAGGCTAAATTTATTTATCGGTGCCAATATATTGAATTTCTTGAAAATTTTTTGAAATTTGTTATGTATTCCAGGATGATAAGTGATTTTCTTAACCTCATAATGGTTTCCCAATTTTAACTTTGAAACTGTTGTATGTCCACCATTCTGACATACTATCACCTGCTTCACTTCCTGAAATTTAATCGGCTTACTCACAGTGCCAAAAACTCTTAGCATTATGGAGAGAGGGAAAAAAAAGTGTCACCATTGACATCAGAATAGTGGCAACTTTTAGGAGTGCGTAATGGATGCAACAGACTCACCGTATTTACCTGTCAATCCTAAAGAAGTGATGGGGAAAAATGTTAAATTTACTCCTGTAAGTACAATTATAGATCAGGGAAAGATTGGGTTGGAGGAAAATTCTTAAGGGAGGCTGACGCATGTCTGTAATGCCATTTAAAATGACTCATTTGTGTAAATAAGGTACTGTATTTACATGTGTATAGGCCGCACTTTTTTTTACCTAAAATATGTTTCAATTAGGATGTGGCTTATACATGAAATAATTAGAAAACTTGCTTCATTTTAAAACAATTTTATTGTCAATGACGCCGAATTACAAGGTCATGACGTGTCATAAATCTCCTTGCCTAGCTGTATCTTGCCTTCAATTCATTGCACAGGATTTCCATATTCTTGGCTACATTAAGGCCTTCGAAGTGAAAATCCGTCTACCCTTGTTTTCCGTACGTAATCCAGGAAAACTCTTTGTAACTGTGGATATTTAGCTTTCTTTCCACGGAAAGATTGTCGATGTTGTGATGTGTTTTCAAGTGTATGTTTTGTTTAGATCCACCGTTACAAATTTTTTTTCATCCACATCAAACTTTCTTCTTCTTGTCATATTTCCATGTATTGCTGCATAGCGTACCACTTGGGGCTTGAAATTGGAAGTATAATTTGCTCTGCACCGACCCATGTTTACACACGGTGAACAGGAATGACGATGAATACCGTATCTATCAATGGACCATCCGTTTTACCCTTGTGTTAATAACTGAGTTGCAATCCGAATATACAGTTACATAGCCGACAACAGAAGCTATGGAATTTACAACATTGCCAGATTTAAAAATGGTGTAGGTCTACTTCTGTCTTTTGCACTGCTTCTTTAAACCCTGTACGCTCTTAAAGTAATCCTTGTCAAAACAAAACCATGTGACCTGCTCGCTTTTCATTGGTTATGGACACCAACGTACATTGTAGAAGCAATAATGTATGCAAAAAAGTAGTTTCCTTCATTAAATTAAAAATATGACCTCTGAATATACAGAGTGATTCAGAAATATGGATATACATTTGATTACATTTTGTGACGAAAATATTATTATTAAAGGAAATATGATATTATTGGAAAGGGAATCCTTCAAATTACAACAATAAAACAAACAAATCACTGCTCACGTGCAGCTTGGCGGGTTCATTTTTGTGGCTGGCGTTGAACGCCTCCACAATTCTCTTCGTTGTTTCTACATCCATGCTAATGCGAGGCATTCCAGGAGGTTTGATTTTCTGCATCCTTCCCGTTTCCAGAAGTCGTTTTCTCCACTTCCCCACAGTCGATGGTTGCAATGCTACGTTAAACTCACGTCTTGCGGCCCCACGATCATTAGCATACGTCATTGCCCATGCAGCAATTGTAATTTGCTGTTGCATATTCAATGCCATTTTGACTAATGATGTAAGTTCTACACTGTTTTGTTTTATTCCATTGTTGTAATTTGAATAATTGCCTTTCCAATGGTAATTTCATATTTCCTGTAATGGTAATATTTTCATCCACAACACGATCAAACGTATAGCCATATTTATGATTCACCCCGTACGTGTTATTCTTGTGAATGAAAATAATAATATTCAAAACATACAAAATATTCTAAAATATACCTAATCAATAATTACAACTTAAAATAATTTATTATATATGGGTGATGCATTTCAGTCGATTCTCATTAAACAAAATGACGGAAAGAATCGAGTCTTCTGTTGCTGTGTCATCTTCCTGTCAAAAGTGACAGTAAATGTGGTGCGAATGGCAGAAGGATATTGCTTCTACAACATACGTCGGTGTCCATAACCAATGAAAGCGAGCAGGTCACATGGTTTTGTTTTGACGAGGATCATATTAAGAGCGAACAGGGTTTAGCAAAATATCTTTCCCCAATTTATTATCGCAAAACTTGGATGCAGCCTGTACCCGTGTAAATACAGTACTTAGGATTATAAGAGAAGGGAAACAAAATCTAACACAAAGGTAGAATTACACATTATTTAATGATATACCTGCATTCTGACCACATTACATTGCTTTTGTTTATTTCCACATGATTCTAGTGAATTACATTTTTTTCAAACAAAATTAACTAAACTTCCATAACGTTAATTTATCCACAAACAAGTTCATTTTTTTATTATTTTCTTTAATGTTATATCAACTGAGAGCCACTCAAAGCCACATTCTATTAAATTACTTCTAGTTCTTTTTACAAGGATTTGTAAGTATATGTTAGTGTTGTGAATGTAAGATGGTGCCTTTTAAATAAATATACAAAAATTACCGTCAACATGGATATGGAAACACATCCATTTTATGTTAAAGTTATGGTAAGTTTAACAATAAATTATTGGTAAATGGAAAGCAAATGGCCATTTCCAGATTTAACAGGATTCAATTACCTTCTCGTACTGTGGAATGGTTTTACAATTAATTTACTACCAACAGAAAAAAAATACATTGCACAAAGTGCGTAGCATTTTCACAGATTCAAACTCTGTTTCAATTGTACAAGGAATGGAAAATTAAATTTCATTTTTTAGAAATAACTTGAAGAAAAAAATCTGATGTCGAAATAGAATATTGTCAGTTGATGTCATTCATTCTAGTATTGCCTGACATTCATAAATATACAATATATATAATTATATACTAGATTATTGGTGGAAGGAAATGAATTGCGAAAACTATTACCTTCTTTTTTTTTAAGATTCCTTCCAAGCTTTCCACTCGTATCTAATTTTCCATTTTTGCCTAAGTGATATTACGTAAATACTCTGCTATTTTTCATCTCTCAGCTATCTACAATTTCATTCCTTCAACAGAAACAGTATAATCAACAATACCAGGGGTTTTCCCCACCGTACATTTCACATAACAATCACTGCACACATTTGCACTTTGAGAAGTCGTAGCACTGTCACTTAGACCAGTAATGAAGACATTGTTACACAGTTAATGTTGAGGCTTACCTACATGCTATAACCTTGATATGGCATGCGGGGGCATATGCATTAGGATAACCTGGAGTGTATCCAGGACCTATCATACCTGGACCTGCTGTCAACATCAACTGAGGCTCCGCTGAAAAATAAATATATACATTTTATTATGACGTTAACAAAATAATCAGGTTAATCTTCTCAAGATTTTTTTTTTGCCTGAACCAGGATTTGAACTAAAGACCTCCAGCTTTATGCACAATTGCAAATGAAGCTTCACTGCTACTGGAGATGCAGGATTATAAGGAGAAAAAATATGTCAGGCTTTTATGCTAAAATAGCCAAAGAACCCAACGAAACACTATTCTGAAAGTACATTTTAATATATATTTTTACTTTAAATTAATAAAATAACAAATTCAATACATAAAAATATATATTGTCATTTCGACGTTTCTGGTGTTCTCTCCTGGCATTGGCTTAATTGTAACTCGCTTCTAAAGTTGGAGCACCTAGAAGGTGAAGTTATGATACAGCATAAGTGAGACTACTCTGAGTTTGAATTCCAAAGGTATGGGTGACTGTTCGTCAAATTGGGATTTATTTTTGGTGTTATACATAAAAATATAATACCAAAAATAAATCAAGTTTTTTTTTTTTGAATCTAGAGATACGAGGGTGGATCAAATATAAACCGGAATTTGTATCTGGAGGCTCTGGTAGTGAACTGCAAAGGTTGCGGTTTGGAGGGGAAGTTGGTGGGGGTGTCTGGAGTAGGGATCTTGATGTGTCGCACTCCGATGAGCGGCCGCTTGCTTCACTACGCCATGAGCGAGCAAGACGTACACATGTCTGTTGTGCAATGTATTATTATTAAGTTTTTGGTGAAAGAAGGCACTAAACCTTCTGAATTTTGAGAAGGCTCCATGCACAGTTCGGGGAAGCAACCCTTTCGAAGATGCAGGTGTATGATTGGCGCAAAAAAATTTTAGCACCAAAGACGGCAACGAACAAGCATCACTGCAGACAACATTCGTGCTGTATGGGACCTTATTGAGGAGGATCGGCATGTAACAATTTCTGAAATTGCTTCACACGTGGGAATAAGCTTCGGAAGTGTTCAAGCCATCATCAGTGATGAACCCAAATTCCGAAAATTGTCTGCCAGATGGGTTCCTCGGCTCCTCAGTCAGGAACAAAAAAATTTGACGAAAATGGAACATCCTCCTTACAGTACAGATTTGTCACCCTCTGACTACCATTTGTTTGGGCCACTGAAAGAAGACCTGGGAGGAAGGCGGTTTGGTGACAATGCAGTGGCACAGGAGTTTGTGCGCAACTGGCTGACTACACGTCATCCCTCATTCTTCAAGGACAGCATCAAAAAGTTGCCAACTCGATGGCAAAAGTGTGTTGGAAATGCAGGAGACTATGTAGAAAAATGTTAATTCAATAAAATTGTAAACAATAATTCCGGTTTATATATGATTCACCCTCGTATCTCATCTCAATTTAATGTCAATTTCTTCTCGAACATATTTCGATATTAATAAATTAATGAGTCATTTTAACATCTTACCTCATATTTTATGTTTTATCAAACACGGTAACTATAGTTTTCAAATGATCTTGTCATTCATTTTCAACCGCCATTATGATTGATAAAACATAAAATATGAGGTAAGATGTTAAAATGACTCATTAATTTATTAATTAAGAACCTCATAATGTGTTTCCCAATTTTAACTTTGAATATTTCGATATATTCTTCCAAATCATCATCAGCTTGGCTAGACTGATGAGTTATATGTTGTGAACCCTGGATGTCGATATCAGCTCCCTCTTCCAGTGTACTAATGATTTATTTTAGGAAGTAATATTTTGAAGTTCTTTTTATCAATTTATTTTTTGAGTCTAGAGATATCTTACCTCAATTTAATGTTGACAATGATATAGAAGAATATATCGAAACATGTATGAGAAATCAACATTAAATTGAGATAAGATATCTCTAGACAAAAAAAAAAACTTGATAAAAAGAACCTCAAAATATTAGTTCCTAAAATAAATTACCAAAAATAAATCCCAATTTGACGAATGGTCACCCATAACTTTGAAATTCAAACTCAGAGCAGCCTCACTTATGCTGTGCTGTTTCTACGGTCACCCATGCACATTTAAAACACACAACACATTCCACCTCTCGGAAATTAATATAATTATACATACTGAACTTTTATAGGAAAAAAATCACTATGATGTTTAATTTAAGATTAAATTAAAATACTTCATACCTCACCTCATATCCAGTCTTCTAATTATACTGCAGTTTCAAAGCCTTGGCAGCTACATCTTCAGTAATTTCTTGTCGACTGATGTTATGTCGAACATAAGAACTACTTCTTCCCTCTGAGAGGGAACATAAATGACATCAGTCGACAAGATATTACTGAAGATGAAGCTGCCAATGCTTTGAAACTGCAGTATAATTAAAAGACTGGATATGAGGTGAGGTATGAAGCATTTTAATATAATCTTAAATTAAACATATACCTCATTAGGTAACATGAAGCCAATAGCACAAAGCAGAATATAGCTGCCAGTCTTCCAATGATTCACAGTGTTACTATATTAAATTATGTATTCGCCTCGACAATACACTCCAAATTTTTGGAGATTAATGGACTCTGTCTTTGTCCCCTTGGCAGCTTCTCCTGAAGCTGGCAAGCAACACAGTAGCTGCAATACCAGCCACATTCTGTGTTGTTCCTCTGGTTTCTTTTTGATTTGAGAACGGGGTGCCTGAATAGCACAAGCAGTCAGTGCATAAAAATAGAGTCATTGGGTTAAAATTATGGATCAGGCAAAAAAAAAGTTCAGATATACTCAATACTAGTAAAATTCATATCAAATTCCACTGAGGTGAATAGTCATATGATGAAAGTAAAAAATTAAAATGTACCTGTTGGCAGATGCCATCGTCCTAAATTTTGTTAAAATATTGTATATAAAATTAACTGGAGCGCTTTCGGAAGTTATCTTCCATCTTCGGCAGGTTGAGCTTCCACTACTCGTGTACGTTGATGTATACTCCAACTGTTTGTTGCTGCTACAAACAGTTGGAGTATACATCACCGTACACAACGAGTAGCGGAAGCTCAACCTGCCAAAGATGGAAGTTAACTTCCGAAAGCGCTCCAGTAATTTTATATACAATATTTTAACAAAGTTGAGGACAACGGCACCTGCCAACAGGTACAATTTAATTTTTAACTTTTATCATCAGAAATACTCGTAATGTTTTTTTTTAATTTTTATCTGGAAACAAGAGATAAAACCTCAGATGACAGAACTTCGAATTTACCAAATTAGTTGCAAGAACTATAATAAAGTATAAAAACATATTTTTATAAGCCTTTGATAGCTCAGTGGCAGAGTATTATATAAATGCTAAAGATCCTGGGTTTGAACCCTGGTCTAGGCATATATTTTTCTCTTCAAATACAATTTTACGTTCAATAAGGAATGTCAAATTCAGTATTAAAACTTATAAAACTAATAATGTTATTGTGAAAAGAAAAATTAATGTCTGAACCAGGAATCGACCGTGGACCTCTAGTTCTCTTCCACAGGCGATTCCTGGTTCAGACATTAATTTTTTCTTTTCACAATATCATTATAATATTATAATACGATCCATTATTGGAACTGTGTTAAAATAATGTTTGAAAATGTTAAATAACTTGTAAAACTGTTTAACTTTGCACTTTAAAACAATCAATCTGGGAATTATATTGTCCTGGAACTGAAATTCCTAACCAATAAATGCAGGAAAACAATCTTTTTGTGAGACAATGAAGCAGGTATTTCCCTTCATGGATAAAATGTGATTAGTGCATGGACAATAGAATTTCAATGGTGAATCAAGGAACAATAAATCGAGTTTTCACTGTAGTTTTAAATTGAAGTATATTAAAGTGTTGTTTAGTAATGCCTTGCATCTGTCACTGAAGCCAACATTCTTGGATTCGATTACTTGTGAGCAATAGCATTTTCAGCATTAAGTGCATCACAGGCTTTCAAGTGATTTTCAAATTCTTTCGATGAGATTTGCTTAAAGTATATTGATCTCAAAGTTTTAAAATCATGTAGCCATAGTAAGAACTTGCTGGTTCGTATTATAGATAGGGACAGAGGGAATCTCATTAATCCATTCATGCGCTGTAATCCTTAAAATACCTGTACTAACATCACCATAATTACTTCCAGTATTAACATTCCATTGTATTTATTATTAATTTCATACATCTCAATGATGGATAAATCATATTTAAAGAGAAAAATTATATGCTCAGACCGGGACTTGAACCCGGGACCCTTGGTTTTCTAGTCCAAGTGCTCTACCATTTGAGCTACCTGAGCAAGTACCGATCTAAATGCAAATCTTTCTCTATATACGTTGTAATTCCCGCCCACCAAATGCTTTGAAGCCTTTGCTTCTATCTTTGCAAATGGCGGCTCCTATATTAAGAAGACATATTTGGGAATTATACATTACATTATAAATGCCAGTACGGCTATTTTCGATGTTTTTATCATTAATTTCATACATCTCAATGATGGATAAATCATATTTAAAGAGAAAAATTATACGCTCAGACCGGGACTTGAACCCGGTACCCTTGGTTTTCTAGTCCAAGTGCTCTACCATTTGAGCTACCTGAGCAAGTACCGATCTAAATGCAAATCTTTCTCTATATACGTTGTAATTCCCGCCCACCAAATGCTTTGAAGCCTTTGCTTCTAACTTTGCAAATGGCGGCTCCTATATTAAGAAGACATATTTGGGAATTATACATTACATTATAAATGCCAGTACGGCTATTTTCGATGTTTTTATTATTAATTTCATACATCTCAATGATGGATAAATCATATTTAAAGAGAAAAATTATACGCTCAGACCGGGACTTGAACCCGGGACCCTTGGTTTTTCTAGTCCAAGTGCTCTACCATTTGAGCTACCTGAGCAAGTACCGATCTAAACGCAAATCTTTCTCTATATACGTTGTAATTCCCGCCCACCAAAATGCTTTGAAGCCGGTCTGAGCGTATAATTTTTCTCCTTAAATATGATTTATCCATCATTGAGATGTATGAAATTAATAATAAAAACATTGAAAATAGCCGTACTGGCATTTATAATGTAATGTATAATTCCCAAATGTGTCTTCTTAATATAGGAGCCGCCATTTGCAAAGTTAGAAGCAAAGGCTTCAAAGCATTTGGTGGGCGGGAATTACAACGTATATAGAGAAAGATTTGCGTTTAGATCGGTACTTGCTCAGGTAGCTCAAATGGTAGAGCACTTGGACTAGAAAACCAAGGGTCCCGGGTTCAAGTCCCGGTCTGAGCGTATAATTTTTCTCTTTAAATATGTTCCATTGTAACTTACGCATTATCATAGGTTTGTGATCCTGCTGTGCAGTTTTTTCCTCCAATCGCTGGGACTCTGATTCTTCAAGTTTGTCAACCTGTAATAGATTAACATTTAATACATTTTGTGTAATTCAAGAAACATAGATGAAGTTTTTAAGAACTCTTGAAAAAAACCAGAACAGACAGAATACACAAAACTAAAGTAAGAGAAATTTTGAAGTTGGTTAAAATATAAGATGAAATGGAAGACAGTAGAATAAGATGGTATAAAAATGTATACTGGAATTTAAATTAACAGAAAAATACTAAGTAGTCAGCCATGATAAACTGTCCTCCTAGGCTAAAAAGAGTATCCAAGGGCAAGATCTTCAAAATTTGATGAATGAGCAATTTGTTGGTTGGTTGGTTGGTATCTAATGTCGAGCACTTGATAATGAAATCATTCGCTCTCTTGCACTCCAATATTTAGCAGAAGGCTGGTCTCTTCTACAAAAGCTGGACAACGGAGGAGATGGTTTCTTTCCATATCTTCATTTAAATTGCAAAAAGGGCATTTAGGTGAATCTGTTATGCCAATTCTGTGTAGGTGTTTATTCAAGCAGTCATGTCCCGTTAGCAGTCTGAATGTTGCTACTGCAGATTTTCTTTGTAATGTAGTAATGTCATAAGCTTGTAGATTTTCCCATTCCTTTCCAGATGTTTTGGTGGTGTATTCTTCTCTAAGTTTATTGATGTATTTATTTGAGATAATTCTTTTGATAGAGTGAAAGGAAACTGGAGCAGAAGTTGGGTTTGAAACAATTTTGCTACCCTTCTTAGCTAGAAAATCGGCTATTTCATTGCCTGTCACTCCACAATGGGCCGGAATCCATTGAAGTACAACTTTTTTACGTAGACGGGATAAATGTTTTATCATTTTGTGACATTCGATAATTTTGATGCTTTTGGGTGTTGTGTCTCGTGTTATAGCAAGAATGGCTGCTTTGGAGTCACATAGAATTACAACTTTTGTAAATTTTTGGATGAGCAATTTGTTAAATCATGTATCACACCAACTTGTTCATTACAGTATTTCTTTACGATATATAGTATAACAATAATAATATCCTCAACTCATGACCAACTCAGGGTTGGATTGAGGGATAAGATTAGATGAAGCCCCCTATATAGAGGTCTGTGAATGACGGGTTCTGGCAAACTACGCCTGACACACCATCACAGAGGCAGATGAACGAAATGAGCATGGAGAAAGAGTGGAATCATGGCCAGGGAAAATAGGAGAAAACCTGCCCAAGCTCTGTTTCGTCCACTACAAAACCCACATGGAGTGACCGAGACTCGATCTCAGATCCCAGCTGTGAGAGACGAACATCTAACTGCTTGTGCCACAGAGCAGCCATGATATATAGTATCATAAATAATAATGTTCTTTTTCATAGGTAAAAAGAAAAGTGATCCCATTACAGGGCTAAGGAGGTCCTTGGGGTAGTACGACTCGCTTCATAATTGTGGATTTCTTGAAGACTATTATCAATTCTTGCTAACTATTGAATTGGCAGTTGGTGATCCCATAGGTTGATCCTGCTCCCTCTGTTGGCTGACGAACTTCAACAAAGGAGCAGGAATCAACCTAAAGAATCACCAACTGCCAATTCAACAGACAGAATTGATAATTTGATACGTAATATACCAAAAATATAGTCTTAAAGAAACCCACAAATATGAGGTGAGTTGTAAAAACTACATATTTATTAAAATAAACCTCAGTGTCTTTTCCTTTAGATATTAAGAAAAAATAACAAAGTATACTTTATAATAAGTCCGGTCTGTTTAATTCTTACTTCATATCGTTGTTTCTGTTAGACATATGTTTCAAGTTTGTTTGGTCTGAAAAACATGATATAAATTCAGACACTAAATTATTAAAACAGTTAGAAAATACAAAGGAGCTGACTATTTGGGAAAAAATTTATATTCAGAAGAACAAAAACAGAGTGAATTTTGAAATACCGACGGAGCGTGACCTTGTTTGGAGGTTCTTTGGCCAACCACAGGATGGAGCTGACAGCGACATCCAGGTTGTGCAACATAAATCAAACCAGTCTGGACAAGCTGATGATAAAACAGAATTGTTTTCAAATGTGTTCAAGAACAAATCAACATTAATATTGAGGTAAGATGATCAGACTAAATGTAATATAATTAAAATAACCTCAAAATATCACTTTCTAAAATTAAATATTAATATAATGCATTTGGGAATTTTAACATTTTGAGGTTTTATTAATAAGATTAAGATTCTTATATGTTTCAAGGTATGTTAGCCTCGTCTTCAGTAGTTACAAATTTGTTTTCCCAAGATGACAGCCCTCGACTTCTGCACCCTATTTCCATGGTCCAAAGAACTTGCTAATTAGGTTCCACTCCCTGGAAAAAGAGGGAGCAGAAGTTGAGATCGAGGGCCGACAACTTGGGAAAAACCAGTCTGTAACTATTGAAGATGAGCTAACAAGCCTTGAAACATATGTCTAACAGAAATTATATGAGGTAAGAATTAAACAGTCCCACGCCGTAGCCTAGTGGTTAAGGCAAGAAGCCTTGGCAGAGAGCTACAGGACTTGCACTGGTTCAAGTCTCCATGGGGGAAGAAATTTGTCTTGTGGAATTTCGGCCAGTATGGAACCGGTGCCCACCCAGCATTGTGAGGCATTTGGGTAGCTACTCCAGGTTGAGAATACAGCTATAACGGCTGGGGGATCCGACATGCTGACCACATGTCACCTCTACACTGGCTAGGTGATCATCTACCTCTGTGATTAACACATGTGGATGTGAGGCCAGCAGCCAGATGGTCAGCCAAGGGCCTTCTAGGCCTGTCGCGCTTGGAGTTTTTTTTAAATTAAACAGACCAAACTTATTATTAAGTAAAACCTCATAATGTTACTTCCTATTGTATTTTCAAATACTTTGTGATGTTTTTTGTAACAAGTTCATTGTACGTGAAGAGTTGAACTTACCTTACTAATGTACTCTCTGGTTACTTGTATAAGATATGGCATTGCGAAGTCCATGATGTTGTGTCTCCACGCCAACTCTAGAATAACGTCAGGATGCAGCAAGTCGTAACATTGAAACAGACATGCTGCAAAACAATCATGGCTACCTTTCTCCAAGAACCAAGCAAGTAACTCCTCGGCCACTTCTGCATTCTTAGATTCGGCTGCGTATTCCATAGCATCCTGAAAAACATGCAGTGAACTAACTATAGTCAATGTCTTCTGAGCCATGCTGATCACATGTCATAATTACACTGGGCTGAATGTTCAGCCACATGTATGACATCATGAGATGCAGCCAACATATACGTACTTTTTATTATTAATTTAACACATTTCATTGACTATTTAACTCATGCCCCAAATGGGAGTCAATGACCAATCACGTTTGAATGATTTCTGTTTTACAACCAATCAGAGTCGTGTTTCACCAAATATTTATCAGTGTTATAATTACCATATTAAAGAAAGCTCCTCCTTACAATATTGCGTTACTTTTGCAATAAATAGTATGATCTGGTTGCAGTGATAAACAAAAGAAGCAGTAGAAGCGTACCTATCGTTTCTCATTTGTTTTCAAACATCGCCGTTTACATTAAATATATAAATATTTAAAAATAACTATATTTAAATAATGATTTGTGAGTAAACAGCTTAATTTTATTCGTTAAATAGTCCTAACAAATGCCACTCTTGATTTCCAAATTCTCTAGATAAATTCACTCCTCACTTCGTGAGTCGTGAATTTATCGATAATTTGGAAATCACTCGTGGCATTACTCGCATTGCCAACCAATCTAGAAGCTAATCTAATGCAATTTAAGTACTCTAACCTGTGAAACAATGCACATTGATTTTATTTAGTATAATTAGTACATACTATATTGGTTGCACTGGAACACAATATTCATTAAAATCAATATGGCTGCGATGTCTTCATGTAGTTCAATATCGTGAAAAAATATATTCAAATAATTGTTAGAAAACGTGTAAAAATCACTGTAAATAGTGAGAAATAATTTTAAAAATGAAACTCTAAGAATAAAATTTGACAGGAATTAAAAAGTCGCGTCATAGGTTGTAAAGTTTAGTAAAAGCAAAATTTGATTTTATAGACGATTTTATTATTAATTTAACACTTCTCATTGAAGGATAAATTATATTTACATAAGAGAAAAATTTGCGTCTAGATCGTAACTCGCCTCGGTAGCTCAGTTGGTAGAGCACTTGGCCCAGAAAGTCAAGGGTCCCGGGTTCGAGTCCCGGTCTAGGCGAAAATTTTTCTCTTCAAATATAATTTGATTTTATAGCAAATTTGTAGGATACTTATGCAACATGGCTATTACAATAACCCATTTTCATAAAAAAAAATTAAATATCTTCGGGAACTATAGCAGTTAAAAACATGTGACTTCCACAGTTATGAAGGGAATATGAGCTTTTTCTCTAGAACTAACCCTGACACTCAATATTATATAGGATTTCTGAGTGCAAGGAAAGAAATACACAGTGGCATGTTGCATAATCAACTAGGTAATGACATTTGGCAGGGAACCAAAGCTATTGACAAGTGCTTCGCGAACAGTCCCACCCTACCTGTAATGAAATTTACTTCCAAACATTTATGCGTGATAACCCACTAAAAGAGATTGCTGACGATAATGTTAAACTATGATGCCAAGACTCCAGAGACCTCTGGCAATTGGCAGGAAGAACTAACAACTTACAGATTGCTGTATTACTGACATATATCAACAGTGCCATCTGTTGGATTACAGAAAATTATCTTGGTAGATCAGTTGTTATTTTCGCCGTTTATTATACCACAAATAAATAGTTTCCCTGAAGTATCTATTAATAAAAATAAATAACATCTCACACCATATTTGGTCTTGTTTTTAGTCCGATTTCGGAGAAATTAATACCCATTGCAAGTTTTTACTCTACCGTTGTTCTTTTGTGGTGATTCAATGCTTCCTTCAATGACAGAACAATGGTCCAACAAAACTGAAAATGGAATACTAATTTCTCCCAAACCGTTGTAAAAAAAAAGTGAGATGAGATGTTAATTTTATTAATACATCATGGCATTACTTCCTACAAATTTTGAAGTTCTCAATTTTTAGGATCTGTTAACTTATGATTTTCACGAAGTGTATTTTTTAGTTTTTTTAAAATTAAAATAAAAATTTAACCAACGTTAGGAATATATTCCTTACATCAGAAAGACAGCTGTTAAACGAACAAAACTGGCTGCTTTGCTTGCATGTTGCTTGATCCTACATATATTTTGAAATGTGCATCCAACAATTAAATAAAATATACAGTTTGTTATAATATTAAATAGAAAGGAATACAAATACATGATTTAAAACTAATATTACGAGCATGAATTGAAACAAATCTTTATGAAATTTTTTATTAAAATTAAAAGGAAATTGATTTATATCAAATATTCAAAAATATTTAACTTAGCAAGTCTGTTGACTACACTTTTACTCCTGGCACGACAGGCCTACAAGGCCCTTAGCCTACCAGCCGGCTGCTGGCCTCACATCCACATGTGTCAATCACAGAGGTAGATGATAATCAGCAATTTAGGGGTGACATGTGGTCAGCATGCCGAGTCCCCCAGCCGTTATAGCTGGTTTTCTCAACCTGGAGCCGCTACTTATTGTAGCTCTACCCAAATGCATCACGATGCTGGGTGGGCACCAGTCCCATACTGGCCAAAATACCATGAGAAAATTTCTTCCTCCATGGAGACTCGAACCAGCGCAAGTCCTGTAGCTCTGCGCCAAGGCTTCCTGCCTTAACCACTCGGCTACGGCGTGGGACTGGCTACACTTAAAGCACACAAAATTACCTGCAGCTGCAGTGTTCCAAGCGATTGGCACGAGGAACTAGGTCTGGCATTAAATATTACCATATGCGTGGCACACCCTGCATTTATGCTTAAAAAATAATTAATGTAGTGTATTATAATGAAATTAAATGTCTCTTGCCTCTCCTTATATAAATCTTCTAAGTAGATCGCAATTTCGAGACCATAAGGGATTCATCTTCAGTACTTTTTTGGTGACTGATATGTCGATTGGAAGAAACTCTTCTTCTTCCCTCTGTTGTGGACCGATGAACCTCTGGATCAGGTCAAAATTTGCGGGAATTTCAAAAGTTCGTAAGTTTTCCTTTGTTTTTCTGAATGTGGATCTTTTCATTCAGAAAAACAAAGGAAAACTTATGAACTTTGAAATTCCTGCAAATTTTGACCTGATCCAGAGGTTCATTGGTCCACCAACAGAGGGAAGAAGAAGAGTTTCTTCGATCGACATAACATCAGTGACCAAGAAGTACTGAAGATGCGTCCGTTATGGTCTCGAAATAGCGATCTACTTAGAAGATTTATATGAGAGAGGTAAGAAACATTTAATTTCATCATAAATTAAAGCTCATAGTGATTAATTCCTATAAAAGTTAAATGTAGTGTATTACCTTGAATAACCTGTCTTTCTTTCTTGCAGAGTTCCACAGATTGCTTCCAGCGGTTGTTTGCCTTTGTAAAGGTAAGCAGCAATTCTTCTGAACTCTATCAATTCATGTTTTTCTCCAATTTCTGAGCTAGTGCAATGTTGTCAAAGTTATCGAAAGCATCGATAGATGTACGAAGTCCCTGATAATCTTCCTCTTCATCAACAAGTTGTTGAGTGCCTCGTTGATTGCTTTGTTATTCAGACTTTGTACTGAGCGAAGGTATGGTTTTACTAACTGCAAATGATTTACCTGTAAAATAACATACATTTATATTTTCCAGATTAAATCATCAGATGGAGTTGAATGCTTCATTTGATATCATCCCACTAAAACTCTTATTCTCCAATATCCACATACTGCAGATGGCATTTATGTGATTTTTTATCAATGTCCTATCTTATGAAGGCTTCAAAATAGGATGGTGTTTATATATAGAACTTTTATAGGAAAATCCACATTAAAAAAACAAGAAAGAAAAACTTATGAACTTCGAAATTCCCACGGATTCTGACTGGATCCGAAGGTTTATCGGTCCATCAACAGAGGGAAGAAGAAGTAGTTCTTCTGATCGACATAACATCAGTCAATGAGAAAGTACTGAAGATGAAGCTGCCAAGGCTTTGAAACCGCAGTCTACTTAGAAGACTGGATATGAAGTGAGGTATGAAGTATTTTATTTGAATCTAATGGTTATATAACTTACCTTAGTGAAGAAATTGACCGATCTTGTATGATCCATGCGAGGTGCCAATACGAGCAGCACATCATTGAGAAGCAATGGTTTGTAATCCAAATAAAACTGGATAGCTTTGTAATACAGTTCAATGTTGGCAACCTGCAATCAATATACAATATTAGAAAATTAAACTCACAGCAAAAACAATTTAGACAGTACCACAGAGACTTTATGTGGCTGAAGATGTGAGGGATTCCTCTTGAAAACTGGTTGAAGAACACAAAATATGAGGTAAGATATGACTCATTTAATCAATTATTATTAATTGAAAACCTCAATGTTATTTCCCACAATTAATTTATGAATCATATTCATTCTTTACTAATAATCATTATACAGACTTCATTCACGTACCTTTGTAATGATGTCCTTGAAGTGACCTTCTCTCCATGCTTCACTAGGGTGGTTCATCATTGCTATCACAGCATTGTCGTACTCTTCATACTTGTCGTACAGGAACACTAATTCCGCCCACAAGTGAGCTTGTTCTGCTGCTCGCAAAACCTATAATTATAAAATTTCACTTATTTTTCAAATTTAATCAGACTTCACATTAATAATTTTTTGAAGAGAACATTTTTTGCCCGAACCAGAATTTGAATCCAAATTTATAATTTTACACACTAGTGCACTACCATTTGTGCTACTTAAGTTCCTTATTCACATACATTTTTCTCTCTTATATCCCTCCTGTCCACCGCTGTGGTTTCGAGGTAGCGTGCTTCCTTGTCACGCAGCAGGCCCAGGTTCGATCCCAGTCGTGGCAGTTTTTTTCTGGGTGAGGTTTTTATCAGGGTTTTTCCTCACCTGTAAGACAAATGTCAGGAAAACGGTCCAAACGGTCTCCGAAATCATATGGTCATCATCACCATCATCCTTCACCGGTGTGGAAAGCAACGGGAAGCTACCACACCTACACAATTCTCTAGTAAAGCTGCAAGCATAGCATGAAAATGCTATGATTGCAGTGAAGGACCTGCCTTCGGGGAGAATTACTATGGATGGATATCCCTCCTAGTACAGCGCTGTGGTCTCAAGGTAGCATGCTGCCTTGTCAGGCAGTGGGCCTGGGTTCGATCCTCGGCTGGGACAGTTTTTCTGGGTGAAGTTTTTATTGGGGTTTTTCCTCACCTGTAAGACAAATGTCAGGAAAAAATCAAGGCCCAAACGGTCCTCGAAATCACATGGCCATCATCATCTTCATCATCATCATCCTTCACCGGTGTGGAAAGCAACGGGAAGCTACCACACCTACAATTCCCTAGTAAAGCTGCAAAGCATAGCATGAAAATGCTATGATTGCAGTGAAGGACCTGCCCTCGGGCAGAATTACTATGGATGGATATCCCTCTTGCCCACAGCAGTGAATCATCATTCACAATGCAATTGGATTGCTTCTAATTCAAGAAGGCATTATGATTTGTCTTTATGATGTATTTCATTACTGGACTAACAAAAATTCTTCTTCTTCTTTCTTCCAAGTATTAGGCCAAGGCCTGTTATGATCCTATAGAATATTTTCCCTCCAGCGTTTCATAACAAAAATAATTATTTTATCTGAAGAGAAAAATATAGCTTGAATCAGAATTTGAACCGAAATGATTTTTTTTTAATCCCAATAAAAATTTTATCCTAACTCTCTCAGATCAAAACATCATGTCTTATGACTAGGGCTTGGAAGTTGAGGTCCTATAAAAAGACCTTACAAACCGGAAAAAAAGTGCTGCAGTTGCTAATGAGTGGATGAAGACAACCTCGCTGCCTTCATCCTCTCTTGAGGTGGCAACATTTTAGAAATTTTGAAGTCAAAATACAATAGTTTAAGAGGTCAGTAGGCTGGTGGTTAAAAATAACATGAAAATCATATAAAACTACAAAAGTTTTATTTATATTTATAAAAATGGATTTTCATAATGTAAACGCCAAATCAATTGATTAAAAAATAACAGGGTATTCTGAAAGAAGTTGGAATTGAGAATAGACTTTGTGGATTCTTGAATTATACAAATGTAGTCAAAAGAAGGTAAAGCTGCAAAAAAAAAAATTAAAAAAAAAAAACCATTTTCTGATATCATTTTCTGATATCATGTCTTCTTGTAATCCCATGTTTCCCTTAAACAGACATTTAGGCACTCTCCCCCTACAGGGAAGAATTTGAACCATAGTAATTTAGTTACACTTGTTTTTGTATAGATGTCATTTGAGTGGTCCGTGGTCAGTGTTCTGCCTCATACTGATATCTAGGAAACCAAGGTAGTACTAGGATAATATTTGAAGAGAAAAATATAATTTATCCTTCTATGAGAAGTGTTAAATTAATAATAAAAATCGTCAATTAGTACTAGGATGTTTGAAAACGGTAAATTTTGCTTAGAGGCCTTTTCATTCAGGCTTAACGATCTTTTACAAGCCTGAAAATCTTCAGACTCGGGACCCACGGCTTAAAATCCCTCCCGGAGGACTTGCTCCTTGGATTTTTCCATCCTAAAAAAATCCATTGACCCCGGCCGGGTTTGAACCTGCGACCCTCAGGACCAGAGGCAAGGAGCATAATCACTAGTCCACCGCAGCAGACATTTTCTGATATACAATGACCAAAAATGTATAAAAATATATATATATATATATATATATATAGGTTGGTTGGTATTACCCATCCAAGTGTTTTGTGCAGGCGGAAAATATGTTAACTAACAAATTGTCTTTCTCTTTCTATTCCTTACTATGTTGTCACTTCCTGTCCTTTGTATTATGTTGTTTGATTGGCAGGTAGAGAGCTGACAAATACTATGTATTTTAATGATCCGTCGTTCTGCGCGGTCAGTGGCAGAATGACTAACTTGACAACCCTGTTACTTTTGGGGTTACGTCTAGGAATGAGCTGTCCCTTCCTTGCCCTTCTCATTACATGTTGCCACTTGTGATTTATTGACAGACTGGTAACGGAGAGACGACAAATACTGTGATTTTAAATGATCCGACCGCTTGAGCGTTCAGTGCTTAAATGACTAATTTGACAACCATGTCAAGATCTTTCACACGTGTTTAGAGATTCTCCCCCCACATTTGAAGTTGAAAAATTTCAATACGTGATCGGATGTACAGTTTTCTCCTACATCCCTTCCACAGATTCAGTAGATCGGCGACACTAGCGCTAAAACTCTTCCCCTCCGCCCATAAACAGTTAACTTGGATGTGTAATATCTAATGTCGAGCACTTGATAATGAAATCATTTGCTCTCTTGCACTCCAATATTTAGCAGAAAGGCTGGTCTGTTCATATATATATCCCATCCAGGCATTTATTTTTCTTATCATACCATATATATGTATATATATGTGTGTGTATCATGTTGGGCCTCGTCTTCAGATATAAAATGAAAAAAAGGATTTTTCCTCAACTTCTGAGCCCTATTTATAACAAGTTTTAAAGTTTCCAATTCATAATTTTCACTTTATTTGTCACCAATCATGCAACAGGATGAAACGTAAATGGTTTTGTTCCCTTCTTCACTAATGACTATGAACTTACCTTTGGAATGTTAACTCGAGACCAGAAGAGTTCCAGATGCTCTCTCATCTTGGCAGGTTTGTACTTTGAGTACAGTATTGCCAGTTCTGTAAACATGCCCATGTGGGCTCTCTCCAACCCTAGTGCTGCCTCCAGTAAGTTGATCAATTCCTCAAAGTAACCTCGGTCCTATAAACATCATTCATTTCATAAGAAAAAATAATTAAATGAGAACAAACATGGTTACTGCACAATTCTTTCACAGAGGGTCGAATGTTTGAATGCATTAGACAGTAAAAGGCGTTCTCTGCTAATAGTTTTATCCAAACACATTTTTCTTACTCAGAAATCTATTCACGCGGTACTAATTGTAAGCTACCTGACAAGGTACCTTAAGATCGTAGCTCAAGATATAAACTCCCGAAGGGAACCAATGGTAACCGATGTAGTTTGAAACTTATCCAAGATGTCGGGCCTTGAAGACTTCGATCATGTTTTCGGTATACGCGGAGAAGAGAAATTTGATAGAGTCTACCAAAGAATTCAACTGGAAGAACAGGAGAATCGGTGTAATATTGCGCGTCGCAGATGTGTTTGTATACGGTATTATTTGCAGGAAGCAAGCATAAATGCATTCCTCTATAGCAGACGAAAATAACGGAAGTGGTTTTATCACTGAGAATTCTGGGTAATTTGTTGCCAATATTACGAAAATGTCAACATTCATGCATGACCAGTAAGGCGGCCGTTAATTTGATCTCAGCTCACCAGTGATTGGAAGTAATTTGAGTAGAGACTAATGTATTTGCATACGACCCATAGTGTTTTAAAAATATGCTAAAACTCTAAACTCCATGGCATGACGGGCCTAGAAAGCCCGTAGCCTACCAGCCGGCCTCAAATCCACGTGTATCAATCACACAGGTAGATGATCATCCTAACAGTATAGGGGTGACATATGGTCAGCATGTCGGGTCCACTAGCCGTTATAGCTGGTCTTCTCTAACTGGAGCCACTACTAATTGTAGCTACTCAAATCCCTCAGGATTCTGGGTGGCACTGGTCTCATAAAAATCTCCAAGCACGACAGGCCTTAAAGGCCCCAGGCCTACAAGCCGGCTGCTGGCCTCACATCCACATGTGTTAATCACAGAGGTAGACGATCATAAGCCAGTGTAGGGGTGATATGTGGTCAGTATGTCGGGTCCCCCAGCCATTATAGCTGGTTTTCTCAACCTGGAGTTGCTACTAATTATAGCTACCCAAATGCCTCACGATGCTGGGTGGGCACCGGTCCCATACTGGTCGAAATTCCATGAGAAAAAAATGTTTCCCCCATGGAGACTCGAACCAGCGCAAGTCCCATAGTTCTGTGCCAAGGCTTCTTGCATTAACCTCTCGGCTACGACGTGGGACGCACTGGTCTCATACTGGCCAAAATTCCATGAGAAAATTTCTTCCCCCACAGAGACTCGAACCAGCAAAAGTCCTTAGATCTGCACCAAAATCTCTTGCCTTACCCACTCGGCTATGGCGCAGGACTGCGTTTGTATAACATTAACTCACTGGTACTATTGAACCCAGAGGTTCATGGCTGCATGAACATAACCTCTTCATCATACACTGTTTAATTCACCTCTCTTAAAATCATTGTTAATGTTATTCTGCCATATCAATCTTGGTCTACCGACTGCATGGTTTCCCCTCTTTTTCCTACAAGAAGTTTTTATTCTCTCATCTCAGTATTGGTTACCAACTGTATGCTATTTCCTACTTCTAGTTTTCCTACAGAAAGGTGCTATGCCCCTTTTTCATTCCCCATCCATGCCATATGTCCTGATCCAAGTCAGTGAGACTTAATTGTTCTTACTGCATCAGATTTCCCATAAAGATCATGTAACTTTTTTTAAGTTATGTAGGTAGGACATAACACTATGAGGTTTCTTTAATTTATGTTGAGTTGTTTTTGACTCACCTCATACCCAGTCTGCAAGGGAGTGAAGAAGTATGAGGTGAGGCAAAAACAACTCAACATAAATCGTGTAACATATTTCTGTAGTCTTCTATTCATCTCCCTTTGGTCTAAAAATCTTCCTAAGCACTTTATTCTCAAATATCCATAATATTTTCTCCTTTCTTAATGTAAGAGAACCACTCATATAACTTGAAGAACCACCATTTCTTATTCATTCTTCGTTACATGTTTCCAGCCATAGCTTTTTGTGCTTTTGATGGATAATTTTATATTTTAAGGGAACAAGAATTAACATAGCATGCAACAAAAGTTTTCCTACATTTAAAATAAAGCTCAGTAGAAAGCTTGAATTTAAAATAATTTTGAGCATTTCATTATTTTAATACTTAAATGAATCGTGATTTTTTCTTACCTCATACATCTATGTTTCTTTAAACACAGCACTGCAGTATCGGCGACACTTTGTCGTCGATACTGCAGTGCTGTGTTTAAAGAAAACATAGATGTATGAGGTAAGAAAAAAATCACGATTCATGTAAGTATTATTAATTGAACCTCATAATGTTAAAAATTCCCAAATTTAATATATAAATATTTCATTATTTTGCCTGAAGTATCTATTGTTCTGCAAGAAAATTATTTAAGGAAGAAAAAATGATAGTTTTGAAATACGCACCTGGTAGTAATTGATTAAATCTTCTAATTCATCTGCATGTACAACAATATGAAGGCCACACATCTGCGCCAAACGGAACTCTTCACTGTCCACACAAGCAAAGCAAACTTCTTTCCACGTCCGCGTGCTACAAGCCAAAATATAGTAAAAATTACAAAAATTTAGACTACTCTAAAAAAAAAAACAATAATACAAAGAAGGTCTGCTGTGAATACTACATTATGCACATCATCTCCATGTTTTTAAAGGAAAATTGATAGGAGGATATGTTGTCAGAGTGTAAAGAATATTATCAAATAAGGAGATCAATGAGTTAATGGAAAGAGAAAATAGGGTACAGTTCTGTTTTGTAATGCATTATTATAATTTTAATATGCAGATAGTATGATAGAGCCCTTTGCTAGATAATAATTGTATTATAGGCATAGCACGTAATCATTTATGTTTATTGTAATTTAGGTATAAGACCAATTATTCTCATTAATAATGAGATTAGAATTTAACACCTCCAAAAAACAAGACAGGATAAAATAAGAAATGAATTCCTTTGGACAGAAATTAATGTCACCACATCTGTTGTTAAGAGGATTGAAAATCAAATGCTTAAATGGTATGGCCATGTACAAAGAATGGAAAATGAAAGATGGCCAAAAAAATATATACCAATGGTTACCCCCTGGAAGAAATAAACATGGCAGGCCAAGATGGAAATGGAAAACCTACGTCAGAACTATAATGGGTGATAGCAATTTGGAAGAGGGAGATTAGAATGATAGAGATAAATGGAAACTGAAAACAGCAAACCTATAAGTGGGGGAAAGCCGAAGAAGAAGAATTTAATACCTCACCTCATAACTGAGATTACTCAAAGACTAGTTTCGATACTTCTGTGTACCATTATCAGCTCTATCTTCAGTTTTTAAAATTTCTGAAGTGAAATCGAAAAATCAGCTATTGCAGCACATAGTTTATTGGAGAATCATAAAATTGGAAAAGAAACCCAACTTTTAAAACATTTGGGAAAACCTTTAGAATTGACAATTTGGGAGAAGATATAGATTCAGAAGTACAAATTTAGATCCATAAATTTTGAGATTCCTGATGAACATGACCTCATCTCAAAGTTCATCAAATCAACACCAGATGGCAACATTATTGATGGAGATTCTAACGAAAATCCGGTAGTCATAATGTCGGTTGAAAATGAGAGAGATCCTTCTTTTGAAAACTAGTTCCTATGTTTAAAGAAACATAAAATATGAGGTAAGATGTTAAAAATGACTCATTAATTTATGAATCAAGAACCTTATAATGTTATTTCCCATATTAACTATGAATGAGCATAATGTTAAGTTCATCATGGTTCACCGTTCAGTCCCCTCCACAGTAAGCCCTTAGGGACACGTCTCGCCTCCGACACGACACAACATGGCAATGGTCGCAGTGTTCAGCGCATAGCTCACAGATGCACTGGGAATCTGGTGTGATGTTTCTTGACTCTACAGATCCTATGATGGAACCCATGTGTTGCCATCCTCGTCATCAGATGTCTGAGATCGCATTCTGCTTGTCTCCAACCCGTTGTCATCATAACGTCCGTGGAGTAGAATTCCATCCAGATTTTGTCCTTCTTCCACCTTAGTTCCTCTATTGTGATGTTGTATGCATCTGTGGACTGCAGATGTAGATCTTGTTGCAGCTCTTCAATATGTAAGGGTTCCCTCACCAGTTCATATACGAGGCATGGCAGGTGGGTTTCGGCATGCAATGATTGACAGTTTCCTCGTAAGATTTTATTTAAAAATGCACTTTTATTTAATCCTTAAATATCTGCTGTTTAATATTTAATTTTAGGAAGTTATATTTTGAGGTTATTTTAATTATATTATTTTTGGTCTGGACATCTTACCTCAATATTAATGTTGATTTGTTCTTGGACATGTTTCAAAACAATTCTCTGTTTTATCTTCAGCTTTCCCAGACTAGTCATCACACCAGATTCCCAGTGCATCTGTGAGCTATGCGCTGAACACTGCGACCATTGCCATGTTGTGTCGTGTCGGAGGCGAGACGTGTCCCTAAGGGCTTACTGTGGAGGGGACTGAACGGTGAACCATGATGAACTTAACATTATGCTCATTCATAGTTAAATATGGGAAATAACATTACAAGGTTCTTAATTCATAAATTAATGAGTCATTTTTAACATCTTACCTCATATTTTCCCAGACTAGTCTGGGAAAGCTGAAGATAAAACAGAGAATTGTTTTGAAACATGTCCAAGAACAAATCAACATTAATATTGAGGTAAGATGTCCAGACCAAAAATAATATAATCTGCTGTTTAACCCTGACAAAAACCTGCACAAACTCCGTTGTGTCCACTACAATACCCACATGGAATGACTGAGATGCAAACTTGTAACCCCAGCAGCGAGATGCTAAAAATAATACAAGAGCATAAAACATACCTATTTGCTTTCCTTGCACCATCCACTGCTCCCTGGAATTCTTTCAGATGAACGAGAGTAATAGCGAGACGAGCAAAGTTTGACACATTGTTATACAGAAGTTTGGCTGCTTCATACATTCCATCATCAAAACATCTGTCACCAATCTGAAAACACAACTTCACGTCAATAAATATGGTAATAAAAAATGTTTACTTCAAAGATAAATCAATTTCACATTAAATTTATCACTTTTCACCGTAGGACAATTTTATTTTGAAGAGAAAATTATATATTTAATTAATGTTGGGAAGTAAACATTATGAGGTATAATCATTAAAATTCATCGGAGAACATATTGTTTAAACAACTCACCTCATAGGATTCATGCTTCCATGATATCGCGATTTCAAACATAATCATGTTCATCGTCAGCCATAACTCCGACTGATGAAATTCTTCGGCCGTCAACTATTCTATTGTCGCCATCTTCAGTGCTGCCATCTATGGTTGAATTTATGAACTTCGAAATTAATGTAATTTCGTTAGGGATATCAAAATTCATTGATCTATTTTTGTTTTTCTGAATGTATATTTTTTCCCAAACTGTCAATTCCAAAGGTTTCTCTACTTGTTTTAAAAGTTTAGCTTCTCTTCCAATTTTATGATGTTCTAATAAACTATGTGCAGCAATTGCAGATTTTTTAATTTCACAATTTTTAATATTTCTGAAATGTTCTTTTGTCCGAATTTCCAAATTCCTTTTTGTTTTTCCTATATAAACTTTATTGCAAAAACAAAAAGGAATTTGGAAATTCGGACAAAAGAACATTTCAGAAATATTAAAAATTGTGAAATTAAAAAATCTGCAATTGCTGCACATAGTTTATTAGAACATCATAAAATTGGAAGAGAAGCTAAACTTTTAAAACAAGTAGAGAAACCTTTGGAATTGACAGTTTGGGAAAAAATATTCATTCAGAAAAACAAAAATAGATCAATGAATTTTGATATCCCTAACGAAATTACATTAATTTCGAAGTTCATAAATTCAACCATAGATGGCAGCACTGAAGATGGCGACAATAGAATAGTTGACGGCCGAAGAATTTCATCAGTCGGAGTTATGGCTGACGATGAACATGATTATGTTTGAAATCGCGATATCATGGAAGCATGAATCCTATGAGGTGAGTTGTTTAAACAATATGTTCTCCGATGAATTTTAGAAAATTATATGCCTGAATCGGGATTCAAACCCGATTTCTCTAAACCACTGAGATACTAGGCTTTCGATTCAAACATACATTATTTCTCTCCTTTATATTGATTCTCGTCCACTGCTGTGGTCTCGAGGTAGTGTGCTGCCTTGTCACACAGCGGGCCCGGGTTCGATCCCCGGTCGGGGCAGTTTTCCTGGGTGAGGTTTTTATCGGGGTTTTTCCTCACCTGTAAGACAAATGTCAGGAAAACTTTAAGGTCCAAACAGTCCCCAAAATCATATGGCCATCATCCTTATCATCCTTCACCGGTGTGGAAAGCAATGGGAAGCTACCACACCTACACAATTCCCTAATAAAGCTGCAAGCATAGCATGAAAAGTACTGTGATTGCAGTGAAGGATCTGCCTTCGGGCAGAATTACTATGGATGGATGGATATTAATTCTCGTATGCCGAGGCTACTAACTTTTTATTCTACATGCCATCTAGTGGCTTCTTTAACAAGAACACTTTATTGGGAATTAACACAAAAAGAAATTCGAAGATAAATTTCATCCTCCAACTTACTCACCCCAATGAAGATTTATAGTGACCCAGATAAAAAAAAAAAAAAGATATATCTACATCAGTTAGGAAAAACCAGGTAAGTCTTCAAAGTGATTTTTTACGGGAGAGCAAAAACTAGTTTAATGACTTACATCAAAGAGTGCATACATCGAAAATTCAATGCTTAATAACACCGTCACTATTCGGTTGAAGACTTACCCATTTTTACCGAACGTGCATCGGACCAAAAGCTATCGGGAGATGTTAATAACTCATTTTTGACCAAAAGTTGACTTACCCGGTTTTTCCTAACTGATGTAGATATATACCATATGGTAGGCATGGGGAGAGGAAATTAATAATTTGTGTAAAAGAAGACCATAGGATACCCAAATAAATGTTAAGATATCAACCTGCAGGAAGAAGACCAGAACATCCACTCAAAAGATTTTTGGATGGTGTTTCTCTTGAGGCGGATACAGATCAACAAATGGCCTAAATTTGTGAATGTACTACGATGAAGATGATGTAAAAGAAGTGCAAGAAATTAAAATTAGATACATTGTGAAAACTGGAGGAAATCTATTACAATAGAAATATTTCCTTATGGCAAGATGTCTTGATATCACGTTATGAACAAGTTTTCTGGAATTCTCATATGCATCATCATCATCATCATAGTACATTCACGAATTTAGGCCATTTGTTGACCTGTTTCGGCCTCAAGAGAAACACCATCCAGAAGTCTTTTGAGTGGACGTCCTGGTTTTCTTCTTCCTGCAGGTTGATATCTTAACATTAGTTTGGGTATTCTGTGATCTTCCATTCGATGAACATGTTGTATCCATCTTGACTTATAATCAGAAATTTTGTTTTCTAAAGATTCCATGTGTAATTCTTCTAAGATGTCTTCATTTTTTTTGTGATCTAGTAGTGTGTATCCTGCAGTCCTCCGAAGATATCTCATTTCAGCAGATCTAAGTCTCTGTATATCCTTCTGTTTACAACGTCCATACTTCGCTACCATACAAAAGAGTTGGAAGAGCCAGTGTTTTATATACTTTCAGTCTTGAATGCTTTTGCACTAACTGTGGCTTGAAGATAGAATTTATTAACCCTAAAATTCTTAAAAATTTAGATATTTTTGCATTTACATCCTTTTCTTCTTCATATGAGATATTGCATCCTAGATATGTAAAATTATTCACCTGCTCCAAAATTTTATTGTCCAGTACAATTTTACTTCTGACAGGATCTACACCTTGAAATGCCATAATTTTTGTTTTTTCTGTAGATATCTTTAATCCATATTCTTCTGTAATTTTGTTAAGTTCATACAGACCTTTCTGTAGATTATCTTCGGAATTTGCTATTATTATTTGGTCATCTGCAAACAATAGGGTGTTTAATTTTCTATTTTCTGATATTCTCATATGCAATTATAAAAAAAAATAGAATTTGCTTTTGTTTACAAAACTAAAGAGAAAAATTTATGTGTGAACAGTGACTTGAACCCAAGACTCCCAGCTTTACACACTGTGTTCTACCAATGAGCTGCTCAGGCAACTCCAGGAGCAAGCACAAATTTAACTCTATGTTTTTATTATTCAGTTCATACATCTTAATGAAGTCATATTTGAAGAGAAAAATTATACGCTCATACTAGGACTCGAACCCAGGACTTTTGGCTTTCTAGACCAATGCTCTATTGAACCGAGCTATCTGGACAAGTTTCAATTTAAATGCAAATTTTTCTCTTATATACATTGTAAATTCCCACACACCAAATGCTATGAAATCTTTACTTCTTTATTAAGAAGACATTTATTTGGGAATTTTATATTACATTATAAAGCCAGTATGGCTTTTTTCAATGTTTTTATTATTCATTTCATACATATCAATGATGGATAAATCATACTTGAAGAGAAAAATTATATGCTCAGACTGGGGTTTGAACCCAGGACCTTTTGCACTCTAGGCAAATGCTCTACCAACTGAGGTATCTGAGAAACTCCAATCTAAATGCAAATTTTTCTAGCGACATATGAAGTGAATAATAAAAAAATTGAATTTTTTCTATTTAGTAATGTTAACAATTGCTTACAGATGACTTGTGTGTGTATATTAATTTCCACATTACTTAATCATGTCACTAATGAAATTATAGAAAGAAATAAAGTGTTAAGTGAGATTTCAAACAACATCTGTGTGTTCTTTTATGCTGAAATAACGTAAAAGAAAAATCTTGTCATCTGTGACAATATAAAAAAAATTAAAGTAACATTTTTAGAAAATTAACTTAAACTGCAAATGTACGTTTACCTTCTGAATATCTGCATGGTTAGGACCTGAGATGAACTCTTCTAGATCTGCTAAGCGATTCGTCCTTGCATAGGCATAAATAAGTTCTGATTCTATATACGACTCCCTAGCCTTCTTGCGAGCCATTTGTAGATATCTCACCAGATCTTCCCAGCTCTCTGAAAAAAAAACCGCATTCGACACTCACTTATAATTGTTTTGCATTGAATCAATGCTAAAGTTTACCAACAATCTTCTTATGGCTTGTGGAATAAAGTTGAGTCCTGCGACGGTACGAGTCTCCATGGAGGAAGAAATTTTCTCATGGTATTTCGGCCAGTATGGGACCAGTGCCCAACCCAGCATCGTGAGGCATTTGGGTAGCTACAATAAGTAGCGGCTCCAGGTAGAGAAAACAGCTATAATAGTTAGGGGACTCGACATGCTGACCACATGTCACCCCCTACACTGGCTTGATGATCATCTACCTCTGTGATTAACACATGTGGATGTGAGGCCAGCAGCCAGATGGTAGGCAAATGGCCTTCTAGGCCTGTCGAGTCAGGAGTTTTTTGGAATAAAGTTGTAAAACATACTATATATACAATATAAATGTTGTAACATTGTATACAGAGTGATTCACAACTGAAAATGTAGGAACAAGAAGTAAAAATCAAGAGAAGCAAAAAATTTCCAGTAAACATGGGTCTGTAAAATAAATTGGATATTCCCCCCTCCCCCCATTGGAGCTCGCTGAATACAAACTACAAATTCCAACAATAGCAGTGTACTATTTAGCAATGCAATTGAGATTAAATTGAAAATACAATCAAAATTAACATTAATAAGGTTTTACTTAATAAGCTTGGTCTCGTTATTCTTACCTCATATAGTTGTTTCTATTAGATATAAGTTTCAAGGCATGTTTGCCCCATCTTCAGTTGGTACAGATTCATTTTGCCCAAGTTGACGGCCCTGGAACTTGACTCCTGCTCCCTCTTTCTGTGTTTCAAAGAACTTGCTAATTAGGTTCCTCTCCCGGGAATTTCAAAATTCATAATTCTGTACCAACTGAAGATGGGGCAAACACATCTTGAAACATACATCTAATAGAAACTAATATATGTGGTAAGAATAATGCAGACCAAACTTATTTATTGACATTAAATTCTGAACCACAGGCAAGCTTGGTAGCTATTAGTCTACAAGAACTGACCCCACTGTATTGCTTCAATGTAGCCAATTGAGTCAATTTTTAGAAGTGTTAATAACTAATAAACAGTGAGCTGTATTTACCTCATACTCCCGTGTTCAAGCAATGGAACCACTGTTTCTGGAGGTATCCCTCCCATCTTCAGCATCTTTACGACACACTAGTATGGCTGAAGATGGGAGAAATGATACCAGAAACCGCAGTTCTGTTGCTTGAAGAACATGGGAGTATCAGGTGAGATACGGCCCACTTTTTATTAGTTAACTTGAAAACCTCATAATGTTATTTTCCATAATTAATACATGATATTCTAGAAGTATATTTACCTGTTTTATGAGCTGTTTCAACAACATCCATATATGCTGAAGGATCGTCTGCTTTAATGAAAAGAATCTATTGCCTCCTTAACAAGACCTTGCTGCAACTGTGCTTTAGCAAGTTGACTCCATACGGCAGGTTCATTGCACCTCTCCGCAAACTCGTATGCTCTATCCAGATTGTTCACATTGTCTATGAGAACCTGTAAAAAACATGAATACGCTTTCAGCCCCCACTACTTTGCATAAAAATAATAAAATTCAACTGCTTTAAAGAATAAATACTTAAAAACATGGGATTTTCATTATCATGAAGGTAAAAATATTATACAGGGTGTGGCATAAATCAGTTAACCACTGCACATGGTTACAAGGAAAAAAATCAGATTAGTTGAAACTGGGGTTTGAATACAGGACTTTCAGAATATAATCTCAAACACTACTATTTGAGGTAATTTGTTAACTAGGGAACAATTTTGGCAGTTGTTTCTTGTATAGATGTTGTAAGCTACAGAAAATAATATATATTGACTTAGGCCCGGAAATCTTCTGCAAGATCATCATAGAAAATAATATATTTGCATTTTCGGTTAACTCACTTATGCTGCACCCTGCATTTTTTTAAACATATCCTAGACATTTAATAATATATAGGCTTTCAGGATGTAAGGAAAGAAGTGTACAGTAGCATGTTGAAGACTCAACTAGCAACAATATGATATGGAGAAACTAAGATAGTATTAACCCTATGTTTAAATTAATATTGGGAAGTAAACATTATGATGTTATATCATTAATAGTGAGTGGAGAACATATTTTTATCGACTCACCTCATATAATTTCAAGTTTCTTTGATACCACTCATGGAAGCCATGACTGAAGAGGGACATGATATTGTCTGAAACTGTCGGTATCAAAGAAATTTGAAATTATATGAGGTGAGTCGATAAAAAATATGTTCTCCACTCACTATTAATAGTATTAACCCATTCGCTTCAGGTTTAAACGCTCAATACATTTCCCCAGAAACCAGATTTAAGTTACTGCAAATTATAATTTATTTATATAATTATTTTCAGACATTCAAAACAAACAAAAGATAACGGTACTTTGAGATCACAATAAGGGTGAAGGCAAAAACAGTCCTCTACTATTCATAAATGTTAACAACAGATTATCCTGCCAAGGGATCTACAAAATATTGCAAAATATATAACAGGAGAGTTAAGCGAGTGTACCTCGTCATCTGAGTTGAAGGCCATTTAACTGCTGGCGAGTCTACCTCGTCTTTTGAGGTGAATGGGTTAAGCACTTCTTCACCAGAATCACCTTATAAATTCATTCACTTTAGTTCCTTTGTTTTTGCATGTTGTAGCACATATTAATTTTTTATCAAATTTAATTTCCTTTTTTAATAATCTGACATATAAATCTTAGTTTTTTACAAAAGAAATTGACAAAAAATTCTTCACTCTTCAAATTGATAAAAAATTGCCCATTAGATACTATAAATTGATTTTCATCAAGTAATTCAGTGACTTTGTAATTTCACTTTAATTTTACAACATACCTGTATTGCTGACGTATTGACGTCAAATTTCTTGAAGATTGCAAAAGCTTCTTCATACAGTTGATTGTTTATTGCTATGTTGGCAATGTCAGGAGCATCGTAGTTGTCCAGCCTGTTAATGTACTCCATCACACGTGTTCGGTCGGCCTTGATAGCAGTTAAGATCAGCAGATTTTGCAGATTTCTATAAATACAAATTCATAAATGCATTTCTTGTACTTATACCAATGATACACCTCCATTCATCCAAACCTAAGTCAAAGGAGCAAAAAACTCTAATATTGAAATGCGCTTACATAATCAAGTATACAATTTGTTTTCTAATTAAGTTATTATACTCTGCTAGCTATTTCAAAGCAATGGTAAAGATAAAAAATTCTATATGAAGAGAAACATTTTTAAATTTGAATTTGAAGAGAAAATTTTCGCCTAGACCGGGACTCGAACCCGGGACCCTTGGCTTTCCGGGCCAAGTGCTCTACCAACTGAGCTACCGAGGCGAGTTACGATCTAGACGCAAATTTTTCTCTTATATACGTTGTAATTCCCTATCGCCAAATGCTTTTGAAACCATTGTTTCTATCTTTGCAAATGGCGGCTTCTTAGTTAAGAAGACATTTATTGGAAATTTAACATTACTTTAAAAGCCAGTAAGGCCTCTAATGATGTTTTTATTATTAATTTAACATTTCTCAATGAAAGATAAATTAAATTTGAAGAGAAAAATAGGGAATTACAACGTATATAAGAGAAAAATTTGCGTCTAGATCGTAACTCGCCTCGGTAGCTCAGTTGGTAGAGCACTTGGCCCGGAAAGCCAAGGGTCCCGGGTTCGAGTCCCGGTCTAGGCAAAAAAATTTTTCTCTTCAAATTTAATTTATCTTTCATTGAGAAATGTTAAATTAATAATAAAAACATCATTAGAAACATTTTTGCCCAGACTGAGACTCTAACCATTTGAAGAGAAAAATATATTTATGTAATTAATAAAACATAAATATGGAAATACATTAGGAAGTAACATATGAGGTTCTACTTAATAAATAACTATAGCCTGTATTCATCTTACCTTATAAATTTATTGTTCTTTTAAGACACGTTTCAAAACTTCTTCAGTTTCAAAACTGACGAACTAAGAAGTTTTGAAATGCGATCTTACAAGAACAAATTTATGAGATAAGATGAATACAGGCCAAACATATTTAATATTAAAAAATGTTTTATATGATTTCCATAGATATTTATTTTATTCAACATTCGAACTAATAATTAAGACATTTTATCTGTTCATTCTTATAGTTGTTTTTGCCGAACATATGTTTCAAGGCTTCTGAGCACCATTGCCAGCAATTACAGAGTCTACTATCGCTGACGATGTAAATATAACAATTTTTTCTAATAGATCGTACTCTTAACTCAATTTATGATTTTTTACACGTGTTGCCCTGTTCTTCCCAAGGTACAATATGAGGTGAGGTATAAAGAATTGATTCAAATTACATTGATCATGAAAAGTAGCATTTTAACAGGCCATTTTACACGAATCTTAACCATTGGCACAAGGTGGGATCTTACATACTCCTTAAATAAAATTACTTACCTGTGATCGCTGAATACAGAATTATCTAGAACAATCTTCTCGAGTAGTTCTATCAGCTCGTTGGGCAGGTCCGCTGTCATAAATGCTTTTACAGTAACTGAGATATCTTCTGGGTCCTGTGTCTCTGACAATGCAGTCTGTACCACCTGTGCAATAATAACAAAATTCAGTATCAGCTCATGTTACTACAATGTTAGCAGAATGTCTTATTAACATGATATAAGCATTAATATTAGAAGTTGAATTGACAGATCTTTGGACTTGTGTCTGCTACAACCGAGTGTAAATGAGGGGTACAATGTTGCCATTCATACATGCAGTTATAGCGGTGAAACACTCACTAATTAT
Organism: Diploptera punctata; assembly: GCA_030220185.1. Lineage (NCBI taxonomy): Eukaryota > Metazoa > Arthropoda > Insecta > Blattodea > Blaberidae > Diploptera > Diploptera punctata. Next base: position 429,007 of record JASPKZ010005296.1, read on the forward strand.
TTCAATTAAATTTTACATTAAATTATTCAACTTTTACAGTTGCCAAAATAGTACTGAAGATGATACCGTTATGTTCTCGAAATCGCGATCTACTTATAAGATTTGTATGAGGAGAGGTAGGAAACATTTGATTTTATCATTAAATTATTATTTCAATTATTGCAATGATTGATAAATTTTAATAATTTAAACCAATTCGAAATAAGATAGAAACACGCCATAAAATAAATTTATTTCAAAAATGTTAGTGATATTTATATGTCAAAAGTTATCCCTTAATGTAGAAAATAAACATTAAATATAATTTAATATAATAAATTTGGGAATTTTTAACATTATGAGGTTTTATTAATAAAGAGAAAATGAATCGTGAATTCTTCTTACCTCATACTTCTATGTTTTTTTAAACATAGCACCACAGTATCGGCGACCATCGTCACCATCATCAGCTGTTTTCACGACTGTCAATTTTTTCTTTTGCCGGTAATTATCCAAACTGCCATCTGGTGTTCTGTTGAAGGAATCATTTTCTAAGTTCTTCAAAAACACCAGATGGCAGTTTAGAAAATGATTCCTTCAAAAGAACACCAGATGGCAGTTTGGATAATTACTGGCAAAAGAAAAAAATTGAGTCGTGAAAACAGCTGATGATGGTGACGATGGTCGCCGATACTGCGGTGCTGTGTTTAAAAAACATAGCAGTATGAGGTAAGAAGAATTCACGATTCATTTTATACTTATTAAATATAACTTTGAAATATTAAGCTTTACTGCTATAATGGCTCTATAAAATTCTCAATAAATTTATGAATTCAAAATCATCAGATGGCTATAGTCAGCGATGGCTTTCCACCTTGTGATGATATATGTTCCCCACCCCCTAATTCCCCATTTTGTCATTTCAACATTTCTGGTGTTCTCTCCTGCCATTGGATTAATTGTAACTCACTTCTGAAGTCTGGGTGCCTAGAAGGCGGAATTATGTTACCCCGATGATATGATGGGTGATAAATGATAATGAAGCACCGGGAGAGTTCTTAACCTAAACTTATCCTAAATTCCAGACCATGAGCAACCACAGGAATAATTCCCTTTAAGGAAAAAATGTCTATGGTTTGACCAGGACCTCATGAACAGTAGTCGGAAACACTGACCACTAGCCCATGGGGCTGGTCTGATAGAGAATAATATGAGACAAGAAAAAATGAATGCTTGCACTGGATGCCTGAACGGTGTAATGGACAGCACATTAGCATACAAAGCTAAAGGTTTCGGGTTCAAATCCCAGTTCAAATGTTAATTTTTATTTTCAAATGAAAACTCACTATTTAGCTGAACACTAATATTTTCAATAAAAATGAAAACTAGACACAATAAACATATGATGATCTTGAAGATTTTTGGGCTGTAGGCCATGGTCGTGAGGCTTGTAGTTCCCGATGTTTCACCAGAGACTGCATCTGGTATCCTCAAGGGTTATCTTGAGACTGGCAATTCTGTCCACTGTCAGTCCTATTTATACGTCTCACCATGATGTGTTCGTAAGTTATATCTGCCTTCTGATTGGTCAGCAGTAGGGACTTCCATTGCTCCAATAAGATTGCTGTTCGATGGTCTAGTCGACTGTACTTGTAGAGGTTTGCATTCTGCATTTTTTAGAACCGGTATCCATACTTTGTTGACTTTTAATGATTCTTCTTTTTTATTGAAACTGTTTTTATGTTTGAATACTTCGATGGCTTCTCGTTGTAGACGGGTAAAATAGTGTGTGCAAGTTAGATAATATGTCTGTATTCTGGTATTGTACTATGTGGCCATCAAGTAGAGAGAGTTCTGCTACCACCGACTTATCCACTTGTTTAAGACAACTATATCTTTCATGCTCCTTAAGTCTGGTTGCGATGCTGCGTTTAGTGGTGCCTATATACACTTTTCTACAACTGCATGGTATCCTGTATATGCCTGCTGTCTCATGGGGGATGGAGATAATCCTTTATAGGTCTGAGAAGGTTCTTGATTTTCTTGGTAGGCCTGTATACTGTCTTTATGTCTTCCTTCTTTAGTAGTTTTTCCAATGCAGTCTGTTACATTCTTAATGAACGGTAAAAATGCCCTGGTTGAAGTTTTTTCTTTTGATTCCGTGCTGCTGTTGTATCGTCTGGGATGATTGGCTCAGTTGATTTCTTTCCTGGTGTATCCATTGGCTGTGAATACCGTATGGAGCTGTTGAAGTTCCGTTTTTAATAAATCCAGATGACAAAGTTTCTTGGCTCGATCTGTCAATGATTTGACGATTTCAAATTTTTGTTTAGGGTGATGATTCGAGGTTTTATGAAGATACCCCTGTCCGTGATCGTCATAGCAACTCCGGCCGTGAAAGTCTACGTCAGTACAATAAGCAAAATCTGAACTAAAACTATGAGGTTGTATTTTGGAGAACTTGCAACATTTCAAAATATTTTGAAGGAATATTTGAGTTTGTGGGCAGGAGAGTACAGTTTAGGATGTACAGTTTAGTACAGAGTACAGTTTAGTATTAGGATACGTTCATCAAACGTTAAAATGTCAGAAGAAGAGAGATCTCTTAATTCCACTGTAAGTAACTCACCTGATCTATTAAAGGTCTCTTGTATGGGTTACTCTCATTTAAAACCTCAGCCCACAATTCAGGATCTCGTCTCCGAACCAAATATCTATCAACACAAAATACAGCATCTTAAATTTATTGTAAATCTGTGAAATATCTGACAAACATGTATCAATTATATGAAACATGTCCTTGGACAATTAAATCGTTAATTAAGAGTCACTTGTTTGTTAGTTTACCACCTAACTACATTCATGGATATAACTGTTTAATTATGTTAAGATATAACACTCACCTGGCTTCAGACTTGAAAAGAGAATTCTCATTGCACACGTTGATCAGTTCTCGGTCACACTGTCCTCGCTCATAGGCCACACAAGCCAGATGTGGATCTCTCTTTTCGCAATACTTTCCAACAACTCTGCTGTCGTAGAACTGATTCTCTCTGAAAATTCAACTTTGCATTATCACATGATTTACTCTCGGTAATAAATAATAATAAGAAGAAAAACAACATAAGAAATCATAGGGCAGCTCCGTGGTGCAAGCAGTTAGACGCTCACCTCTCACCGCTGGGGTCCCAAGATCGAGTCTTGGTCACTCCATGTGGGTTTCATAGACCTTAGGTAGGTTTTTCTCCGGGTTTCTCCAATTTTCCCCTGCCACAAAATTCATTCCACCATTTCTCCATACTCATCTCATCCATTTTGTTTCATTTCATTCATCCGCCCCTGTGACGGTACATCAGGAGTAGTCGGCTGGCACCCTTGTAGTTCATAGACCTCTATAAATATAGGGGATTCATCTCATCTCATCCCTCAACCAGACCCTGAGTTGAGGAGATATATATATCCATCCATAGTAATTCTGCCCAAAGGCAGGTCGTTCACTGCAATCATAGCAGTTTACTAGGGATTTGTAGGTGTGGTAGCTTCCCGTTGCTTTCCACACCAGTGAAGGATTATGATGATGATAATGATAAGGAGGATTATGATGATGATGATGATGATAATGACGGCCATATGATTTTGGGGACCGTTGGGGCCTTAAAAGTTTTCCTGACATTTGTCTTACAGGTGAGGAAAAAACCCGCTATAAACCTCACCCAGAAGAACTGCCCCCACCGGGGATCGAACCCAAATCTGCTGCATGACAAGGCAGCTTGCTACCTCGAGACCACAGCGGTGGACTTATATATAAAATAAATTATCATTTCTGCTGCTTATAATTCCTAAATTTATACAGATTATTCATAGCTTTCTCTAGAGTTTTAAACACTGAACATAGCCTGAATTTAGTTTAAGTTTATGGACTCTCCTGGCACTAAGTTTTCATTCATCACCTATCGTATCATCAGGGTAATGTAACTCCACCTTCCAACTTAAGAAGTGGGTTATAATTCTGCCAATGCCAGGAGAGAAAACAAGAATTGTAAAGACAACCTGGAGACATTAATAAAAAAAAACTCTAATAGTTTTCACTCAACAACTGCAAAGTTAATAACCAATTAAACAAACCCACTAACATTACTGAAATTCGAGATTCATGGCTACATGGACATAAGCTTGCCATAGATGCTTACCCTGAGCAAATATTTTCACACCATTCCTGTATAATTACTTTCCTCAAATTATGGCTGTTATTCTTCTACCTCATTGTTGGTTTATCTACAAAAAGTCTGGCCAAAAGCAATCTACAAGACTTAACTGTCTCCCATAAACAAGCTGGAGCTTAACGGTTATGTAGTTTCCTTCATTGAACTTTCTTTTTAGTCTTTTTGTTCTTAACAATTTCCTAAGCACTTCATTCTCAAATCTTTTCTTCTTTCTTAAAGGAACAGATCATGTACTGCATCCACATGATAAAACTGGAAGAATCGCCTTTTTATATTAAATTAATGTTGGGAAGTAAACATTATGAGGTATAATCATTAAAATTCATTGGAGAACATTTTTGTTTAAACAAGTCACATCATAGGATTCATGCTTCCATGATACCGCAGTTTCAAACACAGTCGTGTTCATCTTCAGTCATAACTCTGACTGACAAAACTCTTCGGCCATCAACTGTTCTATTGTCGCCTCAGTGCTGCCATCTATGGTTGAAATTTATGAACTTCGAAATTAAAGTAATTTCGTTAGGGATATCAAAATTCATTGATCTATCTTAATTTTTCTGAATGTATGTTTTCTCCCAAACTGTCAAACTTTTAAAACAAGTAGAGAAGCGTTTGGAATTGAGAGTTTGGGAGAAAATATACATTCAGAAAAATAAAGATAGATCAATGAATTTTGATATCCCTAATGAAATTACTTTGATTTCGAAGTTCATAAATTCAACCATAGATGGCAGCACTGAAGATGGCGACAATAGAACAGTTGACGGCCGAAGAATTTTGTCAATCGGAGTTATGGCCGAAGATAACACGACTGTGTTTGAAACCACGGTATCATGGAAGCATGAATCCTATGATGTGAGTTGTTTAAACAAAATGCTCTCCGATGAATTTTAATCGCCTTTTTATATATTTACTAGCTAATACCCAGCATGCTTTGCTACGCCTAAACAAATTAAATACTAAAGGTATTTAAATTGTATGGTATATGCTGAGACGAACCAAACATGACAGTTCGGATTTCAGGTAAACCTCCATTTCTAATTGTCTGATTTCATTTATTTTTTGATAGTATCTACCTTGATTTATTTTACTCGGATATACTGAGTTTCATTGTGGAACATCGAAAAATGTGACCGCTAGAGCCATTTTTAAATTTTCATTTTAGGTGAACTTCTGCACCTAATGGTTTTAGGGGGTCCAGTTGTAAATCTAAACCATCGAGGGACCCAATCAGACGTACACAAAAAATTACATCAAAATTGGTCCAGCAGTTTAGGAGGAGTTCAGTGACAAATACGCATACAGAAGATAAAAATATAATTTGATTGAAAGTGTAACGAAAACAAAAAATATACACTAAATGCATTAAATATCCAATAAGAAAATTTAAATAATTATGAACTTTAAAAAGGGTAAGGTTATCTTTTACATTTATGTTCTTTGTGTTAACATGCTGTAGTAAAAGTGATAAATTGAACGTACTTGAGGAATCTCTCAGGGTTGTTATTGCTGTCAATGTAAATCTTGGCAAGGGCATTATGAGTGGCAGGTTCTACGCAGCCCTCATGAACTCTAGACTCGAGCCACGGCAGCAGCAGTTTCAAGCGATTCCTCTTTTCTACTTCCTCAACTAGCTCATCAGTTGAGAACTGTCCTCTTACCACCAAAATCAAATTCTTTATTATATCTTCCGAGCAGTCCACATCCAACAGACCACCAATCACAACTGGTAACCTCGACGGATTCACCTAAGTCAAAAACAAATTTCCTTCACAATTTCATCTACTAAATATGTACAATCATTATTTTGAAAAGAAATATTAATGCCTGATTAAGAATTGAACCTGAAACCTCTAGCATACAGAGCTAGAGGTTTCAGGTTAAAATCCTGATTCAGGCATTAATTTTTCTTTTCAAAATAACACTTTTTTATGTTTGGCTATCCAAATAAGTTAATATTTGAACTATACCTGGTCCCAATTAGTTCAGATAATCAATGTCCCACTGTAACCTCGACGGATTCACCTAAGTCAAAAACAAATTTCCTTCACAATTTCATCTACTAAATATGTACAATCATTATTTTGAAAAGAAATATTAATGCCTGATTAAGAATTGAACCTGAAACCTCTAGCATACAGAGCTAGAGGTTTCAGGTTAAAATCCTGATTCAGGCATTAATTTTTCTTTTCAAAATAACACTTTTTTATGTTTGGCTATCCAAATAAGTTAATATTTGAACTATACCTGGTCCCAATTAGTTCAGATAATCAATGTCCCACTGTATTACAATGTATCCATTGAATGCAATTAAAGTTTATTTAACTTTCACAGGGAAAGAACACTATGAGGTTTAATTTAAGAATTAAATTAATGTTCTTATTACCTCACCTCATATCCTTTTTCTTCTATACTGCAGTTTCGGACCTTATCTCCATCTTCAGTAGCCTCTGGTCGACCGGTGTTATGTCGTTTCTTGGCAGTTTTCTTCTTACTGGAAGTAAGGCTACTGAAGATGGAGATAAGCTCCGAAACTGCAGTATAGAAGAAAAAGGATATGAGGTGAGGTAATAAAAACATTAATTTAATTCTCCAATTAAAGTTACTAAAACCTGAATCTCATTATATGGAATATGTACTAATATACATCTCCCCATGTGAAAATAATAATAATAATAATAATAATAATAATAATAATAATAGCTTTATTTTACCTGGCAGAGTTAAGGCCTTAAGGCCTTGTCTACCACTCAACCAGGTTTAAAAAAAATACAAAAGAAAAGTCTTAAATCTAAATTACAATATATATATATATATATATATAAACGATTACAAGTTATGAATACAATACAATTAATATTTATAATGTATTTTGATTTACTCTAAATTTAACGAATTAAATATATAATATGTACAAAATATAATAAAAAACGAGGAAAAGATTAATGACATAGTATAAAATTAAATAAATAGAGAAAAATTAATTATTAGACAACAGGTAACTGTATAAGCGTGACTTAAAGGTGCCAAGTGTGCGGCAACCCCTGATATCTTATCTTGAGGAAGGAGATTCCAGGAACGGGCGGAGGCTACTGTGAAGGAAGTAGAATAGGAGGAAGTGCTATGAAGAGGAATTGTTAGCAGACTGCTATCTTGTGACCTAGTGTCAATATTGTGGTAGGAGGATAACTTCTCAAATCTGGACGCCAGGTAAGTAGGAATGTAGGAATTCAGAAGCTTGAAAAGTAGCGAAAGAGAGTGCAATTTACGTCTGTCAGTAAGACGGAGCCAAGAGAGGTTATTAAAGTGTTCGGAAATATGGTCATAACGGCGGATATTGAAAATGAATCGAACGCAAGCATTATGAACACGCTGCAGTCTCTGCGACAAGTCATAGTTTAGATCATTATATATAATGTCACAATAATCGAAGTGTGGTAACACAAGATTCTGCACTAGGATTTGTTTTAAAACGAAACTGGGAGAAAATTCTTTAAACGTCTAAGATAATGTAAGATGGAGAAAGTCTTTTTACATATGTGTTTCACTTGTGTTTGCCAGGTTAAATTTGCGTCTAGATGTAGTCCAAGATCTATTACTGAAGAAGAATAAGGGATAATTATATTATTTATAGTAATGTTTGGAAGTGTAGATATGTCAAAGGTTGTAAGCAGTCTTTGTTGTCCCATTAGAATTACTTGTGACTTGTTAGGATTTAGATTTAGACCGATACTTGAAGACCAGTTAAAGATGGATATGAGATCGTCATTCATTTTCATCAAGCTGTTATAGAGAGAATGAGGAGGTGAATGTAGGTAAATTTGGAGATCATCAGCGTAGAGGTGATAACGACAGTGCTTTAGTACAGTTGGCAAATCATTTATGTAGATTGAGAAAAGAAGAGGTCCGAGAACACTGCCCTGGGGGACTCCAGCCGGCACGTTACGCCAAGTCGAAGATCTAGAGTTTAATGAAACGTATTGTTGACGACCGTGCAGGTATGAGTCGAACCAGGATACAGCGCTGTCAGACAAATGTAGGTGCTTGAGCTTTATCATAAGTAAGTCGTGGTCTACTGTGTCAAAAGCTTTGCTGAAGTCAAGTAAGGTTAAAGGAGTCAATTGACGTCTGTCCACGGCTTCACGAATATCTTCGGTAATTTTTAGCAAAGCTGTGGTTGTGCTATGACCAGATCTAAAGCCGGATTGATAAGGATCAAGGAGGTGATTTTCTTGGAGATAATCAGTCATTTGCTTATGTACAATATATTCCAGGGCTTTAGATAATGTCGGAAGGATGCTAATCGGTCGGAAGTCATTACAGTTAGTAGGTGTACTTATTTTTGGTATAGGCCGAACTCTAGACTGTTTCCATACAATAGGGAAGATAGAAGTTATAAGGGAAGCATTGAAAATATGAGTCACTGTGGGTAGAATAATGTCAATGATTTTATTTAGCATTAAAATGCTGATGTTATCTGTTCCTTGCGCATTGGATTTAATCCGCTTGAGTGCTTTTTTAACGTCTATAGGCGAAATGTCGTAAAAGTAAAATTATCTCTTCCTATATGTGGGGATGGGGATAAGTCTTTAAGAATGTCTATTTTAGTCTTGTTGTCTGGAGGTGTCTTGGGTATTGAGGTAAAATGTTCATTTAAGTCATCTACAGAAATGTCTATAGAGTCAGTTGAGGGATTCAACTGTCTAAGTCCCATTGCACGGAGCTTTCGCCAAGTGTCCCGTGCACTTATTTCAGGTCCGATTATACTGTGGGCGTGTCGTAGTTTGGCATTACGTATAGTTTGTGTAGTTGTGTTTCTAAGTTGTTTGTACAGTTGCCAGTTCTCGTCATTTTTATGTCGTCTGTATGTTCGGTATGCTTTGTCTCGTTTTGACATAAGTTTCACGTATTGAATCATTCATCCAGGGAGCAGGGGAGCGGGAAAATCGTCGGGTTTTTACTGGTGCATGTCTGTCGTATAGTTGTAGTATCAGTGTATTAAATGTGTCTACTTTTTCATCAACTGATCTAAGATTCCATATTGAATACCAAGGTAGTTCTAAAGCGTCTGATTTTAGTTTAGTATCGTCTATGTTTTGTAAATTTCTGTACGTAATTAATTTAGAGCGTCTTTTAGGACATTGGAGTGAGTATTTCTACGAATACAATGTCATGAGCAGATATGCCAGGGAGCAGGAATTTGTCCATATGACAGTACTTTCTGTGGATGTGTAGTCACAATTAAGTCCAGTAGAGTGTCGGAAGTAGCAGTGTGGTGTGTGGCAGAGAGAGGAACAATGGTCATATTAAAGCTTTGGAACATATTTTTAAGTTGTATGGCTGGTGAGTCAGTCTGAAGAAGATTTGTATTAAAATCTCCTGCGACAATAACGTGTTCATAATGAGGCAATGAATCGTTCAGAGCGTTTTCTAGATCCGAAAGGTGCCCAATTTTTGGAGGTTTGTATACAATGCATAAGAGACATTTTTTTAGACTGGCTTGAATTTCTACGAATAAGAACTCGGGGCGAGCGGAATATACAGAAGGGGACTTGTGGACAATTCTTGGATTAAGCTCATTTGATATAAAGACACAAACTCCTCCACCTCTTTTATCTATTCTGTCATTTCTGAGCAGTGTATATCCGTCTAGGTGAACAAGGGACGAAGGTATGGATGGGGTGAGCCAGGGTTTCCGAAATTAAAATGGCGCTCAGTCCAAGAGATGAAAATATGGTTTCAAACTCATCAAAGTGGGACAGAATGCTTTGTGAATTTACGTGAGCGATTTTAAGTGATGATTTATCAATAGAAAATGCATTCCTAAGTAGACTGGTAGTTGTTTTTGGAGGGGATGGTAGGGGTTGAGGAATGTTGCTACCTGTGTTAAAAGCTGTCTGCACAATAAGAGGGGTGATTGCAGAAGGTGGGTGAGTCAAGGGTTGCAAATAATTCATCATTTGTCAGCTCAATGTTGCCAATAGCAGAAAGTAAAAATAAACTATGTACTGTAATAACTCTAATAAAATTAAAATAATTTAGCTAAACAAAAACTTAAAAAATGAAAATAAAACAAGTAAGTTGTCCTAAATAAAAAATAATAAACTTAAAACTTACCTAAATTAGAAATAAATTAACAATATAATTGTTAGCAAAGAAAAGACAAATAAAGTAAACATATTTTACACTCAGGTCCTATCTAGTTGATATCCGTAGAAGATCTAATTTTGCGTTTTTCGCCATTTACTTTGGCTATGACGGCACCGTCCATTGTCCATACATTTTGAATACCGTATTTTTGTATACTGTCTTGTAGCAGGCGATAGCGACACTTCGTTAGGTCCTCGCGAACAGTGACCCCACTTCCTTTCAAACTTTTTCTTGCTTAGAAAAACTTCACTGCGCTTGCGGTAACTAACAAATTTCACTATTATAGCCCGCGGTCTTTCTGCATTATTAACACCAACACGGTGACTTCTGTCAATGTCTGTCACTGATAGACCGACACCGATTTTTTTGGCCACCTCGATGGCTTTCTGGTCAGTGTCCTCTCCGGCCTCTTCTTTTACACCAAAAATTCTGAGGCATTGACGTCTCTGGTATTGTTCTAGATCGTCTAATTTATTTTCCAACACCTCAATCTTTCTGTCTTTTTCATCGAGGGTCTTTTTCAGATCCTCAATTACTTTAGTGTTGTCCTCGATGGTCTTCTGCAGTTCCGCCACTACCTGGTCCCGCAACATGGACACAAACACCTGCAGAGTGCTGGGATCCTGCAGCGCCTCTTTCACCACACGTTTCACTGCTTCCTCCGTAGAACTTGTCGAATCATTGTTTGAATTACGTGTGTTTTTACCCATGTTGTTAAATGTACACACTTTTGGCAATAACTGATATAAATTTAAACTTAAACTGACTACGAGTATACAACTTTAACTATGAAATAACGAAGGCACCTGCTGAAAAGTAACTTAAAACCTGGAGCGTAACTTGTGCGTGTTAGTAGCTAGCCGCCATGACACAATGCGCAATATATTTTGGAATAATATCAGGATCTTAAAAAATAATTGAAGTATGATATTTATTAAATAAAATTACCAATGAATAAAAAAATAAAGATTATTACCTTCTGGACGTAAATCTCAATGTATTTCTGTAAACTGTTGCGATACAAGTAAAGAACAAGATCATGCACAAAATCAAATCTGTCGCACACAATAATCAGAGGCAGCTGATCGGTAAGTTTAGCTTCTTTCAAGAAATTCTTAACACGTTCAGGATTGTAACAGTTTGATTCTCGACAAATTCTTTCCACCTCTTTTATCTGGCCGGTCTTGCAAGCTGCCTGCAAACAAATAAACCAACCATGTACCTTCATCCAATTATGTAACATGTTCAACAAATCAAAATATTGCAATCGAAACACTTGCTACAAAACAAAAACTAAAAAGTTATCTGGTATGTCGAATGAATTTAGTTCATTACTTTTGTCACGCATTTTGATTAATATACTCTAAACTTGTTTCCATGAAAAAATTAATGGTGATGAAACAAATTAATATTCGAGTCCTTGAGTATTAAAATGGGTCTTGTCCACTTTTGGTCCATTTACAAGGACATTGATAATTCAAGAGTATATTTATGCTTGTAATTATTTTTTATAGTGTTAAAAATAAATAATATATATGTTCTATGTCCTCGCTGTGGTCTTGAGGTAGCGTGCTGCCTTGTCATGCAGGGGGCCCAGGTTCGATTCCCAGTCGGAACAGGCTCCTGGGTGAGGTTTCTTTGGGGGTTTTCCTCACCTGTAAAACAAATGTCAGGAAGTCTAGGGCTCAACGGTCCTCGATAATCATCCGGCCATCATCATCATCATCATCCAAAGCATTATCATAATTTCACCAGTGTGGAAAGCAACAGGAAGCTACCACACCTACAATTCCGTAGTAAAGCTGCAAAGCATAGCATGAAAATGCTATGATTGCAGTGAAAGACCTGCCCTCGGACAGAATTACTATGGATGGATATGTTCTATGTATACAATTTATAATATATTATTTAAACCAGATTATAGAAGAAAATTTCAGTTTTCTCGAAATGTGACAATAGACATGGCCCATTTTAATACTCAAGGGCTCATTTATTGCCATATTGCAGAAATGCAACAATCAACTTATGCATAGCCATAAAGTCCTAACTAATATTACAAACCACGATTATCCAATCATATCGTTTCACATTTACAGAGAATATTTTAATAATTTTGAAATTCTTGGTAGCATAAAAAATTATAGAAGAAAGTTTAGAAATTAATATAATAAATTTGGGAATGTTTACATTATGAGGTTTAGATGTATGAGGAAAGCTTAGAAAGTTTATTTTTGCACTTTGTGAGATTTTTTTAACTTGCCTACAGCTAATTTTAAAAGTTTCTCTACACATGCAAAAATGATTTTTAAACTTGTTGCATAAATAACATATTGTCGCACTGAAGATGGCGACAATAGAATAGTTGGCGGCCGAAGAATTTCATCAGTCGGAGTTATGGCTGACGATGAACATGATTATGTTTGAAATCACGATATCATGGAAGCATGAATCCTATGAGGTGAGTTGTTTAAACAATATGTTCTCCGATGAATTTTAATTAAAACCATTAATTACACTTATTTGCCCATAGATGTTATTAATAGTATGTGGTCAACATACCAACTCAATGAGACATCCAGCAGGCAACTAAGGTATTACTAGGATGACGAGGTCGGTAATTTTGCTTAGAGACCTTTCTATTCAGACTTAAGGATCTTTTATGAGCCTGAAAATCTTCAGACTCGGGACCCACGGCTTAAAGTCCCTCCCAGAGGACTTGCTCCTTGGATTTTTCTATCCTAAAAAAAACCCATTGACCTCGGTCGCGTTTGAACCAGTGACTTTTGGGACCTAGAGGCAAGGAGCACGACCATTAGTCCATCACGGCCGACTATATGCATAGAGCCGGTGAGAACAGGAGCATTTGCACATAAACACAGATGCAATTTATTCTTGCACTGTCTGAAAGAGATCTTTGCATTTGCAGCTAGAAGACTGAACCCTGAGGCAACAGATTGCCCAATGCTGAACATGCATTCAGTCACCAAATACTGGGGAGCTACAAGGAAAGTGGTTTTATTGTCAAATAATAAGCATTAGATATATACAAATTTTATGATATGCATAACTTAAGTTCATGATTTAAATTAAAATTATTTATACCTCACCTCATATCCAGTCACCTAATTAAACCGGTGTCAAAACCTAGGTGATTTCATCTTCAGTAAATTCTGTCATCCAGATCAAATGTGGAGATTATGGCATAATTTATAAGGAAAAACAAGAAGAAATTTGAAAACCAGGGTGAAACAACATATTAGGAATCTCAAAAATGGTGAAGTCGAAAAGCCAGCAGTAGCTGCTCATGCTTGTCTGAAAACGTCTAATTGAAAGAAGGGTAATTCCATTCATCCATAATAATTCTGCCCGAGGGCAGGTCCTTCACTGCAATCATAGCATTTTCATGCTTTTGCTTGCAGCTTTACTAGGGAAATGTAGGTGGGGTAACTTCCCATTGCTTTCCATACCGGTGAAGGATGATTATGATAATGATGATGATGGTGATGATGGCCATATGATTTCGGGGACCATTTGGGCCTTAAAGTTTTCCTGACATTTGTCTTACAGGTGAGGAAAAACCCCAATAAAAACCTCACCCAGAAAAACTGCCCCGACTGGGAATCGAACCCAGGCCCGCTACATGACAAGGCAGCATGCTACCTCGAGACCACAGCGGTAGACAAGGATAATTCAATTAAACAAATAGAAAAACCAAAAGAGCTAACGGTTTGGGAAAAACCCACATTAAAAAAAAAGTAAGAAAAATCTTAATAATTAAATGAACCTCATAATGTTAAAAATTCCCAAATTTAATATATAAAGAAAAATCTTAATGTTTTTATTATTAATTTAACATTTCTCACTGAAGGATAAATTTTATTTGAAGAGAAAAGTGGGAAGTGTTAAATTAATAATAAAAACATCAATTGAAGCCCTACTGGTTTAAAAAGTAGTATTTAAATTCCCAATAAATGTCTTCTTAACTAAGAAGCCGCCATTTGCAAAGATAGAAGCAAAGGTTTCATAGCATTTGGTGCTAGGAATTACAACGTATAAAAGAGAAAAATTTGCATCTAGATTGGAACTCGCCTCAGATGGTAGAGCATTGGCCTAGAAAGCCAAAGGTCCCAGGTTTGAGTCTTGGTCTGGGCAAAAATTTTTCTCTTGAAATATAAGAAAAACCTACTGAATTTTGAAATTCCTGGGGAATTTCATTTGATTCAGAGGTTCATTGGTCCACCAACTGGTGGAGTAAGAAGCAGTTCTCCTGGATGACAGAACATTTATCAACAAAATACTGAAGATGAAACCGCCTAGGTTTTGAAACCTGTTTACTGGATATGAGATGAGGTATAAAGAATTGTAATTTATATCCTAATTTAAAACTCAGTGATTTTACCTATAATAGTTCAATGTAAAATTCATGTTTTTTATTTATCATTGCTGGTCTAGGACCAAAAGTAGGCAGGCTTATTAGATTATAGTGTAACCAAGAGAAGCACCACAGCAACCAGTAACTTTTTAGAAAGTACATGCATACAGACCTCAGATCTGGTTAATTAATTCATCAACCATGTTAGTCAGGTTAGTTCAGTTTTAATCATAGGTCTGCACATACATCCAAATTTGCAAGTAATACAGAAATCTCTTAACATGCAATTTTTTCTTGCTTTCAAGAATCATGTATATATATAAATTTTGACCATGGTCATTTTCAATGTATACTAAATAGGATCGATGAAGATTTAATTTTTTTTTCCAAAGTCTATTCATAAGAAAAATTGCAATAACTTCAATACTTCGGAATTCGCTAAAAACAATATATTTGGCAAAAAATCAAGTATAAATTCCTCATATACATAAATACAAACTGAGTGCTATTGTTACTGAGCTTGTAAGTATGATTACTGGAGTCCGGATGTTAGGCACTTAAAAAATTCATAATAGGCAGGCAAAAAGGCACTAAAACCGTTAATATAGGCACTAAAAATTCAAAATAGGCTCTTACAAAATAAATGTTTACAGTCTTACTTTAAGAATATGAACATATTTATGCTATCAATAACATGCGAAGATGTCAAGAGATGCTTTTGGAATTTATTTTGCCTTTTTACAAAGAACAGACTTATGTTTTGCAGAGTGTACATGCTGCAAAATGTGGCACTTTGCAGAACTATATTAAATATTCCCACACCAAATTCTTTCACAGAATTGGTCAGTTTGTCTTTTACTGTTGTATGCTCTTTAGGCATAGTAAAATAAACTGTTCTAAAGATAAAAAAAAATAAGCCACCTACACTTGTCGCACCACTTTGTCTTTGAAGCATCTGTCTGTGAACGAGGACTACAGACTGAATTCAGTGTTACCAACATCAAAAATAAGATTGCCAGTCACTTAAAGGTTTCAACACCAGATGTGAGACAAAAAGAAAGCTTGAGCCATCTACCCTCTTCGTCACTCAGCAATGTTTGTATTGAAAAGAAGCAAAGCTGTACTATAGAACTTTCTCCAAGCCTTAGAGCCAGATCATAATACAATGGGACATGGCTTAGGGCTATTTCGCTTAACAGGAATGCAATATTTGCCTAACAATATACAGTATTTGCACTCATTGAGGGGAAAACCATCTACCTGCTAGGTCACTGGCTTATTGCCACCCTTATCCTAAAATATTCTAAGAGAATTTATAAAAAGAACACTTGAAAATTTCTATGAAATGATGTGTGCCATGAAGTTTGTCCATTTAAATTGATTTGATTGAAATACAAAGTTAATTTCGAGAAAAAAATGGCAAATAGGCATTTATAGGCATTATCAGCTGAAATAGGCATTTATAGACAAAATGAACTTCATGAAAAACAATTCTAGGGTCGTTGGTATGAATTTATATGAAGTCACTTTTACAATATCTATAATAAATAACTATAGGCATTTTCCCTAACATCCGGTCTCTAATGATTACTGTGTACTCCAGTATCTTTTTGAGAATTACATTCCCTTCGCTAACACTCGGGCAAAATTGAATCACTGAGTTGAAAAGGGAAGAAATTCCACTGCCTGAGCTATAAAATGCGTATATAGCACAGAAGTTATGAATTCTTGTTATATTTGCATTCCGTGTAAGTAGAGGATCAATGTTGCAATTGATCAAAAATTTATCAGAGCAAGCTGTAAGAAATTATGTAGTTTTTTTAAGGTTTTCTCAAAAGTAGAGTACTTGGAGTTTCTTCGTTTTTCTACTCAGCGATTCAATTATTTCTATCTGGCAAGTTCACCTTACCTCCTTCATAGAATAAATAACCATTACCCTTGATTTAATAAATGTTACATTACAAATGCCTAGTCATAACTATGTATGTGAATTATACCAACTGTACCTGAATATACTTGAAATGCACTTCTTGGTCCTGGCTGAAGTTCACAATTGAACCCAAGAAATAGAAGAGGCCTTCGTAACTCTTGAAAGATTCAAAAGATCAATGAGGGCTTTTGTAGTGAGTTGTTCATGGTATTTGGTAGCGATCTGAAAATAATAACATGTAATAATAATCATTAATATTTAAAGAAAGTGACACAATAAAGCAGGATTTTAATATCATAATAAGTATGGAAGTTAAAGTTAATAATTTTATACTTTAAAATTCTTTTAATATTTAAATATAAATTAAATAAAGAAAAACATCTAAATAATTCATTGTTGAATAAAAATGTCTCAGTAACAATTAAAGAAATTGTATTACATAATAGTCTTTCTAAACAATGCTTTTAAATATTGTTTATTTTTTATTATTTCACTCACCTCATATATGAGGTGAGTGAAATAATAAAAAATAAACAATATTAAAGAACCTCATAGTGTTATTTCCTATCTACATAACTTAATGCTTTTAAAATTGTTTTAATTCATTGTTGTCAGAATTATAAAGCTGTCTGTTATAACTGTAATAAGAACACCTGCTTAACTTCATATTTTTAAATAAAAGTAAACTAAACTCTGAATTATAAAGCTGTCTGTTATAACTGTAATAAAAACACCTGCTTAACTTCATATTTTTAAATAAAAGTAAACTAAACTCTGATTGGATGTTAAAACAATTAACTTTTTGATTTAACAAATCAAATTTAAACATTATATTAACCAATAGAATTTAAATATAACATCATGTGATGTAATAATGTTCTTTAAAATTATAACAGAATTACACTAGTCAGTCAGCATACAACTTTCATCAAGGATAGAAGCAATAACAGCTCTCCTGATAAAATGTGATATTTAATACAAGAAGAATAGTTGACTCAAGAAAAGAAAATAATTTAAATTTAATTGACGGTGAAGAATAATACCACCTATATTTACTTGATTTGCTGGGAAATTAAATTGTAAATAAATTTATAATTATTTGTACAAGAAACAGTTTTCAGCGATTGTGAAGTGTTTTCCTATCCAGTGTACCAACTTCCGACCCTAAGAATAGAATCCAACTCTACTGAAAATTAAACCCAACCTGAACTAGTAATTCTTCTTTGGGACACCAATCCTTCAAAATGTTACTACGACATCGGGCATGAAGAGAGTTAGCTGCTTCAAAACATCGCCACAACATGGGAAAAGAATTACTTCTTCAACTATGAGGTTTATTTTAATTATTATGAGTTAGATTTTTTTGTTTCTCACCTCCTGGTGAGTGGAAGAGAAGGCCACTTGGCCTTAAACTCCACGGCTAAATAAATCTATAAGAATTAAATAAATTGTGATTATTTCTTACCTCATACTTCTATGTTCCTTTAAACACAGCACTGCAGTAGATAATTATCAACAAAAGAAAAAATTGACAATCGTGAAAACAGCTGACCATGGTGACAAGAGTCGCCGATACTGCAGTGCTGTGTTTAAAGGAACATAGAAGTATTAGGTAAGAAATAATCACGATTTATTTAATTCTTATGAATTGAACCTCATAATATTAAAAATTCCCAAATTTAATATATAAATAAATCTATTCTATTCATTAATTGATTCTATTCATATTTGTAACTACAAATATAAGGTGAGTCACAAAAATCTAATTCATAATATCATCATCATCATCCATGCAAGTATTAGGCCATGTGGCCAGTTACGATCTCAAAAGAGGTGTTTTCCATCCAGCACTTTTTCGGACATCCCAGCATTGGGGGCAGTAATGAAGCATGACTTTTGGAATTCTATGAGATGGCATTCGTAGAAGATCGGCATTCCAGTTGTTCTGGTAGTTTTGTATATGGTGAAGAATGGGTTCTACATCCAACTCTTCCGCAATTTCCTCATTTCTTTTATGCTCCCACTTTGTATAGCCTGTGTACGGCACATAAATCGCATCTCATTTGCTGTTATTCGGCTTTCATCTCTTCTTCGTATTGTCCATGCTTCACTACCACATCTTAATACTGGTCTTGCGAGAACCTTGTAATGCCGTAATCTTGTGTTCTTCTGTACTAAAGATGGTTTCATTATACTGTTAATTATCCCTGTTGTGAAATTTGTTATTTTCGTTGATATATCAGCTTCATCTTGAAAAATGTTAAATTATAACCCAAATAATTAAATTAATTTACTCATTCTAAAATTTCATCATCCAAAACCAAGCTAATTCATAATAATTAAAACAAATTAGTGTAAGATTTACAATTTTAATTAAAATTCCTTATACTTCACCTCATATCCAGTCTTCTAATTATAGGTATAAAGAATCTTAATTTAAATCTTAAATTAAACCTCATAGTGACTTTTCCTATAAAAGTTCAATCAGAACAGGTTAGCAATTGGTATTTTGAGGTAAGATTTTTAAAAATGGATAGCAGAGGATCTAGACCACTAATCGTTCACTAAACATTTGTGGATTCCACATTAATTGAACATTTTTTAGACCCACCTGGACACAAATTTGCAGATTTTGCCTAATATTAGCTGTAAGCATAGCTTTCAGGCACTCTAAAGAATCTTCTACGGACAGAGTTCCAAAATATCCAACCAGCCACTCGGGATTCAACAGATGTGTGTGGACGACTGCTCGCTTTATATCATATAGATCTGGAAAAAAAAAAAAAAATCAGCTCTTAAATTCCAAAATTTTGCATTTGATAATTGAAAATATATTTTATCAACCATTGCTTAGTAAATAAACTAGAGAACTTTTAATAAATGAGTTGGAGAAAAGTTTTAACATCTCACCTCACAAATTAACGACAAAATTTCAACAGTTGGAATTTGACTGAAGATGGAATACTATACTTTTGAAACTGGTATCATGAAGACATGCAACTTTGTGAGGTGAGATGTTAAAACATTTTCTCCAACTCATTTATTAATATAAATACCTCATGGTGTTTCCTCCCACTGTAAATTTAATTAAATAGAGAACTTTTTCTTCATAAATTGACATTAAGAAGCTAAAGCTATTACAATGATCAAAATAAGTAAATGTATGCAACTAAACTACTGTAATGTGCCATTTAAAAAAATTATATTTTGATGCTATCTGTTCAACTGGTTCATGAAGTAAGTGTATGCACACTTTTAGCACCAAATCTTTAAATATAGCCTTATTAATAAAGAAAAATGTAAATGCCATCAGTCCTATAAAAGATTTGTTTTGCAAACTGCTATGAAAACAGATCTTCATAAATGCTAATCTAAATTTTGCATTATATTATTTTTGGTCTAGACATCTTACCTCAATATTAATGTTGATTTGTTCTTGGACATGTTTCAAAACAATTCAGTCTGGGAAAGCTGACGATAAAACAGAATTGTTTTGAAACATGTCCAAGAACAAATCAACATTAATATTGAGGTAAGATGTCCAGACCAAAAATAATATAATTAAAATAACCTCAAAATATAACTTCCTAAAATTAAATATTAAATTTTGCATCTTGCACCTAAGCACCATATGTTTCCACTTTTAGACTGTTGATGCATAACTGTCAAACAAGGAAAATAACTTGCAACATCCAGTATTATTAGTTCGGCACTATAATAAATAGTGTAGATTGATCATATTTGAAGAGAAAATTAAAATTATACGTTCAGACTGGGACTTGAACCCACAATCTTTGGCTTTCTAGGCCAATACTTTACCAACTGAACTATCTGAGCAAGTTCCATTCTAAATGCAAATTTTCCTCTTATATAAGCTGTTAATTCTTATATATACGCTTATATGCACTTCTTAATAAAGAAGCTGCCATTTGCAAGATAGGTTGTTTCATAGCATTTGGTGCGCAGGAATTAACAGCATATATAAGTGAAAAATTTGCATTTAGATTGGAACTTGCTCAGGTAGCTCAGTCGGTAGAGTATTGGTCTAGAAAGACCAAGGTCTTGGGTTCAAGCCCCAGTCTGAATGTATAATTTTTCTCTTCCAATATGATTTAGCCATCATTGAAATGTATGAAATGAATAAAAAAAACAGTGAAGATTGACAAACTTTGAAGTATTTTTCTCAAAATTTACATAAAGGCACATGGCCAATTGATATATATCACAGTCCAATTAAGGTAACCATGGGCTAATAAATTTTCACAGAATGTCAAGACCATAAAGAAATATTGAATTATCAGATAGACCAGTACCTGTATAATGCTCTAGAGCTCTCTGAAGTAGACCTGCCTTCTCGCAGAGTTGAGCAATGTGGGCCCGGTCGTAATGTGTAAACATCTGGTTACCAAGAATAGCATCAGCTACTTGTGGTGCAGACATCAAATTCATTTCAAGTAACCTCGTCTGTAATGGACCTTCTGCTGGACGGTTATTTTTCAAGGCATCCAATAAGAATGCAGTACATTGCTGTACCATATTCTGTTCCATGAATATGTCAACAATCTATAACAAACAAACAAACAAACCAGTAGCTTCTATCTACCTCATCTCCTATTGCACAAATCACATTGCATCAACCAGAATAGCCATTCAGCATTCCATCTCTCTTTTCTTTCTATAAAAATTACCAAATTCAGCACACATTAAATAACTTTTCTCAGATAAATAGCACCCAAACCTTGAAATTCATAGTTTATCTTCCCTACTGTGAATTATAAAATTTTGTGAATTTTTGTAACAAATGTCTTTTGATGTCTGATGAAATATATGACATGTACCAAAAGTACTATTTCGGTATGTTTCATCTATGTACTGTTATCCTCCCTCTTCGATGAGATTTATGAACTGTGCCAATTTCCTTTCTCTTTGTGTTTACTCCCACTCATCTTCCTACCCCTTCCCTCTGCTCTGTTTGTAGTGTGCAACTTCCCCTCTTCCTCGGAACACTCAAATATGTGAAGCAAGTGGTAAACAAGGTAATTCATTCTTCATTCATTGAGTTTATTCTGTTATCGTCTGGAGGACGTCAGCTCGAGAGCTGTGTAGTTTTGTGTTTGGTCTGGTAAGCCAGGGTAGGGTATCTGGAGGTATGGACCCTAACCCTTGGCTGGACTAAAAAGATATGCACGAGTGCTTGTGAGAGTAAAGATTGTCATTTTTATTATTATTTCTGTTTTCTTTAAAGCTTGTAGTGATCAAGAATAATTTATGTTTAAACATCTTTTCATATTTCAACTTCAGACAAATATTGGAATATTAAATTCTATTTTAAGTAAACAAGAATGTTTAATTCCTGTGCACTTGTTAGCTATGCTACTGCTGTCTTATATTTTTCCTGTCTACAAGCTTTTTCAAGGTTATATTAGCTCCCCTCTCCCTTCTAGCTTTCATGGTTGTAAATAATATACTGAGTTTAAATACGAATCATATAAATTACTACAGTGTGTTTAAGGAATTCTTGTTAATAATTAATATATGTTATTAAATCTACACAGGAAAGATGAATCAATTTTTGCCTCTGATGGGCCCGGTCCAAGAACAATAGATAGCACTGATATTAATGATCTGGACGCTACTATGAGGATAGCTAAATATATTAGTAGATTCTCTAGGCCAGTAAAGATAATGGACTCTTCTGGATGCAGGGACTAGTAGAAGGGTCAGGCAGACCGTGCAGACATTTAATACAAATAAAGAGAAAAATTTCTATGTCTTTATTATTAATTTAATACTTGTAACAGGCAACTAAGGTATTAGTAGGATGTTTACGTCGGTAAATTTTGTTTAGAGGCCTCTTTATTCAAGCTTAAGGATCTTTTACGAGCCTGAAAATCTTCAGACTCGGGACCCACGGCTTAAAGTCCCTCCTGGCATACTTGCTCCTGGCAGTTAATATATTACATCAACACACATTAAACACTCCAAATGCTTAACACAAATACCAATATAATTTTTATTAGTATTTTGCGCAGAGAGTAAATGTAATCATTTCTTGTCCAAAAGTTCACTTTTTAACACTAGAACAATGCAAAAGAAAAAGCTGAAACACTGGTTAATTGGAAGCAAACAATGAAAACATACATAGGTCACTCCATCATAAGATAACCATACTTCGAACTTTGATAGGAATAAATCACTCCATCCATCCATAGTAATTCTGCCCAAGGGCAGGTCTTTCACTGCAATCATAGCATTTTCATGCTATGCTTTGCAGCTTTACTAGGGAATTGTAGGTGTGGTAGCTTCCCATTGCTTTCCACACCAGTGAAGGAGGATGATGATGATTGCCATATGATTTCGGGGACTGTTTGGGACTTAAAGTTTTCCCGACATTTGTCTTACAGGTGAAGAAAAACCCCAATAAAAACCTCACCCAGGAAAACTGTCCCGATCAGGGATCGAACCCAGGCCCGCTGCATGACAAGGCAGCACACTACCTTGAAACCACAGCGGTGGACAATATATCACTATGAGGTTTAATTTAAGATAAATTAAAATGTTTCATACCTCTCCTCATAACCAATCTTCTAAGTATATCGCAATTTCAATGCCTTGGCGGCTTCATCTTCAGGACTGATGGTATGTCGATTGGAAGAACTACTTCTTCTTCCCTCTGTTGTGGACTGATGAACATCCAGATTAAGTTAGAATCTGCGGGAATTTCAAAGTTTGTAAGTTCTTCTATCTAGTTTTTCTGAATGTGGATTTTTTACCAAACCGTGAGTTCTTTTTGCTTTTTAAAACTTATGAACTTTGAAATTCTTGCAGATTCTGACTTAATCCATATGTTCATCGGTTCACCAACAGAGGGAAGAAGTAGTAGTTCTTCTGATCGACATAACATCAGTCATCAAGATAGTACTGAAGATGAGGCCACCAAGGCTTTGAAATCACGATATACTTAGAAGAATGGTTATGAAGAGAGGTCTGAAACATCTTAATTTATCTTTAACCATATTTTACCTATTAAAAATTAGTTGAGTCTTATTAAGTTATGTAGGTAGGAAATAACACTATGAGGTTTATTTTAATATATGTTCAGTTGTTTTTGACTCACCTCATACTTCTTAACTCCCTTGCAGACTCGAGTTTCTTCACTGCATTAGTGACATTCTCAATGCTGTATCACATTCACAACTGACGTCCAATGGCCACAACAGACTGTAGGAGAGGAGGCCGTTGGACGTCACTTGTGAACATGACACAGCATTGAGAATGTCACAAATGCAGTGAAGAAACTCCAAGTCTGTAAGGGAGTTAAGAAGTAGGAGGTGAGTCAAAAACAACTCTACATAAATTAGTTGAGTCTGTTTTCATCTTATCTCATAGTAGTTGAGTTCTTTTAGGACATGTTTCGAAACAAATTTTCTGTTTTATCTTTAAGCTTGTCCAGATTTCTTTCAATTTCAAGTTACCTGCATCAAAACACCAATCATGTGGTATATAAGCAATCTGCAGCAATCTACACATCACCAAGAGTAATATATATATATATATATATATATATATATTAGGATGTAGCACGATTGGACACCACCAGCTGGGAGCAGAAACGTCAATCATAAAGTAAGATCTAATGCACTGTATGTTTTCTCATCTGGACATGTTTCCAAAACCATCATCTGCCTCTGAGTCAGGAATGATCTTCGAAACATGTCCAGTTGAGAAAATAAAATAATGGTGGGAATCTGTATATTTCCACTTCAATCTCTTGATAATATTATTTCCTACAATTACTGTAAAATTCAATCAATTAATGTGTAACTATATTAAATACATGATGCCATATGCTGCAGGCGACATGACAAAATATATGTAAAGTATAACATTTGTTACAATGGAATGATCCATATATATATAGAATGAAGGTATAATTATAAGAAAAAATACTACATCCATGCTTCATGGCATCTGTTGGAATAGGTTCATTTGAACAAGTTAGTACTAATTAAATGTTTAAAAGTTAAAATGTGATCAGCCTCATGGACTAGAGGTCAGTGTTCCTGACAACAGTTCAGGAGGTCCCCAGGTTTGATTCCTGGTCAGACCATAGGATTTTTTCTTAAAGGGAATTATTCCTGTGGTTGCCCATGGTCTGGAATTTAGGTTAAGGACTCTCCTGGCAATTCATTATCATTTATTGCCTAAGGAATGGATTACAATTCCACCAATGATAGGGGAAAAATTAAAAAATGTCATAAAAGACGACTGAGTTTTGGTCTAATCTCGACACTTGTAATAATGGCTGAAGATGGGAGGGATTCCTCTTGAAAACTGCAGTTTCCGTGCTTGAAGAACATGAAGTATGAGCTGAGATACGACTCATTTTAATAATTAATTATTAATTCTTAAAGTCATCCTCCACATCACATTCTTGTCTTCCTTTGACTACCTGATTTACTACTGAAGAATTTTCTAACTATTCTATTCTCCATCCTAAATGTATGTCCCAACCAGGAAATTATCTTGCTTTTAATACCTGCTATGTGGTTTACTGCACAATTCTTAAACTTTTTTATTTAATCTTATTCTCCAAACATTGTTTTAATTTAGGTAGAATATTTTTATCACTCACATCATATTGTTGTTCTTTTTTACTATAAACTAGTTTCGGAACATAGTTTCTGTTCCATCCTCAGTATCATCACGACCGTTGTTCTGTCGTCTTGAAGAGCTGTCCTTCTCTCCTTCCATTGGCTTACTGGAAAAACCTCGAAACCAGGTCATTCTCACAGGGAATTTCGAAGTTCATCAATTTCTTCTTTTTGCTCTTTTGAATGTAGATCTTTCCCCAAACAGTAAGTTATTTTGGTTTTTCTAATAATTTAGCTTCTTTCTCGATAAAATGTTTTTCAGACCATGCATGGGCAGCCACTGCAGATCTTTCTACTTCCCCTTTCTTGACATTCCTGAGATGTTCTTTCACTCTAGTTTTCAAATTTCTCTTAGTTTTTCCTATGTAGAATTTCTCATTTAATCTGATAAATCCCCAATTTGTTTTCTTCTTTTATTTTTATTAGGTCTAATCAATCTACTGATGCTGTTGACATTTTTGGGTGCTAAACCTTATGTTGAAATCTTTAAAAAAATTTTGAAACTTGTGGTGTTTTAATGGATGATATGTAAATTTTCTGAATTTTACATTTTCTTCTTTTACTTTTAGAAGAGTGCTTTGATTAATAAATTTTTGTCTTTTGAACTTGTTTATTTTTTTGAGTATCATTCTTTCTGCAAAACCATTTTTCGTGCCTACATTGATTGTGTGATTTCTTGTTTCTTTTTCATAATTTTCTTTGTTTATGGGTATGTTCACTAATCTGTGTGTCAAACTATTAAAAACTGCTTCTTTGTGAGCTATGTGATTGAAACCTGAAGCTTTCCAAATGAATATACCTCATAGTATGAATTCCTAAAATAAGTAATTATTTTCATTAGCTGGGCCAAAGTTCTAACAATTTTTCATGTTGTGATGATATATAATTTCTAGAATTACCTGCTAATGAAAACATACTTCTTCTTCTTCCTTCCAAGTATTAGGCCAAGGCCTGTTACGATCCTATAGAAAATTTTCCCTCCAGCATTTCATGGGACGGCCCAGTGATCTTCGTTCTCTTGGTATATAATTATAAACAGCTTTGGGGATCCGATTTGAACTCATTCTTTCAAGATGGTGTTTCCAATTTAGTTGGTACTGTTTAATATATTCCAAAATTGGCATAGTCTTCAATTCTTTTAAGATATCGGTGTCCCTTTTCCGATCCCATCTGGTGTAACCCGCTGTTCTGCGCATGAATCTCATTTCACAAGCCGTTATTCTGCTTTCATGTTGTCTTTTTAGTGTCCATGCTTCACTACCATAGGTCAACACTGGTCTAGCCAAGGTGTTATATAAACGTAATCTGGTGTTTTTTTTGTACAAGGGATGATTTCATAACTTGATTAATAATTCCTAAACTTTTATTATAACTAGTAATTTTTTCAGGGATATCTTTTTCATCCCAGATAGAGAGATAATATCCAAGATATTTAAATTGATTAGATCTCTCTAAAATTTTATTCTGGAGACAGATTTTACTTTGTATGGGGTCCTTCCCATGAAAAATGAAAACATACAAATTCAGAAACAAATCAGCTATGGCATACACTATTTAGATAAAGTGCACAATGGTGTTAGAGGTAAATCTGGTTGAAAAAGCGAGCAATCTCATACTAAGGTTATCAGCACAGCCAGTCAGTGTGTGAACAGCCGTAAGAAAGGTTATAATCATTGATGCTAGCTCTACACACAGTGCACAAACAATATCTTTGGTTACAAACCTGGTTAATATCAGCAAGTGGTTCGTCGTCCTGCACCAACATCTGTGCAAATGCAACTCCCTGATCAGCATTCACTCTCATCACATTACGCAGCAGGAACACGTAGTCTGGTGTGTACCCAACCTTCTTAGCATATAACACTATCTTCTGGAACTGACCCGTCTCGGCAAAACACTGGATCACCTGTCACATTACGCAAATATACATTATGTCATTTTATATCCAACAATATGCAAAATATATGGAAAGATAGAACTATTGTCTGTCCACCCTAAGAAACACACTTTGACATATAACTACCGAATGTATTACTCCATGCAGCAAGTGTATAAGTTAAATTTTTCTCTTCAAATTTAATTTATCTTTCATTGAGAAATGTTAAATTAATAATAAAAACATCATTAGAGGCCTTACTGGCTTTTAAAGTAATGTTAAATTTCCAATAAATGTCTTCTTAACTAAGAAGCCGCCATTTGCAAAGATAGAAACAATGGTTTCAAAAGCATTTGGCGATAGGGAATTACAACGTATATAAGAGAAAAATTTGCGTCTAGATCGTAACTCGCCTCGGTAGCTCAGTTGGTAGAGCACTTGGCCCGGAAAGCCAAGGGTCCCGGGTTCGAGTCCCGGTCTAGGCGAAAATTTTTCTCTTCAAATTTAATTTATCTTTCATTGAGAAATGTTAAATTAATAATAAAAACATCATTAGAGGCCTTACTGGCTTTTAAAGTAATGTTAAATTTCCAATAAATGTCTTCTTAACTAAGAATCCGCCATTTGCAAAGATAGAAACAATGGTTTCAAAAGCATTTGGCGATAGGGAATTACAACGTATATAAGAGAAAAATTTGCGTCTAGATCGTAACTCGCCTCGGTAGCTCAGTTGGTAGAGCACTTGGCCCGGAAAGCCAAGGGTCCCGGGTTCGAGTCCCGGTCTAGGCGAAAATTTTTCTCTTCAAATTTAATTTATCTTTCATTGAGAAATGTTAAATTAATAATAAAAACATCATTAGAGGCCTTACTGGCTTTTAAAGTAATGTTAAATTTCCAATAAATGTCTTCTTAACTAAGAAGCCGCCATTTGCAAAGATAGAAACAATGGTTTCAAAAGCATTTGGCGATAGGGAATTACAACGAATATAAGAGAAAAATTTGCGTCTAGATCGTAACTCGCCTCGGTAGCTCAGTTGGTAGAGCACTTGGCCCGGAAAGCCAAGGGTCCCGGGTTCGAGTCCCGGTCTAGGTGAAAAAAAAAAAAAATTTTCTCTTCAAATTTAATTTATCTTTCATTGAGAAATGTTAAATTAATAATAAAAACATCATTAGAGGCCTTACTGGCTTTTAAAGTAATGTTAAATTTCCAATAAATGTCTTCTTAACTAAGAAGCCGCCATTTGCAAAGATAGAAACAATGGTTTCAAAAGCATTTGGCGATAGGGAATTACAACGTATATAAGAGAAAAATTTGCGTCTAGATCGTAACTCGCCTCGGTAGCTCAGTTGGTAGAGCACTTGGCCCGGAAAGCCAAGGGTCCCGGGTTCGAGTCCCGGTCTAGGCGAAAATTTTTCTCTTCAAATTTAATTTATCTTTCATTGAGAAATGTTAAATTAATAATAAAAAAAAAAAACATCAAACATCAAGTGTATAAGTACTTGCGACTTCAGTTACAAGCCAGTAAATTAATGCACAACAATTGTTTTAATTTATACTGTTGCAGGTTGTTTTAACACACACAATGGCATATCTAAAACTAATTAAATTGTTGATGTAAATCAATAGTAAAGAGAAAAATGTTTGCCTCAACCGGGAATCAAACCCCAAACCTTTAGCTTTCCGTGCTAATGTCTGTCCACTGAGCTAATCCAGGCTTCATTCCCATCCAAGCAGAAATCCTTCCTTTACCTTACTCTACTGGTCCCACATTCAATTGCAATGAATCATCATTCATAAATACAAATAATTGTATTAAATTAATGTTGGGAAGTAAACATTATGAGGTATAATCATTAAAATTCGGAGTTATGGCTGAAGATGAACATGACTATGTTTGAAATCGCGATATCATGGAAGCATGAATCCTATGTTGAGTTGTTTAAACACATATGTTCTCCGATGAATTTTAACAAATAATTGTGTTCATTAATTTACTTATTTCTATCATAGTAATAGCTTTAGCTTCTCAATATTAATTTAATAAATTGTTATTACATAAATTGATTCAAATCAAACATTTGAATTAAAATAACTGTACTTACAGTAAAATTTATGCACCTTATAACGAACTACAGACTTCACAAGATCGTCCACCCTCCTAAAACAGGTTTAGGACTTTTCCTCTTCTTGTTGGGCATTTTGATATTACTGGTTTCTTTTAATTACTTGCAAATATGTACACTACTCTCTGACACATCAGTATATTCTACAGTTAATTTAACTATATCGTTCACTATAGTGCCAGGATTATTGCCCCATAAACTTACTAATTACGTTTAACACTTTTTTTTATCACTCTTAAACAATCTCCCTTTAGGGTGCTTTTTATAATTTTGATTATGTCCACCGCTGCGGTCTTGGGGTAGCATGCTGCCTTGTCAAGCAGCGGGCCCAGATTCGATCCCCGGTCGGGACAGTTTTTCTGGGTGAGGTTTTAATCGGGGTTTTTCCTCACCT
Source organism: Diploptera punctata (assembly GCA_030220185.1). Lineage (NCBI taxonomy): Eukaryota > Metazoa > Arthropoda > Insecta > Blattodea > Blaberidae > Diploptera > Diploptera punctata. Next base: position 458,712 of record JASPKZ010005296.1, read on the forward strand.
GTAAGACAAATGTCAGGAAAACTTTAAGGCCTGAACAGTCCCCGAAATCATATGGCCATCGCAATCATCATCATTCATATTCATATTCATCTTAGGTTAAGCTTAGGATTAGGGACTCTCCTGGCGCACCATTATCATTATCATCACCCATCATATCATCAGGGCAACGTAACCCCGCCTTCCAGGCGCCCCAACCTCAGAAGTGGGTTACAAGTACCCCATGCCAGGAGAGAAACCAGGAATGTCGAAAGACAAACCTGGGGCATTTGGAAAAAATTTGATTACACATTTTGTCATCAAGTTACCATAAACTATACAATAGTCACCATATCTGTAGAATATTATTGATTTAACATTTATCACTGAAAGATAAATTATATCTGAAGAGAAAAATTTAAAAGATAAATATAAGAGAAAAATTTGCATCTAGATCGCAACTCGCCTCGGTAGCTCAGTTGGTAGAGCATTTGACCCGGCAAGCCAAAGGTCCCTGGTTCGTCTCGGTCTAGGCGAACATTTTTCTCTTCAAATATAATTTAATTTACTCTCAAGAATTTATCAGTTTCAAGCAAATGCAAATTTTTAGTTAGTCTCCGACCTTCGAAGAAACATGTAGGTGTGTACTGTATTCTGATTCTTCTTCTTCTTCCTTCCAAGTATTAGGCCAAGGCCTGTTACGATCCTATAGAAAATTTCTGGGAAATTCTCGTATAAGACTTGAAAGCATAATAATAGTCCCTTCGATTGGTTGCTGGCCAAAGGAAGGCCAGTATTCTGATTAATTATAGTTAATATAAATAGCTTCGAATACATAATTATATTAATTGAATACATTATCTATTTTTTTCACTTCTGCTGAACTGAGCTTGGGCCACGAACGAATTGCAGTAACTGCAGCAGTCACATGCTTCAGGGATTTCCCGTCCATTGTTTTCCTCAAGTGTGTTTCATAGGCTGGACAGACTATAGGTGGAGCAATTATGTAAAAAGAAAGATGAAAATAAATTCAACAGGGGGTTGATAGAATTATTTTAGAAATTATAGAATTGAGTAATTGCCCTGAAAAGAGATCTTACCCACAAAAATTCAAAAGTTGGATTTTCAGAGCATTAGTGATCTATCCCGAGAATATCACCAAAATTCCATGAAAAAATGTTTTCCCCCATTGGGACTCAAACCAGCACAAGTCCTGTAGTTCTGCACAAAGACAAGATGTTAAACTGCTTGGATAAGATGCGAGAAAGATGTATATTATGGTGAATTTTTATAGGAATAAATCACTATGAGGTTTAATATAAGATCAATTAAAAAAATGAGAGAATTGAAAATGAAAACAAATCAGGAATTTATCAGATCAAATGCAGGGATTGTGACAAAATTTATATTGGAAAAACGAAAAGAAATTTGAAAACAAGGGTGAAAGAACATCTTAGAAACATCAAAAATAGAGAAGTGGAAAAGTCAGCAGTAGCTGCTCATGCTTGGTCCGAAAAGCATTTAATTGAATCAAAAGCCAGTCTAATTAAACAAATAGACAAACAAAAGGAACTCACAGTTTGGGAAAAGATCCACATTCAGAAAAAAACAAAGGAAAACTTATGACCTTTGAAATTCATGCAAAATTTTGACCTGATCCAGAGGTTCATCAATCCACCAACAGAGGGAAGAAGAAGAGTTTCTTCCGATCGATATAACATCAGTTGCCAAAATTGTATTGAAGATGAGACTGTTATGGTCTTGAAATCGCGATCTGCTTAGAAGATTTATATGAGGAGAGGTAAGAAACATTTAATTTCATCATAAATTAAAATGTTTCAATATCTCTCCTCATAACAGTCTTCTAAGTATATTACGATTTCAAAGCCTTGGTGGCTTCATCTTGACGACTGATGTTATGTCAATCAGAAGAACTGGTTATGAAGAGCGGTATGAAACATTTTAATTTATCTTGTATGCTATGGATTTATTAACTTGATCACAGACTTACCTTATTAGGAACATTGGCTCTGAGATAAACTGACAGAGCAAGAGTAGGGTCTGCCTGCTTCACAAGGTCACCAAGTTCCTCAGAACATTCCAGTTTATCTTCCTTGAGCCACTTCTCAAGCAGCTGTTTCCTGCCTTGTTGCAGCACAGGTCTGCATAATTCCAGCGACTCGTATTTGTTCAATTGTCCCTGCAAATTTAAATACAATTTTATTTGTATATTTTTGAAAAACATGAAATATGAGGTAAGATGTTAAAATGACTCATTAATTTAACAATTTTATTTATTCATTCATGTAATTATATTTGAAAATTTAAAAAATCCATCATTTTTAAAAGAAAAATTGCTTAAAATATTCACTCCTTTTAAAAGTTTTAGGACATCACTTTTCAAATTATTGTTTATATATTTCAAAATAAATCTACCAATTAAAAAAGTAGTCATTTCATCCATTCTTCATTACAAGTAACCAGCTGTAATTGACGACAAAGTCCTTTGCATAGTTATAATTAGAGATCGGATGTTAGGGAAAATGCCTACAGTTATTTATTATAGATATTGTAAAAGTGACTTCATGTAAGTTCATACCGACGACCCAAGAGTTGTTTTCATTGAGGTTTATTTTGCCTATAAATGCCTATTTCAGCTTACAATGCCTATTTTCCATTTTTTTCTCGAAATCAACTAAGTATATCAATGAAATTAATTGAAATGGACAAACTTCAAGACACATTACATTGCATAGAAATTTTCAAGTGTTCTTTTTATATATTCTGTTAAAATATTTTAGGATAAGGGTGGCAATAAGCCAATAATCTAGCAGGGAGATGGTATCCCCTCTCAATGCACTCTGGCTCTAAGGCTTGATGTTGGTAACACTGAATTCAGTCAGAAGTCCTCATTCACAGACAGGTGCTTCAAAGACAACGTGGTGCGACAAGTGTATGTGGCTTACTTTTTTTACCTTTAGAACAGTAGTTTTACAATGCCTAAAGAACAGACAACAATAAAAGACAAACTGACCAATTTCGTGAAATAATTTGTTGCGGAAATATTCTCAAGTGACAGTTCAATATTGTTTTGAAAAGTGTGTAAAATTTCAGTGAACTGCGCGAACAAGTGCCTTGTTTCGCAGCACATACACACTGCAAAACATAAGTATGCTTTTTGTAAAAGGTCAAAACAAGTTTCAAAATCATCTCTAATATCTTTGTATGTTATTTATAATATATGTTTATATTCTTTACGTAAGGCTGTAAAAAATTATGTTGTAGTCCATTTCTTGTAAGAGCCTATTCTCAATTTTTAGTGCCTATATTAATGATTTTTAGTGCCTTTTTGCCTGCCTATTTTGAATTTTTTAAATGCCTAACATCAGGACTCTAGCTATAATTCTTGAAGAGCTGACCAGTGAATTTGTTTTTATGTTAACTACATTTTTTTAAATTCAATGTCCTAAGGTTTGCCATTTCAACACTTCTGGTGTTCTTTAAAAAAAAAAACTACACCCAAACCACCTCGCCTAGGAAACTTGTTTCGGCCAGGGATTGAACCCAAGCCAACTGTGTGATAAGGCAGCATGCTACCTCAAGACCACAGTGGTGCAATGTTAACTATATGCAAAACCTACAATATTCCACAATTCAGATGTAGATAGAATATTAAAATCTTCATCTTAGACTGGAAAAGGGTTCTCTCTAATACAAGAAAGAGACCCTTGAACTGCCTGTATTGAGAACTTGAATGTGTAGATTCTTTTTGGACTGAACAGGCTGTAAGCCTCTTAACATATAACTATGCACTGAATTTCTTTATCCATAGTGTGACATGTCTTGAAGGATCTTGGCTTATCAGACAGCTTCTGTCTAAAAAAAAAAAAAAAAAAAAAAGGTATCGTCTGTTCAACAGATCTGTGCACCTGTAAAGATATGCAATCTAAAGCCTACTTACTTTACTGCCCCGGCAAATCATTTCCCTCCCTGCATTCTTACATCTATCTCTTGCAATTGCACTCCAGTTTATCAACTCAAATCCAACTTTGCATTATTCAATATTCATGAGCCATGACACTGGGAGAAGTTTGGCAACATCCCTATTCAGTAAGTTACTGTGGCTGCTGTTTGACATAGGAGGAGGGGAGTGCGAGTATTGACATGTACTTTTCTAAGAACAATGTCAGTGCTATAGGGGCACAGATCCTTTAGTCCAAGTATAAGTGATCATCCCACCAGTACAGGGTTGAAAAAGCATGTTTGATCTCAGTATATTTTCTTAAGATGTAACCATGAGATACTTAGAATCTGGAAATTTTATTTCAACATGGTATACCTGATGGTTTATTTTAGGAAGTAATATTTTGAGGTTCTATTAATCAAGTATTCTTGAGCCTGGAAACATCTTACCAGTCTGGGCAAGCTGAAGATGATGTAGAAGATTATATCAAAACATGATGATCTTGAATATTTTCGGGCTGTAGGCCGTGGTCGTGAGGCTTGTAATTCCCCGATGTTTCACCAGAGACTGCGTCTGGCATCCTCAAGGGTTGTCTTGAGACAGGCAATTCTGTCCACTGTCTGTCCTATTTATAGTTCACCGCGATGTTTTCGTAAGTTATATCTACCTTCTGATTGGTCAGTGTTAGGGACTTCATTGCTCCAATGAGTTTGATGTTTGATGGTCTAGTCGACTGTACATTATATCTGCCTTCTGATTGGTCAGCGGTAGGGACTTCCATTATTCCAATGAGATTTCTCTTTGATGGTATAGTCAACTGTACATGTAGAGGTTTACATTTTACGTTTTTTAGAACCGGTATCCATACTTTGTTGACTTTTAATGATTCTTCTTTTCTATTGAAACTGTTTTTATGTTTGAATATTTCGATGGCTTCTCGTTGTAGACGGGTAAAATAATGTGTGCAGTTAGATAATATGTCTGTTTTCTGGTATTGTACTCTGTGGCCATCAAGTAAGGAGTGTTCTGCTACCGCCGACTTATCCATTTGTTTAAGACAACTGTGTCTTTCATGCTCTGAAGTCTGGTGAATACATTACATCAAAACATGTTTGAGAATAAATCAACATTAATTTGAGGCTAAAAAAAAACTTGATGGTATACCTGATCGAGAAGAATTCCAAAATACTGTAACAACGGTGATGTTTGTCCCTGTGGTGTGGGCACTTGCTGGAACCTCTGGATGGTCTGGGGAGTGCGAAGAATGCCTTTCGGTGCATTTGCTGCAACCTGAAATATCCAGAGTACATCAATAACTATCATTCAATCCATCAAGACAGTAAGGATCACATTCTACTTCCATATAGTAAAAACATATATTTTATTCACTTCATGCCGCAATCACTCATGCAGGGAGTCCATCTTCTCTGCACAGTGGGTTGTTATTGCTGGATTTTGGCTTAAATTTCTGTGCCTTGCAGTTAATTTTCTGGACGCTGCTTTGATACATCACAACATTTCTTTGGGAGAAATTCAAGATAAGTTTCTGCATGCAACGGCTGACAGTTCCCTTGTCACTCAACAGCATTGAAATATGCCTTGGCTGTCCTAAACCCTGGAAGTTAAATTTGTCTCAGAGTCTGTCTCAAAGCAAATTGAAGACATTCCACTTCTTAGCTGTGAACATGGACTGTCCAGTGAATATGCAAATGTCCTATTGCCTGAACTACCTGTACCATACTTTTAATGAGGATTAGTGATCCCACTACAGACCTCGAGAGGCCTTCGGGGTAGCAGGAGGTTAAGGCTCCCACTTTTTTTGGACAATCAGCACTTGATGTCATCCCTATGTGAAGGCCTCCTTTACCCCCAGAACAAGTGTCTGGTACTCATTTCCATTAGAGGCCGAGTCGACCCCAAGGCCATAGTGCAGGGTCAGTTTAAAAATCTTGACCTCCACCAGGACTCGAATCCTCAACCTTTCAGCTTGTAGCATAGTGCCTTAACCACTACACTATGGCATGCCCCTGTAATGAGGATTGCTACCTAAAAAATTATCCAATCAAAATAGAATACTTTTTTTTATTTTAATATAATACATTTGGGAATTTTAACATTATAAGGTTTTATTAATAACAATCAAATGAATCGTAAATTCTTCGTACCTCTTACTTCTATACATTGAAGTATGAGGCAAGAAGAATTCACGATTCATTTGATTCTTAAAAAGAGAATACTTCAAACATTTATTTAACTAACCTTTGCTGCCTCAGCATATTGGCCATTCTGGAAGAGCAAGTTGAATTTCCTAACAAACAGGTCTTCAGCACCTGCCAAGTTGTTTCTCACGGCCCTTCGTATAGCAAGGTCTTGGGTTGCGAAGTACACTATTCACATATGGGATGAGGGTAGCGTCCTCCACCCTCACTGACAAACTAACTTGCCCTTTACGGTTCACACCAATAATACCACCTGATGCCTCGTGCGGTGCAGTCACAAAGATTGTGTCACCACTGATACGGTTCATATAGATGCAGGTTGCTGATTCAATATCGTACAGATGGATGTAGCCATACTTCGTTATCAGGTAGATCACGTCATACTTGGCACTCACCTGTTCAAAACAATAATAATAATAATAATAAAAAACAATAATAATAACAATAAGAGTCATTCTGCTGACTTAGATGGTATCATGCCTGCTTCCTGACTAGTGGGCCCTGGGTTCAATACCAGAGAAAGTTGGAAATTTTAATTGTAAAATTAATTACATATATTTTGAAGAGAGAAATTTTTCCCCATACTGAGATTTCAACTCAAGTTCTATGTACTAGCACATTAACCAACTAGGCTATCAGGATATCTCAATATAATTAAATTAAATTAATAGTAACATTTTTAATCTCGGGGCCAGGAGGGATGGCGGCGTGCTATTTTTAATCACTAGATTGTGCACAAATACACTTTTGCAACAGCTGTGCGAGTTCAGAAATTGATTAACTATATTTCATGTTTCGAAATCAATGCATGAATAAACCACGAACCAAGTAATTCACACCTGAATTACACTGGTCAACATGATTTTTGTCTCATGAGTACCAATAGTTGCAAAGATTGCAACAAGATATATATAGGAAAAACATAAAGGAACTTGGAAACTCGTAAAAAAGAGCACTTCAGATACATGAAGAATGGAGAAATTGAAAAATCAGCTATAGCAGCACATAGTTTATTAGAGCATCATAGGATTGAAAAAGAAGCAAAACTTTTAAAACATCTATCTAAACCTTTGGATTTAACAGTTTGGGAAAAATATATATTCAAAAAAACCATACTAGAACTATGAACTTTGAGATTCCGGAAGAACCAAGCTTGATTACAAAGTTCTTCAAAAATACAACAGATAGCAGTTTAGGAAATGATTAATTCAAAATAACACCAGATGGCAGTTTGAAGAGGAATTCCTTCAAAAGAACACCAGATGGCAGTCTAGATAATTACTGGCAAAAAGGAGAAAAAATTGACAGTCGTGAAAACAGCTGACGATGACGACAAAGTGTCGCCGATACTACAGTGCTGTGTTTAAAAAAACATAGATGTATGAGGTAAGAAAAAAATCACGATTCATTTAATTATTACCAATAGTTGTACTTAATGCAGTTTTTTATCGTGTTTTCAAATATGTATTCGGAATTTCTCCATCACCCACAGTTTTTTTATTTCAATTTCAATTAATGGATTTAAATAATTATTTTTTTAATAAATGTTTTTTTCGTCCATTTGTCCATTGTAAAATAAAACCAAATGAGCTAACTCAAATGGTTTCAGCTATGGAAAAGAGATATCAAGGCAAATGTAATCCTAATATGCTGGCCATCAAGAGGGATGCTCCACAGGCAAAATATAGCAGAAAATCGTCATTTCTTACTTTCTAGGTGAGTCCGAATTTTCGAATATTGTGTAGTTACAAATGTAGAAAATATTAAAGTGTTTGAAATTGTAATAAATGCCTGTCTCTCGGAAACCTTGCACGATGGAGAAAAACCGATATCATATTTGAATTCAGGAGAAAAAATAATATCAGAATCACATATTTTTCTTTCTGAGACAAAAAAAGTTTCTTTTTTGTTGCTCAGTGTTATCAAGAGCTCACTTAAGTATCAAAATTAGAGATGTGAATCACATATCTATTGCAAACTGTATAATTGCATCATGAAGACATAAATAATTTTTATTGTTAATGTTTTTTACCTGTTAAGTCTCAGACTGCAATAGGCAGGGCATTTGGCACAAATGCGGAATGAAAGAGGGGCATCGTGCAGTCATGAACCTATGAGTTTGATAGAGCTTGTGATTTAAGTGTTTTTTATTAAATTAATATTGAGAAGCTAAAGCTATTACTATGATAGAAATAAGTAAATTAATAAACACAATTAAATTATTGTAAATCAACGGTAAAAAGAAAATTTTTTGCCTGAATCGGGAATTGAACCCCGAACCTTTAGAGTAAGGTAAAGGAAGGATTTCTGCTTGGATGGGAATGAAGCCTGGATTAGCTCAGTGGTCTGAGCATTAGCACGGAAAGCTAAAGGTTCGGGGTTCGATTCAGGCAAAAATTTCTCTCTTTACCATTGATTTACAATAATTTAAGTGTTTTTTACCTACTGATTTGAAGAAAAATACCAATCTTTTGCTTACTTTAAAATTGAAAAAAAAGTAATCCTCCTATTAGCCTTCAAAGGCTCTTTGAGTAGTAGAAGTTCAGACCCATATACTTCTCTGAAAAATATCAACATGAAATGTTGGCCTGCATCTGGTATTCGTGTTAGAGGCTGGGTTGACCTCAGAGCAATGGTAACTACTAGAATTAATAGTGAGTGGAGAACATATTTTTAACGACTCACCTCATATAATTTCAAATTCTTCTTTGATTCTGGCGGTTTTCAGACAATATCTTGCCCCTCTTCAGTCATGGCTTCCAATGATGAAATTCTCTGGTTGTTGATTTCTCTAAGGACATCACCTCTTGTGCTGCCATCTTTGGTTAGGATTATAAACTTTGTAATTAAATTTTTATCCACCGGAATATTGAAGTTCATAGATCAATATTGAGGTAAGATGTCCAGACCAAAAATAATATAATCATAGATCAATATTTATTCTTCTGAATGAATATCTTTTCCCAAATTGTCAATTCCAATGGTTTATCCAATTGTTTCAAAATTTTGCCTCTTTTTCAATTTTATGATGTTCTAGAAAACTATGTGCAGCAATTACTGATTTTTCAATTTCACAATTTTTAATATTTCTAAAATGTTCTTTAGTGCACATTTTCAAATTCCTTTTTGTTTTTCCTATGTATACTTTGCTACAATCATTACAATTTATTTGATAAATTCCAGATTTTTTACTGTCTGGGATGTTGATTTTTTTATTGGTACTTAGAAGTTTTTGCAGACTAAATTTATTTATTGGTGCCAAAGTAATGTTCTGTTTGTCAATCATTTTTTGAAATTTCCTATGTACTACTGGATGGTAAGTAATTTTCTTGAATGTCTTCTTTTCTTTACTAACAGTTTGTAGGGTAGAGCATTCTTTAAGTTGTTTTACCTTTTTGAATTTCTTTAATTTGTTCAATATTATACTCTTATTGAAACCATTTAATCTGGTTAATTTAGGATATTCTTGTATTCTAAAATTTTCTTCTTTTAAAATTAGAAGAAATTTGAAATTATATAAGGTGAGTCGTTAAAAATATGTTCTCCACTCACTATAAATGATATAACCTCATAATGTTTACTTCCCAATATTAATTTAAATATAACTACTAGAATGTTTAGGTCAGTTTAAAATAATTGACCCCATCAGGAATCGAACCAGTAACATTCCAATTTATTGTATAAATGCCTTAACCATTTACACTAACATGTGCTCCTCTGATTTTCTCCTTCATCTAATTTTAAGAAATATAAAAGTATTTTTGTCTATAAATCCCCTTTGAGTTTAATACTAACCTGCATTGCAACAGGGAAGTCATTCTGTGCCTCTGGTGGGAAGAAAACATCAACAGCTTTCTTAGCAAATGGCTGATTTCCTGCCGGTGGTTGTCCCACTTCAATGATGTGTAACTACAAATCAAACCAAATTCACACTAAGAAACATATCCTACACACAAATTACACAATTGATTATAACATACTTTTGCTGAAATTGAAGAAATATTACACAAAATAAATTATAGTTTTAACACTTTTTTTTAACGTTACTGATGTAAAGATAAAGGAAGTCCTTTAGGGTAATAGGAGATTAAGGCTCGTATCTTTGAACACATTAGACCGTAAAAGTCGTTCTCAACATGTACTCTGCTGAGAAAGTTGCATCCAAATATGTTTTGCGTACTCAAGAATCTGTCCATGTGATAATAATTGCCGAAATTCCGTAAGCTACCTGGCGAGGTGACTTTGCAGAGAATGAATCATGACCAACCCGATGGGAACCGATGTATTTGAAACCTTGCTGCCTGCCTTGCTGCTTTATCCAAGATGTCAGATCTTGAAGACTTCGATCATGTTTTTGGTATACATGGAGAAGAGGAATTTGATAGAGTCTACCAAAGAATTCACTGGAAGAACAGGAGAATCGGCATATCATGCGATGCAGACGTCGTCGTATACGGTTTTATTTGTGGGATGCAAGCATAAATGCATTCCTCTAGCAGACAAAAATAACAGAAGTGGTTTTATCGCTGAGAATTCTGGGTAATTTCTTGCCAATATTACGAAAAATCTACTTTCATGCATGACCAGTGAGCAACTCACTAATTTGAACTTTGCATGTTCTCACCAGAGACTAAAGTATTTGCATGCGGTCCTAAGGCTCTCAACTTTCTAGGCAATAGGAATGAGATTTCAGCCCTGCATGATGACCATCTTACCCCCAAAACACATGTTTTTACTCATTTTTGTTAGAGGCTAAGTTAACCTGGGGGGGGGGCATGTTGCTGCCAAAGGTTTCAGGAAGTTAAAAATCCTGACCCTATCAAGATTCGAACCCCTGACCTTCCGGTTTGTACCACATTGCCTTAACCAACAAAATTTTCTTTGCCGACAGATTTTGGATTAGTAAATGTTTTCCACATATTTCCTTTGACCTTGCACTAATGTGAATATGGGATTCTGAGGATTGAAAATCAAATTTAATGTCTAAGGTTGCAAAAAAAAGTAAAGTGATCCCACGACAGTCCTCGAGAGGCCCTTGGGGTAGTGGGAGGTTAATGCTCCCACTTTTTCTGGACAATCAGCCCTTGATGTCAGCCGGGTTGTCAGCCCTGCATGACGGCCGCCTTTGCCCCCAGAACAAGCTGCTGATACTTATTTCCATTAGAGGCTGAGTTGACCCCACGGCCATTGTGCCGCCAGAGGGTTTGGGTCAGTTTAAAAATCCTGACCCCACCAGGACTTGAACCCTCGACCTTCCGACTTGTAGCGCAGTGCCTTAACCACTACGCTACGGCGCGCCCCAAGGTTGCAATACTGTAACAATTTATCTCATTTTTGCAAGAAATGTGAAGATCAAGTATGTGTAACTTACCTTCCCTCCTTGCACTGTCCGCACAGCAAAGCAGAACAGAGTAGATGCTTCTGCATTTCCTTCCATTTTGAATTGTGCAAATGAAGCTGCATGTCCTTCTATTGGCTGAGAACATTTCCTTTCAACAGAATATAGCTGCATTGCTCCTACCACACGATTTTGCTGGGGGGGAAAAAATAACCATCACAATGAATACTATTGTCATTGAATGAATGAGTAACTTCTTATCTTATATTATTTTTAGTCTGATCATCTTACCTCAATACTAATGTTGATTTGTTCTTGGACACGTTTCAAAACAATTCTGTTTTATCGTCAGCTGTCCAGACGATAAAACAGAATTGTTTTGAAACATGTCCAAGAACAAATCAACATTAATATTGAGGTAAGATGATCAGACTAAAAATAATATAATTAAAATAACCTCAAAATATCACTTCCTAAAATTAAATATCAACTTCTTATCTTACCTCATAGTTTTTTTTTTTTTCAAATGCGGGAACTGGAATTTTCAAGAGGACATCCTCTCATTTTCAATCAATATTATGACTCATAATATAGGTTGAAAATGAGAGGGATTTCCTCTTGAAAATTGCAGTTCCCGTGTTTAAAAAAAAACAAACTATGAGATAAGATAAGGAGTGACTCGTTCATTCATTGAATTAAGAACCTCATAATGCTATTTCCCATATTTAACTATGAACTATTCTCAATGTTTCAACAACATGCAACTACAAGAGATTATTTTGAACTTGTATAGGAAAAAATCACTATGAGGTTTAATTTAAGATTCAATAAAAATGTCACCTCATATCCAGTCTTCCAATTAGACTGCAGTTTCAAAGCCTTGGCAGCTTCATCTTCAGTAATATCTCGTCGACTGATGTTATGTTGATCAGAAAAAGAACTCCTTCTTCTTCCCTCTGTTGGTGGACTGATAAACCTCTGGATCCAATCAGAATCCGCAAGAATTCAAAGTTTGTAAGTTTTTCTTTCTTGTTTTTCTTTTTAATGTGGTTGGAGGTTTAACGATCCACCAACAGAGGGAAGAAGTAGTAGTTCTTCTGATTGACTTAACATCAGTCGATGAGAAATTACAGAAGATGAAACTGCCAAGGCTTTGAAAATGCAGTCTAATTAGAAAACTGGATATGAGGTGAGGTATGAAGCATTTTAATTTAATCTAATAAGAGATTAACCTAATTTTACATGTCTTAGTTTTACAACACATATCACACTCCACATTACAATAAATAAATAAATTAGTAAAAAGATACCATAAACACAGAAACTGCAACAATAATAAATTTTAAAGAATAAAAAAAAACATTTCTCCCCCTTATTTCTTTTTTTTTAATCCTCTAAAAATTGTATGTAGGTACTTTCTTTGAATTTACCAAACAACACTTGTAATTAAGCATTCTTAATGTTCAGAGAACAAAAATAAATACATAAACTGAATGGATGAGAGTATTGTATTGTACTGGTAAGCCCTGTTTTCCCTTTACAGAGATTTAGGCGCTCTCCCCCTACAGGGAAGAATTTGAACCATACTAATTTAGTTAAACTTGTTTTCATATAGATGTCATTTTGAGTGGCTCGTGGTCAGCATTCCGCCTCATACTGACATCTAGGAAACCAAGGTAGTATTAGGACGGGAAAATTCAGTAAATTTTGCTTAGAGGCCTTTTCATTCAGGCTTAAGGATTTTTTACGAGCCTGAAAATCTTCAGACTCGGGACCCACGGCTTGAAGTCCCTCCCGGAGGACTTGCTCCTTGGATTTTTCCATCCTAAAAAATCCATCGACCCCAGCCGGGTTTGAACCTGCGATCCTCAGGACCAGAGGCAAGGAGCATAACCACTAGTTCACTGCGGCCGACATGGATGAGAGTAAGAAGGAAAATATTCCACATTTAGCCATTCTAAACTGAGAAAGAATATGCATGCATGTGTGTGTCGTGCATGAGTTGTGTGTATAACTCACAGCAATCACTCCATTAACATTATGAGGTTCTTCTTAATAAATAAGGTGAGGGAATTACAACGTACATAAGAGAAAAATTTGCGTCTAGATCGTAACTCGCCTCGGTAGCTCAGATGGTAGAGCACTTGGCCCGGAAAGCCAAGGGTCCCGGGTTCGAGTCCCGGTCTAGGCGAAAATTTTTCTCTTCAAATATAAGATGAGTCTGTTGCATTTTACCTCATAAAAGTTAATTTCTTTCAGGACATGTTCCAAAACACATTTGTTTCATCTTCAGCTTGTCGAGACTATTGATTTTTACGTTGTCGGCCCTGGATGTTGACGCCCATTCCATCTTTTGGTGGACCAAAGAACTTGCATATTGAAACAAGTTCTTTGCTTCACCAAAAGATGGTGTGGTAGTTGACATCCAGGATCAGAATCAACCGTCTGGACAAGCTGAAGATTAAACACAATTGTGTTGAAACATGTCCTAAAAGAACTCAACTATTATAAGGTAAGATACAACAGACTCACCTTATTAATTCTGAAATATGTTTTCAAGAATTCTATCAAATTATGAGGCAAGATAATTGTAAAGAGAAAAAGTTTTGCATGAACTGGGAAACAAACCCCGAAGCTTTTATGTTAGCCGACTGAAACATATTAAAAAAATTCTACATATCCCAGTCATTGCAACTAGTGACTGTATTGTAGCCACACAATGATGGTTGTCTAGCGGCTCGGTTTGTTTCCCCGCAGCTGTTTTACAAAGATGCTGACTACTGCCACTATAATAATTCCACATATTAATCATTGTCGTGCGGCACCCGCTTTTACATAAACGGACAACTATCATAGTGAGGCGATAATATTATTATTTAATTTTAGGAAGTTATATTTTGAGGTTATTTTAATTATATTATTTTTAGTCTGGACATCTTACTGGTTAGATTTATGTTGTACACCCTGGATGTCGATGTCAGCTCCATCCTGTGGTTGGCCAAAGAACCTCCAAACAATGTCAAACTCCGTCAGTACTTCTAAGTTCATAAATCTGTTTTTGTTCTTCTGAATATAGATTTTTTTCCAAATAGTCAGTTCTTTTGTATTTTCTGTTTTAATAATTTAGTGTCTGAATATATATTATGTTTTTCAGACCAAACATGAGCAGCAACTGCAGATTTTTTTATTTCCCCATTTTCTATTTTGGAGATTCTTTGGCCAACCACAGGATGGAGCTGACATCGACATCCAGAGTGTGCAACATAAGTCTGGGCAAGATGCTGACGATGATTATGATATAATCGAAACATGTTCAAGAACAAATCAACATTAATATTGAGGTAAGATGAACAGACTAAAAATAATTTAATTAAAATAATCTCAAAATATCACTTCCTAAAATAAAATATAAAAAAGTAACGTTTTATGATTACTTCATGTAATGTAACTTCACAATACAGAGTTTTGTTAAAAGGATTATCTTAAGCTTTACTATTTTTTTTATTTTCTTGAAAGTGTAATCTATGGAATTTTTTCCTTCTTACTCCCACCTATTCCATTAGGCTACGTCATTTATACCTGAGCTGATATTCCAATGAGTAAGAGCCATGTCTGTTTAGGATCTGTTCGGTAATTTATAATTTGGCAACCATTAAGGCTGGAGTGACGGTCAAACATTTTCTGTGGTATTGAATCACCTGAAACATAGAACAGTTTTATTACACAACTATAAAATGTTTGTAACAAATTACAAATTATTTAAGTATGACATCAGTGAAATCAGATAATGTAATTATTGATTTATTAATAGTGAGTGGAGAACATTTTTTAATAACTCACCTCATAAAATTTCAAATTTCTTTGACTTTGATACCGCCAGTTTCAGACAACTTCTCGTTCCTCTTCAGTCATGTAGTGAGAGTCATGACTGAAGAGGGACGAGAAGATGTCTGAAACTGGCAGTATCAAAGTCAAAGAAATTTTGAAATTTTATGAGGTGAGTTATTAAAAATATGTTCTCCACTCACTATTAATGATATAACCTCATAATGTTTACTTTCCAACATTAATTTAAATATATTATTTTTGGTCTGATCATCTTATCTCAATATTGATCAGACCAAAAATAATATATTTAAAATAACATCAAATTTTTTTTTATCACTTCCTAAAATTAAATATTAATTTAAATTCTTAATTTGCCAATATATCCAACCATTTCTTTGTATTTCATTCCATTATTCTACATATGTAATTCTGAACAATAATATAATACAAATTTTTATATTGTCAAATAAACACAAATTTTGACATCTTAGTATAGTGGTTACAATACGACTTTCAGAGAACCTAAGTTCATAGGTGCAGGTAGTATTTAATTTAATAACACTAACAACTCAAGTCTTCAGCATAACAATTCATATCTCAGCATGAAAGGATCGACACACTTTGTTCAGGGACCTCTTAATTTAGGCTTGAGCTTCTTTTATGTGCCATAAATCTATGGCTCATTACCAATGATTTTATTTTCCTTCCAAAGGAAGCTCAACAGGATTTTTAAGTCTCTAAATATGCATCATATATGGAGAATGGAAAAACAAGAAATTGAAATTTTGATGTATTAATTTAAATTTTAACTTTTACAATGATGGACAATTATTACTTTGAAAAGAAAAATTAACGCCTGAATCAGGATTTGAACCCGAAACCTTATAGCTCTGCACCATTACACTATTTTAGGCTATCAATGCAAGTGCTAATTTTTCTTCCTCATACACATTTCTCTTTATCATCAGAAGCAGGTAGCAAGATAGCAGTGGTAGTGACAGCTATCTGCTTCTGACAATAAAGAGAAATGTATATTAGGAACAAAAATTAGTTATATTTAAATTAATATTGGGAAGTAAACATTTATGATGTTATATCATTAAGAGTGAGTGGAGAACATATTTTTAACAACTCACCTCATATAATTTCAAATTTCTTTGATACCGGCGGTTTCAGACAATATCTTGTCCCTCTTCAGTCATGGCTTCCACTGATCAGCCGGTATCAAAGAAATTTGAAATTATATGAGGTGAGTCGTTAAAAATATGTTCTCCACTCACTATTAGAAAAATTAGTGTTTGCATCAGGAGCCTAAAATAATGTAATGGTTAGTACACTTGCATACAGAGCTAGAGATTTTGGATTCAAATCCCGATTCAAGCATTAATTTTTCTTTTAACAAAGTGGGATAAATATGCTTTCTGTTTGTTTCCACTGTAAGATAGGAGGTAACATAGAATTTTATTTAATATAATTATGTATAAAATAACACTGAGGTTTTTTAAATTTATTAATGAGTCAAAATAACCAACTCATTAATAATTATAGAACTTTATGCCAGCTCTACTAGAAAAATAAAAAAATAGAAAGAAGCTAGGCTGATTGGATTTTAATATGG
This sequence comes from Diploptera punctata, assembly GCA_030220185.1. Lineage (NCBI taxonomy): Eukaryota > Metazoa > Arthropoda > Insecta > Blattodea > Blaberidae > Diploptera > Diploptera punctata. The sequence continues at coordinate 475,655 of JASPKZ010005296.1, forward strand.
TTTTACAGTAATTAAGTTTCAGTCACATCCTGTCAATGTTCATACATTGAAGATTGAATCTTCTCTCTTTATCTTTAGGACAATATTTTGCAATATGTAGTTCTTACCTTCCATGCTCCAGTGGAAAACTGAGGTTTCTGTGACCAATGCCAGTGTATTCAAGGAAATCCACTTCCAGAATATAACATCCTCTGTCATTGTGTGAGCCTTCATCTTGCTCTTCATCTCTATGTTGAAAATCTGTAGCGTCTTTTGAGCTGTTTACAAAATATCAAATTAATTCTGTAGCAATCTATTTCAAGCAAACAAAAGTATATTTTGTTCATCAAGAGTAATCAAGTAATGAAAATTGTATCCAAGCTTTCTATAGTATTAGGGAAGAAGAATCGAGATCTTTCTGATAGAAATTAACATAATTGGACAATGTTATATATCAACCAGCTAAGTGCCAATTTTAAAAAATAGATATTTCGATGGCATCTGTTGTACTGGCTCACGAAATAGGTCAAATATTTAAGTATACCCTTATTATTAAAAAAAAAATGTAACCACCATCAGTCCTATCAGAGATTCCATGTTTTGCAACAAACAGCTATGAAACAAGATCTTCGTAAATAATGCTAATATAAATTTTGCATCATGCAGCTAAGCGCCAAGTGTTCTTGCTCTTATATTGTTGATGTATAACTGTCAAACAAGGAAAATAACTTGGAATATCCAATATTGTTAGTTTGGTGCTACAAGAAATAGTGAAGATTGGCTTAGGGCCGCATGCAAATACATTAGTCTCTGGTGAACTGAGTTTTCCGTGAGCACGTGCAAAGTTCGAATTAGCAAGTCGCTGACTGGTCATGCATGAAAGTAGTTTTTTTCGTAATACTGGCAAGAAATTACCCAGAATTCTCAGCGATAAAACCACTTCTGTTATTTTCGTCTGCTAGAGGAACGCATTTACACTTGTGTCCCATAAATAAAACCGTATACGATGACATCTGCATCGTGTGATATTACGCCGATTCTCCTGTTCTTCCAGTTGAATTCTTTGGTAGACTATCAAATTCCTCTTCCCCGCTTATACCGAAAACATGATTGAAATCTTCAAGGTCCGACATCTTGGATAAAGCAGTAAGGTTTCAAAGTACATCGGTTACCATCGGGTTGCTCACGATTTGTTCTCTGCAAAGTCACCTCGCCAGGTAGCTTAAGAATTTCGAGAATTGTTATCGCATGAACAGACTTTTGAGTACGCAAAAATGTCTTTGGATGCAAGTTTCTCAGCAGAGAACGACTTTTACCGTCTAATACATTCATAGATATGACCTTTAAACTTTAAATGTATTTTTCTCAAAACTTACATAATGGCACATAGCTGGTTGATGCATAATGTCATCCAATTATTTAATATGCACACTTAATTTGTTCTTTAGGAACTGAAAAATTGGAGTGTAAATGCAATGATTTTTTTATTTATTTTTTTACACAGGACAATTAAAAACAGAATGAATTAATGAACAAATGAATGAATGCAGCCGAAGAATCAATACTGTGAGGTAATCTTATCAAACTGATGATACATTTCACCTCATGTTTTCTCATTTGGACATGTTTTGGAGACCATCAGATACATTCTCAACTAGATTATTGCCCCCCCCCCCCCCGAAACATGTCCAGGTGAGAAAATATAAGATGAGGTGAAGAATATATTTCTGGTTCAATCTCTAAATAGTTGGCTATGTTAATTGACTGATCACACTTTGTATATTCTATTTTCTACGCTAATAACTGAGATGATGGAAAGAATAATTAATGAAGAAATTCAAATGTTAATTGTAAACAAAGATTAAGAATCCAGGCCCAAAATTCTATAACATTAAATTTAAAATACTTCAAGATACAATACCACGCAAATCTACTGTATTTTACTTCATCCCTATATTTTTACTACTTCTAAAAGATCCTAAATATATTGCAATTTTCACAGACTTAAATACAGAAAATTATATACCTGTCAACTTTAAATATTAAAGACTACCTGATATATAGACCCATGCAAAAAATTAAACTTAAAATATTTGACAATCCAAGTTTTCATTTCTTCCATCCCACTATAAACTCAACAAAATAGTTTCTGATGAAAATAAAATAATAGATAATCTTTAAGCTTCATTCCATTAAAGTTACCTTATTTTTTATATTTATACCTTATTATTTATATTCAATAACCTAAGGCTTAGAAATTATTGCTAAATTATAAACCGCACGGAAGGAGAAATGTTGGTTGCCCACACAGAAAATGGTCTGAACAATTTTAACAATTCTAGCTTTCATGAAACCAGAATGAGCCAACAGGCTTAATCCCTGGATGATGATGATGATGATAACCTAAGACTAACTAAGGTAACTGCACCTAAAGCTAACAGCGATCCAAAGGCTTAAAGTTGTCAGATTAAGATTAAAATCAATTATAATTAGATTCATACAGTCTTTAGATAACACTGCAATTTTGTCACATCTTCAATCAGTATGGATTACAGTACAACAAACTCCCGATTATCCGTGCGCGTATTATCCGGTTTGCAGATTATCCAGGCATGACCTTTTACTGTATTTTTTTAAAAATACTGCATTTTGTATTGTTATGAAAAATTTCTTTATTTTTAACATGCTACTGTGAACTGCGCTTAGAAACTAGCACAATAGAGTAACCTTCGCTCACAACCCCCTCCCCTGACGCATTTAACGGTACCAACCAACATTCTGAGAATACAATACAATTTCGGAAATTTCCATTGTATGAGTCACTGAAAGTTTATTGTTAGAGACTGAAACCAAAGATATGCTGTGGCAGTGGGTTTATCGCTGGTTACTAGTGTGGTCATCGCTGGTCATGACGGCCATTTTGAATAAATGTTGTAACCAGAATGGTCATGACAGGAATAGTCCCACTTTTTTTTTTTCATATTTACAAGTAAAATAAAATAATGATTTTTATGACTCGCACCTAAATACATTTAATATAATATTTTATGAATATTTGTTGCATTTAATCCAATTGGATTATCCGTGCATATCTCGATCCCAATTAACACGGATAATAGGGAGTTTGCTGTATGAAGAAATATTAAATCTAATAAATAAACTAGGGTTAGATATCTATTATTTAGGAACTAAATTATATAATATTTAATTTTAGGAAGTTATATTTTGAGGTTATTTTAATTATATTATATTTCTATAATTGGACAGTAAAGAACTGAACAAAGGCAAATTAATTCCAGATATGTATTAATATAATAAATTTGCACAGTTTAAAGAACGTGTCTGTGTAAGTCATAGGAAAACTACAAATTTTTTGTATGTCAGCTAATTGTACATTTTGTAATTTTTGAAAGTGTCCAAACAAATAAATACACTTTTTGACTTTGTTTTAGAAAGAAAAACTATATCCAATTCCAGAAAGTGTTAATTTAAAATTAACATCAAAATACTTTTTAATGAAAAAGAAGAATAATTACATACAAACTACTAAGCAGTTCCCACATGTTCTACCTATGTTTTATTATTCACTTTATATTTAAAACAAAGTTACTTCCGTACTATTAAGTTACGTAGGTAGGAAATAACACTATGAGGTTTATTTTAATTTTGTTTAGTTGTTTCTTGACTCACCTAATACTTCTTAACTCCCTGGAATATCTAGATTTCGTCGCTGTATTTGTGACATTCTCAATGCTGTTCACGTTCACAACTGACGTCCAATGATCTCCTCTCCAATCTATAGGAGAGGGAGGCCATTGGACGTCAGTTGTGAACGTGAACAGCATTGAGAATGTCACAAATACAGTGACGAAATCTAGATATGCTAGGGAGTTAAGAAGTATGAGGTGAGTCAAGAAACAACTAAACAAAATTACTTCCATACTGCATATTGTACAACTGCAAATTGACATTAAACACAAATCAAGGATAAACTACTTGTATACAGTAATAAGAATAGAAATACCACAAGTTTTATTGAGAATTATCTAATGATATGAAATATAAATGGTTGAAAGTGGCACTAAAAGAGAAACATTTATCAAAAATTCATGGAATTAACTTTTTTTTACATAAGTCAAAAATATTAACATTCTTTCCATGTAACTGACCACTTCTGTAAGATAAAATTATTTATCTTATATTTGAAGAGAAAAATTATAAGCCCAGACAGGGGCTTGAACCCAGGACCTTTGGCTTTCAAGGCCAATACTCTACCAAATGAGCTACCAAATCTTTTCTCTTATATACACTGTTAATTCCCATGCAGCTGATGCTATGAAACCTTAGCTTCTATCTTGCAAATTGCAGCTTCTTTATTAAGAAGACATTTGGGAATTTTACATTACATTATAAAGCCATTATTCATTACTGGAATTCTCTCTTCTCTCTCTAAAACCAGCAATTCAGAAATTTCAAAGCTTCTCATATATATCTTCAGTACCTGAAAAACATTGGAGAGCAAAAGCGCCAATGTCTGTATTGCCAACTGCTCAGCATTTGTAAACAAATGAACAAATTGATGTTTTTATTATTAATTTAACACTTCTCACTGAAGAATAAATTATATTTGAAGAGAACAATTTTTGCCTAGACCGAGACTCGAACCTGGGACTGTTGAAAAGATTTTGTAAAAATAGCCAAGAAGTAATGTATTCATTATCATTGTGGATTTCCATAAAACAGTAGTTTTGCAATATTTTGAATAACAGTGTCAATTTGCAATTTGGTTGGAATCAGGCTAAGACTAAAAGGAATGGAATACCAACATGTTGGGAACCACCCGTCACACAGTTCCATAGCTACCTTCAACTCCTGCCTTGCCTTTCAGAGCAATGACCTTGCTGGCAGGATTCATTATTGCTGAATCTGCCGATATCGGTCTCCGAATAGGATTTGTTGGATCGGCCATGTCTATGATCACCACTTGTGATGTCTCTCCCACCTTCTCTCTCACGCAAATAAATTTGTCAGACTCCATCGTCAGTGTGTTGAAACTCACACTCGCTTGATTTATCCCTACATTTGTGAGCTGAAAAAACAAATAAAACAACAAATTTAATCATTTTTCTAAGCTTCTTAGCTCAGATAAAACCATCACAATATAATAATCAAAATGAAATTATTAAGTTTTGGAACTCAGTATGCCCACAAAAAAAAATAGTTACACATGTACATGTTTTGTGTTCTACATGGATATCAACTAGAATGACTTATGATCTGTTGTAATATTCAAGATGCTGTGAAGATATTAAATGCTGAAATCTGTGTTTTGTCCCAAAATTAACTATGTCCATGGTTTTTGATGTTTTTATTTAAATTAATATTTTCCAATCCTGGATAGAATTTAATTTTTCTATCTTAAATTAAATTCTATCGGCCGTGGTGGACTAGTGGTTTGAATCCCGGTTGGGGACAGACTCCTGGGTGAGGTTTTTTTTGGGGTTTTTCCTCACTTTTAAGACAAATGTCAGGAAGCTTAGGGCCCGGCAGTCCCCGAAAATCATCTGGCCATCATCAATCTTATCATTATCATCCTTCACCGGTATGGAAAGCAACGGGAAGCTACTGCCCTACAATTCCCTAGTAAAGCTGCAAAGCATAGCATGAAAATGCTATGATTGCAGTGAAAGATCTGCCTTCGGGCAGAATTACCATAATATATATATATATACACACACACACACACATACACATGTTTTAGGGGTTCAAAAATTTTGGAGGGGGTCTTGCCTGAATTGAGATTTTGTCAATTATAATTTAATTTTCGTGTTTAATGGGTGCATAGGAGTCAATATACATTTTCAAGAAACAAAAAAAAAAATTGATTTTTTTAGAGGGATGGTACTTACGGGAGTTTTATGCAAGATATCATATAAATATACCTTCAGTCTCAACCAAGTTTTTGGTCTTTAATTGATGTTGCCACCTGAAATCTGCAGTTAAAAAAGGAAGGAGGAGCTTTAAGCTATGTAGCTATCAAATATGACACCACCGATCACAGTGAGAAAAATGAGAAAAAATTAAAATTCCAAAGATATCATATATGACTTACGGGCCTAGGAGATTAATGAGGATGTTTTCTCAATATCTATTTATAGAATTAGGATGAAATTTATGGAAACTTCGTAACTTAACACAGCACTTTTTATTCATGATTTCATTATGTAAATATTTTTTTCTGCCAATTTATATTAAATTCTTCAAAACAATTTTGTGTGTGAATTCAACGATTAACATTTTACTGCTAATTGTGTACAAGTATGTGTTAAGTAAAAAGAATTAACTCCATAGTGTAACAGACCTACATGCTATGAAAATACAATAGGAAGTAACATTATGAGGTTTTACTTAATAAACAAGTTTGGTCTGCCTTCATCTTACCTCATAATTTCATTGTTTCTTGTAAGACATGTATCAAAGCATCTTTGCTTCATCTTTAGTTGGTATAAAGCAAAGATGCTTTGAAATATGTCTCAAGAAACAACAAAATAACCTTCAAGATGGAACTGTAAAATTTGCTATGGAATTGGAAAAAGGATAAACAAATCCCATTTTTGGACCTTTACTTAATAAGGAATGAACTACAAGGAAAAATTGAATTCAATATATATATATATATATATAGGAAGGATACTCATACAGACAATTATATAAAATCTTCAGGTTTCAATCATATTGCACATAAACATGCAATTTTCAACAGTTTGATATATAGATTATTAAATGTTCCATTAAATGAAGAAGATTTTAAGAAAGAATACAATCACATTTTGAACATAGCCAATTTAAATGGTTTTGGAAAAGAAATAATTGTAAATAAATTAAAGAAATTCAGACAACAAAAAAGATTAAAACAATACACTACCCTGCAATCCGATTCAAAGAAAGGAAAACAATTTAAGAAAATTATGTATCATCCTGAAATACATAACAAATTTCAAAAAAAAAATTTCAAGAAATTCAATATTACATTGGCACCGATCAATTAACTAATAAGAAATTGAACACCCCAGATAGCAAAAAATCTGAATTTATCAAATTAATTGTAAGAACTGCAATAAAGTATACATAGGAAAAACAAAAAGAAATTTGAACACACACACTGGAACACTCCAGAAATATTAAAAATGTTGAAATTGAAAAATCAGCTATTGCAGCACATACTTTATTGGAGAATCATAAAATTGAAAAAGAAGCCCTACTTTTAAAACATTTGGAAAAACCTTTAGAATTGACAATTTGAGAGAAGATATATATTCAGAAGAACAAATTTAGATCTATGAATTTCGAGATTCCTGACGAATGTGACCTCATCTCAAAGTTCATCAAATCAACACCAAATGGCAACATTATTGATGGTAGATTCCAACGAAAATCCGGTAGTCATAATATCGGTTGAAAATGAGAGGGATCCTTCTCTCGAAAACTAATTCCCAGGTTTGAAGAAACATAAAATATGAGGTAAGATGTTAAAAAATGACTCATTAATTTACAAACAAAATAAGAATTCAATTGCAATGGATATCTGCACATTGTGGAATTGCTGGAAATGTCACTGCTGATTTTCTTGCAAAAAAAAGGCTCCAATTAAATTCAGGAATACTACTAAAAGCTTACCTTTCGCATCCATAAAAAGAATAATTAAAAACAAATATAAAATCAAACAAAATCAAGACCTATGTATTAAAGCCAAAGACAAAAAATGGAATATTTTAGTAAAGAAGCCAGATATTATTCCAGAAAACCCACATAAAACTACAGTAGCAAAATTCGGACTGCTTACAGAACATGACTATTTGGCCAAACATTTATATAAAATAGGAATCTACACGAATCCAAATTGTCCCTACATGAATCTAAATTATCCTCTATGCAACAAAGATGAAGAAATGAATGAAGAACATCTACAAACCTGTGGAAGTATTACCTGTTGGATCCACCATAGAGAAATATTGGAGAGTAAGAACGCTAATGACTTCGTTGCCAAGGCCCAGCATTTTAAAACAACAACAGAAGCAACAAAATTACAAGGTAAGATGAAGGCAGACCAAACTTATGTATTAGACCTATATATTAAGTTATGTATTAGACCTATATACTAAGTTATGTATTAGACCTATATACTAAGTTATGTAGGTAGGAAATAACACTATGAGGTTTATTTTAATTTTGTTGAGTTGTTTCTTGACTCAACTCGTACTTCTTAACTCCCTCGCAATCCGGATTTCGTCACTGTATTTGTGACATTCTCAATGCTGTTCATGTTCACAACTGACGTCCAATGGTCTCCTCTCCTGCAGACTGACCTCCGCACCATCTGATGGCTGGCCGACGAACTTCCAAATCAATTCCCTCTCCTTATCACCGAGTATTTCAAAAACAGCATTGAGAATGTCACAAATACAGTGACGAAATCCAGATTGCTAGGGAGTTAAGAAGTATGAGGTGAGTAAAAAAAAAAAACCTATATACTGTTTGTCTACAGGCAGCTACTTGTCTCAGATCCATGTGTGTTATTTGCAAGATGGATGATCACTAGGGCTGAAAAAAAAGTATGGGTTACAGACTAGGCTGCTTCTTACTTAGACCACTGAGTTTACAAACAGCACGTTGACACGCGCTACTCAGCACAGACTTCTAGTACAGTCCACTTTGTGTAAGAATGGACTCATATTTGCACAATATTTGTTTCGGTATTCTGATACAACCACACGTCACGTAAACAGGTCTATTACTGAGGAGAGTCGAACATATACACTCTCCGCTCCGAGCAGGCAGTGGAGATGCTCGACAAAAACACGCATTTTGTAAACAATGGGTGGATTTCTCAACCAAAGTCTGAACTACGACCCTGGTTTTCCAATTTCTTATTGTTTCCATAACACAATGAGGTTTTTTTAATATTGTTTATTTTTTATTATTTCACTCACCTCATACTTCATAATTCCTAGCAGACCCAGGGTTGTGAACAACATGACACAGCATTGAGAATGTCACAAATGATGTGAAGAAACCCTGGGTCTGCTAGGAATTATGAAGTATGAGGTGAGTGAAATAATAAAAAATAAACAAGTTAATTTAGTTATGCTCATTTGCCCATAGATGTAATGAATGGCATTTGGTCAACATACCGACTTAGTGAGACATCTAGTAGACAACTAATATTACTAGAATGTTGAGATCGATAAATTTTGCTTAGAGGCCTCTTTTATTCAGGCTTAAGGATCTTTTACAAGCTTAAAAATCTTTAGACACAAGACCCACGGCTTAAAGTACCTCCCGGAGAACTTGTTTCTTGGATTTTTCCATCCTAAAAAATTCATCACCTGGCCAGGTTTGAACCCATGACCATCAGGACCAGAGGTAAGGAGCATAACCACACGGTTTTCAACGACTGATGGAGTTACAAGGTTTTCATTGCCTACCGTCGATATTGTGACGTGTTGTAGTAGCATCGTTTAAACTGTGCGGGCCAGCAAGAAAAACCTCGCATTGGTGGACTGGATTGGCGAATAGCCAATTTTTGTCGGCTAATAAGCCAGAGAGTTCTAAGAACATCTATTCCCCTGTTCGAGAAACATCGAAGACGAGAGGGTTCCATGTAAAAACATCTCGTTCATGGACCTGGAAATTTCCGTCTACTCGCCTATAAATATGTGGTGAGGTCGGAACGACCCCCAGTCTTGTATCGGACAGCGAGAGGTTAAATTATAAGTGAAACTGTGAGGAAGGATTGTGTCTGTAACTGTGTTATAAGTGATTATCTTATAAACTGTCAAAAAAGAACAGTTGTTAAATCAAATTGTGTTTGAAGATTTAGTGATAATTGTGGAGAAGGAAATAAAGTGAAAAGGAAAATTTTACATAGCTACTGTGTATTTATTTAAGTCCAAATAAGTAAGAGGAAAACCCCGTGCCATGAGTGACAATATGTTAGTCTTGAGTATTTTTCTAAGATTCACAATCTATTGTTTGTGCTAGAGTAGTCACTTCATATGTCAGTGCAGTAAAAAATATGCACTATAAAAATGCCATTATTCCTAGAAATATGGAATAACTTTTCCCACCCCTGACCAAGTGTATAAAGTGGTCAAGCGACATGCCTGCCCTTTATTGTTTGATTGCGACCTTAATGACATCAATTTGTCAATCAGAACGTTCCCACAATAGCACCGTCTGGTCATCCAAGTATAACACATGTCTATATTAACATTCAATTATTCTTTTTGCTTATTTTGTAATTATAATTACACACATTTACTTTTCGTATGTACGAAGCTCTAACTTTACACACAAAATATCATAATTATCTGCTGCAACTATGTACTAATCATATATTTATCATATATTAATAAAAAAAAGTTCACCTATGGGAATAAAGGTAGAAGAAGATACATTTATTTAACTTTTACAGGAATTAATCACTATGAGGTTTAATTTATGGTAAAATCAAATGTTTCCTACCTCTCCTCATACAAATCATCTAAGTAGATCGCGATTTCTAACAGTCTCATCTTTAGTACTATTTTGGCGACTGATGTTATGTTGATCGGAAGAAACTCTTCTTCTTCCCTCTGTTGGTGGATCGATGAATCTCTGGATCAGGTCAGAATTTGCGGGAATTTCGAAGTTTTCCTTCGTTAGAAATGTCAAAAATGGAGAAGTGAAAAAGTCAGCAGTAGCTGCTCATGCTTGGTCCGAAAAACATTTAATTGAATCAAAAGCCAGACTAATTAAACAAAAAAAACTCACGGTTTGGGAAAAAATCCACATTCAGAAAAATAAAGGAAAACTTATGAACTTCGAAATTCCCGCAAATTCTGACCTGATCCAGAGGTTCATCGGTCCACCAACAGAGGGAAGAAGAAGCGTTTCTTCTGATCGACATAACATCAGTCGCCAAAATAGTACTGAAGATGAGACTGTTATGGTCTCAAAATCGCGATTTACTTAGAAGATTTGTATGAGGAGAGGTAGGTAACATTTGACTTTACCATAGAAGAAGATACAGTTTATTAATTGCTATTTGCTAATGATCATCTACTGATGACAAAAGATTGCGAAGATTTAGAGTACACGACAAGAAAACTCAAGGAGGAATGTGAAAATTGGGGATTAAAGATAAATTTCGACAAAAACAAGTATATGGTTATAGGAGAGAAATCAAAATATTTGATTTTAGGAGAGAAATCAAAATATTTGATTTTAGAAGACAAGACATGTGACGAATTTATTTATTTGGGGACAAAATACGAAGCCATGATATTGAAATTAATGAGAGGAAAAATAAGGGCAAAACTGCAATATCAAAATTAAATGTGTGTTATGGGATCAAAATATAACTTCTAAAACAAAAACATTTTAAATGCAATAATGAGTACAATGACATACGATGCAGAAACATGAGAATTAAAATCTAGAACAGTAAGTGAATTAAATTCTGCAGAAATGGATTTCTTTTAGGTGTTCAGCTGGAATTTCTAGATGAGAAAAAATAAGAAACTATAATTAAGCAAAAGATTAATGTCCATGCTTCAATTGTGGATTTCATAAAAAACAAAATGGTATGTAAAAAGAATAACAGAAGACAGATTCCTAAGAAGAATACTACAATGGGTGCCATTTGGCAGATGAAGAAAATGATGGCTAAAACCAACGTGGATTGATGGTGTTTTGAGCAGCATGAGGGGAAAAAGGATTGGACAATGGAGATTGGAATGACATGTGGAGGAGAACGACACTAGATTAATTGGGCACATGGTGAAATCTGCTAAATAAATAAATAAAATCATACTTGAAGAGAAAAATTATATGCTCAGACTGGGGCTTGAACCCAAGACCCTTGGCTTTCTAGACGAATGCTATATTGACTGAGCTATCTGGATGAGTTCCAATCTAAACGCAAATTTTTCTCTTATATACATTGTCAATTCCCACGCACCAAATGCTATGAAACCATTACTTCTATCTTTGCAAATCGTGGCTCCTTTTTTAAGAAGACATTAATTTGTGAATTGTACATTATATTATAATGTCAGTATGGCTTCTTTCAATGTTTTTGTTATTAATTTCATACATCTCAATGATGGATAAACCATATTTGAAGAGAAAAATTATACTTAGATTGGGGCTTGAACCCAGGACCTTTGGCTTTCTAGACCAATGCTCTACCAACTGAGCTATCTGGACGAGTTCCAATCTAAACGCAAATCTTTCTCTTAAATATGTTGTCAATTCCCGCACACCAAATGCTATGAAACCTTTGATTCTATCTTTGCAAATGGCGGCTTCTTTATTGAGAAGACATTAATTTGGGAATTTTACATTATATTATAATGCCAGTGCAGCTTCTTTCAATGCTTTTGTTATTAATTTCATACATCTCGATGATGGATAAACCATATTGGAAGAGAAAAATTATACATTTAGACTGGGGCTTGAACCCAGGACCTTTGGCTTTCTAGACCAATGCTCTAATGACTGAGCTATCTGGGCAAGTTACAATCTAAATGCAAATCTTTCTCTTATATACATTGTCAATCATGTAAAATTATATATAAATAATATAAAAGTGAATACCTGCATGATTCAGTCTCCTCAATGTGTTAAAATATTTTTAAATACTTTTGGGACCAGTTTCAACTTCAGCAGAAGTAGCTAAACAACCTTCTACTGAAGATGGAACCAATTCCGAAAAGCCTACAGTACTTTAAAATTTGTAACAGGTTCAGACTGAATCTTACATGAATTCACAATGTTATAATTTTATATTGCGACAAACACTTCAAAGGAACTTTATCATGAATTTTATTAGACTGACTTGCCACATCATGTCTGATGAGTCATTAACATTAGAATCATTTAACTTCAGGAAACACATGATTATACCTCTTCCGAGCTAAGTTCCAGTTGTAATGTAAACAAACCACATGTATGGTCTGTATTTTCATTGGTTGAATAACTGTTTTGCCTTTAAGTGTCTAAGAAAATTTAGTTTGCTCTCTACTCTCGAAATAAATTAAATTAAAATAATATGTATTATCTAGCACGTCTATGTAAATTAAATGGGAGAATCTTAAAATCTATAATTTTAATATATTAAATAAATAAGCATTTCTAACACATGTGCAATGCAGAACATTGTTGGAATTTCTATTGTTTCAAAATGTTTTTTCATTGGAAAAGAAATTATTTGAAAACCGGAGAGAAACAAATTATTTTGAATATTTTCAAACAGATTAGTGAAAAATATCATACATTAACCATTGAGGATGTGGTGAAAACAGCAGAATTTAGAGGTGAGTCAGCATAGAGCATATATTCTGCTCATAATCAAACTGTAAATAAAGGATATCTATCGACATCTTGGAAAAGCATGAACATTTTATTAGGTAGGCTCAAATATAATTTTTGTCATAAGTAAATGAGAAATGGATGTTCCTAATTATTGGTACCATCTGACCTTGTATCACATCTTATTTCCAGTAAAATATGATGTTGCCTAAAACAATGTTTCTATTGATTACAGTTCCTTTTACAATTCTGTCATAAGCCAGGTAAAAGTAATACCACGGTTCCCCCAATAGAAGGAATTGGCAGAGTAATACCTTAAGCAAGTTTACAGTAAAACTGGAACTTAGCTCTAAATGAATATAAACAACTTTCTACTGAAGATGGAACCAGTTCCAAAAAGCCTATAGCATTTTAAAAATTTTAACAACTTGAGACAATTTTACAGGTTTTTTTTTAATTGGCTTTATTCAGTATGCCCCATTACATAGCGTAATACTACATACTATGATTGTATTTACATCAAATTAATTTGATATTTTGGTTCTTGTTTACATGTTGTTAATTACTTTAACTTAATCTGATATCTGCCTATTTGGTAATACAATATTTACAATATATACAAAGTTTGTATGGTGAAAGAATTTGTTTATAAGGTGCTAAAGTTTATGTATCTAATAAATTTGGAAAAATGCTTTAGGTGTCTTGATAGTAGTTGCTGCTCAGGTACTGGCCATTGTGCTTTTTCCATTCAAAATGTTATAATTTTATATTGTGACTAATATCTGAGTGGAATTTTATCATGATTTTTATTAGATTGGCTTATCAAGTCTGATGAGTCATTAAAATTAGAAGCATTTAACTTCAGGAAACATAACTAGAGTGAGTAGAAATATTTACCTAAACTGTTGTAATCAATGGTAAAGAGAAACATGTATGCCTGAACTGGGAATCAAAGCTGGACCTTCAGCTTTACTTGCTGATTCTCTAACCACTGAGCTACTTCAGGCTTCCTTCCCATCCAAACACAAATTCTGCTCTTACGTTACTTCGATTACATATCCAAAGCAATAAACGATCACAAATACACTATGAATGGCTTCTACATTAAGAAGGGGATTCCACATAGTTACAGCTATATTTATTAAAATTAATATTAAAAGCTAAAGCTGTTACTATGAAAAAATAAGTAAATTAATGTACACAAGTAAACTATTGTAAGGTTTGGGATTCAATTTCAGGTAGAGGCAGACATTTTTCTCTTTACCATTGATTACAATAGTTTAGCAGCGTACGTTGATTTACTTATTTCCATCATAGTATTAGCTTCAGCTTCTTAATATTAAAAGAAATTAAGAAAAAAATGCCAAAACAAAAATTATGGCATTTCAAGGTGTAGATCCTGTCAGAAGTAAAATTGTACTGGACAATAAAATTTTGGAGCAGGTGAATAATTTTACATATCTAGGATGCAATATCTCATATGAAGAAGAAAACGATGTAAATGCAAAAATATCTAAATTTTTAAGAATTTTAGGGTTAATAAATTCTATCTTCAAGCCACAGTTAGTCCAAAAGCATTCAAGACTGAAAGTGTATAAAACACTGGCTCTTCCAACTCTTTTGTATGGTAGCGAAGTATGGACGTTGAAACAGAAGGATATACAGAGACTTAGATCTGCTGAAATGAGATATCTTCGGAGGACTGCAGGATACACACTACTAGATCACAAAAAAAAATGAAGACATCTTAGAAGAATTACACATGGAATCTTTAGAAAACAAAATTTCTGATTATAAGTCAAGATGGATACAACATGTTCATCGAATGGAAGATTACAGAATACCCAAACTAATGTTAAGATATCAACCCGCAGGAAGAAGAAGACCAGGACGTCCACTCAAAAGACTTCTGGATGGTGTTTCTCTTGAGGCCGAAACAGGTCAACAAATGGCCTAAATTCGTGAATGTACTATGATGATGATGATGATGATGAAGAAAAAAATAATTTTATAATATTTTGATATCTTTATATTTCAAGAAAAAATTAATATTTCTGGATATTTAAGTATTTACAGATATTTGTATTTGACTGTATTTTGTTTTCTGGATTTTTCCAACCATTAGAAGTTCTTTTCTTCTTCTTCCTTTCATGGGATAGACCTAGTGGTCTGTTACGGTCTCAATCCAACGTTTGAAGGGTCTGCCCAAACATCTCTTGCCTGGTGGCTGGTAATTTAAGATCTGACGTGGTATTCTTGTTCTGCTCATTCTTCTTACGTGAGATTTCCAGTTGTTTCTGTATTTTTGTACATATTCCATGACTGATTCTGTGTGTAATTCTTTGAGAATCTCAGAATTCCTTTTATGGTCTGTTCTTGAGTAGCCCACAGTATGTCTCATAAATTTCATTTCTGCTGCAGTTAGTCTTTGTTCATGTACACTGCAAATTGTCCAAAAAGATAGTGAAGTGCATTCTATATTATCTAAATCCCAACCCCACCTGCTCGTGGTGCAACCTGCCTAAAACAAGCGGGGCTCTGGGGACCGAGTCACGGCGGTATAACCGTTCCATCAAGATACAGAGTAAATGCTCTATCATAATCGCGCCTGTCCAGAGGCCTAAGGTGGCAACCCCACCACTGGACTTGCTCACTTCAGGCCAGTAACCTGTTGTGAGGACTAATATTACTAAAAAGTCTCAAAGAAGATGTAAAAGGACTGCTCTATATGATGATGACCCATTAGAAGTTGATATAATAATCTGAATATCCCCCCCCCCCCACAACACCTTGAACTACTTTTACTTGGTAAGTGTAGTGCCAGTGAGTTATTGTAACAATGATTGAATCTATATTTATTATATAAAACTTTATTCATTAGAGGATTGTTACAAGGACAAAGTTTTCAAAATTGAAATTTTGTAAATACATTAAAAAAATTCAAATTGTAATTTAAGTATATTCTATGAAGTACAAATTTTGTAAAGATGGTTTCTTCAAATTTAAATTGACCCCTTCTTCTTCTTCTTCCTTCCAAGTATTAGGCCAAGGCCTGTTACGATCCTATAGAAAATTTTCCCTCCAGCGTTTCATAGGACGGCCCAGTGATCTTCGTCCTCTTGGTATATAATTATAAACAGCTTTGGGGATCCGATTTGAACTCATTCTTTCAAGATGGTGTTTCCAATTTAGTTGGTACTGTTTAATATATTCCAAAATTGACCCCATATTGAATTAATTTTAATATGACTGATTGGTGATTAACTGACAACTGATGATTGTTTTGTTTAAAGTCTTGAAAGCTAATTAATTACAATTGACCCTCAGGGGTCCTCATCTAGGGGATATGTGGATGACGACCACAAGGTGCCCAAGCTGAGCAAAACATTTCTTCCACTTACTTGTGTTTTGCACTCTTTTAACTTTACTATCTAACCTCTCTTGGTTAACTCTTGTTTTTTCGACCCCGACACTATTAGGGCATCCGAGGGCTAGGGAATCTTTCCTTTCTTCCATTTCTTCTTTCCTTTATTTTCTTTTCTTGTCCAGAAAAGCCTGACCAGAGGCTATAAGATGGCAGCCCCATCACTGGTCTTGCCTTCCTTTGGCCAGCAACCAATGGAAGGGACTATTATTATGCTTTCAAGTCTTATACGAGAATTTCCCGGAGGGAAATTTTCTATAGGATCGTAACAGGCCTTGGTCTAATACTTGGAAAGAAGAAGAAGAACATTTTACTAGCCAATAATTTTGTAATTATATGAATAATCAAGCTTTGGAATGGATTCCACCTGGGAAAGGAAAGAGAGGTCCACCTAGATTTAAATGGATAGATGATGTAAAAAGAGGAATGAGGGAGCTAGGTCTGGAAGAACTGGAATGGGAAGATAGAGAAGAATGGAGAAAGAAGATAAAAATTTAAAAAGCTTTAGACACAGGAAGATGTTTTATTACATTGTAAACCTATTTATAAATTAATATAAATAAACATCCATCAACTTTTCATTCAAAAACCCATTATTTACCTTCTAATATACAATTTAATGCTGACAAAAATTTTACTTATTATCTTTTTCATAAAACTTCTTTTTTTTTATATTCATACTCCGGTAAAATTTCCTTCATATTTCTACTCATTGACAAACACAATAGAAAAACAGTTGCCGCTTATACCTAGAGATCCTATATACAATATGCCCATAAATATTGAAATACTTATAAATATGAATGAAATAAAAAAAAATGTATACATATATATATTTTTATAAAACAAACATATGTCAATGGAAAGCAAAGCCCGCATATACAAAACAATAGTTCGACCAGTTATTGTATATGGAGCAAAAACTAGGGCTGATACAACAAAAACTAACAAATAATAAGCACATGCAAAATGAAAATCTTAAGAACTATTCAGGGGAAAACGTTATTTGATAAAATACACAACACAGAAATTAGGGACAAATGCCATATTCAAGACATAACCAAATTTATTATAGATAGACAAAAATATTGGAAGGGTCATATAGAAAGAATGGAAAAAAACCGACTTGCAAAAAGAGCTAAAGAAGATAGACCAATGGACGGGAGGAGAACAAGAGGAAGACCAGCCAAGAGATGGATAGACAGTGAATGCACATACATTACGTCTTTCTCCGAGGAGTGATTTTGGAAATAAACAGGATGAAAATCCTACAAATTAAGTTTAAGAAGAAGAAGATACTTTTATAAAAATAAAAATATGAGATCTAAACCATGACTGCTGGAATTGACCAAACTTCTGACCATGTAAGTTAGTCTTACCACCCAGTTCTTTAGAGGCTATCTATTGTTAATGTTTACAAAATGAGAAGTGTATTTCCTCGCAAAGAAAGTGTCAACCATTGCATGCCTTAACTTACCTTGAAATTTCTCCCAGAGAAACATTATGATATATCAAGGGCATTTAATATATATATATATATATATATATATATTATCTGCCATTTAACAGTAGTAACATGAACTGCAGTCAAGAAGTAAAGCAGAGGATAGCAATGGCAAAAGAAGCTTTCAACAAGAAGAGACACATTTTCTGCGGACCTATGGCAAAAGAATTAAGGAACAGGCTAGTGAAGTGCTTTGTGTGGAGTGTAGCATTATATGGTGCAGAGACTTTGACATTACGACGGAATGAGGAAAAGTGACTGGAAGCTTTTGAGATGTGGATATTGAGAAGAATGGAACGTATAAAATGGACAAAGTAAGAAATAAAGATGTACTAAACAGAGTGGGTGAAAGAAGAACAATGCTGGAACTCATAAAGAAGAGGAAAAGAAATTGGATTGGCCACTGGCTAAGAAGAAACTGCCTGCTGAAGGATGCTCTAGAAGGAATGGTCAACAGAAAGAAAGTTAGAGGCAGAAAAAGACATCAGATGATAGACAATATTAAAATAAATGGTTTGTATGCAGATACAAAAAGGAAAGCTGAGTTAAGGAAAGAGTGGAGAATGCTGAGTTTGCAGTGAAAGACCTGCTCTCGAGCAGAACACTATGAATGAATGAATGAATGAATGAATGAATTTAACTGCAAGGCACTAAAATCCAGCGTCAATCTCTCATTTAAACTCGGGGAAGTAATACAACTCCTGAATTATCGGATTGGATAACCCTCATAACCTGCCGTCCGCGCTGCATTCCGTATCCCTGCACGAGTAAAACGGAGTGCAGGGAATCCATCAGCTTCGCACAGTGGGCTGCCATTTATGGATTTTGACTTGTGCCTTGCAGTTAAAACGGCAGATTTTTTTTTTTTGGACACGATCTTGGTACATCACAATGCTTCTCTGGGACAAATTTCAAGGTAGGTTTCGGCATTCAATGGTTGATAGTTTCCTTGTCAAAAATATATGTTTTAAACAGTAGGTATTTAAGTTTTATCTTGCAAACTTTACTACAATAAAAAAAATAATAATAATAATCATCCATCCATAGCATTTTCATGCTATGCTTGCAGCTTTACTAGGGAATTGTAGGTGTGGTACCTTCCCGTTGCTTTCCACACAGGTGAAGGATGTTGATGATGGCCTTATTAAAGACTTCAAATCAGTCTGACGCATACAAATTAAACTAACTAAAGTCCCCCCTACGTGATTTCGGAGACCGTTTGGGCCTTAAAGTTTTCCTGACATTTGTCTTACAGGCGAGGAAAAACCCCGATAAAAACCTCACCCAGAAAAACTGCCCCGACCGGGGATCGAACCCGGGCCCATAATAATAATAATACTATACATTAGTTTCATGTGTGGAGAGCTTTTGTCCGTGCGGCCATGAACCTATGGGCTCGATAGTGCCAGTGAGTAAGTAACTATACATTAGTCTTACGCTAGTGTATTTTATCATTGACTCCAATGTTGGTGTTGTCAGTTTAATTTTTATATTCTATTTTATTTGGTGTCATACAGAGCAGTATTTTTATTTAATGACGCTCTTTAACGGCTCAGGTTATTAGCGTCGGCATTCAAATCTTTGCGTGACAGGACCGACGAATTTCTAGAGACCTCTTGTTTTGCTTGAGGTTATTTTACGTACCGTATATCAATAAGGGAGACATTCTTTATTTCATTTCCGAAAGATTTTCAGGATTTTTACGCCCTGAAAAATAAATCCTTCGACCTCGGTCGGCTTGAACCCGCGAACTTCGGAACCTAAGGCAAGCATGATAACGACTAGTCCGCCGAGACCGGCTACAAAGCATGTCCTTTCTTTGTCATATGAACAAATCGAAAGGAATGCAATTAATTTGATATGTCAGAATTTTTATGCATAAAAAGAAATAGACTGGTTGACTTTGAACCAGCAAAATCCGAACCATAGGTTAAGCAGGGTAATCAAAATGTCAGCCAGAACCGACTACAGAGCCTATCCTCTCCCTATCAGAGAAGAGAAGTCAAAATAAATACTGTGATAATTAAAATTCTATAAAACAATGATTTTTTTATTTCTTTCTTTCTCGTTTTTCTTTCGTTTACACTGTTCTTATTTTTGTTTTTACCTTTGTTAACCTTTTTTATCATATTCACACATACAAACACAACACAGGGCACACACCCAGACCCAAGGTGGAGATTTAAAATCCCCTACCCCGCCGGGAATCGAACCCGGGTCACCGGAGTGGAAGGTAGGGACTCTACCGACTACGCCACGGTGACGGACATGATAGAACCTCGTTAACATATGCTTGTGAAAATCGGACACTGAATAGATTCGATAAAAGGAAAATAGAAGTAACTGAAATATAACTCTTACGTTCAGTAGCAGGACATAATAATAATAATAATAATAATAATAATAATAATAATAATAATACTTTATTTATTCTGTCAGAGTTAAGGCCATAAGGCCCTCTCTTCCACTCAACCAGCACAAATACAAATAAATATTCGACAAATATAGATATACACTATACTAATTATAAACAGTTAAAGATACAATAAATGTAGCAATGTAAATGTCATGTACAAACAACATTTTATAGGGTAATAACAATAATGATACGATAATAATAATAATAATATAAATATGATACATTATACGGGAAACACCAATTAATATATATATATTACACTGGATAATAATGAAGTCTAGTTTAGAGCATATATAAATTTAGATTTCTTTTAAAAGATGCCAATGTCCGGCAGCCCCTTATTTCTTGTGATAGGGAATTCCAGTTGCGAGAAGTGGAGATGGTATATGGTATATGGTTGGATCAGAAATATAATGAAGAAATAAGAACGAATTAAACATCTACAGTGCAATAGAAAACATTCAAAACTCAAGATCTAATTGGCTCCAAATTATCGAAAAAATGACATCGAATAGACACCCGCAAATTGATGTATGGGTCAGAATGTTGGACGATCACTAAAAGACAAGAACAAAAATTGGAAGGAATTGAGATGAGGTTTTTATTAAATATAGCAGGATATATTCTGCTGGACGTCCACCGCTGTGGTCTCGGGGTAGCGTGCTGCCTTGTCACGCAGCGGGCCCGGGTTCGATCCCCGGTCGGGGACAGTTTTTTCTGGGTGAGGTTTTTATCGGGGTTTTCCTCACCTCTAAGACAAATGTCAGGAAAATTTTAAGGCCCAAACGGTCCCCGAAATCATATGGTTATCGTAATCATCATCATTCATATTCATCTTAGGATTAGGGACTCTCCTGGCGCACCATTATCATCATCACCATCACCCATCATATCATCGGGGCAACGTAACCCCGCCTTCCAGGTGCCCCAACCTCAGAAGTGGGTTACAAGTACGCCATGCCAGGAGAGAAACCAGGAATGTCGAAAGACGCATTTGAAAAAAAAAATTCTGCTGGATAAGAAAATTAATGAAAATATAACAAAGGAACTAGATATTTTCAAACTTACAGATCAAATAATTAAATATAGGAACGTCTGGAAAGAACATGTTGATAGAATGCCAGAAAAAAGTTTTCCGAAATTACTGCTGAATTATAAACCACACGGAAGGAGAAATGTTGGACGCCCACTCAGAAGAACAATTTTAACAATTCTAGCATTCTTGAAACCGGAACGAAACAACAGGCTTAATCCTTAGATGATGAAATTGTTTCACTACCAACCCAAAGGAAGAAGAAATAATGGACACCGCATAACTAAATGGCGAGACGCAGTTATGTGATATGGAAACAGGTCTATAGCCTAACTGCATGATGTAGAAGATTTTGTGATATCTGTGTTTTATATTGAAACACTGGGAAATGTTAGACCTTGAATATGCTGTGAAGAGATTCATTATAAAATGATAGTTCCCCCAGCTGCATATGAGTCACGAGTGGGCGTTTCATTTCCTTTGTGCACCTGATGTCAAATGCTATTCAAATACTGTACTGCAGTCTGCTCATTAACGACACCTTCGTCAAAATGTATGTCTTATTTACACATTATGCAAATCTTTATATCCAAGGAAAATAAGTCGGTCATGGTCGGCCAGTGGCTATCATGCTCGCCTCTGGTCCAAGGTTCGCGGGTTCAAATTCGGCCGAGATCAACGATACTACAAGACTGAGCACGGGAAGGAAACAAACGGTGTGAGTCCGTTGTCATAGATAATATCAAGGCTGAAAAAGGAAGCATCTGAACAAAATTTGAAGACCCTTTCGCGGCCAGATTTAAATTACGATGCAAATGGCCGTAAATGTTAGAGTCAAATAAAGTAAATTATCTTAGCTATTATATGATGAAAGTTAAAAATTAGATTGTACCTTTTGGTAGGTGCCGTCGTCCTCAACTTTGTTAAAAGATTGTATGTAAAATTAACTGGAGCGCTTTCGGAAGTTATTTTCCATCTTCTGCAGGTTGAACTTCCGATACTCGTACTCCAACTATAGAGTTGCTGCTACAAACAGTTGGAGTATACATCACCGTACACAACAACGAGTATCGGAAACTCAACCTGCAGAAGATGGAAGATAGCTTCCGAAAGCGCTCCAGTTAATTTTACATACAATCTTTTAACAAAGTTGAGGACGAAGGCACCTACCAAGAGGTACAATTTATTTTTTAACTTTCATCATATATGACTTCGCCTCAACGGAATTTGATATAATTTTACTAATATTGATTAGCTATTATAGTTATTAAATAGATATTAAACAAAATCAGTATTATTATGTATGTCATAACAGCCAATTTTGGGCCCTAGCCTTCCTCAGAATGTCCTTCCATACTTTTCTATTTTCTGCTAAATTCTTCCAATTTCCAATTTTCTGCAATGCATCATCCTCCCATCTTAATTTTTGTCTTCCAACTTTTCTGGTTTGTAATAGTTCAATACTAGTAAAATTCATATCAAATTCCGTTGAGGTGAAGTCATATGATGAAAGTTAAAAATTACATTGTACCTGTTGGTAGGTTAATTTTATATACAATATATTAACAAAGTTGAGGACGAAGGCACCTACCAAGAGGTACAATTTAATTTTTAACTTTCATCATTTGTAATGGTTGTGCCATATATCTTTTTAACAGTTTGATTATTGTCCATTGTTGAAATGGAAATAGGAGGGAGGGTCATATGCTCCAAATGGAATCTAAAAAGTGGACTTATGCAGTGGCTATGTGGGAATGCAGACAAGTAAAAAAAAAAAATGGAAGAGCGTTGGAGTGAAGTGTTTAGTGTCATCTAGGAAAATTGTGGACTAGAATAGCGCAAGGCATACAAAAGTGGAAGTGATAGTCCCAAGGGGTTGGGCTAACCCGGGGATGTAATGTAAGCCACGCTGCAGTCGCAGGAGGCCCTTGCCCAAAATGGGATGATCATGGGCTATTTCTTAATTCTAATTATTGTCCATACGTATCAAATGTCCAGCCCAGGCCAATCTATTAATTTTTATATACTCACTAAATCGGGTCCCTTATATAATTAATATATTTCTACGCGGTAGCGTAGTGGTTAAGGCACTGTGCTACAAGCCGGAAGGTCGAGGGTTCGAGTCCCAGTGGGGTCAGGATTTTTAAACTGACCCAAACCTTCTGGCGACACTATGACCCTGGGGTCGACTCAGCCTCTAACGAAAATGAGTACAGGACGCTAGTTCTGGGAGTAAAGGCGGCCGTCACGCAGGACTGACAAGTGCCGATTGTCTACAAAAAGTGGGAGCCTTAACCTCCTCCTACTACCCCAAGGGCCTCCTGAGGCCTGTAGTGGGATCACTTTACTTTACTGTTAAATAAAATATTAAAACGTTATCTTATATATAAAAATTAATGTTTGTTTGTTTGTTCGTACTTTATGCGCGGCCAGACCGTTGATTCGATTGTGATGGGGTTTTTTTGCAAAATGTTCAGGAGATTCCCGGGATGAACATAGGCTATAATAGAGTTGTGATACCCAACTCCTACACCCTTAAAAATCGCCCTTTGTAGTGGAAAACGTGAAAAAAGTAGCTCTTTGGACGCTTAAATGGCTTACGCTGTCTAAACCATAATAAATACACAACATTAATGTACACAGAATTGAATATCTGAAAAAGCTCTACAAAAAAGTCTGCGACAGCATACGTTTATCTCTTACGGATAACTCACAAAAACCATTTTTGTCTTTCATTGATACCAAGCGTCCCATCTCTCTTACGGATAACTCACAATAACCATTTTTGTCTTTCATTGATACCGAGAGTCTCACGCCGTAGCCGAGTGGTTAAGGCAAGGAGTCTTGGCGCAGAACCACGGGACTTACGCCGGTTCGAGTCTCTACGGGGAAAAAAAGTTTTCTTAGGGAATGTCGGCCAGTATGGGCCAGAAATAAAAAAAAAACATCCTGCTACTGAGTTTCATTTGTTACTTCTATTTTCCTTTTGATTTTCACAAGCATATGTTAACGTAGGTACCATTGTTTTATAGAATTTTAATTATCACAGTATTTATTTAGACTTATCTTCTCTGATAAGGAGAGGATAGGCTCTGTAGTCAGTTCTGGCTGATATTTTGATTACCTTGCTTAACCTATGGTTCGGATTTCGTTGGTTCAAAGTCGACCAGTCTATTTATTTTTATGCTTAAAATGTTGACATATCAAATTAATTGCATTCCTTTCGACTTGTTCATATGGCAAAGAAAGGACATGCTTTGTAGCCGGTCTCGGCATTCAAATCTTTGCGTGACAGGACCGACGAATTTCTAGAGACCTCTTGTTTTGCTTGAGGTTATTTTACGTACCGTATATCAACAAGGGAGACATGCTTTATTTCATTTCCGAAAGATTTTCAGGATTTTTACCCCCTGAAAAATAAATCCTTCGACCTCGGTCGGCTAGAACCCGCGAACTTCGGAACCTAAGGCAAGCATGATAACGACTAGTCCGTCATATAACAATTATATTAGAGTGAAAAAAAAAGGATAAATTGATGAGAGTGAGTCAAAACTTCCTCTACAGGCAATGAAATAGGGAAATTTTCATCGCCCTAAGATCCCGTCTGTCTTGGCCGGATTAAGCTCATCCTCTGACTTAGAAGATATTAATAATATGGCAATAACATTAAGGGAAAAGATTGGCAACTACGTCACACTGGTTATTTCGTGATAGCCCACATTCTAAAAAGTAAACAAAATGTTTAAAACATTTATCATTTATTCATACGTACGTTATCTATGAACAATTCATAACGGCGTAGCCCAGTGTTGAACCATAGCCTCTCCTTTGTGACGAGTTAATAGATCAATTTCATGTAGTTATCTTATTTATTAATAGATGTCATGAGTTGCATGCGGTCAACACACTGACTCGAGACATCTAGCAGACAACTAAGGTATTACCAGGATGTTTGAGATCGGTAAATTTTGCTTAGATGCCTTTTTATTCAGGCTTAAAGAAAATCTTCAAACTCAGTCCCTCTCGGAGTAATGGCTACTTGGATTTTTCCATCCTAAAAATCCATGGACCGCAGCCCGGTTTGAACCCGCGACCCTCGGAACCGGAGGCAAGGAGCATAACCACTAGTCCACCGCGGTCGACTATTACCCGTTTAAGGAGTAAGCGCAGTTGTTGACGGAGGGCACTGCAGTCGTGTTTATGCAGGAATAGACCACGTGACACTGCTATCAAAGGGGAATGGGACGTGGGACGCTGACAGTGTACACTGCCTTATAATGACGTCACGTGTACCAATAAACAGAGCTTCCTGATTCTTCCGCCTGCAGAGATACTTTGAATGAGAAATACATATCTTATATGGCCACTAACACAACTATTGGTTATTTTTAGACTTAATGCAAATACGAAATTTCATGTTTTAGACCGTTAAGAATAAGATTCAGTTCCGGTTGTAGTCCACAGACGGGAATAAACCCAAACCTGTGCTTTCGGCAGAAGAACAAGACCCGGGAACCAGAATAATTTATGTTATAGATAATTGCGAATATAAAGTATTTAAGAAACAAGCTGGTGGGGTTGTACAAGACCAGCTTTTTACTTACGCGATTTATGCCATTTTTTATGTAATTTGAAGTATTACGTAGTGTTAATGATACCATTTAGCTGTGGGATTTTACTATCGTCAAAACATTGAAACGTATCATGAAATGAAGTAGAGGAAATATGATTTTACGTTGTAACTGTCAGACATGTTGAATGTTCCATAGAATAACAGATATGAAGAGGTAATTTATGTTACGTATTAAATCAGATTTAAAATGCAAGGAAACTAAAAGCTAACCAAACCTAAATCATTTAATGGAAACTAAATCAATTACTCTAACGTAGGTGAATTCCAAGAACTTCCTTTTTATTATTTTACGCGGTTAAATATGTAAAAGACAAATTCGGACATAATTTGTTGAAGCCACAGATATTATTAAATGTACACAATGTGGTTTGCACATTGTGGTCATATGTGTTTTACCGCTGTTCATCGGTGGTGTATCTCTGGTCATCGGTGGTATGCCTTTGGCCATCGGTTGTCATCGGTGTGATAATCGGTGGGTTATCCCTGGTTAGAAGTAAGAACAGTTGTAATATTCGTGGTCATGACAGGAAATAGTCCCATTTTATTTTCATACTTACAAGAAAATAAAAAAATGATAATTGCTTTCCCAGACTTAAATACATTAAATATACTATTTGATTAATATGTATGCCAATTATGTACTGTTAAAGTGCGTAAATAAAAAGGCACTCTTCTCCCACCCGGCCAACAAGCTCATATTTTATATTTTGACAATGTCCTATTTCAAGTTTTAACCATTAAAAATAATTTATGAACATAAAACGAACTTTAAAAATAAGTATTGGAAGGGTAAAACCGGAAGAAGTTAAAAAAGGAATCGGAGGGTGGATATTTCCAGCTCCCCACTTTGAACTACTTTTGCTCGTAAGAGTCAGTGAGATACAGATTGAATGTGTATACTGTATTTGAATGATTAATAATTATAATTAGCCAATAAATGATTATGATTTGGTTTAAAATCGTTGAAAGCGAATTATTTATAATTAAACTTTTTTCTATGCAATAATTTTATTCCATTATGAGTCGGCCGCGGTGGACTAGTGGTTATGCTCCTTGCCTCTGGTCCCGAGGGTCGCGGGTTTAAACCCGGCCGGGGTCGATGGATTTTTTTAGGATGGAAAAATCCAAGGAGCAAGTCCTCACGAAGGGACTTTCAGCCATGGATCCCGAGTCTGAAGATTTTCAGGCTCGTAAAAAATCCTTAAGCCTGAATGAAAAGGCCTCTTAGCAAAATTTACCGAATTTTCCCGTCCTAATAATACCTTGGTTTCCTAGATGTCAGTATGAGGCGGAACGCTGACTACGGACCGCTCAAATGACATCTATACGAAAACAAGTAACTAAATTAGTATGGTTCAAATTCTTCCATGTAGGGGGAAGCGTCTAAATCGCTGTTAAGGGAAACATGGGCTTACCAGACATGAGTAAATTAACGCAGTTTAACCTCTACCTTTACTTTTACGTGCCACACGCCACTCGGGTCTTACAGCGACACGAGTTGTCGGGAGAGGGATTTTTATTTATGGATCACACAAGGGCATGGAGGGCCTCCCCGAATTAGAGACAAGCTCAATGTCAAGGCCTCCTCCGAGACAACACAACATAGACACACACATTCACACTAAACATGACGAATGTGATATTCATGATGATGGTGGCCAGATGATGTTCAGGGGCGTTTGGGTCTTAAAGTTTCCCCGGAAAAAAATACATCACCCAGGAAACTTGTCCTTGCCGGTGACCGAATCCGGGTTCGCTACGTTAGGAAGCAGCGATTCTACCCCGAGAACACAGAGGTGACCTTTAACTGATTAGGCTACTTTGGTTTAAATTCTTGTAAACTAATTAACTATTCGTAATTAAACTTTTTTTCAGTTTACGATTCTATAATAATAACAGCATGATTTTTGTCTCATGAGTACCAATAGTTGTACTTAATGAAGGTTTTTTTTACGTGTTTTCAAATATGTATTCGGAATTTCTCCATCACCCACAGTTTTTTTTTCAATTTCAATTAATGGATTTAAATAATTATTTTTAATAAACGTTTTTTCGTCCATTTGTCCATTGTAAAATAAAATCAAATGAGCTAACTCAGAAGATTTCAGCCATGGAAAAGAGATATCAAGGCAAATGGAATCCTAATACGCTGGCCGGTTATTGTTGGACCATCAAGAGGGATGCTCCACAGGCGAAATATAGCAGAAAATCGTCATTTCTTACTTTCTAGGTGAGTCCGAATGTTCGAATATTGTGTAGTTACGAATGTAGGAAATATTAAAGTGTTTGAAATTATAAATTCCTGTCTCTCGGAAACCTTGCGTGATGGAGAAAAACCGATGTCATATTTGGATTCTGAAAAAAAAAATACTATCAGAATCATATATTTTTCTTTCTGAGACAAAAAAAAGTTTATTTTTTGTTGCTCAGTGTAATTAATATGAAATTAGTTTTTTTTATTCAAAAGCTCATTATTAACTTTCCAGTATAGCCTCGTGGGCTAGTGGCCAGCGTTTCTGACTACAGTTCATGAGATCCCGGGTTCGATTCCCGGTCAAACCATATGAATTTTTTCTTAAGGGAATTATTCCTGTGTTTGCCCATGGTCTAGAATTTAGGTTACGTTTAGTTTAAGAACTCTCCTGGCGCTTCATTATCATTTATCAACCATCATATCAAGTAACTCCGCCTTCCAGGCGCCCCAAATTCACAAGTGGGTTACAATTACGCCAATGCCATGAGAGAATGCCAAATATGTCGAAATGACAACCTGGGGCACTGAAAAAAATACTGACAAAAAACATACTTTTGTCAGATTTTTTTCTTATTTTGGTATCCCTTTTTCATAATCTGGTAGAAACCTTTACGTGTTTCTAGTCAGTATAGTTATTTGTTATGAAAAATTTAAATTTTCACTATGAAATTACTATTTTTACCCTGTAACAACTTTGAGAAATAACAGTCACATCCCGAATGCGTTACCTTGGTGGCGTAATGAAAACAGGTTGAACAACCTTTCTGCACACGCAGTCACCTGACAAATCTACACACCGTGAAGGGGAAACGAGATCACAACCCTTGGCCACGAATTCTCTTTCCTCAAATTACCAAATATTTCTGAAAACCCCTTATTCGGCACTTACAACAAGAAAGGTATCCTCGCTAAGGACCGACGAGTCATTGATTCGCGTGAATGGGAATTTAGTCCATCGGTTGGGCTGTGTTCTGAATCAGCTACTGCAGCGCGACAACTATTATCATTATTTTTTAATTGCGGATGAGCCGATGTAGGACTACGCAAAGTACTTAGAGGCGTTTCCTTTGAGACCAAATTCCTTTCATTCTTTTGCTATGAGCCTGTTTTCTCTCATCTGTCCAAGTTGTTCCAGTTTTTTTCTTCGATTTGTCCTCTTGGTCAACTTGCCACTTATTCACCTTAATTCTAAATCTCTGTTTGGGATATCTTCTTTAGTAATTCCTGCCAATTATAATTATTATTATTAAAACCAGAAGAAGAATATGAAAAATGGGGACTTCATATAAATATAGAGAGAACTAAATATCTGTGTATAGGGGAATAAATGGAAAATATAAATCTCAACAATGGAAAAGAACTAAAACCTAGTATTGAATGCACTTATTTAGAAACAAAATTAAACCATTCACGCTACAGCACAGTGGAGAAATTTAAAATAGAATCGCAAAACAAGCAATAAATGCTTTAAACTCTGTTTGGTGGAGCAAAAATATTACCAAAATAGAAAATTAAAAATATATCAAACCATAGGTCAGAGTATTTTAACATGTGGTGCTGAAGTTTGGCAAATTCCTACCAGGGAAATGAAAAAAAAAATTAAGTACAGAAATTGATGTTTTAGGAAGATCAGCTGGAAAATCTAGAATGAACAGAATACGAAATGAAGAAATAAGGAAAATTATGAGTGTGCAAGAGGAGACGGATATCATAGACATTATAAAAAAGAAAATACCACAGTGATATGGCCATGTCAAAAGAATGCCAGAGCAAAAATTGCCTAAACGTTTATGGAATGGATCCCAAATGGAAAGGAAGACCAAAGAAAATCTGGATATGTGTGCAACTGGCTATGAATATCAGAGGATTGGACAAAGAGGAATGGCGTTTGGTTTCCGGAAGACGGCGGCAGCTGTCATGATATTGGATGATGACTTAAAACTCGCCGAAGCCTGTCCCAAGAAAGGTTGAAAAGGAGTGAAACAACCTCGTTAGGAAATATGGGTTCAGCTCGCCCGGCTGATAGTAGTAGGGCCCCTGTCTAGGGAATAGACACTGCTGCCTTGTAGGTAGACGTTAGATCGTCAAAGGCTAGGGGAAGAAAACAAATAACCTGGTCATCCAGGTTGAGGATTGTAGCGATGGGCTAGCTCCCCATCTTACATAAAAATCAGGCAGTGCTAAAAGGCCCAAAGAAATGAAAACCTGACAGATAAAATTACAACGACAAAAGCGACGAAAAAGGATATGAACATCTGAAGAGGATGAAGAATAATTAATGGAACCCCAAGAATGATGCTGAATTGGAACGCTGAAGACAGGAGGAGGGGGGGGACCCAGGGAAGAGTGGATGGATGAAGTGAGAAGAAACATGATCAGCAGAGACCTCAAAGAAGAAGACGCTAAGGATAGAAATCTGTGGCGGAGCAAAATACATTTAGGCTGAAGGATAACTACTGTAATGTAGAGAGAATCCTTAATAAAAATTTATTACTGTATTATTATTATTATCATCATTATTATCATCATCATCTACCTCACATTTAAAACTACTTCTTCGGCTTTCCCCCATTTATAGGTTTGCCGTCTTCAGTTTCCATTTATCTCTATCATTCCAATCTCCCTCTTCCAAATTCCTATCATCCATTATAGTTCTGACGTAGGTTTTCCATTTCCATCTTGATCTGCCACGTTTATTTCTTCTAGGGGGTGACCATTGGTATAGATTTTTTGTACATCTTTCATTTTCCATTCTTTGTACATGGCCATACCATTTAAGCGTTTGATTTTCAATCCTCTTAACAACCGATGTGGTGACATTCATTTCTCTCCAAAGGAATTCATTTCTTATTTTATCCTGTCTTTTTTTTTTTTGAGGCTTCTTCTAAAATAATCAATTTCAACTGTTCTAATTTTATTTTTTTGTACTTCCGTCAAAGACCAAGTTTCACTTCCATATGACGAAATATTCTGTATTATGCTCTTATAAATTTTCATTTTAGTTTCCTTTGTGATATTTTTGTTCCAAATTATTCCATGTAATGTTTTAGTTGCATTTAAAACTAAAAATAAAAAATAATTATGTTTTATCCCAGATATGGGGAGCCTGCGTTCTTTATGCACAAACAAATGCATCCCAACAATACACAACCCCCTAACCTGAATATTTGTTTTCAATACGAAAATAACACAAAGTGGGCAGTCAATGACGTTCCATCGTAGCCAATTTAACATCTCATACATTTCATGATGAATGGGAAATTGTTTCTGCATTGAGAATAGAAAAAAGGCTGAGTGTTGTATTATGCTGTAAACAGTTCTACCATGCGAAACATTATAACATCAGATGAAATTTCAATTATTCACACGTAGAGGAAAAAAAATTCAGGTATGATTAAATATAGCTATGTTTAGCAATAACATGTTAATGACCTTTACGTGACGTGAATTAAAGGTAATGAATCGGTAGTACATTAATATAATATTTTTTTTAATAAGGATTTGCTCTACATTGTAGTAGTCATACTTCAGCCCAAATGTATTTTGTTCCCCCACAGATTTCGAAGCTCAGTATCTTCTTCTTTGGGGTCTTTGCTCATCATGATTCTTCTTACTTCATCCATCCATCCACTGTTCCCTCTCCTCCTGCTACCTTCAGTATTCCAATCCAGTGTCATTCTTGGGATACTATTACTCTCCATCCTCTTCAGATGCCCATACCATTTCAATCGTCGTTCGTGTAATACAATAAAACCTGTCTTAGCCGGAATCTTTATAAGAAGGAAACCTATAGAGACGGAAAAGACTGAAAACAATCGATTGTATTATGTAAAATCGTCCTGTATATGCCGAAAACCTTCATAACGCGGAAACGGAATGGTTTTTAAAGTACTAATAGTTAATTTTTACCTCAATAAGACGGAAAATTATTCTCAAGTACATTGTAATTACAGTATTAATAGCACGTGAAAATTCTGCATATGACGCTTTCTGCATTATATCGTTTTACCTTCTTGTGTTGCCATTGTATGGGATACCCTTGCTTATATGTGATAGCGGGAAATCCCTCGCTTTTCCTTGCCTGCTTACGTTACCTGCGAGGGAGTTGGAAACTCTTCAGTCTTCCTGTAGTTGAGTTCCTTCTCGCTTTTGTGTAAAAGAGTTGTTTTGTATTGCCGTGAAAACTGGGCTGTGTTACATACACTATTTTGTCTGTATTTCAATCAATACGTTATGTCTTTAAAGCGTGGATGTAAAGTGAGAAAATGCAAGCTTGTAATTTGGGAACCCTTTATAAGAAGGAAAACTGCCAAGATGGAAATATATTTAAGGAACCGGCATGTTCCATCATAGACAGGTTTTACTATACTTATGTATATAATATGTTTAGCATCATAATTTCTCTAAATTTCTGGTTCCGATTTTTTTCCTTTCTTGATTTTTCTTGCTGCCTTTCGTCAAAAATCCATCTCTGTTGCCGATAATTTTTTTTGCTTGTTGTCTATTCAGAGTCCAGGTTTCTGTACCATAAACGTAACTGTTTGTACTAAATTTTTAAATATTTTATTTACAATATTTTTACTCCATATCGCTGAATTTAACAGTCCAATTACTTGTCTTCCTTCGCGAATTATTTTCTCAATTTCACAATAACTTTCCCCATCTGATTCTAAAATCGATCCTAAATACTTGCATTTATAAACTTTCTTAATTTCCACATTTTCACATTGTAACTTCTCTTCATTCTCCAGTTCTGTCGTGAGATGTTCGGTTTTCTTAATGTTTATATTTAATCCCCATTTAATAACAATAATTATTATTATTATTACTATTATTATTATATTTTACACGGAGAAAGATAGGAAACTACTTGAGATAATGCAGGCCGTATTGTTGCAATTTTTAGTTCAACATACACCTTTGAATAACTGCTTTAGAAATCAAACTGTACTAAGAATGATATTCGGTCCAATTCAAAGTTACTTTACCCTCCATATTGCGTCTCTCTGCATCTATAATTAAGCCTGTCATTGATATATTAGTGGAGAGAAAAAAAAGGGGGGGGATCAACGTTCAACTACGCGCCCGAAGAAAGGTTTGAAAAATTGAATTTAGGGAGGAATGGGGGTGACGTCACGCCTCCTCACGAATTTCCTCACCCCATCTTATTACCTCAGTTAACAAAAACTATACATAATTATATAGTAAAATATAGGCTTATAGAAGTGGTAACTAGCTGTAAGAAGAATATTTGTAACTTATTGTTTGACAGCGGTCAATTACATTTGAGGAGGGTGTATATATGTATAGTCGGCTCGGTCAATTAGTTCACAGGCTCTTTGCTTTGTAGTTAAGTATGACTATTTTGCACGCACAAGTATTTAGCATATCAAGCGGCGTTGTCACGTTTTATTCACTAGAATTAATTTTGAACTAAAGATACTGCAAAAGACAAAAATTGCAACGCTGTTAAGACAATTACCGGTATATCCACGTGGAACAGACATGAAAAAGGTATTTAAAAATGCGATGTCGTTACTGGCAGAAAACTGGTTTTCAGTTTTTGGTGATTGGAGCGGCGTCTAAAGAAGTCTCTAACGACAACTCCCCTGGCAGTAACAATGTATTTTTTAAAGAAACGTGGACTCTTACTTTAAGGGAGGAAAGTATTTGAGAATAAAGTAATTAGGAAAAATTTTGGATCAAAGAGAGATGAACAAACAGGTGAATGGAGAAGACTACATAACAATGAACTACATGGTCTTTATAGGAAGCCATATATAATAAGAACAGTTAAGTCTCGTAGACTGCGATGGGCAGGACATGTTGCACATATGGAAAATGAAAGACTTGCATGGAAGCTTCTTGTAGGAAAGCCAGAGGGAAAACGCCCAGTTGGTAGACCAAGAATGAGGTGGGAGAATAACATTAACTATGATTTGAGGAAAGTAGATTATACAGGGAATGATTGGAAAGCATTAGCTCAGGATAGGGATGTATGGACAGCTTATGTCCGCGCGGCCATGAACCTACGGGTTCGATAGTGCCAGTGAGTAAGTAAGTATTGTTTGACAGCGGTCAATTACATTTGAGGAGGGTGTGAGTAGATTTGTTAGTTCATATATATATGTATAGTCGGCTCGGTCAATTAGTTCAAAGGCTCTTTGCTTTGTAGTTAAGTATGAATATTTTGCACGCACAAGTATTTAGAATATCAATCGGCGTTGTCACGTTTTATTCACTAGAATCAATTTTCAACTAAAGACGAAAGTTGCAACGCTGTTAATACAATTACAGGTATATCCTCGTGGAGTAGACATGAAAAAGGTATTTAAAAATGCGAAGACGTTATTGGCAGAGAACTGGTTTTCAGTTGTTGGTGATTGGAGCGGCGTCTTAAGAAGTCTCTAACGACAACTCCCCTGGCAGTAACAATGTATTTTGTTAAACCAGAGGGAAACAGCTTCCATTGATGCCACCTGTAAACTAAATGACTGAGCCGAATATACATATTTGCTCAACATAGGTTTTGGAGTCACAGTCTAACTACGTACAATTACATAACAAGGAAATAAATGAGTCAGCAGTGATGATTATGGCCTGGATTTTAGAAAATAAATATGAAATTATTGTATTGTCACGGGTCCTCTACAAGTATACAAAGTTTCAGGTCGATCCAATGTTTCTATGTGGGTGAAAATCGCGCTGAAAAATTCGGTTACATTGATACAAAAATACTTTTTTTTTACTTTTGATGATTATGTCCAGGAGTTTAGAAAATAAATATGAAATGATTGTATTGTCACGGGTACTCTACAAGTATACAAAGTTTCAAGTCGATCCAATGTTTCTACGTGGGTGAAAGTCGCGTTGAAACATTCCGGAATCTTTCAACGCGATTTTCACCCATTTAAAATCATTGTATCGACTTGAAACTTTGTATATTTGTAGAGGACCCGTGACAATACAATAATTTCATATTTATTTTCTAAAATCCTGGCCAGAAAATAAAAAAAAAAGTGTTTTTGTATCAATGTAACGGAATATTTCAACGCGATTTTCACTTCTTTTTATCGCGCTGTTTAGACAAGACGAAAATGTATATGACCTCAATTTGGAGAGATTTTTTGCAAATAGCGCCAAATGTTCAAAGGGTTGTCCCGCGCCGTAGCTGAGTGGTTAAGGTAGGAAGCCTTGGCGCTGAGCTACGGGACTTGCGCTGGTTCGAGTCTCCATGGGGGAAGAAATTTTCGCATGGTATTTCGGCCAGTATGGGACCGGTGCCCACCCAGCATCGTGCTGCATTTGGTTAGCTACAATAAGTAGAGGCTCCAGGTTGAGAAAACCAGCTATAACGGCTGGGGGACTCGACATGCTGACCACATGTCACCCTTATACTGGCTGATTATCATCTACCTCTGTGATTGACACATGTGGATGTGAAGCCAGCAGCCGGCTGGTAGGCTAAGGGCCTTGTAGGCCTGTCGCACCAGGAGAAGTTCAAAGGGTTGTACTCTTAGAGAACTGTTTTCAGTTTTTGGTGATTGGAGCGGCGTCTTAAGTAGTCTCTAACGACAACTCCCCTGGCAGTAACAACGTATTTTTTTAAACCAGAGGGAAACAGCTTCCATTGATGCCACCTGTAAACTAAATGACTGAACCGACTATACATATTTGCTCAACACACGTTTTGGAGTCAGAGTCTAACTACGTACAATTACATAACAAGGAAATAAATGAGTCAGCAGTGCCGAGACATGGTGCAACTTATTTTTTATCGCGGTGTTTAGACAAGACGAAAATGTCTATGGCCTCAACTTATAGGAGAGATTTTCCACAAATAGCGCCAAATATTCAAAAGGTTGTACTCTTGTTATTTTTCATTTTTCACGACCTATCAACCCACTTTATGCGTGTTTTGAAAGTACAAAAAAATGCAAAATTAGCTCGAAACGCAAAAATAAAGTATATCAAAATGTGAAGATTTTCAGGATCATAAAAGATCCTTAAGCCTGAATGAAAAGGCCTCAAACAAAATTTACCGAATTTTCCCGTGCTAGTACTACCTTGGTTTCCTAGATGTCAGTATGAGGCGGAACGCTGACCACGGACCACTCAAGTGGCATCTATACGAAAACAAGTGTAACTAAATTAGTATGGTTCAAATGCTTCCCTGTAGGGGGAGAGCGCCTAAATATCTGTTAAGGGAAACATGGGCTTACAAGATACAAGAAGATGATTTCCATCTGCACTAATTTTTGTCCCCAAATATACATATTCGTCAGCTAACAATTATTTAACCTCGTCGCACGCTCTGTGGGAAATACCCGGGGTTTCTCATCCCACCTACTCATCTACCCCGTTGGCTTGGAATATATGAATCCTTGCGTCCACGTCCCCTATGGAACTTCATGATCTTTTAGGGAAAATAACATTATTTTGTCAATACAACACGTCCTTGAGGATTTTAAGAACAAAAACTTGAGAGCACTACAGATCTGCTTGATGTAGATGGTCTCCAGCCGTATGCGGGGGAGGATTACACCGCCGACGCTTTGCCCTATATAACGAACGGTGACGGTGGTGGCAAAATAACGAGGTCAAAATCGATACCCCAAGAAGCGTTAGTGACCCTCCAGCGCCACATGTCCTATTCCGAAACTGATCACCATTCTAATTAGGTTACATTCATAATTATGTTAGGAAGTCCCTGCTCTGCTAATAAGGGAGGGGCACTTTCCCTCGCAAAATGTCAATTCCGCCTCAACTGATTATGCTTCTATTGAAGATGTGACTAATTCACCTTTATTATCGAACCCAGATGTTCATGTCCGCGAGACATTAACACAGAATAGGGATATTTGGAGAGTTTATGTCAGCAATTGGCGGACCGCGGTCCGGATCCCGACCCTGGGGCTTTGGTTTCCGGACCAGTTAAGTATCGAATTAATACACATTTTTAAAACCGGTTAAACATGGAACCAGTTTACTAAATTTCACTTTTTGGGGCACGCCGTGGCGTAGTGGTTAAGGCACTGCATTACAAGCCGGAAGGTCGAGGGCTCGAGCCCCGATGGGGTCAGGATTTTTAAACTGACCCAAACCTTCTGGCGGCACTATGGTCCTGGGGTCGATTCAGCCTCTAACGAAAATGAGTACCATACGCTTGTTCTGGTGGTAAAGACGGCTGTCACGCAGGGCTGACATCAAGTGCCTATTGTCCAGAAAAGTGGGAGCCTTAACCCCCTACTACCCCAAGGATCTCCTGAGGCCTGTAGTATGATCACTTTACTTTTTAAATTTCACTTTATTTTTTTTAATGCCCCGAGTTGTACTTTTGAACATTCCTGGTGTTCTCTCCTCGCATGAGCGTAATTATAACCCACCTCTGAGGTTGGGGCGCCTGGAAGGCGGGGTTACGTTGCCCCGATGATATGAGTGATGATGATAGTGGTGTGCCAGGAGAGTCCTTAATCCTAAGCTTAATCAAAGATGAATATGATGATTGCGATGGCCATATGATGTTCGGGGACAGTTTGGGCCTTAAAGTTTCGTGGCATTTGTCTTACAGGTGAGGAAAAACCCCAATAAAAACCTCACCCAGGAAACTGTCCCGACCGGGGATCGAACCCGGGCCCGCTGCGTGACAAGGCAGCACGCTACCTCGAGACCACAGCGGTGGACTAATTTCACGTTATGATAGTATTATTGTTGGCTCGGTTGGCAGTACTGCTTATGGTCGGAGATTTGACTGAAGATGAACGGGAGTTTGTTTGAAACCTGGTATCGCGAAAAACACGAAATTTGTGAGGTGAGATATTTGAATATTACTCTGACCATGTGTTAAGTTTATCATAAACTTATTAATAATTATTAGAATTAATAACTGTGTACTACTGTACTGTATCCTTTTAGTATTTACCACGTGTTTTGTTTAATTTGTGCAATTCATATCCATAACATAATTTAAATAATTTCCTTATAATATCAACGTTTACACTGCTACGAACGGGTATATGCGTTGGCAAAGAAAATGCTTGCCGTGCTATGGGCGTGTATATCCATTCTCAACTTCAAACGCCTGCTAGTTATATAATACGTATTGCATTGCTTTCAAACTAAGCAGGCATATACTGCCATCTCTTAGGAACCTAAATAAACTTTTTCCATATTTCTCCCTGCATTGAGCAAGGAGGGTTTTAAAGGCTGAAAATATCTCAGCATTGAAAAGGTTAATTACCTATACTATGGAGTAAAGACATAATTAACAGAACAAAACAACTAATTTATAAATCCATCCTAGAAAGTATAATGTTATATGGATCAGAAGTCTGAACAATAACACAACATGTCAACAGAATAACTTCAGTTGAAATGGATTTTTGGAAAAGAGCTGCCACAAAATCTAGACTAGAAAAAATTAGAAATACAGAAATCAGAAAATGGATGAATGCAGAAAGAAATATAATGGATGAGATTGAACACAGAAGGCTAAAATGGCATGGACACGTAAGAAGAATGCAGGATGGAAAGGCTTACAAAGACCGTCTATGCATGGAAAATTGAAAGAAGGAACAGAAAAGGAAGACCAAGAACAACCTGGAAGAACATTCAAAATTGTGACAGATGAAGACACAGAGGACAGAGAATGACGGAGAACTTTAATTAAGGGAAAATTGTGAATGTTTGTTTGCAAACTGATAGTCTAGAAGTCCGTAGTCATTGTTATTTATTTATTTTTTTAGTTCATGTTAATTACTAAGATTGGTTGGAGAAAACCCTCAATTATGAGGAAAATTCTCAAAATAATAATAATAATAATAATTACTTAATAATAGCTTTGTATGTTTAATGAAATGTGATTCCGGATCTCGACTGAATTTATTACTTTGAAAACAAATTAGATTTAATGGAGGCCCATTTTCAATCATACTTACTCACTGGCACTATCGAACCCGTAGGTTCATGGCCCCATTTTCAATCATTCCTTGCATATTTCGCCTGCATCAAATCACGGTTGTTATTCTCCCATCTCATTCCTGGTCTACCTATTGGGCACTGTCCCTTTGACCTCTCTTCAAGTTTCCATGCCCTTCTTTCATCCCATATTCATGCCATGTGTAACTATAATGGCGCAGCACATTATTAAGCCACAGCCTCTCCTTTGTTAGGAGTTACTGAACCAAGTTGATTTTTAGTTACCTTATTAGTCCACAGATGTCATGAATGTCATGCGACTCAATGAGGCATCTTACAGTCAACTAAGATATTACTAGGATATTGAGGTCGGTACATTTTGGTTAGAGGCCTTTTTATTCAGGCTTAAGGATCTTTTACGAGAATGAAAATCTCGAGAATCGGGAACCACGGCTTAAAAGTCCATCTCGGAGGACTTGCTCCTTAGATTTCTCCGTCCTAAAAAAAAAATCCATCGACCCCGGCCGGGGTAATTATTATGCAGGGGATGGTTGGAAAACATTTCATCAGAATAGGGGTGTATGGAGAGTTTTTGTCCGCGCTACATGAACCTATGGGTTTGAGAGAGTCGGTGTATAAAATTTCAGTTTTATTGGACATAGTTAAATTGCATTCTTGAAATAAATTTGTATTTTTATGTCAATCCCACATTAAAGATCCTATTAATGGAATGTAACTGTAGTTTGTAGTAAGAAACTTTTTTTAAGATATAAAATTAACGTTAGGCTAAATTGAGCGTTATGGTCACCGCTCGGAAGTTGAGGACCTATAAAATGCCTATAGAAGACCTCCAAAAAACCTAAAGATATCCTAAAACTGAAGAAAAAAACGTAAAAAGTCTATTCAAATTAAATAATATATTATATATATTAATTTCAACTGCATTTTTAATTAATATAATGAAATGTTTAAAAAGTACAGAATTCTAGCGATATGCAACATACACTGCGAAAAAATAAATAGATGTCTGGAAATGCTTCTTCTTTCATATTTCATATATATTAATTCAACATAGTTTGAAAAAAAAATGTGTTCGTTAAAAAAAAAATTCTTGGAGAATTTTTCCCCATCTACAACCCGCTATTGATAACATGGAGAAACAAATTGAACTTCAAATTAGAATAACTAGAAGCATATTTGGCCGGAAGCATAATTAGGCTATACGAATGGTATATATTCGAAAGAAGGAAAAGTTTAAAAAAAAAAAAAAAAGCCGTCAGGTATAAAAATAGACAATTAAGCAAAAACATGGAAAGAAAAGACAAATAAAACCCACTTATTTTGGCCACTGACCCAAAATTAATATACGAGTATATTATGTGATTGACACATGTGGATGTGAGGCCAGCAACCGGCTGGTAGGCTAAGGGCCTTCTAGGCCTGTCGCGCCATTGAATTTATTATTATTATTATTATTATTATTATTATTATTATTATTATTATTATTATAGTATGTTGGGCCTCGTCTTCAGTCATAATAAGAAAAATGATTTTTTCCTGAACTTCCGAGCCCTAGTTATATAACGATACTCATTATGAAATGATTGGGTAAAATTTAATGAACGTGCTGATATACGTTTTATTTTCGAAAAAAATATTTTAAAACTACATTTATTGCATTAAGTATGAATATGCTGTTGGTTTGACCTAGACGTAAAATGTAACAGCGTGGCTTGACCTCATTTAAATGGAGTTCGTACGACGCCGTTACATCATGCGTTATCAACATTATAACAGATCCCACTTAAAACAATTCTCCAGTTTTACTCAACAGATAATGTGGATGAACCAGTATTGTATTCTACCCACACAACTTTAAGTGGGCGGTAACTGACGTCAAATTAAACACCACAATCAAATTGATTATAAATATCAAAGAGCATGGATATTCAAAATGCGTGCCTCATTGGACGGTGAAATACCTAGAGAAACTATGAAAACCCATAATTAAATATTTTTAAAATATAATTTATCACAACGATTAGGCCTTTCGACCTACCCATTCCTTAAGAGAAATTAGTCTATCCATATCTTCATTCGTCTTCCTTTTTCTTTCTTACCTTTAGGTATGTATTCTAGCTGCTCTTGAAACTTCGGGTTTCTCATATCCGTAATATAATTGTTTAGTGATTAAATTAAATAAACTATAATTTTTTAAGATTTTCATGTTTTATTTATTTTTATTTTTTAGAGGAATGGGTAGAACTAGGATACGATACACACCCAGTCCCAAGGTTAAGATTTTTAAAAATCCCTTACTCCGCCGGGAATCGAGCCCGGGTTGCAGGAGTGGAAGGTAGGGACTCTACCGACTACGCCACAGCGACGGACAATACAGATTTGTTACAGCTGTTTCAGTATTCTGTATTATTCGTCAGAAGAAGGTACAGAGTACTGAAACAGCTGTAACAAAACTGTATTAAAATAAATATGAAAATCGTATAAAACTTTTATTTTATTAAATTTCTAAACATAGTGAATTTTCATCAAGTAAACACCAAATCAACTGATTACGTAATATAATTGCATTTCTCTCGATATTAGCAAATTTCGAAGGAGACTGTTCTCTTGAAAATATTTTTTTGAAAAAAAAAAATAGATTTTCAACGGTCCTATCTACTCGACATAAAAAATGGTCATTACCAAATATGCCTTTTAGCATTGTTATTTTTTTTGTGACGAACAGGGAGCTGGCCTGATGCATCTACCCCCAACCTGGAGGACAAGGTTTTCTTCCTCTAGCCTTTATTAAACCAATAACGAGCTGCAAGGTAGCAGTATCTGTACCTTAGATAGGTGGTACTATCAACCGGGCATATACTGAACCCTGGAGTTTTAATGAGGATGTTACTCCTCCCCATAACCATTTTCTAACCTGGCTTGGGACAGGTTTTGGCGGGTTCAAAAATTATAAAAAAATAAATACTGTCATACGAGAAATAATGAATATTGCATATTCAATGGTAGATTATATAAGATAAAAAACAATTAAATTGGTATGGACATGTACGACGAATGCAAGAAGAAAGGTTACGCAGACTATTTAACTCATGCCCCAAATGGGAGTCAATGACCAATCACGTTTCAATGATTTCTGTTTTACAACCAATCAGAGTCGTGTTTCACGAAATATTTATCAGTGTTACGATTATCATATATTAAACAAAGCTCCTCCTTTTTAATATTCTGAACAGGTCTGACCGTTATTTTGCAGTGACTGAGCCTATAACAAATACGGCTACCAGATTGTATATAATAGTGCTTACATGTCAACATTTGTAGCAATTGATTATACCACCAAAAAAAGAAACCACTGTTTGCACTTTCTTAAATATATTTTTTCCCAGGTAATAATCGAGAAAAATATAATTGTCATATTTACATCATACGACATCAAAAATGAATTAATATACAGATTGATGTGTTTCATTTTTTCTCCACTAGAGAGCATTCTTACAATATTGCGTTCCTTTGGCAATAAATCTGGTTGCAGTGATAAACAAAAGAAGCAGTAGAAGCGTACCTATCGTTTCTCATTTGTTTTCAAACATCGCCGTTTACATTAAATATATAAATATTTTAAAATAACTATAGTTAAATAATGATTTGTGAGTAAACAGCTTAATTTTATTCGTTAAATAGTCCTAACAAATGCCACTCTTGATTTCCAAATTCTCTAGATAAATTCACTCCTCACTTCGTGAGTCGTGAATTTATCGATAATTTGGAAATCACTCGTGGCATTACTTATGAAAAACATTGGAGTGGTGTCCACCTGGTAGAAGGAGGAAAGGAAAATCTCGAAACTCGTGGATGGATAGAGACGAGTGGAGAAGGAAAATACTTTAGGCACATAAAGATGTGTAAACATTGAAAATCTCTCTCTCTCTCTCTCTCTCTCTCTCTCTCTCTCTCTGTGTGTGTGTGTGTGTGTGTGTAACATCGAAAAATCGTCACTGTTATAAAGTAAAAATATTATTTTTAATTTGCTTACTTGATATAGGAGTTACTAGATGGCAGTGGTGACAGAGTTCCCGCTATTTCTCGTAATAATACACAGAATATATATAAGATCGGTGGGAGAGTGGTTATGCTCCTTGCCTCAGGTCCCGAGGGTCGCGGGTTCAAACCCGGCCGAGATCGATGGATTTTTTTAAGATGGAAAAATCCAAGGAGCAAGTCCTCCGGGAGGGACTTTAAGCCGTGGGTCCCGAGTCTGAAGATTTTCAGCCTCGTAAAAGATCCTAAGCCTGAATGAAAAGGCATCTAAGCAAAATTTACCGAATTTTCCCGTCCTAGTACTACCTTGGTTTCCTAGATGTCAGTAAGAGGCGGAACGCTGACCACGGACCACTCAAAAAGACATCTATACGAAAACAAGTGTAACTAAATTAGTATGATTCAAATTCTTCCCTGTAGGGGGAGCGCGTCTAAATCTCTGTTAAGGAAACATGGGCTTACAAGAAGTTTATATATATATATATATATATATATATATATATATATATATATATAAGAAAAATAAATGTACTAGATTTGCCTGGTAGCATAATTGATAACGCACTGGAATATCAATCCTGAGGTGCGTGTTCAAATCCCGTCCAGGCATTTATTTCTCTTACGTCATATATATATATATAATTTTGATATTAAGCTAGGAAGGAAAAACGTGACATGTAAAGAAAAAAGAACCAGGATTTGAACCCGAAACCTCTAACTTTAGGCGTTCGTGAGCTACAATTACTTCACTCAGGTTCAGACATTTATTATTCTTTTCATGTCACATTTGACGTTCATTGCTTAAATGTCAAATTGTAATTATAACATCGAAATAATAAAACGTTACTGCTATAAAGTAAAATATTCGCATAAAAATGTTCAGTCGGCATCCCTTTATATCTACGGCCCTCTCATTCCCCATTCATGCCACATGTCCTGTCTATCGCAGTCTATGAGACTATTCTTATTACATCAATTTTCTATAAAGATTATGTAGCACACTTTTTC
Source organism: Diploptera punctata (assembly GCA_030220185.1). Lineage (NCBI taxonomy): Eukaryota > Metazoa > Arthropoda > Insecta > Blattodea > Blaberidae > Diploptera > Diploptera punctata. Next base: position 520,238 of record JASPKZ010005296.1, read on the forward strand.
AGTTTTCTCCATTCGTCTGGTCTATGAGACTTTATTCTTATTACATCAAATTTTCCATAAATATTACCTACCACACTGTTTTCAGTTTTCTCCATTTGTCTGTTCGTCTCTTTGATCCAAAAAATTTCCCAAACACTTTATTCTCAAATATTTCTTTCCTTTTCTCCTCTTTTTAAGCAAGATGCCTGTTTTGCATCAGTGCAGTATTAATTCCATGGCGCGACAGGCCTAGAAGGTCCTTGACCTACCAGCCGGCTGGTGTAATCAATTCCACGTGTGTTATTCACAGAGTTGAACGATCATTCGCCAGTTTAAGGATAGCATGTGGTAAGCATGTAAGATCCTCAGCCATTTTAGTTAGTTTTCTCAACCTGCAGCCGCTATTTATTTCGTCTACCTAAATTTCTCGCTATGTTGGATAGGCACTGGTCTATCACCTTCTTCTGTATTACAGCTCTTAGAGTTTAGCCATGTTCTCCTGAACAGCTTGGGATTATTTTCTGTCCTTCACTTCATGCCTCCAATTTTACTGTTTCCAGTTCTTCTCAAATCACTCTTCACACCATCTATCCAATCCTTAGTCTACCATGCCTTCTTTTAAAGTCAAGTTTCACATCCAATACTACTTGGGGATTCGCTTTGTGTCCACTCTATACACAGAGTGTTCTAAAATTCCCCTTACAAACTTCTAGAACTTGTAGAGGGGACTGAGTTGATATTTAGAATTGGAAACCATGTCCAGAAACTTACCGTTTCCATGTTACAGCAGTTTGAAAACAAGCATTGCCTGAACTTTCGTCACGTGCCTCAACAAGTAATAGCTTCGCGATTCGTCTACATCAAAATTTCCCTATCGAGTATTCCAAGACTTGGTGTTTTTTTTTAATGTAAAATTTTTCGAAAGTTTGAAAACTGTACAAATTGATTGTGGAGGGTGTATCCGGGATTATTAATGCAAGTCATGATTCAGTTTCCACTTTGTTTCTTTGGTTATTAATGAGTTGAATTGTAAAACAAGTAGGCAAACAGTTTTCAGACACTTTTGAAATCCAGAATGGGTTAAAGCAAGGAGATGCACTATCTCCTCTACTATTTAATTTTGTACTAGAGCATGCCATTAAATCTTTTAGAGAATGAGGACGGCTTACAACTCAATGGTATTAATAAGCTGTTAGCTTATGCTGATGATGTAGTACTATTGGCCGATAGCGAGGAGACACTAAAGGACAACACGCACACACTATTGAGTAACACTAAGAAATTAGGACTGGAAGTAAATATCAATAAAACTAAATATATGGTCACATGTAGAGATTCATTATATTATGGAAATGGACAGCTAATGACAACTGAGGGAAATTTTGAGGAAGTGGCTGAATTCAAAATACCTAGAAACAATAATCACACATAGGAATGAGATGCACAAAGAAATTAAACATAGGCGTGGAATAGGAAATGCGTGCTATTATGCATTGCAGAGACTCTTGATGTCCCAACTCCTTTCTAAAACGTTAAACTGGAAATATATAAAACTATTATTCTGCCAGTTATATTATATGGGTGCGAAACATGGACTCTTACTTTAAGGGAGGAAAGGAGATTACGAGTATTTGAGAATAAAGTACTTAGGAAAATTTGGACCAAAGAGAGATGAACAGACATGTGAATGGAGAAGACTACATAACAATGAGCTACATGGTCTTTATAGGAAGCCAGATATAATAAGAACAGTTAAGTCTCGTAGACTGCGATGGGCAGGACATGTTGCACGTATGGGGAATGAAAGACTTGCATGGAAGCTTCTTGTAGGAAAGCCAGAGGGAAGGCGCCCAGTTAGTAGACCAAGAATGATGTGGGAGAATAACATTAACTATGATTTGAGGGAAGTAGATTATACAGGGAATGATTGGAAAGCATTAGCTCAGGATAGGGATGTATGGAGAGCTTATGTCAGCGCGGCCATGAACCTACGGGTTCGATAGTGCCAGTGAGTAAGTAAGTAAAAGTGATGTACTGTGTCACGCCTCATAATAAATTACTTGTAAAAGTGGTCGGATTAAAAACATGTTTTCAAACGGCGGTAGCACGGAAACGGTAAGTTCCGAACATGGTTTCCAATTCTAAATATTATCAACACAGTCCCCACTACAAGTCCTAGAAGTTTGAAAGGGGAATTTTAGAGCACACTGTGTAAGTCCTAACCACTCGACCTCCTGGCTTTAATTTATGCTATTATATCTACATATACTTTTTATAAAACCTGTTCTCGGTTAGTACTAATTCGTCAGACTACATTAGCTCTAGTTGGGCCATATATATTCAACATTTTTCTTTCCCAGGTGGACACACGGGCTTTAGTCTTTTCTGTGTGTCCAGCTTTCGCTACCATATACCACAATAGGTTTAATTATTGTTTTCTAAGTCTTATTTTGATTTTATTTACGAAAATTATGGCATTTCAAGGTGAGATCCTGTCAGAAGTAAAATTGTACTGGACAATAAAATTTTGGAGCAGGTGAATAATTTTACATATCTAGGATGCAATATCTCATATGAAGAAGAAAAGGATGTAAATGCAAAAATATCTAATTTTTTAAGAATTTTAGGGTTAATAAATTATATCTTCAAGCCACAGTTAGTCCAAAAGCATTCAATATTAAAAGTGTATAAAACACTGGTTCTTCAAACTCTTTTGTATGGTAGCGAAGTATGGACGCCGAAACAGAAGGATATACAGAGACTTAGATCTGCTGAAATGAGATATCTTCGGAGGACTGCAGGATACACACTACTAGATCACAAAAAAAAATGAAGACATCTTAGAAGAATTACACATGGAATCTTTAGAAAACAAAATTTCTGATTATAAGTCAAGATGGATACAACATGTTCATCGAATGGAAGATTACAGAATACCCAAACAAATGTTAAGATATCAACCTGCAGGAAGAAGAAGACCAGGACGTCCACTCAAAAGACTTTTCGATGGTGTTTCTCTTGAGGCCGAAACAGGTCAACAAATGGCCTAAATTCGTGAATGTACTATGATAATGATGATATTTACCGATCCCATTTTGGCTGAAATTCTACAAGAAAAAATGTTCTCCCATGGGAACTTCAACCATAGGTACAGTATAGTGGAAGGATCAATCGTCATCATCCAGGGATTAAGCCTGTTGGCTCGTTCCGGTTTCATGAAAGCTAGAATTGTTAAAATTGTTCAGACCATCTTCTGTGTGGGCGACCAACATTTCTCCCTCCCACGCGGTTTATAATTTAGCAATAATTTTGGAAATCTTCCTTCTGGCATTCTATCAATATGTTCTTTCCAGTCGTTCCTATATTTAATTATTCGGCCTGTAAGTTTGAAAATATTTAGTTCCTTTCTTATATCTTCATTTCTTTTCTTATCCAGCAGAGTATATCCTGCTATATTTATTAAAAATCTCATCTCAGCTGCTTCCAATCTTTGTTCTTGTCTTTTAGTGATCGTCCAACATTCTGATCCATTCTGATGGAAGAATCAATATAAATTAAAAATTATTTATATGCTGTATACTAGCAAATCCGGCAAACGTCCTGCCCGAACGTTCAATTCTCGTGTCATGGCCCGACGATAAAAATGTTACATTTTTACCATAAAATTCACTAAATAATAAGTTCGCAAGAAAACTCCTCACGTCATCTGTTGTGGCTCAAGAAGCTTGCATTATGATATCACATTGTCGCGCAGAATATATTGGTAAATGCAACTGACAACTTGATATAAAAAAATCATATAATCCGATCGCAGCGCCATCTACCGAGTCCAATTGTGAATCTAAACCATCCAGGGACCCACTCAAACACACATACAAAAAAGTTCATCAAAATCGGTCGTCATTTAGACATTTTTAATTTCGGATTTCAAGTAAACCTCCACTTCTGTCTGATTTCGCTCATTTTAGATAATACTTACCTCGGTTTATTTTAATAGGATGTACTAAATTTCGCTGTGAAACATAAAAAAATGGGACCGCTAGCGATTTTTAAATGATTCACTTCAGGTGAACTCCTACACCTAATGGTTTTAGAGGGTCTAATTTTAAATCTAAACCAACGAGGGACCTAATCAGAAACACAAAAAAAATCATCAAAATAGATCCAGTCGTTTAGGAGACATTCGGAGACAAACACAAGTTTTTTTTTTATTTAAGAATATTCCACAATACAGTGTTTCTTCTTCAACCCAAAGTGATTTGTCGCCAGGGGTTCCTGTCTAAAGCATCTTCTTCCTTCAAATCTCTAGCTTCCATACTTCTCTTCACTCCATTCATCCATCCATCGTTCTCTAGGTTTGCCTCTTCCACTTCTTCAATTAGCTCTCCAATTAAGGATATTCTTTGGTATTCTCTCTTCCATTCTTATGAGGTGTCCATACCATTTCAAACGTTTTTCTTCTATTTTTCCTAATGTTTTTATAGAAGAAAAACGTTTGAAATGTACAAACACACGTACAGAATAATTATATAACTGAAGGGCTTGGGGCAATAACATGATAAGCCACATATTGTTCTTTCGAGATATAAGGATTTTAACGTTTCAAAAAATTATAAATACTAATTGGGCGGTATTATTGTTAATATATTGTGTGTCTATATGTTTTAACTCATCTCTAGAGGGCGGATTTCTGCATATTTGCGTGTTTTATTCCTTCAAAGATAAACATATGCATGGAAGAGCAAAATGCGTTTCATGTCATATGGAATCAATTGACAAAATTTTATAGTGCATATAAATGCATATTCACGGGATTAGCGCATATTTCACTAATATGTGCATATGGGTGCATATATTATACTTTTTTCTCTATTTAATATTAAAATGTTAGTTTGTAACCCCATAAAATGACAAGTTTCTGCTTTATTGTAATGTTTTTGCAAATGAAGACAATCTTGTTTTCATAGAAAGCCAGGATCCCAAATTCGCATTTTCGCACAATAATGACAATGCCAAGCAGGGGAAGATCTAGGAAGATCGTTAAATGATTGATGACTTATATTTCATATTACAGACAAGATTAATTAGAATGACACTAGAATACAATTATTAACTTCAATTAGGGGCGAAAAAATAAAAATATTACAATTGTTGCTTCATAAAAAAAAAAGAATAAAATGTGAGGAAATAGTGTATTTTACTATAAGAAGAAAATTGATTTTTGTGCATTTTTTTTAAATTTTAAGAGCATATTTTCAACTTTTTTCCCTGCATAGTTGCATGCATATATTTATGGCTTTTAGTGCATATAAATCCGCCCTCTACTCATCACTAGCGCACTTACAAATGATTTTACGGATATTTAAATGCATTTATTTGCTTTTATATGAAGACATTTCATTTACCAGAATGTAGCTTATGTTACTGCCCTAAGCCCTTCAATTATATAAAGACACCTAATATAAAAATTGCCACCGTTTCATTTTTATCCTAACTGGAAACTGCAGTGGATGTTAAGCCTAAACTTTAGGGCTTATAATTGGAAACACGATACCTATATGTTACAACGTTGAGAATTTATAATTACGCTAATCAGTTCTCTGCTGATGATCAGCATCTTGTTAACACAGCAATACTTGGCGTTATAAGCGGAACAATGCACCAGTTATCGCACGGAATGCGTCTGTTAGATACCAACTTTATCAGCATTTAGGGGCGTCAATGTAAACGCAGATGTGAAATTTATACCATACTAGGTAATACCCGGTGTGCGCTGCTACGCCTAAATAAATGAAAATTAATGCACTTTTATGTTTAGTTGAATAAGTAGAAGAAAAAATAATTATAAGTTTATATTTTTTAAGATACCCCGTGCTGATTACCCGGCGTTGCCCGGAAATCTACTTATCACGATCTTCTTGACATAAATGAGCTGAAATACGAAAATTAACGTGTTTTATATTTGGTTAAATAAGTGGGAGGAAAAATTTATATCGTAATTATTTTTAGATACCCCGTGCTGTTTACCCGGCATCTACACATCCCGAACTTCTTGGCATAAATGAGCTGAAAGACAAAATTCGGTGTACTTATTATGATTAGTTGAATAAGTAAAATGAAAAATAATTATAAATGTAGGCCCCTATATTGTAATTATTTTAAGATTCCCGTGCTGATTACCCGGTGTTGCCGGGAATCTACTTATCTCGATCTTCTCCGCATAAATGAGTTAAAAGACAAAATTCGTTATTGTGAGTTATCTCGATATTCTTGGCATAAATGAGCTAAAGAACAAGATTCGTTATTGTGAGTTATCCGTAAAAGAAAATCCGTCATGTGCTGCTATGCTTGCACAGGAATCTATCTACTTGTCTCGATCTTCTTGGCATCAATCAAAGACAAAAATGGTTATTGTGAGTTATCCATAAGAGATGAATACATGCTGTCGTGGACTTTTTTTTTTGTATTCAATTCTGTGTACATTAATTTTGTGTATCTGTTATGGTTTGGGCACCGTAATCCATTTCAGCGTCCGAAGAGCTACTTTTTTTCTCCACATTCTCCACTACAAACGGCGATTTTTAAGGGTATAGGAGTTGAGATTGCAACTTTCTTATAGCCTATGTTCATCCCGGGAAACTCCTAAACATTTTGCAAAAAGCCCCATCACAATCGGATGAACGGTATGGCCGCGCATAAAGTACGAACGAACGAACGAACAAACAAAGATTCATTTTTATATATTAGATAAACATTCCACTACTTACAATATAACTAACTCACTGGCACTATAGAACCCGTAGGTTCATGGCCGCGCGGACATAGGCTCTCCATATATCCCTATCCTGAGCCAATGTTTTGCAATCATCCCTGTATAATCTACTTCCCTCAAATCATAGTTAATGTTATTCTCCCACCTCATTCTTGGTCTACCAACTGGGCGTTTTCCCTCTGGCTTTCCTACAAGAAGCTTCCATGCACGTCTTTCATTCCCCATTCGTGCCACATGTCCTGCCCATCGCAGTCTACGAGACTTAACTGTTCTCATTATATCTGGCTTCCTATAAAGACCATGTAATTCACTTTTAGGGCAGTCTTCTCCATTCACCTGTCTGTTCATCTCTCTTTGGTCCAAAAATTTTCCTAAGAACTTTATTCTCAAATACGCGTAATCTCCTTTCCTCCCTAAAAGTAAGAGTCCACAATATAAATTAACTTATGAAAGCACTGTTAACAAAACAACTAGCTACGTAAAATATGGTAAATCATAACTAATAATCAATATCCAGTTTTTTTTTCGGGAATTTCCACAGTCAATAATACAGGCAAAGCGGCTCCTTGTCGCAAGCGGTCATACGCTCGCCTCTCAGATCGAGTCTCGGTCACTCCATGTGGGTTTCGTGGTGGAGGAAACGGAGCTTGGGCAGGTTTATCTCGGGTTTTCTCCCGTTTTCTCCTGCCACAAATTTCATTCCACCATTTCTCCATACTCATCTCATCCATTTCGTTATCCGCCCCTGTCAGGAGTGGTGGGTCGGCCGGCACCCTTGTAGTTCACAGACGTCTATAAATATAGGGGCTTCATCTCATCTCATGACTCGACCCTGAGTTGGACACGAGTTGAGGATATTTAATAATACAGGCAACTATCGTATTGGTCTTGAGGTTAAGGATCCCACTTTCGTACACAATCGACGCAAGGTGTCAGCCCTACTCTACACCTGATCTATTAAGCTCCGGTTCAAATAAATAAATATATATATATATATTTTCCGGAATGCCACTACATCATTTCTACATTCTGGTATTCTCTCCTGGCATGGCGTTACTATAACCACTTGTGAAGTTGGGGCACCTGGAAGGCGGAGTCACGCTGCCCCGATGATATGATGGGTGATAAATGATAATGAAGAGCCAAGAGAGTTCTTAGCCTAAACTTAACCTAAATTCCAGACTATTGGCAACCACAGGAATAATTCCCTTTAAGAAAAAATTCCTACGGTCTAACCGGGAATTGAACCCGGGACTTCATGAACAATAGTTCTTTAATATGTTTTATGATATGATGGCCAGATGATGTTCGGGCACAGTTTGGGCCTTAAAGTTTCCTGACATTTGCTTTACAGGTGAGGAAAAACCCTGAAGAAAAACAAAATCCAGGTAATTTGTCCAGACCGGGGATGAAACCCGGGCCCGTTGCGTGACAAAACAGCGCGCTACCTCGAGACCACAGCAGTGGAATTACAAGATGGAGTAATGCTTATAATTCTAACAGTATTTACTTCGAAAACATTGTAAAAAAATCATTACAATATTCTTGAAAAACCCAATACAATACTTATAAGAGAATTTATTCTCTATTTCTTCTTCTTCTTCGTCTGTTCCTTTATACCGTTAGGCTCGGATTCATCTCAACTATCAAGTGTCTCCATCGGCTTCTATTCCCGTACATTCTTTTCATTAATGTCATTCGTCCTATTCTGTCCAGCGTATTTTCCCATTTAATTCTAGGTGTTTTCATTTCCATTACTTGTTTGGGTTTTCTTTCTTCTGGCATATGCTATACATGCACAAACCACTTCAATAGCCTCTGAATGATACGCATTAAGGAAAAATTCCTATGATCTGACCAGGAATCGAACCCGGAACCTCTTGTAGCCAGAAACGCTGACTCTAGCCCCTGAGGCTGGTAGTAAGATTGAATATAGAAGACTGAGGTAGTATCGACATGCAAGTAGAATGAAGGATTCTGAAGGCTTTACACATGCATGGAAAACTAAATGGAGGAACAAAAGGAAGATCAAGAGTTATTGGAACTATAACATTCAACAATCAATGTGGAAATTTGGAGTAACAGATTCAACAATCAATGTGGAAATTTGGAGTAACAGATTCAACAATCAATGTGGAAATTTGGAATAACAGATCAAAATAGAGGGAGCAAAGCATCATGAAGAAGTTTAATGAAGGGAAATTTGTTGATTGATAGTCTATAAATAGCCCTTATATCTTATTTGTTGATTGATAGTCTATAAATAGCCCTTATATCTTTGACTATTTACCTCTTGCTCCAAATGGGAGTCAATGACCAATCACGTTTCAATGAATTTCGTTTTACAACCAATCACAAGACCTTTTTTACCACCTCGATAATTATTGAATTTTGCTTACCAAAATAAAGAAAGCTCCTTTTTAATATTCTGAACAGGCCAGGGCATTATTTTGCAGTGATTGATTCTATAAACAAATACCTACACATTTGATAATTGTGCATTCAATAATTGTGTTTTTTAAATACTGATTTTACTGAATTGTTTCCAAAAAATGAATTATTAATCTATAATGTTGGTTACATATACGGTTAGATTTTTTCTTCATTAGGGTGCATTCTTACAATACTGTGATCCTATTTGGCAATAAATAATATGATCTAGTGGCAGTGGATGAACAAAATAAACATAACCAAACATTTATCTTTTTTTTTCAACCATTTACGTTAAATATATAAATATTAAAAAAAACTATATTAAAATAATGATTTGTGAGTAAACAGCTTAATTTTATTTGTTAAATAGTCCTAACAAATGCAACTCTAGATTTCCAAATCCTCTAGATAAATTTGAAATCACTCGTGGCGTTACTTATAACATGGGTACCATTAGGGAATTGGAGAAAAATTCTCATAAAGTTAAAAAATAAAGAAGTTTTTATTATGAAGAAGAATGTCCAACTTCAGTTTCAAGATAATATGCTCTTTGAAAAAACAAACTTAAAAAATAATAAAGCTTCATTATCATAATTATTACCCAGGTAGCAAATATTTACTATGCACTTAAGACTAAACCTTGATAATGACCTTGAAAAATGCCATAGTTCAAGTTCAATGAATGTTTTGCTACACACTAGCAGATGTCACTAAAAATAACTAACACATGACAATAGCTATCCAGGAACATGGCCAAGTTATGTAACTTGTCTTAAAAGTGAACACCTATGCACATACACAGCTTCCCACAGTCTCAATGGACAATAAAAACAAAACATTCAGTCCATTGCAGAAATAAAGTTTGAACCATAACAAAGACTTCAATGGCTTTTATTGTTTCCATAACAAACAAAGAACTTAAATACACAGCTGTCAATTATAATATAGAAATCTGAACCACGACCCTGGTTTTGTAGTGATTGTCAATGAAAACCTCGTAACTCCATCAGTGATTGAAAACCACATAACTCCAGTAGCCAGCACAGAAATATGTGATGCATAACCTGTTGAGAGAACACGGAATTCAAATTTATTAATACCTTGACAGGTATTCTGTAGTAAAATTTGTGGGAACTATTGCTGTATCAATTTTCATAAATATTTAAAACAGTTATTTGTTCCTCCTGTAAAATTTACCAAAATGGAGTTACAAGGACCACAAGGAACAAGACCAAGGGGAAGACCCAAGGATCGATGGGAAGATGACGTAATTGAAGATTTGAGAGAGATGGGGATTTTTTATTTGAAATCCACTGCACAAGATAGGAAGAAGTGGCGTAAACTGGTTGAGAAGGCCAAGACATTCCACTGGAAGTCGTAGAGCCTGACGAAGAAGAAGAAGGAGTTACAAGGTTTTCAATGCCTACCATCGATATGAAAATATACTTTATATTTCCGCAATTAACTTCATTATTCAATATAGTGTTTGTACACAATATACTTACTCACTGGCACTATCGAACCCGTAGGTTCATGGCCGCGCGGACATAAGCTCTCCATACATCCCTACCCTGAGCTAATGCTTTCCAATCATTCCCTGTATAATCTACTTCCCTCAAATCATAGTTAATGTTGTTCTCCCACCTCATTCTTGGTCTACCAACTGGGCGTTTTCCCTCTGGCTTTCCTACAAGAAGCTTCCATGCACGTCTGTCATTCCCCATACGTGCAACATGTCCTGCCCATCGCAGTCTACGAGACCTAACTGTTCTTATTATATCTGGCTTCCTATAAAGACCATGTAGTTCATTGTTATGTAGTCTTCTCCATTCACCTGTCTGTTCATCTCTCTTTGGTCCAAAAATTTTCCTAAGAACTTTATTCTCAAATACTCGTAATCTCCTTTCCTCCCTTAAAGTAAGAGTTCATGTTTCGCACCCATATAATATAACTGGTAGAATAATAGTTTTATATATTTTCAGCTTAACGTTTTTCGAAAGGAGTTGGGACATCAAAAGTCTCTGCAATGCATAATAGCATGCATTTCCAGAATTGAGCCTATGTTTAATTTCTTTGTGCATCTCATTCCTATTTGTGATTATTGTTCCTAGATATTTGAATTCAGCCACTTCCTCAAAATTTTCCTCATTTGTCATTAGCTGTCCATTTCCATTATATACTGAATATACACAATATAAAGGATCCAAATGATTAGCAATTAGTATGATGATTATGATGACTACTGGCATGATCCATTGTTGAGCTATAGCCTCTCCTTTGTCAGGAGTTAATAGACCAAGTTCATTTTAGTTCCCTTATTTGCCCAAATATGTCATGAATGGCATGCAGTCAACACAACTGACTCAATGAGACATCTAGCAGGCAACTAAGGTATTACTAGGATATTGTTTAATTGTTTCTTCACTCACCTCATACTTCTTAACTCCCACGCAGACTGGAGTTTCATCACTTCATTTGTGACATTTTCAATTGTGTATTACGTTCTTAACTGATGTCCAATGGCCTATTGTCCTGTAGATAGAAGGCCGTTGGACATCAGTGGTGAATGTAATACAGCATTGAGAATATCACAAATGAAGTGACAAAACTCCAGTCTGCGTGGGAGTTAAGAAGTATGAGGTGAGTGAAGAAACAATTAAACAATATTAAAATAAACCTCATAGTGTTATTTCCTTTCTACATAACTTATTACTAGGATGTTTGAAATTGGTAAATTTTGCAGAGGCCTCTTTGTTCATGCTTAAGGAACTTTTTACAAACTTGAAAATTTTCAGACTTGGGACCCATGGCTTAAAGTCCCTCTCGGAAGACTTTCTCCTTGGATTTTCCCATCCTAAAAAAAAAACCATCGACTGCAGCTGGTTTTGAAGCTGCAACCCTTGGGACCAGAGGCAAGGAGCATAACCACTAGTCCACTGTGGCCAACTAGTATGATTATATCTACAAGATTATAACATGTAAGATGGTTCAGACAGTATGAGACTTATTTGGGTGACCCCAGGTTCAAACATCAAAACCATCTTGGGACCAATACTCAAGACAAATGTTGAATTCATCTATAAATACTGATTATAATTATGTATGTAGCTAATGCCCTGGAGTTAACAACAAAGTTATTCTCCTAAATTTTAATTATTCTTCTTCTTCTTCTCGCAAGGATTGAAACTTTTGGTTCGTTCCGGCTCCAAGTATCATAGCTGCTGTGTCCATCCCTTTCATGGGCATCCCTGATCTCTTTTTCCTCCTCTCGGTTGATAGTTCAGACTTTCCTAGGCAATCTGTTAGTATCTATTCTGCAGACATGTTCTACCATTTTCTCCTATACTCTTCTATTTTATCTGTCAAACTGAATCTTTGTAATTCTTTGTGAATATCTTCACTTTATTTTTTAAAGTATATCCTGCCACGAATCGTAAATATTAGAATTCTGCTGCTTCTATTCTTTTAATTGACTGTTTATTCAGAGTCCATATTTCTGAGCCATACAATATTGCAGGTACAGCCAATACTTTATAAAATTGACTAATTAAATGATTAAAAACTGTGCATTAAATTACTGCTGTCTAAAAAAACTTTCTTTCACAAGAGTTAAATAAATCAAATCTATCCTTCCATCACCTAATAGAAGAATACATTAAGTTATGTAGGTAGGAAATAACACTATGAGGTTTATTTTAATTTTGTTTAGTTGTTTCTTGACTCGCCCCATACTTCTTAACTCCCAAGCAGACTCGAGTTTCTTCACTTCATTTGTGACATTCTCAATGCTGTATTACGTTCACAACTGATGTCCAACGGCCTCTTCTCCTGCAGACTGACCTCCGCACCATCTGATGGCTGACCGACGAACTTCCAATCAATCCCCTCTCCTTATCACCGAGTATTTCAAAATTCATAGTCAGTCTGCAGGAGAAGAGGCCGTTGGACATCAGTTGTGAACGTAATACAGCATTAAGAATGTCACAAATGAAGTGAAGAAACTCAAGTCTGCTTGAGGTGAGTTAAGAAACAACTAAAAATTAAAAAAAGAAGAATACATATTTTAATTCAGTATTAAAAACTGGACTAGGGGCATTATTCAGCTTTCTTGTTGAAAAATCACATTGACTAATGTTATTAAACGATGGCATGAGACCATAACAGATCTCCAAGCAGGAAGATTATGACATTGTGTGTATCAATGAAAATGTAGCTCACAAAATATAGCTGACTACACTCAACAGGTCATACGATACACTATTGGTATAAAGATTTGGACACTCTGAACGTTAAAAACTAACATTACCTGTTTCAGACATTGCAACAAGATACAAACCCTTCCTCACACGCTAAGGAATTTTATTTTTTTAAATATTGTATTTTGTATTGTTATGAAAAAATTATTTATTTTTAAACGTGCTACTGTGAACTGCGCTTAGAAACTAGCACAACAGAGTAATCTTCACTCACAACCCCCTCCCCTGATGTGTTTAACGGTACCAACCAACATTCTGAGAATACAATACAATTTCTGAAATTTCCATTGTGTGAGTCACTGAAAGTTTGTTGTTTTAGATTGAAACCACAGATATGCTGTAGCAGTGGGCTTATTGCTGGTTAGTAGTGTGGTCATCGGTGGTTATTAGTGTGGTTATCGCTGATTATTTGTCACCGCTGGTTATAAGTGTGGATATGGGTGGTTACTAGAGTAGTTGTTGCTGGTTATGATGGCCATTTTGATAACTTGTAACTAGAGTGGTCATGATAGTAAATAGTCCCACTTTTTTTATATTTGTGAGTAAAATAAAATAATGATAATTATGACTCGCACCTAAATAGATTTAATATAACATTTTATGAATATTTGTTGCATTTAAGTGGGTAAATACATTTCTGATCAACTTCCACGGCACCGAATAACTTAATTGGATTATTCGATTTTCCATGCTTGTCTCGGTCCCAATTAACACGGATAATTGAGAGTTTGCTGTAGAAGCAAAAATCCAAGGGGAGATTTTAAGTCGTGGGTCTCAAGTCTGAAGATTTTCAGGCTCATAAAAGATCCTTAAATCTGAACTAAGAGAGGGATAATTGTGGGTAATTATGTTTTTAGGTTAATAAGGGATGTTTGGGCACCAGGAGTATCGAAAGGAATTCTCCATGTATGAGAACGTAGGTTGCTCAGGTTGGAAATTGGTAGAGTTGAGGTTCTTTATCTTCAGGGATAGCAAGGAGCTGGCCAGCGCAAGACTACGCAAGATGAATTTTAATAAATGTGCTTTATTTGTTAATTGGGGTGGACACAGGTTACATGTATGATTGTAGACACATTTAATGTCGGACAAAGTATTGACTACAGGAATGCATTTAGAATCCAAGATGGAATCTCTGCGAATCTATCATGGCCGAATTGTGAAATTCCTGAAGTTATGGTTTTTTGCTAATTGATGGCCATTGTGCCGATTAACCACTATGTCGGTGAGCCTGTTCTGACTCCCGCCTCGGTGAGCTACGAAGAACTAACATAACCTAATTTTGTTGGGTATAAGGAAAACTTTGTTTACCCTCTCTCTGTAATCGTCAGGTAATTATCTTTTTGTGATATAACCCTTTACTATATTGGCTGACGATTCCTTATGATCAAAGAAGGGATCACCGTCTTTTGATTGGACAAGGATCCACCATGTTTTCTGGCTGAATACTCCCATTCTAAAATACAGTTCTACCAAAAGTTCGTACACTGGGGAATTCCGGTCTAAATTTATTATATAACTTTCTTTAGATCAGTGACTTTTTCCAGCTTGTTTGCTAGCTTCGCGTTCTCGCGGTTTGTCTGGTTCCTTATTAGGAGTTGTTTACTTCACACTGTAGTTTCCAAGCCCTACATCAATTCTTTGTTCATAACCTGTTAGTGAAGCTAGGTTTAAGATCTTAGATTGCTGGTCTACAAAGAAATGCTCGGTAATCCGCTAGTACAATAGATTTCCTCAAATGTTAACTCTTCTGCCACCGCTTCAAGTATCTGTCGCTTGACAATAGCGGTACCATGTAGTTGCTAAATTATTTCCGTAAAAAACTAACTGGTCGTTTATTCCAGATCCTATCAACTTCTTTAATTTAATTTATTTTATTTAAGCTGGAAGGTCGAGGGTTCGAGTCCCGGTGGGGTCAGGATTTTTAAACTGACCCAAACCTTCTGGCGGCACTATGGCCCTGGGGTCGACTCAGCCTCTAACTGAAATGAGTACCAGACGCTTGTTCTGGGTAAAGGCGGCCGTCACGCAGGGCTGACAACCCAGCTGACATCAAGTGCCGATTGTCAAGAAAAAGTGGGAGCCTTAACCTCCTACTACCCCAAGGGCCTCCTGAGGCCTGTAGTGGGATCACTTTACCTTTATATAAAAATCTAATCCCTCATGTTCTCACGATTTGATTACATACACATTTTGTATATCTCTGACGATTATTTCATCCTATAAAGATTTAACATATGTATGATAATAATACTCGTCCTGATTAATTAATTATTTGAATTTCTTAATCTAGGAGTCTTGAGTGAGTGATTATGCTTCAGAATAAAAAAGGCCTCTAAGCAAAATTTACCAACCTCAACATCCTAGTAATACCTTAGTTGCCTGCTAGATGTCTCATTGGGTCAGTGTGTTGACCACATGTCATCCAAGACATCTAAAAATTAACTTTGTCTAATTACTCCTTACAAAGGAGAGGCTATGGCTATGACTCACACTCGATTGGTCAAATGTCAACTTCTCTTACAAGCTATTGCAACATTATCTACATCTAGAGATAAGCTATTATCTATCACACATGCAGCTTACATGTCTCCATACATTTCACTAATATAGATTTCAAGTACTCTTCACAGATACACTGTCGAGCTTTACTATTTCCATCTCCAGATTGATTTATGTTCATGCACTGTAACTGACATTTCCAATTCCTATAGTAAGTCAGATATTGCATTGCTATGGGTAATTAATGACACACTGAAACTTGTTTAATATTGGCCTTGAACACAAGCACCGACGGTCATTCATAGAAGAGAAAGAACTATTTGTAAACAAGATGTGACCAAAAAGTATAGAAACACGCTGCTGTTTTTAATGTTGCCATATCTAGAATTATTTTCGGCTCAATTGTACTTCTACTTACGCTTGATTTTTCAGTTTATTATTGTAAACTATACCTCTTCTTCTGTATTTACTAACACTGTTTAATATTTTAAACTTTTTCAAAACAATTTTTATAACATTATTAGACAATTTTGAAGTATTTATTTAAATATGCAAATCACTGTTAGACAATATTGTGATGCTAACTGCTATTTTCTGCACAGTGTATATTACTTAGTCTATGATTTTTCTATCACTGTTTTGGGTTATCGCTGGTTGGATCGGTATTAGGAAGTGATAAGTTAGTGTACACCGATTTTTAATAAACGTTTGGTAATTTTAATATTATTAATATATTTTTTAACGTAGATTTGGGGATTTATTGCAAAGATTGGTCATTTAAATTTCATAGCGACGGATAGTAATTGAGGATGATAATCGATATGTGGTTCAATTGTAGGTTATCGCTGGCTCTATAAACTCTGACACATGCGCACTGTTGTTATATCCATCCATCCATAGTAATTCTGCCCGAGGCCAGTCCTTCACTGCAATCATAGCACTTTCATGCTACGCATGCAGCTTTACTAGGGAATTGAAAGTGTGGTAGCTTCCCGTTGCTTTCCACACTGGTGAAGGATGATGATGATGATGGCCATATGATTTCGGGGACCGTTTGGGCCTTAAAGTTTTCCTGAAATTTGTCTTACAGGTGAGGAAAAACCCCGATAAAAACCTCACCCAGAAAAACTGTCCCAACCGGGGATCGAACCCGGGCCCATTGTGTGACAAGGCAGCATGCTACCTCGAGACCATAGCGGTGGACTGTTGTTATATAGGACTTTGAAAATATTTCATGCAAGTTTAAGTGCAGTTTTTCCTTATTTTTTAATGTCACTTTATTAACTAACAAAAATTAACTATTTTTTAAGCACATACAGTTAAAACTGATGTTCTATCTAAAATGGTAAATAATTATGTTTAGAAAAGTCCATCATGGAGGAACTGCATAAAGTAAACAAATTCCTCAGCAAGTCAAATTTATGGTCCAATTTTGCAGATATACACAGTGTCCCTAAAGTCTTTCCAACATTACAACTTCCTATAAGATGAAAACTATAAATTTAGAGATGTTAGAGTTGTGCTGTTTGTTGCAGATGCAAGACAAACTTTCAAAGTTTTTTTTTGTTTGTTTTAGGTATAATCTGCAATGACGTCAAACCGGGAGAAAGCACAATGTGTTAATGAAAATTTGAAATGGATGACTATTTGTAAAGATCAAGATGAATCCATTACTTTGGATTAGTAATACAAGACAAGAGGTGCACATGTGGAAGTACACTGACATTGTTTTGAGTTGTTCTGCTAAAAATTGTTCCTCCTGGATTACTTTTAATCTTTTCTATTACTGTTTCTAATGCTAGATTAAATAGATTGTCCGACAGAGAATCTTCTTGCTTTAGTCTGATATGCTTACTAGGGTTATTGTATTTACTGGTATATATTTCACTTCTTACCAGACTCCTAGGTGTAATATATGTCATTATATTTGGTGGCAGTTGTTTGTATTTCAAATTCATTTATTTTATAGTGCAATGTTGGTAACCCCGATTTAAATCACTTTTCAGGGACTAAAGCTAAGCTGAGAGAACTAAATAGGCATATTAATATAGTTCAGGTTAATATTTTGGTTGGGGTGTATTACAGTTGATTTTTACTTACACGATTGATGACAATTTTAATGCAAATATTCGTATTATGTAATGGTTTTATTGAACTGAATCTTTGGAAAAGAAGCACAAAGTATTTAAACATTATAGAAAAAGATTTTAGTCAAAAAAATTATAAAATTTAACAGAGTAACAGGAATTATAAATAATATTTTCAAGCCAAACACAGTACAGCAACACACACGAACTAGAATTTATAAAACACTGGCCAGACCCATATTATGTTACGGCAGTGAGGCCTGGACAATTCGCAGTGTAGATGAACAAAGACTAACTGCGGCAGAATGAAATTTATGAGACGCACTGCGGGCTATTCAAGGACAGACCACAAAAGGAATTCTGAGATTCTCAAAGAATTACACACAGAATCAGTCATGGAATATGTACAAAAATACAGAAACAGCTGGAAATCTCACGTACGAAGAATGAGCAGAACAAGAATACCACGTCAGATCTTAAATTACCAGCCACCAGGCAAGAGATCTTTGGGCAGACCCTTCAAACGTTGGATTGAGACCGTAACATACCACTAGGTCTATCACATGAAAGGAAGAAGAAGAATATTATATGAAATAAATTAGCTTAAATATGTAATTTCCATTTTAACCGTCGGCCATTTTGGAATCTAATAGAAGAACTGTTATAGGACAACTGTTATATATGAAACTAAAAACTATCCTAACCTATATGTATAGGAACCTAAAAGCTAACCTAACCTAATTCAATTACTCTAACCTATTCTAAATTAATTTAATATGTAAAAGTAGATATAAAGTGATGTAAATGTATAAAAAGTAACCAACTTATTAGCATTGAGTTATCGGTGATTTTGATATTGCTGGTTATTAATGCTAATTTGTGCGTATTTTTTATTAATAACTAACGTGGTTATTGTTAGTTATTAGAGTGCTTATCGCTGGTTCATACAATAACTCATTCAAAAGAAAATATGCAGATGAGAAACAACCCTCTAGAATTTTTGGAAATCGAATATAACCTTCATTTAACAGAAGACATCAAGAAATCTGAAACTCCTCCATATATTTTAAAACAAATGTCACTGGAAATGATAAATCTAAGATACCCAGCTCCTGAATGGATACATATTTTTACAGATGGCTCCAGCCTACCAAATGATGATGGCACTGGTGCTGGTGCAGTATGTCCACTTTTTTCCTTTTATCGTAAACTAAACACAAATTCAACAAACTTTGATGGCGAAATTCTAGCAATTTTCTTAAGTTTACAAAATCTTTTATATCACATCCAAAAATTTACAAAAGTTGTAATTCTATGTGACTCCAAAGCAGCCATTCTCGCTATAAAAGAACACGAGACACAACACCCAAAAGCATCAAAATTATCGAATGTCACAAAATGATAAAACATTTATCCCGTCTACATAGAAAAGTTGTACTTCAATGGATTCCGGCCCATTGTGGAGTGACAGGCAATGAAATAGCCGATTTTCTAGCCAAGAAGGGTAGCAAAATTGTTTCAAACCCAACTTCTGCTCCAGTTTCCTTTCACTGTATCAAAAGAATTATCTCAAATAAATACATCAATAAACTTAGAGAAGAATACACCACCAAAACATCTGGAAAGGAATGGGAAAATCTACAAGCTTATGACATTACTACATTACAAAGAAAATCTGCAGTAGCAACATTCAGACTGCTAACGGGACATGACTGCTTGAATAAACACCTACACAGAATTGGCATAACAGATTCACCTAAATGCCCTTTTTGCAATTTAAATGAAGATATGGAAAGAAACCATCTCCTCCGTTGTCCAGCTTTTGTAGAAGAGACCAGCCTTTCTGCTAAATATTGGAGTGCAAGAGAGCGAATGATTTCATTATCAAGTGCTCGACATTAGATACCAACCAACCACAATAACTCATAGAATAACTGTTACAACCACAGTTATTAGTATGGTCATGACCTCCATGATGTATTATTAGAGCGGTCAGGACAGGAAATAGTACCACTTTGTTTTTATATTTACGACTAAAATAAGATGATAATTTTCCAGCGATAAAAAGAATAATTATATGCATATTTGTTGCATTTAAATTGTGTTAAAGTGTGTAAGTAAAAATTGATCGTGTTACATCCCGCCCAATATTTTTATTAAGATTACAATAAATATAATTCAATACATAAAATGGGAATGGAAACCCATTTTGAACTTAATATCCTATTACCCACATAATTCACATATGTATAACAGCACAAAAGTGAATACTAAAGGGACCTTAGAATATCACACTACACAGATAATAGGGTACCTATGCAGATGACGTATGTCTCTTAAGCAGAAGTAACAAAGCCATTCAAGAATTTTATACAGAATTTAAAGCAGCCACAGAAGATACAGGCCTATAAATTAACACACAGAAAACACAAGTTATGATACAGACAAGTGTTAAACCAATGACAGAACAGCATATCGAATAGCATAAAAGAATTAGGTTTTAACATTGTGAAAAATTTTAACTATCTTGGCTCATGTATTACAGATAACGACCAACACATTGAAGTACAAAAAAGACAAACTGACTAACAAAGCTTATTACTCACTTCATAAAATAATGAAGATAATAACATACACTCAGCAACTAAAATAAGGCTATATAAAGTTTTAATAAGATCAGTTTTGACCTATGGTAGTGAGACATGGAGCCTCACTAAAAGAACAGAGGTAGCTCTAAATAATTTTGAAAAAAAGCACTCAGAAAAATATTTGGACCAATAAATATTAATGGTCAGTGGAGAATACGATACAACAAATACAATGAACCTGACCTTGTCAATTTTATTAAGCTAAAGAAGGCATCTACAAAGGCTCTCAACAGACCAAGCACCAAAAAAGGTGCTTACAGCAAGTTTTATGAGGAATAGACGGGTTGGAAGACCGAAACAACGATGGGAAGATGGTATTAAGGAAGATGCTGCAATCCTACTTAAGTGTCGTAACTGGAGGCTTGCTGCGCAAAATAGAAATGATTGGAGGCAGAAGTTAGGGGAGGCCAAAGCTTGAATTAGAGCCAATCAGCCATTTGGATGGATGGATAACAGCACAAATATCTTTTTTATTTTTGAACTGAACATACTTTACCATCAGATTGAATTGTAGAGCAGTACGGAATTCCTTTAATAAGTTTTAACATCTTATAGCAAGTAGTACTACCTGCTAGAGTGGTAAAGGGGCCTGTAACCCAGTATCCCTGCAAACGTTATCAATTATATTTTATGTTACTGATAGGTGGCATTCTCACAGTAAAATCCTTTCTTCCCCGAATAGCAGTTTTTAAAAGTCTGGTACAATAGATGAACAATTTTATAAATGTTTTATGACTGAAGGTACAAAGACAGGCCAGGTCTTGGATACACATGTCCTTGAAACTTTCCTCACATAAACCATGCATCCATCCACCTTTTAGATCACAAAAATATGTTAAAAGAGTGTGAAATATATGAGTAAATATGGTATGTTTGGCAGCAGTTGTTTATATTTTTAATTTATACAACTTCATTGTATCTGCTATAATGGCTGGGGAACCCAACATGCTGACCACATGTCACCCCTACACTGGCAGGATGTGATTTACACATGTAGATGTGAGGTCACCAGCCAGCTGGTAGAACAAGCACCTTCTCGGCCTGTTGTGGCATGGAGTAGTCGATGTTGGTATCCCTGGTTTAAATTACTTTCTAGGAGCTACACTATTATAGAACTTAAATAGGCTACATAAAATATACACAAAGTCTAGCTCACAGACATTTAACTTGTCCCATGTTGTCTTTAAATTGAAGGATTCACCAACAAGGACAATATGTGATTTTATTTCTCGCTCTGTTTCACTATTGCTACACTCCCAAGTTGCGAACACTAGTAATTGGTTCAATGCTCCAGCATTGCTGGAACTCATATGGAATAACTTGTCAGGTAAATGACAAAGTTTTCAATCAGTTGTGTAACATCATCTTCACTTTGTTATCTCTTCCCCCATTTAGTATCTTCCACACAGTATAACAGGGGTAACCATTTTGAAAATGGCTAACAGTCATTTAAGCAGATAAACTAGGTGAATTAGAAAAGTTCAGCAACTTCATAAAAATCTAATAGTTTAAATATTTTTTCTAATAATACACCATTTCCTCATAAACAGGCCTATCATAACTGTTGGAAATCTTTGCATGCTAATTTAATGGAAATAACACGAGACAATGGGAGGATGAAGTTAAAGGTATTAATGAAAAGGGCAGTATTTCTTATCCTCTATTCAAAAAAGTTAACAATACTTTCCACCTTTCTAATCCTCATAGATTATGCACATAGAACAATTATATTCTCTATCAAGAAAACATGGAATTTCTTCCCTATTAGCAGAACTTTACAGTAAATTGCTCTATGTTATAGGCATTCTTATGACACTTGTGCTATGTACTTTTTCATTTCTTTTACTAACATTTCATAGTATTTTAAACATTTTTACAATGATTCTTAAAACTTTTTTTACAATTACTAGATATTTATCTAGCAAGCAAATTGTAATATTTACCTTTTAATGATTTATGTTAAGTTATACAAAATCATAATAATATGCATGAATGCTCATGAAATTGCTAGCAGATGGCAGGACATATCTGTGAAATCAGTATGACCAACATTTACAATTCCAAAACATGTTTTAAGAAATGGATGTATACTAACTTAATTATGTAAGGTTCTGATGGGATTTAGTAAATACCAGATTACTTTGTAGTTAATTGAATATGTATATAATTTATTTTGTTAGGTTAAGAAGGGCCAAGTTAGTGTACATTTCTTTTAACTAATTTCAGAATCAATTATCAAAGTTGATCATACTGATTTCATAGATATGTAATGTGATCTGCCAAAATTCCATATCCATCTGCATTTGAGCACTGCTAATGCTAAAAACTTAGAAAAAAAAATTTAGAGTATTTCCTTCCCTACTTTTAAACACCAAGCAGGGGTTATCAGTCTCTTTATTGCTAAGGCTACACATGTAATTCTGAATTACATATCCTAGCCTATTAACTGATAGAAAAAATTAAAAACCACAAACTTAAATGACATTGTTGTGATCTGTAAACTGTAATGGAAGAATGTCAACAACAAAGGTTTTAAACATTTTATTTAGGTACAAATAATGGTCATAAATAGCATATTCTGACATTTTTATTATTTCTATTAAAATTATCATCTATTTTACTTCACCCCCTCTACAACTGACCTCGAATTGTCGATCTTTACAAAAGCAGCTTTCTAGCCATTAGATTACTAATACTCTATAAAATACGCTAAGAAGAATACACTTTTGTAAGAAATTTAAAAAAAAACTTATGGAATTTACACGTGCACATTTCCGGAAGAATGACGACATAGGAGTGGCACACTATCAAAAATAACCAAAGTAAGTATATTTAATCGTAACCTTTATAACTTTTGTAAAAAGAATAATAAACTGATAATCTACTCCAGCTCTTCATATTCGTAATATTCAACCCGGCCTCAAACAAGCCATGAAAATGGGCAAATGACCATCTACTGCCAACTGTCACATAATGAACCTCTTAGACGTAGGTCATGCACTCAAAAATTACAATTACTTTCAAATTACTCTACTACACAAAATCTAAAAAGTGAACAATTGATATAATTAATAGAAATTGTACATGAAATAAATTACACTACACAATATAAAAAATAGCTGCGGTATTTCTAAGCAAAGGGGCGTCTGAACAACTTTTGTCATTACCTGTAGGTGCTCTTGAAAACGTATAGGTAACATTTGCGACATTCTGACTATAGCTTTGCTGACTCCAGTGTGAAATGTTTGCTTGTGTAGACTTCAAATAATCCCAAATTCCTATAATCTACCACAGAACTTCACATTAACAACGCAGAGTGCTGTTCACTGCCACACAACATGGCTTCCCACTACCTAGACAAAATAGTCCCTAAATTGTAAACTTACACCCATTTACTGCATTCCATAAATATATGTCATATGTCAACTGCTAAATGAATTACAACGAATTAAAATTTAAGTAAATTGTCATTTTGTCATGTAAGATCCAAAATACTACACGAAAGCAAAATCTATATTTTTTAACGCGGAAGGATATGATGTGACGTCATCTGCCACATGAACAACCTGCGCACCAATGATAGGCATTTATTGACGTTGAAGGGTTAGGGTTAAATCCCAAAATTTGAAACTATCCACTTATCACTTTTTTTTAAAATGCGTGCTTTAACACTTCTGCGTGTGTATATATCATTGATAAAATTCAACAAAACAAATTTAAAAACATTCAAAATGAGTTTTTAAATTATTAAATATATGTAGGAATATATCTTTAAATTAACCTAATTTTGAATAACTATTTAAAAAAAATACTGCATTTTACATTCATAACTTTGTCTACAATTTTTAATGTCCACATCCAATTTATAATTTGCTTCCAAGGAGAAAAAAGAAATTGAGTGTGACTGCATTTTTTTTTGGTAGCAAGTAAATTTGAAGATTTAAATTAAAATTCTTCATTCTTCCAATTATACTGGTTTTAAAACATAGGTGGTTTCATCTTCAGTTATATTTCGTTCAGAACTGCATAACATCAATTGAGATATTACTGAAGATGAAACCACCTTGATTTTGAAACAAGTATAATTAAAAGACTTGATATGTGAGGAGGCATAATTAATTTAAATCATAAATTAAACCTACAATTTTTCTTGTTGAAGTTCAATCAAAACAAGTTTTATCAAATTTCTCCTATTTTGTGTTTTAATCCCAGAATGCAGAAATTAAAAACTAAGATTTTTTCTTAATTTTCCCTAAAGTATGAGGAAGAAAAGGTTTATGGGAACTGTAAAGGATTAACACTCACTACAGGATATAAATAATAGCAAATATACACAAAAAATAACAAAAATTCAAGTTTTTATTGGCAATGTGACATCATTGACAAAAATATAAAACAAATTTGTACATAGTGCAAATAAAGTCTTTTCTTCTTCTTCCAGTGATGACCACTGCCATAAACTGAAACAAACCAATAAACACAAAATTACAAAAGAACAAATAAAAAATCTGACAATACAACATAAACATAGTGTTGTCAGAGTTAAAATTCTCATCTCTTTTTTTCAGTCGAAAGATGGTGTTATTTTAAATCATCATGCCAACATTTACCTAATTACACTATTACAGATTTACAACTTTTTATGCATAGTACACAATATTTATTCTTGATGTTTTAAGTGCTAAAATAATTTTTACACCAGTGAAACAATTTTTTAAGTAAAACTGTATAACTGCATCTCATTCTTCTCAGAACCGGTTACAGGACCATATTCAGTTCCATCCCCAGTAATTTCACAACCATTATGATTTGAAGAGCTGCTTCCTGCTCCCTCTGCTGATAGAATTAAGTACCTTGAAATCAAATCTTTTCCACAAGAATTTCGAAGTTCATTAATTCTTCCTTTTAGTTTTTTTTAATGTGAGCGTTTTATTAATTTAGCAACTTGATATTTTTATGACCATGTATGGGTGGCTACTGCAAAATTTTCTACTTCATTTTTACACATTCCTTCACTGGTTTCTAATCTTTGTTTTACCTTGTAGGTAGATGTCGACTCGTCAAAGGCTAGGGGAAGAAAATCTCAAAAACAAATAACCCGGTCCTCCAGTTTGGGTGTTGTAGCAATGGGCTGCTCCCTGTCTTACATAAAAATCAGGCAATGCTAAAAATTGTCTGATTTATTTTACAATCATTAGGAAGTTATATTATGAGGTTTAATTTAATATTTGAGTTTGTATTCTTTAAAATTCTTACCTCATGTTTATTCTGTTGGACGACAGTTTCAAAGCTATTGCTCCATCTTCAGCTTGTTAACAAACTGGTTTTTTTCTTCAAGTTGTCAGCCCTCACAATGTAACTTCCTAATGATTTTAAAACCAGGGCCGACAACTTGAAGAAAAGAAAAAAAAACCAGTTTGTGAACAAGCTGAAGATGGAGCACTAGCTTTGTAAAGGATCGTCCAACAGAATAAACATATGAGATTAAGAATGTTAAAGAATACAAATTAAAATGCTAAAAAGCCCAAAGAAATGAAAACCAGATAAAATTACGACAGATGCATCAGCTATTGAGAAAGACAGATATTGGGATACAATCTGATATCTTACAAGATATCCAAAGTAAAAAAGAGATCATTATAGGGGGGGCGCATGAATGGAAGAAGAGACCTGGACTTTAGGTATACAGTAAGCAAAAAAATTAACACAGATGGATTTTTGGCGACGGACATCAAGAAAATCAATGAATCGATCAAGAATGGCCAGATTGGAATGCTGAAGGCAAGGAGGGAGAAACCCAGGGAACAGTGAATGAAGTGAGAAAAAACATGATAAGCAGAGATCTCAAAGAAGGATGCTGAGGATAGAAATCTGTGGTGGAGCAAAATACATTTGGGCTGAAGATAACTACTGTAATATAGAGAAACCCCTTAATAAAAAATTATCCATCTTCTTCCTGTACATTCTAAATTCTATCTTTCAAAAAATCAAAAAGGAGAAATTAATCATCATCATCATCATCATCACTCCAAGGATTAGGCAATTGCCCGTTCCGACTTCATATTGCATCAGCCCAACGTCTTCTAGGTCTTCCAACATCACGCCTTCCTCTTGCTTGATAATTTCTGGCTAACAATGGATATCTCTCCTTGCTCATTCCATCCATGTGATCAATCCATTTCTGTCTGTAATTCGTGACTTTATCCAATAAAGGCTGTACTTTCAATTCTTCTCTTATATCCTCATTAGAAATAATGAACTTTGAAATTACCCAGGGAAAATGATTTTTGAGGTTCTTCAGTCTACCAACAGAGGGAGCAAAAGGCAGCTCTTCAAGACATGGAAATTCAGGGGATGGAACCAAATAAGATTCCAAAACCGGTCTAAGATAAATGAGATGAGACAATTTTTCTTGAATAAATAATACCCCTAGTATTAACTCCTAAAAAATGTCAATTTTTTATATTACAAATGACAACTCGGCCGGGTGGGAGACCACAAGCTTTTTATCTACCCACTTTAAGAGTACCTAATTGCAAGAAATATTAATAAAACACTATATTAAACGTATTTACCTAAGAGATGTAATTATCACTTCATTATTTTACTCGTAAATATGAAATAAAGTGGGACTATTTCCTGTCATGACCACAAAAGTTACAACAGTCTTCCTTCTAACCAGCGATAAACTACCAATTATCAAACTTTTAACCAGCAATACACCATAAATGAGCAGAATGTGTAAACCACAAATGAGCAAAAACTAATGAATTTAACTCCTTTGCATGTTAGTGCACTTTCCACTTTGATTTGTGTTGCAGTAATTGATTTAGGTTTGGTTAGCTTTTAGAATGTGATTTGATACGTAAAATAAATTACCTGTTCATTTCTGTTATTCTATGAAAAACTCAAAATGTCGGACGGTTACCATGTAAAATATTTCCTCTTGTTCATTTCGTGTTAATTATACATATTTAGGTGGCGGTTGCATCTCTTAGGAAAATTGATTCATTAACACATTACAATACTTTAAATTACATCAAAATTGGCATATGTCGCGTAAGTAAAAAGCTGGTCTTATACAACCCCACCGACAATTCAGTAATGCTAATAACATGTTTTTTTAACTCCAATGTACTTTGATCAATATTTCAGTTTCATTCGTATATTTACAATTAAACATACAAATGATAAAAATCTTAACAAAACCTATACTTTATATTCTAACAAAACATAAAATACAGGCTCAACAAAATGTAAAATACACTTCTGATGACTTTGTATAACTACATAAATAAACTTTCCTGGAAGTATATTAATAGTTGCATCTTGAACTGCTTTTAAAATTTTTCATAATGAACTGTGAAAATCACCTCTGCTAATTTTTACTATAAATTTACATATGAAACTAGTACCCAAAATTGCAGAATATAACAATATTTGATTTATCATGTTTTTTTTTCTTTCCAAAAGCTCAGATTACTCTTTAATAAATTAATGAGTCATTTTAACATCTTACCTCATATTTCATGTTTTATCAAACACGGTAACTATAGTTTTCAAATGAATGACAAGATCATTTGAAAACTATAGTTACCGTCGATGTTTTTATTATTAATTTCATACATCTCAATGATGGATAAATCATATTTAAAGATATATAATACACAATTGATCTTCTTGGTGATACAATATTAAAATATATATACAGTCAATATGCCCATTTCACCAATAAATGTTTAAAATGGTCAACAAGTTTCTACAGCCAAGCTGTCATTCTCAAGACCAGATATTGACTCAATATCTGGTCTTGAGAATGACAGCTTGGCTGTAGAAACTTGTTGACCATTTTAAACATTTATTGGTGAAATGGGCATATTGACTGTATATATATTTCATATTTAAAGAGAAAAATTATACGGGAATTTCAACGTATATAGAGAAAGATTTGCGTTTAGATCGGTACTTGCTCAGGTAGCTCAAATGGTAGAGCACTTGGACTAGAAAACCAAGGGTCCCGGGTTCAAGTCCCGGTCTGAGCGTATAATTTTTCTCTTTAAATATAGTTACCGTGTTTGATAAAACATGAAATATGAGGTAAGATGTTAAAATGACTCATTAATTTATTAATTAAGAACCTCATAATGTGTTTCCCAATTTTAACTTTGAATAGATTACTCTTTCTCTAAACACATTGTTTCTGCAATAAATAAATTTCATTAAATATACTAAATATGGTTGGTTGGTATCTAATGTTGAGCACTTGATAATGAAATCATTCGCTCTCTTGCACTCCAATATTTAGCAGAAAGGCTGGTCTCTTCTACAAAAGCTGGACAACGGAGGAGATGGTTTCTTTCCATATCTTCATTTAAATTGCAAAAAGGGCATTTAGGTGAATCTGTTATGCCAATTCTGTGTAGGTGTTTATTCAAGCAGTCATGTCCCGTTAGCAGTCTGAATGTTGCTACTGCAGATTTTCTTTGTAATGTAGTAATGTCATAAGCTTGTAGATTCTCCCATTCCTACCCTTTCCAGTTTTGGTGGTGTATTCTTCTCTAAGTTTATTGATGTTATTTATTTCAGATAATTCTTTTGATAGAGTGAAAGGAAACTGGAGTAGAAGTTGGGTTTGAAACAATTTTGCTACCCTTCTTGGCCAGAAAATCGACTATTTCATTGCCTGTCACTCCACAATAGGCCAGAATCCATTGAAGTACAACTTTTTTATGTAGACGGGATAACTGTTTTATCATTTTGTGACATTCGATCATTTTGTTGCTTTTGGGTGTTGTGTCTCATGTTATAGCGAGAATGGCTGCTTTGGAGTCACATAGAATTACAACTTTTGTAAATTTTTGGATGTAATATAAAAGATTTTGTACTTAAGAAAATTGCTAGAATTTCACCATCAAAGTTTGTTGAATTTGTGTTTAGTTTACGATAAAAGGAAAAAAGTGGACATACTGCACCAGCACCACCATCATATACTAAATATACAACACACTATAATACTCTGATCACAAAATTAGATTTAGTAATTCACTCAAAGAACACTCCCCTCAGTGTGTTCTAAACTTGTGCATCTCGTTACTAAACCTCTGCTTTTGCAATTCTAGTAACTATTCTTTTATGCAGAATATTTTTAAGTTTCATCAGTATAAAAAATTGTCAACCCTCAGGGGTCCCCATCTAGGGGATATGTGGATGGCGACCACAAGGTGCCCAAGCTGAGCAAAACATTGCTTCCACTTACTTGTGTTTTGCTCCTTACTTCTATCTTTAACCGATCTGGTATTTCTTCCACTTACTTATACCAGACTCTTTTAACTTTACTATCTAACCTCTCTTGGTTAACTCTTGTCTTTTTCGACCCCGACGCTATTAGGGCATCTGAGGGCTAGGGAGTCTTTCCTTTCTTCCATTTCATCTTTCCTTTATTTTCCTTATTTTCTTTTCTTCTCCAGAAAAGCCTGACTAGAGGCTATAACACTGGTCTTGCCTTCCTTTGGCCAGCAACCAATCGAAGGAACTATTATTATGCTTTCAAGTCTTGTATGAGAATTTCCCGAAGTACGCAGGAGGAAAAAATTTCTATAGGATCGTAACAGGCCTTGGCCTTATACTTGGAAGGAGGAAGAAGAAGAAAAATTGTCATTCTCTACTCTACTTAGAATTGTAATAGGTTTTTTAAAAAATTTGTGTAAGTGGTAAAGGACTACGCTCCTGAAAATACAGAAATTCATCTGAAGCACTGAACAAAAGATTGAAAAAAAAAATTACATTAATATTGTATTAATAATTTGCAGTCACAAACATACAATCACTGGCATTATCAAACCCAAGGGTTGAAGGCCAAGAGAATTAGAGATAAAAATTTGAATTGAAACAACATAGTCTTCTCATGTTAAAACTAAAACAGCAGAAAAAATATGGCAATATTAGTCTCCATCTAAATATTAGGGTTAATATATGAAGACATGGGGGGAAAACGATGAATGTCACTTTTTATCGAAATTCTACTTATACGTCTGTTAGATAGCGTGAAGTCCATACTTTCTTCAGGTATATTAGTTTGATCGAAAAGAAATGAATGTCAGCAGTTACAAGCAAATTAAAAAACACAGGAAGCGGGAAAAATGATGAGTGTCATGACATTTTGCTGAAATAACGATGAGTGTTTTGCAACTCTTTGAATTTAAATCACTTTCATGTTGGTATTTTAATGTTAGTAACCCTGTATTTATTGTAACCAAACCCATTTCAAGTAATTGAATGTGATCAAACTCTTTTCAAAGAATGGACAACATTCTTTTCCCTTCAAGATGTGTATAAACCAAAACTATCAGTACCTTCAAGACCACTGAAAGAAGTTACCGAGTTGAAGTTAAGCAGCCAAGCCTTCTATTTTTGAGATCAGGAAGCTACAATGGATCCTGGGAAAGTACAGTAATGACTGGGATGAGAATGAGAAGGGAGGTTACACTAGCTGATGGAGAATTCGTCTTACCTGGTCCAGCCTACATGGATATCATAACAGTTCCATTGTTAAAATGGAAAGATCTGCAGGTGACTGTTCTCAAATTAGTATCAACAGTATTTCGCTAAGTCAGGTTCTTGTGTTCTATGATTAATTTTTTGTTTCAGGAACTTTCAAAACTTCTCTCCAGTGAGACATCAAAAAACTATAAGAATCTACCTCATTGAGAAAGTAGAGTTAATATGTTGAAGTATAACAAAAGGGTGTCATTGTTTTAGATACTTATTAACTTAAATTGTCCCGCGCCATAGCCAAGCGGTTAAGGTAGGAAGCCTTGGCGCAGAGCTACGGGACTTGTGCTGGTTCGAGTCTCCATGGGGGAAGAAATTTTCTCATGGTATTTCGGCCAGTATGGGACCGGTGCCCACCCAGCATCGTGAGGCAATTGGGTAGTTACAATAAGTAGCGGCTCCAGGTTGAGGAACCAGCTATAACGGCTGGGGGACTCGACATGCTAACCACATGTCACCCCTACACTGGCTGTTGATCATCTACCTCTGTGATTGACACATGTGGATGTGAAGGGCCAGCAGCCGGCTGGTAAAATGGCAACCGCTGAAAAGTGGAAAGACCCTCAATCGGATTAACTTAAATTATAGTATTCTATTATTACCTTAACTTAGTTAACTCTTTAATATAATGCTAAGTTGTGCTGTGCTTGTTAATTATTTCAACAACAATGAATCTTCGTTTTTTCCGCTTCCAAGTGTACGTCAAATAAAAGAAAAGTGTACATTGTTGCTATTGTTGAAGGTCACTAATTGAACATAAGTCAATATAATGTCCAATATACATACTCTATGTTAACCACAATTAAATTTTAAATAATAAACAAATGTTCCCACAAAAGGGTTTCAAAGTTTTAAAAATTGTTTTCCTCTGTGATGGTAAAAAGTGACATTCATCGTTTTTCCTCCAATGTCTCCATATATTTTTTGTATTTACAAAAAAAATACATAGGGGTTGTTTACTATTTCCTCAAGGTGAAGATTTATGTTTTGGCAAGAAGTATACGATAATTATTTTTCCTGACATCTTATCTATAAAAACATTGTTCAGTACCAACGATAAACTCTGCCAAAAGAAAAAAATGATCAATGAATACAGTTAGATTTTTATGACTCACCTCATAATTATAGATATCTTGAAGACTAGTTTCGATATTAATTAAAACATTTTGCCTGTTCATTCTTACCTCTTAGAGTTGTTTTTGTTGAATATATGTTTCAGAGCTTCTTAGCCCCATCGTCAGTCTGTAATCGCTGACGATGGGGCTAAGAAATTCTGAAATGTATGTTCGACAAAAACAAATCTAAGAGGTAAGAATGAACAGACAAAATGTTTTAATTATTAGACAATTCTCTTAATGTTACTTCCATTGTATTTTAAAATAGTTTCGATATACATATTACGTATTTATTAATTAAAACAAACCTCATGTAGCTGTCTGTAAATATTAATGGAAAATCCTTTCTATTGCTCTTTCATTGCAATATCACAAATTGAGGAGTCTCTTAGAATAAAGTTGTATGGAAGAATTTAGTCAAACTGAGTTTCTTTTTACGGAAAAATGTTGTATGGAATGACCCACAGATGGTGGGCATTAGTTGAACTGGCAAGAGTTTATATTGTGGTAGGTAAATTTAGGTTTGAAAATTGACATTTGTAGGATATTGCATAGCTACAACAGTTTCTACTGCTTTTTCATCATCCCTCCATATTATAGCTCTGAAAGGACTATTATAGAGGTCTACAAAAATTTTTCCAACCATGTCTTCCTAGGCCACACCAACAATCTTTTACCATTTGGTTGGTACTTTAAAACTGCCTTAGGAATCCTGAATCTGGACGTCCAGTCCACATGTTTATGCTAGTTCTTATCTCATCTGGTACCGTTTGATGTTCACCATAAGTACCCCATCCCACTAGCATCTACTTTCATCACTTTCTTCCAGGATCCATGTCTCACTCCCAAAGCAGAGAACAGGTCTTGTCAATATTACATATAAGGGTGCAAATTGCTTTTTGGATCAAGTACCTTTAAAACAACTAAATATAGGAAGAAAAATGTTAGGTTGTGAATTGTCTTCTGGATATGGAACAAGAAATGACATAGGCAATAAATTATCAAAATTTCGAATGACATCATTCATAGAACATTAAAATATAAAACAAGGAAGGGTACAAGATTGAAGGTGGTAATACCAGTACTTTTATACAGTAGTGAATCCTGGGTAACAAATAGGAGTTCGAGTAGAATACAAAGTGCAGAAAGACCAAAGGATGCACAAAATTGGACCACATAAGAATAAATTAATTAGAAATATACTCTATAAATGATAGAATTCAACAACACTGCTTCGGCTGGGAACAGCATGTTCAGAGAATGGAAGAAACAAGATTGCCCAAGGTAGCATATCATTATAAACCAAAAGGATTAAGGGATGGAAGGAATCATTATGAATTCGGAACAGGCGAATCATCTAAACCTTGGAGTGAAGAAGGAAAGAAAGAAAATTTTAGGTGAATGGGAAGATGGCCAAAGAGACTTGAACAATATTTGAATAGAAAACTGTGTTAGATTAGGCACACAGATAAACTAAAGGAACTCGCCCAGTCGGGGAAAAAATCCACACCCAAAAAAAACCAAGAAAGATAAACACATGAATTTCGAAACTCCTGCAAATTTTGACCTGATCCAGAGGTTCATCGGTCCACCGACAGAAGTAAAAAGAAAACCGCCAAGAAACGACATAACACCAGTCGACCAGAGGCTACCAAAGATGGAGATAAGCTCCGAAACTGCAGTATAGAAGGAAAAAGGATATGAGATGAGGCTATAAAAACATTAATTTAATTCTTAAATTAAACCTCATAGTGTTCTTTCCCTGTGAAAGTTCAGTAAAAGAAGCTTTGGAATTTACAACATTGCCAGATTTAAAAATGGTGTAGACCTACATCTGTCTTTTCCACTGCTTCTTAGCGAAAATATAAAACAAATATTTTTTCCTCAAATTATTATTGCAAAACCTGGATGCAGCTTAAACAGCAAGCAGCATATACACGCATAAATACGGTAGTTACAGATTTTTCTCGTTCCCCTAAATTTACTTATTGTTTCAGACAACATGTTATTCTGGGGGACTCCTCAATTTAATTTTAAACTATTATAAGATTACAAACTGTGCAAAACAATGTGAGATAATGCAGGTTGAAAAGACATTACAGAAAATATAAACCCATTCCAATCAAAAGTTGACCCAAGATCTAAAGAATAGGAAACCTACAAAAAGTATGAATGTTTGAAGATTAATCGAAGAGTCCAAAGCCCATGTCATCGTCGTCAGATTCTGATTCTTCTTTCTTTTCAACCTTCTTCTCCTCTGAAAATAGAAAACATATACATTCAATACCTAGTAAAAAAATTTGTTAAAAATGCTTAATTATTCAACTACTTAATTATCAGAAGTATAAAGTATCATCAACTCTTCAGTCGAAAGATGGTGATATTTGTATTCATCATTTTAAAACATTAAACTATAATGCTATATAGTGATTCACAAGATAATTATCTTAACTCTAGTTCTGGCTTCAAATTTTACATCTTTAAAAAATTGGGAAGATTTTTAATTAAATTAACCACCTTGCCTTATTCTTCTTAAGAAGAAGAGGAAGAATGAGGTGAGATGATAAATATTTACTTTAATAAATAATACCTCACACTATTAATTCCTTACACATAAATTATAAGATTTTACATGTTCATACAAAAAATTGATCTAAAGAGACAAAATACATGAATCTGACACAGATAACAAAATATTGGAATGTTACGAGGGCGGATCGGAAAGGAACGCACAATAATTTTTTTCTGCCTTGGTATTGCAGCTAGAATGTTGAAATTTCACAGAGATATAGTTTGAAGTTTTCACTACAGATGGTATTTTTTTCTCAGGTGCACCTCTTGCGAGAGAAGCTTGAACTATGCAACAAAGATGGCGCGCATGCTAGTCGTCCACCTGTGAGGAACAGAGAAGTGTTGTTCGATTTTTGTGGGCCAAAGGGCATAAACCCAGTGAAATTCACAGGGACATGCGTGGCGTGTATGGGGATGATTGTATGGACCATAGCAATGTCTCCAGGTGGTGCACATTCTTCCAAGAGGGACGTGTGAACCTTAGTGATTCGCCACGCTCCGGCCGGCAGACACCAGCAGCAATCATTTATTAATATAAATACATCATAGTGTTTCCTCCCACTGAAATGTTTAATTAAAGACATCCATTTTACTTAACAAATGCAAAACCACTCCCACACTGAAAATGATTCTAAACAAAGCACTAACCTTTTTCAGGTGCAGCGGCTGCAGCAGCAGCAGGACCACCTGCAGCGGCTGCAGGAGCGGCACCACCACCAGCAGGCATTGTTGCCAACTTCTCTCGACCTAAGAAAACATTTACATCAACATTACAGTACTGAAAAGCTAATAAATAATATTTTAATATAAAATTACAGATTATTCACAAGCAAGTTAGTAACGTAACAACTTGTGCTTTAGATTATTTAAGATTCATAATGGGTCATGTGAAAACTGGGGATGGCTAATCCAATGTGACATATCGGTCTATGAATCCTGCAACAGACCACTAGTTACTACTATATCATTACTAGGGCAAGGCAATTAATGATTTTGCATCTTTTTCACATGAAGGCTGAAACATTGCTTGCATATATGAAGATGCACGGCATTAAAAAATGGATTAAATAAAAGCAATTCGTTAGGGCATTTTTTGCATTTTCTTAACTTTTTTAGGGATAGGTCATTTTTTGGCAATTTTTAGGTAATCTTGAGAAATTTTTACACTTTTCCGGAAAGCTGTGGCATTATTTGTATTTGATTGAAGATTTTTATTACAATTCAGTATTTTTCCTTGTCGATACAATTTCTTGGAATTAAGTAGTTGTTTTGCTATTACCCCTATTTTTCAAGGTATGTGCATAATGAACTTGCCCACTTCTGGGAATTTTATTCAATTTCTTAGAGCTTATGCTAGCTTCTACTCTTATTCTGATTCTTAACTGCAATTCAAAATTGTTGTAAAAGTGCACTGTGTAATTGAAATGAATTTTCTGCAATAAAAGGTACTGTAATATGTATTTTTTAATACTTTTCTTTTAATAATTTGATGTTAAGTTAAATTTTATATAATTCAGTAATCATGTGAGTACTTAATCTAATAGAGTATTTTTATTTGTAATTCTTAACTTTTTATTCGTCTTATTTTTATCGGTCATTTTTTAGGTCATAAATGCATTTTTTACCAATTTATAGGTCATTAAATGCCTTGCCCTATTCATTACTAATCAAATAACATGCATGTTAATGATAAGTTTCCCAAACTGTTTATATATATTTGAAGGAAAAAATTATACACTCAGACTGGGAATCAAACCCAGGACCTTTTGGCTTTCTAGACCTATGCTCTATCGACCGAGCTATAAGGGCGAGTTCCAGTATAAATGCAAATTCTTCTCTTAAATATGTTGTCTTTTTCCTCACCTGTAAGACAAATGTCAGGAAAACTTTAAGGGCCAAACGGTCCCCGAAATCATATGGCCATCATGATCCTCCTTATCATTATCATCATCCTTCATCGGAGTGGAAAGCAATGGGAAGCTAGCACATCTACAATTCTCTAGTAATGCTGCAAGCATAGCATCAGTGGACAGATGAACCTCTGAATAAGGTCAAAATTTGCGGGAGTTTCGAAATTCACGAGTTTATCTTTCTTGTTTTTTTTGGATGTCAAATTTTCCCTAGACTGTAAGTTCTTTTTGTTTATCTGTGTGTTTGATTAGGCTAGCTTTTGTATCAATTAAATGTTTTTCAGACCAAGCATGGGCTGCTACAGCTGACTTGTCCACTTCACCCTTTTTAAGTTTCTAAAGTGTTCTTTCAATCTAGTTTTTAAATTTCTTTTTGTTTTTTATATAGATTGTCAGAATCTTTACATTTGATCTGATATATTCCTGAATTGTATTCTTCAATTTTTTCATTTTTGTTGGTTTTAATTATCTTGTTTAGGCTGTATTCATTCTTTGGAGCCAATCGAATGTTAAACATATTGAAAATTTTCTGAAACTTGTGGTGCTTTAAAGGATGGTAAGTGAATTTTTTGAATCGTATGTTTTCTTCTGATCGAATAACATCAGTCGATGTAAAATTACTGAAGATGAAGCTGCCCAGGCTTTGAAACTGCAGTCTAATTAGAAAACTGGATATGAGGTGAGATATAAAAATATTTTAATTTAATCTTAAGGTTGTTTTTTTTTTCGATTGGTGCAAGACATCACACACCTTTACCCTGGAGAAAATAGAGACACTAGCTACAGAGTCACAGTACTCGGCAATTTCATTTGTTTTTTAACGTATTTTCCAAAACTTGACATACCACTGAAATAATGTATTCATATTTCAGTTTTATTTCAATTAATATAAACCACAACCAAAGTC
Source organism: Diploptera punctata (assembly GCA_030220185.1). Lineage (NCBI taxonomy): Eukaryota > Metazoa > Arthropoda > Insecta > Blattodea > Blaberidae > Diploptera > Diploptera punctata. The sequence goes on from JASPKZ010005296.1 coordinate 557,966, forward strand.
TAAACCCATGGTTTTCCTATCTTTTATAGTTCCCTTAACAGCTAAAAAAATAGGCTGATGTTTCCATCAAGCGCAGTGAGAATTTTTCCAAGTCCCAGGTAGACTACGCGCATATGCCAACAGGTTATATTTTAGAATTTTTTCCCACTATTTACAATAAATTTTACATTTTTTCTTAACGATTATTTAAACATATTTTTCTATGATGTTTAACTATATATGTAATATGGAGACGTGGCAGCCATATTGATTTTAACAAATATTCTATACAACAACAGTGTCGTCAACATAAGAGTATCTACTTTAGAATTTCAGAACTTACTATTTATTTTGGGCATTAGATTTTTTCACAGTTTAGACTGCTTAAATTGCGTTAGGTTATCTTTTAGATTGGTCTTTCACAGGTTAGAGTATTTAAATTGCATTAGGTTACGTTTGTTAAATAGCATGTATAATGTTGGCTGCATAGTGATATTCCATAGAGTAAACCACTTCGCTTTGTTGGCACATGCATGTGCTGTCTGCCTGGGACAGAAAAATTCTCACTGCACTTAATGGAAACATCCCCAAACCTCTGGTTTTCCAACCTTTTATTGTTCCCTTAACAGCTAAAAAAATTTATATTTAATTAATGTTGGGAAGTAAACATTATGAGGTATAATCATTAAAAATCATCGGAGAACATATTGTTTAAATAACTCACCTCATAGGATTCATGCTTCCATGATATCGCGATTTCAAACATAATCATGTTCATCGTCAGCCATAACTCCGACTGTTGAAATTCTTCGGCCGTCAACTATTCTATTGTCGCCATCTTCAGTGCTGCTATCTATGGTTGAATTTATGAACTTCGAAATTAATGTAATTTCGTTAGGGATATCAAAATTCATTGATCTATTTTTGTTTTTCTGAATGTATATTTTTTCCCAAACTGTCAATTCCAAAGGTTTCTCTACTTGTTTTAAAAGTTTAGCTTCTCTTCCAATTTTATGATGTTCTAAAACTATGTGCAGCAATTGCAGATTTTTCAATTTCACAATTTTTAAAATTGCACATAGTTTATTAGAACATCATAAAATTGGAAGAGAAGCTAAACTTTTAAAACAAGTAGAGAAACCTTTGGAATTGACAGTTTGGGAAAAAATATACATTCAGAAAAACAAAAATAGATCAATGAATTTTGATATCCCTAACGAAATTACATTAATTTCGAAGTTCATAAATTCAACCATAGATAGCAGCACTGAAGATGGCGACAATAGAATAGTTGACGGCCGAAGAATTTCAACAGTCGGAGTTATGGCTGACGAACATGATTATGTTTGAAATCGCGATATCATGGAAGCATGAATCCTATGAGGTGAGTTATTTAAACAATATGTTCTCCGATGATTTTTAATAGCTAAAAAAATAACTGAAGATACACAAAAAATGTTATGAAACAACAGTCATGATTCAGACATTTGTCTCTACAATTAACAGCCGTAGATTTTTAGTTTTTATGATTAAGGGAAATTGGGGTTGTGATTTAGACCTGGGCTGTGTAATCTACTCATAGAATCCTATTAGTGTAAACACTAAATTTAGTGGTCATAATGACCAATATTCTGGATAGAGGGCTGATTATTGCTGTATACATATCATAACTTTGAAGGCTTATGGGTTTCATACTCACCAGCAGCAATCAGCTGTTCAATGTTCTTGCCATTAAGTTCACCAATTACTTTCTTCAATTTCTCCCCATCGGCTTCAATCCCAACAGAACTGAGAATCTTCTCAATATCTGCTGAACTTGGGTTGTCCTTGCCACCAAGCGATGCAAGCAAATAAGCGGCTACGTAACGCATTCTGGAAAATACATTCACAAATCAAGTAATCAGATATATACTTAAGTGCAAATTAATTTTTGCACAACTCTAGATTAATTTCCCCTCGGTTTTCCAAACTACATTCCTGTAATACTGTTGATCTACATACTTCTATTCTTACATTTTGTACTATTTTAAATGTTTTGCAACAACCATGAATTCTTCTAAGTTCTACAAAATTGCAGTGTTCATGCGCGATATGCAGTTCTAATGGTTAATGTAGCTTCCGTTAGATGGCTGTGATGTCAGTATTACCAACTTTCAGAATAAATTCCTAAACTATAATAAAACTGACATAATCCCATCGAATTTCTTGAAATAGGGTTTGGAACTATTTGAAAATGTTGGTAACACAGATTTGAGCCATCTAGCAGATGTTACATGAAGCATTTGTGCATCTGTAGAACTCATTTACAATATTCGCGTAATTATATAAATATTTAAAAATTGTGAGAAATGTTTATTATATGGTTCCAAAACATTTAAAATAGTATAAATGGTCGGAAAGTGTTTAGTGCAACAGTGGTATAGGATGGAAAATCATGCCAAATAGAAAACATCAGACGGATAAGGTGTAGAAACCGTCTCACATGAATTCTTCTAAGTTCTACAAAATCGCAGTGCACATGCGGGAGTTGCTGTTGGTGTGTGTACAAACCGTCGCACAAAATTTTCAACCTTATTTCTTATGCCACTGATGCACTAAGCACTTTTAAAACATTTTTCAACACTTTTAAACATCTTCCAATGTTGCAACGATCTTTTCTATATTTATATATTTATGTAAAACATGATCGTGCTACATTGCTTTCTTGCTACTTTCTGCGGATAAGGTGCACTTACCGTCGCAAAAAATTCTTCTAAGTTCTATAAAATCACAATGCGCATGCGCTAGTGCTCCATGTAATCCCAGAAAGATAAATGCAACCTCCAGCAGTTGGCGGTATATGTATGTGAAATCAGTATGACCAACATTGACACAAAATTCCCAGAACTTGTCTAAATATGTATAATTAACACGAAATGATCTGGTGGAAATATGATTTTATGTGGTATCCGTCCGACATTTTGAATTTTTCATAGAATAACAGATATGAAGAGGTAATTTATTTTACATATCAAATCACATTTAAAAAGCAAGGAACCTAAAAGTTAACCAAACCTAAATCAATTACTGTAACACAAATCAATTACTCTAACGTAAGTGAAATCCAGGGAACGTGGAAGTGATGTTGGCAACATCTGGAGTACTTTGAGTTGTCGATGGTGGCAACGTTGGAAAACGTAGGAAGAGGGAAAATAGCAGAAACTAGCAAATAAGCAATGTAGGACGATCATGTTTTACGTAAATATATGAATATAAAAAAAAAGATCGTTGCAACATTGGAAGATGTTTAAAAGTGTTTAGTGCATCAGTGGCATAAGAAATAAGATTGAAAATTTTGTGCGACGGTTTGTATAGCACACCCAATTGTTTTCTTTAGTTAGAAAATGGCAAGTTAGTTAACGTCCATCTTTTGCATTTGGAAATTTATTCCCAAAGTTGGTAACGCTGACTGCAGAGCCATCTACCAGAGGCTATATTAACCATTACAGCAACTCCTGCAACTCACGCACTGCGATTCTGTGGAACTTAGAAGAATTCATCCGAGACATATAACCGACTTTTTCCTTATATTCAAATGTTGGTAACTGTGACGTGAGTCACTTAACGGATGTTACATGAAGCATTTCCACGCCTGTAGAACTCGATGTACAATATTTGCATAATTTAAAAATTGTAAGAAATGTTTATAAAATGGTTCCAAAATGTTTAAAATAGTACCAAACATTATAAATGGTTGCAGTGTTTAGTGCATCAGTGGCATAAGAATATTAGATGGAAAATTGTGTGGAACAGTTTGTACACCTCAGCCGAATGTTATGGAAAATCATAGGGCCCCTCAATATATTTATGCAAATTATGAGTAAAATGTTGCAGAATCGCAGTGCAAGAGCTGCAAAAATGCTTAATGTAATATCCACTAGATGGCAGTGAAATCAGCATTACCATTCGCAAATAATTCCAACCCGTATTACTTCATTTCATTAGGTCCCCATGGGAAGTTAGTGTATACAAGATTAGTTTATTAATATGCATGTTAATTAATTGTTAGGTTAGGAAGAGGGAAATTGTTGTATGCTCATTTATTATAAACATTTGGAAATGTATTGTAAAAGCTGGTAATACCGTTTTTACGTATATACATCATGCCACCTCGTGGTAGTTTCATGGGTCGTGCGCACTGCAGTTCCATTTATTATAAATATGTATGGAAATTATTATAAACATGTATGGAAATGAATTGCGAAGTTGGTTATACAATTTACACGTGTGGTTTCGTCTAGCGACAATGCCACGAATGTTTGCACTTGCACATGGCTATTCTGTAGAAATTAGAAAAATTGTACAGCCTTATCCTAATTAAATCATAAATTTCCGGTCATTTACAAAATATAAAACAAATCAAAACTTAATAGTTATAGGTATATCGTGGATTCTATGCCATCACGCATCCCGCTGAAATTAAAGTTACCAGCAATACTTCCATGTTAAAGCACATGGTACATGGTCTGCCCTCAGACTAAAAATGCAATTTCAATAAATATTCAATATGTGTAAAACAATCTTATTGCTATCCAACAATTTATTTCATAGTCGTAAATAAAATAAAAACTTCTTAAAAATACTTACTTTTAAGTCCTAGATGACACGAAACGTGATGCACGCTTTAAACACGTCTAATGTTACAGCATATAATGGAAAAGAGGAAACGGATATGATTGAAAACTCCTTTGCCCATCAGAAAAGGAAGTTAATCAAAATAAAAGCTTTGTCATAACTGTATTACAAATATGCAAACTTAACTTTCGCGTAACCGGTATTAGAAAATATAATTTAAGAGAAACAAATATAATTCATATATTATTAGTCAAAACAAAACCAATAATATTAAAAAAATCATATAAGCAGTCTCTACAACTAGAGTAGTCCAAAGGTGCTGCCATCTTTTGAGAAGTCCAGTAGTCTACATCAAAATTCACTTGAATGACTTCAGATGGCAGTAAAATTCACGTGGGTTACCCAAGATCTAGATATCTATGCTAGAGATGGCTCTATGGTCCAATTGGGTTATTCCTGGACTATATCCAGGGATTTTCATATAAATATCATTCCATGGTGTGACAGACCTACAAAGCCCTTGGCCTACAAGTCGGTTGCTAGCTTCACATCAACATGAGTTAATCGCAGATGTGAAAATTCATCCACCCAGTATATGTGTGACATAAACTCGGCATGTCCGGTCTCCCAATAATTATAACTGATTTCTCAATCATGAAACTTCTATTTTTACTAACTCAAATTCCACATAAACCTGGATGGATATCAGTCCCATATTACCCGAAATTCCATAGGAAAATTTATTCCCCATGAGGACTAAAACGATTGCAAGGTCAGGGTTGAGAAAACCAACTACAAGAGCTGGGGAACACGAACATGCTGACCAGACATCACCCCTTCATTAACGTACGTGGAATTGAGGCTTGCAGCCAGCTGATAGGCCAAGGGCCTTCTAGGCCAGTCATGCCATGGAGTTAAACAGCTGACTGTTGCTATGGGGATGCATTTACATATGTGCATTTTATGTGGAGATCTCTTCATTTCCTTGTTTGCTTAAAATGTTAAGCCCTCTCACCTGCCAAGAAGAGGTTATAAACAATTAGATAAATTATATTTGAAGAGAAAAATTTTCGCCTAGACCGAGACTCGAACCCGGGACCCTTGGCTTTCTGGGCCAAGTGCTCTACCAACTGAGCTACTGAGGCGAGTTACGATTTAGATGCAAATTTTTCTCTTATATACGTTGTAATTCCTTTATCTTTCAGTGAGAAATGTTAAATCAATAATAAAAACATAATTAGATAAATCTCTGAAATCATCAGAGGTGAAAAAATAAGAGCTTCCAAGAAATGAACCAAGCTGAACAGTCTTTTTCTAAAGTAATCCTAAACAACAGCTGCAGAAATGGAATGGTTCCTTCAAGTCCTGAATACAGACAATTAAATGGCCTCCTGCAATAGTCTTTTGGAGTCTTCAAAAATATTACTAAAACTGTGTTCTGCTATTTAAAATACTTCAACTGGAAAATAATTGTGTGTCTTGGACCAAGATAGAGAGTCAGTCCCTGCAAAATAATGCTATGACCTATTCAGAATGTTAAAAAAGGAGGTGCTTTTTTTTCTCCTTAGACAAGTGTTAACATATGCATCAGAAACTTGGACCATGTTGAAATCTGATGAGGAATTATTAGGGCGTTTTGAAAGGAAGATACTAAGATCCATTTTTGGTGCCGTGAAAGAAAATAATGCCTGGAGAAAGATACAATAATGAATTGTATAAACTGTACAATCAGCCAGATATTCTGAATTTTGTTAAAATTAATAGATTGGCATGGGCTGGACACATTATTCGCATGGACAACAAAAGGATTACAAAAAGAATTTACAATGAACAACCACTATTGGTCAGAAAAGTTGGAAGACCTAAATTAAGATGGGAGGATGGTATAATTCAAGACATTAAAATTTTAAAAATAAAAAACTGGAAGAATGAAGCACAGAACAGGGAAGTCTGGCATAAGCTTCTGAAGGCGGCCAAGGCCCACATGGGGCTGTCGAGCCAATTATGTTGATGGACCAAGATAATGGTAAGCACCAACAAAATCTTTAATTTCAAATTAATGGTGCTTCCAAAATAATATATTTGCCTCTCCTCAGAAATAGAATAAAGAAAAACAAATTATTATTATCTTCAAATGGTGTTTACCATTATCTTCCTTCAAGGCACACTAATTTATGTTATTCATAGTTGTCATATTATATATATAAAAATTAACCCCTGAACTGGTATTTGACTCAAGTCCTCTAACTTTACTTTAGTGCAATACTATCTTTGCCCACTCAGGCTCCAAGTGAAAACATTAATTTTTCTTTCCTTATAAATACAATTTAAGAGGCAGTGGAACATTGCTCACAGTGTCAAGTTATGGCTTCTATAACAAAAAGCATTTTTGAAGAGAATTTTACTTTATAGCAGCAAAGGGTTTTTTTCAATGCTTTAATTAAATGTTGGCATTTGAAAATGAAAGCCAAATATTACATGAAAAGAAACATTAAATAAATATCATCATCATCTTAAGGCACGACAACTTCAAAAGTGAAAATTTTCGCCTTCTCAATAATCCTCCTCCATGCCAATCTGTCTCTTGCCATATTCAAATTAGTCACTTTCAGTTTCTTTAGATCGTTCATTGTGTCATCCTCCCATCTGATCTTCGGTCTTCCTACAGCTCTGCCTCCTATGGGTTTCCATTTGTAGAGTTTTTTGTCATCCATTCTTATCAAATGTCCAAGCCAACCAATAGTGAAAGATCTTATATGGTTTGCTATGTTCTGATTTTTTATTAATTTGTTTAGTTCGTTATTTGTTTTGATTCTCCAACAGTTATCAGTTCTTCTATTTGGTGCAAATATTCTTCTTAAAATTTTTCTTTAAAAAAATTAGTAATTTCTGTTTTATTGTTTCTTTTAGGACCCAAGTTTCACAAGCATATGTAACTACTGGTCTAATGAGTGTTTTGTATAACCTTATTTTTGCAGTTTTTGATATTAATTTGCTTTTAAATAATGTTCCATTTGCAAAATAAGCTTTATTCCCATTTACCAATCTTTCTTTAATTTCCTCTTCTAATGTATTATGTCCATTTACTTTGGTACCTAAGTATTTAAATGATTCTACTGTGTTAATTTGTATGTCATCAATTTGTAGATTTTCAGATTTTCTATTGTGATTACTACATTTTAAATATTTTGTTTTCTCTTGATTTATTATTAGACCAAATTTTTTAGATTTCTCTTTCAATTTTGTGAAGGTTTCACATAATGCTTGTCTGGTTCTTGCTGTAATCAGTATATCATCTGCATAAGCTATACATTGTTTGAATTTTGTTGTAATATTTCCCCTCAATTCCATTTTCATAAATATATAATCAATTATTAAGCCAAATAAGGTAGCTGAGAGTTAAATAAATATATAGATATATATTCGGCTACCAAAATGTGTTTTGGAATGAAAACCTGAGGGAAGACGAGGTAGAGGAAGACCTAAAACTCCTGGAGTCAGGGAATATATTTATACATGAAGGAGAAACATCTACAACCAGGAGATTGGATGGAGCGACGAAATTGGCTATTGGGAATCAGACGATGTCAAAGACATTAATCAACTGATGATCTATCTATTAATTATTATTATTTATTTTCATTAATACCATCACTTAGGATAATAAATATCTCCATGATTACCAATATTAAAGTAACTTGATTTTTTTTTGTACACTGACTAATAAAACCCTTTTACCTGTCTACAATTACGTATAAGGTGAATTGTTAAATCTAGCTCAATTTATTAATCAATTAAATAAAACCTCGTTTTTCTCAAAACATAGTAAAATTACTTACACCACTATGCCATATATCCCTTCATATTTGAAGAGAAAAATTTACACCTGAACTGGGATTTGAATCCAATATCTTTGGTTTTTACGCACCAGCGCTCTATCTTTGAGACATCTCAATTAAAACAGATTATTTTCTTCTCTTTCTTATACAATGCAAGAGAAAAATTTCCATTTGATTTGAGATGCCTGAATGGCTTAAAGGAAGAGTACTGGTACATAAAACCAGAGGTCTCGCTTGGGTTCAAATCTCAGTTCAGGCATACATTTTTCTTGATAGTTAAATATGGGAAATAGCATTATGAGGTTCTTAATTAAATGAATGAATGAGTCACTTCTTATCTTACCTCATATTTTATTTTTTTAAATACATGAAATCAATTTTTCTCTTGAAATATTTTTTTCTTTTTTTGGTCTAATGCCACCAGGTTGTCTTTTATGACATTTCTGGCTTTCTCCCCTGGCATTGGGAGAATTGTAATCCATTTCTTAGGTTGGGGCACCTGGAAGGCGGAGTTACGTTACCCTGATGATATGATAATGAAGTGCCAGGAGAGTCCTTAACCTAAATTCCAGACCATGAGCAACCATAGGAATAATTCCCTTTAAAGAAAAATTCCTATGATTTGACCGGGAATCGAACCCAGGATCTCATGAACAGTAGTCGGGAATGCTGACCACTAGCCCATGAGGCTGGTCTCTCTTCAAATATTAATTTATCCTTAAGTGTGATAAATTTAAAATAAAAATATTGAGAATATATTATAATTTGTTTTCTCTTCTCTATACTTATGCCTTTATTTGTAAGTAAAGAGAGGGAATTTATAATTTTTATAAGTGAACCAGAAATTACTTTTACATCTCACTTCAAAATACTCTGTGATTTTCACAGGACCGGTTTCTGAAGGCATCTTTTCTATTCTAATTGAAATAAATGGCAGATGGTTATTTACAAAAGTTAGTTTATTTTTTAACTCACTACATAACAATAAAACTTACATTGACATCACATTCATTTAAAATAAATAAATCTTTTGCAAAAATTTGAACAAATATACTAGGGCATTTGATAAGTAATGGCAACATTGTAAATCAGCGATCCTAGTGGTGACCATTGTAATCTTGTAGTATGTATTGAGAGTCTTTGTTGTATAAAACTGTAATACTGAAAGTCTTGAAATAGCAATATTTTGTGAATATATTTACTGTTCCTCACATTTAGTAAGTAATACCACCTTAAAAAGATGTTCAGTAGAATTTGTTTAGAAGCTGGAATTGGGAAGTACTTGAACATCCACCAAATTCAGCAGACATGAGCCCTTGTTACTATAACTTATTCACAAAGATCTATGAGGCATTCAACTTCAATCAGGAGTTGATATCCAGGAAACTCTAGATCGATCAGATGAGAGAGATATCCAGAAATGGTGCTGCAGACGGAGTGTGCCATCATCTCCAAGGATTTGGCAATGTATAGCTCACTTGGCAAGAGACTATATATAAATGAAGTTTGTAATGTCAAAAGTGTCCTGCGCCGTAGCCGAGTGGTTAAGGCAGGAAGCCTTGGCGCAGAGCTACGGGACTTGTGCTGGTTCGAGTCTCCATGGGGTAAGAAATTTTCTCATAGCATTTTGGCCAGTATGGGACCGATGCCCAACCAGTATCGTGAAGCATTTGGGTAGCTACAATAAGTAGCGGCTCCAGGTTGTGAAAACCAGCTATAACGGCTGGAGGACTCGACATGCTGATCACATGTCACCCCTACACTGGCTGGATGATCATCTACCTCTGTGATTGACACATGTGGATGTGAGGCCAGCAGCCGGCTGGTAGGTTAAGGGCCTTCTAGGCCTGTCACACCAGGAGATTATAATGTCAAAAGTAACTTGAATAAATTTTTATGATGTTATAGAAGTGTTACCATTACCTATAAAATGCCCTAGTATAAGCTTTGGAGAATTAAATTAAGTAGAGCATACATTTGAGGGGTGTGATGGAAAGGAGGCACATGCCACCTAAATGTGTTTTCTGCTAGGAGTTATATTAATCATCAGAAAGTGGAATCTGTTCCACAATGTCAAAGACTTACTTACATTGGTATAGACTATACGAGAATGCACACAAGGGGGTGGGATGGAGTGTATCATATAGATGCATACTTACTGGACTATGAAGAGAGCTCTGTCATGTAGAAAGACAGAGCAGTAAACAACATTTCATTTAGTAAAGAAGTGGAGTTATTGTAGAGTACGTCGGTATTGATGTTGGCCGTACCTGATCTTACGAGTAGTGAAATACCAGCCAAAACAAAACAAATATGAATGCAGTAGGGCAATCATCTTAAAACATTTCATTACCTTGTAAGCAATGCATAACCTAACTCCACCAGGCCAAATAAATCTATTCTATTCTAATAAAATCTAAGTATATTTCATTGTATTATGCATCTTATATTGCTTCACAAATTTTACAAAAACAATGGGGATAATTAACAGTATAATGAAACCATCTTTAGTACAGAAGAACACAAGATTACAGCTTTATAAGTTTCTCGCAAGACCAGTATTAAGATATGGTAGTGAAGCATGGACAATACGAAGAGATGAAAGCCGAATAACAGCAAATGAGATGCGATTTATGCGCCGAACAGCAGGCTACACAAAGTGGGACCATAAAAGAAATGAGGAAATTATGGAAGAGTTGGATGTAGAACCCATTCTTCGCCATATACAAAACTACCAGAACAACCGGAAAACCCATCTTCAACGAATGCCGTCTCATAGAATTCCAAAAGCCATACTTCACTACTGCCCCCAAGGCAAAAGATCGCTGGGACATCCAAAAAAGCGCTGGATGGAAAATTCCTCTTTGAGACCGTAACAGGCTACACGGCCTAATACTTGCATGGATGATGATGATGATGATGATATTGCTTCCTAATGTTTATATTAGAGAAGAATTGCCCGATAGTTATGCAGACCTGTGATACACCCCATCCCGATTGCTCCAGTTAACCAGTACAAGAACATTATCGGCATTGTGGAATAAATTTCGTTCTCTATTAATCATGAACTACATAGGTAACACTAGCTACCTTCTTGCACCAAAATCAGTTACAGGTGGCATGTGCTACAGTTTGAGGTTAAAATATTTAATATTTGTTTTTGCCTGACTGGCTACTGTGTGTCAATGCTTTTAAAATTCATTTCAAAACGATGTTGAGGTCACCATGTAAAAGTTTTAAATATTTTAACCTCAAATTGTACCGTTCCATAAGTAGAAGATGGAACATATGTTTCCGAAAGGCCTCCAAAATATTTTACAGCATTTCATCTTGTTGAGGATGACAGATCTCAGGTACTAATTTTATATTTTTAGCTTTTACTGTGTATAGGTCATATTTTATACTATAAAAAAAGGGAAAATTTTCTATAGGATCGTAACAGGCCTCGGCTTAATACTTGGAAGGAAGAAGAAGAAAGAAGAAATGCTATCTTCAAAAATTTGCTGTTCTAGGTTTGGGCACATATATATATATATATATATATATATATAAATGCCACTGCAATGTAATAATTTTATAACACATTTAGATGTAAATTGGAGTGATGAATCTCCAAATGATGGAGATTTGAATGTAATAAACGAGCTGCACAACAGTTATTATAGGTAAGTGACAAAGATAAATATTTATAAATGAGTTGGAGAAAACGTTTTTATGTCTCACCTCATAAAGTTCTGTGTTTTCATGATACCGGTTTCAAAGGTAATTTACCTTCATCTTCAGTCAAACCTTAACTGTTGAAATTTTGTCATTAACACCATCTTCCGAGCTGCCATCAGGTGTCGATTTTATGAACTTGGAGATTAAAGATATACATTCAGAAGAACAAATATGGAACCATGAATTTTTAAACTTGCAGAGAGCAAAATTTTATCTCCAAATTCATAAAACTGAACACCAGATGGCAGTTTGGAAGATAGTGTTAAATGCAAAATTTAAACAGTCGGAGTTTGACTGAAGATGAAGGTAAAATAATCTTTGAAACCATTATCGTGAAAACACGAAACTTTATGAGGTGAGATATAAAAACATTTTCTCCAACTCATTTATAAATTGAAAATATCTCATAGTGTTATTTCCCACTTTAATTTTGATTAAAAAAGATAAATATTTTCATATATTCCAGCATTTGAATCAATGTCTTGGGTCTGAATGGAAGAAAGGCAAAGCACCTCATCACCCCTTACCTTTTAACTCATTTCCATTCACTACCTACCCACCATAACTTAAAACATATGAATGAAAAACAACTTAACCGTAATTGTACCTCTAGATCCAACATCTCACTATTCTTCGTTTATCTAGAATTTCCTGTCCTCTTGTATCCAACTCAGAAACAGTTAAAATTATAATCAACCATCTTAACCCATTCCAACATCGACATTCTACATATTATTCAGTATTATGCAATCAAATTATATTATTTTGGTCTGGACATCTTACCTCAATATTATGTTGATTTGTTCTTGGACATGTTTCAAAACATGTTTCAAAACCTAAAAATTAGAACTAAAGAACACATAAGAAATATTAAAAATGGAAATGGAGAAATTGAAAAATCTGCAGTTGCTGCTCATGTTTGGTCTGAAAAACATAATATAAATTCAGACACTAAATTATTAAAACAGTTAGAAAATACAAAAGAGCTGACTATTTGGGAAAAAATTTATATTCAGAGAAACAGAAACAGAGTTATGAATTTTGATATTCCGATGGAGGGTGACCTTGTTTGGAGGTTCTTTGGCCAACCACAGGATGGAGCTGACATCGACATCCAGGTGGTGCAACATAATGCAACATAAATAAAACCAGTCTGGGAAAGCTGACGATAAAACAGAATTGTTTTGAAACATGTCCAAGAACAAATCAACATTAATATTGAGGTAAGATGTCCAGACCAAAAATAATATAATTAAAATAACCTCAAAATATAACTTCCTAAAATTAAATATGCAATCAAATATTGAAACTTGTTTTCATTATCTTTATTTCTGTACTTTTCGTTTTCTCATCCCACTAACAGGCAGCACAGCTTTGCTGTTCTATTGCTTTTGATGAACTACTTTTTTGTACTTCACGAATTCAAGTGTTGACTGCTCACAATCTGACATAATGTTAAGTTATTCTTAAAATATACTCAAAGCAATACAAATAGTTGTAGACAAACTAATACGCATACATTAAAAACATCAGTAATCAATTGAATTGGTGTTTACTTGATGAAAATCGATAACCTATTTAATTAAATGAAAATAAAACTGGAAGTTTTATTTTTATTTAATTAAATAAAAAACATCAGTATTTATATGAATGTGTGAGACTTGTCACAAAATGTTAAAATATTAAAATAAGTTTTATTTTAGGAAGTATTATTTTGAGGTTCTTTTAATCAAGTTTTTGAGTCTGTACTATCTTTCCTCAATTTAATGTTGATTTGTTCTCGAACATGTTTCTATTATTCTTCTAATCATCCTCAGCATGGCCAGACAGGTTAGATTTATGTTGTAAACCCAGGATGTCGATGTCAGCTGCCTCCTGCGGTTGGCCTACAACATAAATCTAACCAGTCTGGCCATGTTGAGGATGATTAGAAGACTAATCGAAACATGTTCAGGAACAAATCAACATTAAATTGAGGTAAGATAGTACAGACTCAAAAAACTTGATTAAAATAAGTACCTGATATATCAGTCATCCTCATCCTCATTTCGTACCAAGTGAAATGCAGAAGATGGAACACGATTCTGAAAATCCTACATAGTTTTAACTACTTGATGAAGTTTTTTTCAAATATAAATTAAATTTAGTTGAGGACGACTGATATATCAGGTATTTATTTTAATTAAAATCAAATGAACCGTGAATTCTTCTCATGCATCAATGTTTTTTTGACACAGAACTGCAGTATCAGGAAACATCATTCCTATCCTCAGCTGTTTTTACGACTGTCGATTCTTCAATATGCTGTAATTTTTTAAACTGCCATCTGGTGTTGATTTGAATAACTTGGTAATCAAATTTGGTTTGTCCAGAAACTCAAAATTAGTCTTCTAATCATCCTCAGCATGGCCAGACTAGTTAGATTTATGTCGTAGGCCAACTGCAGGAGGGAGCTGACATCGAGGTAAATTCATGGTTCTTGAACGGTTTTTTTTAATGTAAGGGAATGTTTCACAATATTGCAGTTCTGTGTTAAAAACATAGATGTATGAGGTAAGAAGAATTCACGATTCACTTGATTTTAATAAAGAAAACCTCATAATGTAAAAAGTCCAAACTTATTATATGAACTTATTTTAATATTTAAGATTTAAATTAAAATGTTTTATACCTCACCTCATATCCAGTCTTATAATTATACCGGTTTCAAAGCCTGTTTTGTCACTCCATGGAGTTTAGCTTTAAAAGTGATCCCACAACAGGCCCGGAGGCCCTTGGGGTAGTAGGAGGTTAAGGCTCCCACTTTTTTCTAGACAATCGGCACTTTATGTCAGCCGGGTTGTCAGCCCTGCGTGACGGCCGCCTTTACCCCCAGAACAAGCGTCTGGTACTCATTTCCGTTAGAGGCTGAGTCGACCCCAGGGCCATAGTGCCGCCAGAGCGTTTGGGTCAGTTTAAAAATCCTGACCCCAACGGGACTTGAACCCTCGACCCTCCGGCTTGTGGCTCAGTGCCTTAACCGCTACGGCGTTTTAAACCGAGGACACAGAGTTTAGCTTAGTTTAGTTAAAATGTTTTTAATTATATTCGAATTATTTCCTACATATATTAAATTTAAAAAATGTTTTTACATTGAACTTTTATAGGAAAAAATCACTATGAGGTTTAATTTAAGATTTAAATTACTATTCTTTACTTGTTTATTTTTTATTATTTCACTCACCTCATACTTCATATGAAATAATAAAAAATAAACAATATAAGAAACCTCATAGTGTTATTTCCTATCTACATAACTTAATACTATTCTTTACACCTGTTTTTACATATCAGCTAATAAAATTCCATGTTTTCACAATACTGGTTTCAAAGACCTTTACCTTCATCTTCAGTCAAACTGTAGCAGTTTGAAGATCAAATGTTTTTACATCTTACTTCATAAAGTTTCATGGTTTCATGATACCAGTTTCAAAGGCCTTTGTCTTCATCTTCAGTCAAACTGTTAGAGTTTGAAGATGAACGAAAAGGCCTTTGAAACTGGTATCATGAAAAAGAGAACTTCATGAGATGAGATGTAAAAACCTTTTATCCAACTCAATTATAGATTGAAAATTACCTCAAAGTATTTACCTTCATCTTCAGTCAAACTACTGAAGTTTGAAGATAAAATGTTTTTACATCTCACCTCATAAAGTTCCATGTTTTCATGATACTGGTTTCAAAGGCATTTGTCTTCATCTTCAGTTAAACTCTTGGAGTGTGAAGATGAATGCAAAGGCCTTTGAAACCGGTATCATGAAAAACAGAACTTTACGAGATGAGATGTAAAAATCTTTTATCCAACCCAATAATAGACTGAAAATTACCTCAAAGTGTTACTTCCCACTATAATTTTGAATAAATAAACAAAATCAGTTGCAATGCAAAAGAACACATGATGGAGATATCAATAACTATATTACATTATGAAGGATTTGCCATAATGGCCTGACTAGAAATAAAATAAAAGTTGAAAGTTTAATCATCATGAATTCTTTTTAGCTCCTTTTCATTCCTCAGGAATTTGCAGTCATCTATAAGAAACCTGAAACACAAGATTTATCATAAGTAATGCCATGAGTGATTTCCAAATCATCGATAAATTCACAAATCACGAAGAGACGAATGAATTTATCTAGAGGATTTGGAAATCAAGAGTGGCATTTGTTAGGACTATTTATTTAATGAATAAAATTAAGCTGTTTATTCAAAAATCATCATTGAAATATATTTACCGGTATTTTAAAATATTTATATATTTAATTTAAATGGCAATGTTTGAAAACAAATCAGAAATGTGTGGTTATGTTTCATTTGTTTATTCACTTCAACTTGATCATATTATTTATAGCCAAATTCTATTCTATAGTAATTCTGCCCGAGAGCAGGTCTGTCACTGCATTTTCATGCTGTGCTTTGCAGCTTTACTAAGGAATTATAGGTAGTGGTAGCTTCCCCTTGCTTTCCACACCAGTGAGGGACGATGATGATAATGATAAGGATGACGATGATGGCCAGATGATTTTTGGGGACTGTTGGGCCCTAAGCTTCCTGACATTTGTATTACAGGTGAGAAAAAAAACCTGAAAGAAACCTCTCCCAGGAGTCTGTCCTGACTGGGAATCGAACCCGGGCCCGCTGCATGACAAGGCAGCATGCTATGTTGAGACCACAGCGGTGACTATAACCAAATAGGATCACAATATTGTAAGAATGCACCCTAATGGAGAAATTATGAAACACATCACTGCATGACAAGGCAGCATGCTATGTTGAGACCACAGCGGTGACTATAACCAAATAGGATCACAATATTGTAAGAATGCACCCCAATGGAGAAATTATGAAACACATTAAACTGTATATTATAACCAATATTATAGGTAATTAAATTATTTTTTTAGCAAACAACTCAGTAAAATCATTATTTAAAAATACAATTATTGAACACACAATTATCAAATGTGTAGTTCAAAGGAATCTGTTCATTTTGATTGATTGATTGAGGGTCTTTCCATTTTTCAGCGGTTGCCCTTTTACCAGCCGGCTGCTGGCCCTTCACATCCACATGTGTCAATCACAGAGGTAGATGATCAACAGCCAGTGTAGGGGTGACATGTGGTTAGCATGTCGAGTCCCCCAGCCGTTATAGCTGGTTCCTCAACCTGGAGCCGCTACTTATTGTAGCTACCCAATTGCCTCATGATGCTGGGTAGGCACCGGTCCCATACTGGCCAAAATACCATGAGAAAATTTCTTCCCCCATGGTGACTCGAACCAGCACAAGTCACGTAGCTCTGCGCCAAGGCTTCCTACCTTAACCGCTCGGCTGTATTCAACGTATTTGTTGGAGAGTCAGTCACTGCAAAATAATGCTCTGACCTGTTCAGAACATTAAAAGGAAGGAGCTTTCTTTATCACAAAAGCAGGAGCAGGTAAAAAGAATTTGATAAAGAGTGAAATGAAACATGATTATCATTAGTTGTAAAACAAAATTCATTGAAATATGATTGGTCACTGACTTCCATTTGGGGTATGAGTTAAATAGTCAAAGAAATGTAAAATAACACAATATTTATCTCACTAATATTTAATTTTAGGAAGTGATATTTTGAGGTTATTTTAATTATATTAGATTTAGTCTGATCATCTTACCTCAATATTAATTTTTTTTCAATGTCCACTATATATTCTTCTATTCTATTGGAATAATCTATTGCTGTTTTTAGACCGTATTCTAACATTTTTGTCTCTTTTAGGTTAAAGGTTGCTTTTGAAAAAATTTTAACATAATTTCTGGTGGATTCTGATTTTTCTTCATTTCTGGATTTTTCTGATGTTTGATTTTATTTGGTATATTCTTCCTTTCCCTTTCCTTTGATTTATTTAACAAATTATTTATATTTTTCTTTTGTTTCTCAATTTTCCTTTTCATGGTTAGGTTAAAAAAAGTGAAACAATTATTTTCTAGGTTTTCCCCACATGATGTTTCTTAATATTTTAGACAGTTTGATACGTAACAAATATATTTCAATATCCAGATTACTGATTATTTCATAGTGTTTATTCTTTTCTAGTTTAAGTAATTTGTTTTCCAAAATTTTTTGTTCTTTGTTGTTATTATTATCCTTGACGGTTTTCCTGATGAACATGGGAACCAATTCTAATTTTAAACATTGGTTGATGATATTCTTTATTTTTTATTTCACTCATCTCATACTTCATAACTCCTAGCAAGCATACCCAGGGTTTCGTCACATCCTTTGTGACATTCTCAATGCTGTGTCACGTTCACAACTGACGTCCGGCTGCCTTCTATCCTGCAGACTGACCTCCACGCCATCTGATGGCTGACCGACGAACTTCCAAATCAGTCCTCTCTCCTTATAACTGGGTATTTCAAAATTCATAGTTGTATTTTCATTCTTGCATATGTAAATTTTTTCCCAAATTGTGAGTTCCTTCGGTTTTTCCAATTGTTTAAGTAATTTTGTTTTGGTTTCTATTCTATGTTTTTCTGACCAGGCATGTGCAGTTCGTCGGTCAGCCATCAGATGGCGCGGAGGTCAGTCTGTAGGATAGAAGGGAGCCGGACGTCAGTTGTGAACGTGACACAGCATTGAGAATGTCACAAAGGATGTGACGAAACCCTGGGTATGCTTGCTAGGAGTTATGAAGTATGAGGTGAGTGAAATAAAAAATAAACAATATTAAAAAACATCATAGTGTTATTTCCTATCTACATAACTTAACTGGTTGATGAATTTAATGTCCGCTAATCTTTTCAATTTCTTCCCTCTTAATTTTAGAAACTTTTTGATATTTTTTAATATTGAGGTAAGATGATCAGACTAAATATAATATAATTTATCTGACTACCTACGGAAGTAATAAGCTGACAAACTTACCTATAAAATAGGAACGGTAGTCCTGAAGTAGCTAAGTGCCAGAGAGCATGTGCATCAATTAACCAGAGGATCGGAGGGAAGTCTATTATCTCAAGTAACATACACAAACCAATCAATGATACAAATAGAGCACAACGCCACACATAAGGTTGCGTTTTTCTATAATAATAACACCATATGAACCAGCCCATGGCATTAGCAAAACCTAAAACAAACAAATACACCAATTAATAAATTACAATAGGAAGTAACATTATGAGGTTCTTCATAGTTAAATATGGGAAATAACATTATGAGGTTCTTATTTGTCCCGCGCCATAGCCGAGCGGTTAAGGTAGGAAGCCTTGGCGTAGAGCTACGGGACTTGTGCTGGTTCGAGTCTCCATGGGGGAAGAAATTTTCTCATGGTATTTCGGCCAGTATGGGACCGGTGCCCACCCAGCATTGTGAGGCAATTGGGTAGCTACAATAAGTAGCGGCTCCAGGTTGAGGAACCAGCTATAACAGCTGGGGGACTCGACATGCTAACCACATGTCACCCCTACACTGGCTGTTGATCATCTACCTCTGTGATTGACACATGTGGATGTGAAGGGCCAGCAGCCGGCTGGTAAAAGGGCAACCGCTGAAAAGTGGAAAGACCCTCAATCGGAATCGGTTCTTATTTCAATGAATGAATGAGTCAATTCTTATCTTACCTCATACTTCATGTTTTTTTTAAACACAAGAACTGCATTTTCAAGAGAGCATCTCTCTCATTTTCAACCGATATTATGACTACCGGATTTTCGTTGGAAACTTCATCTATTAATTATTAATAAATGAGTTGGAGAAAATGCTTTAACAACTCACCTCATAAAGTTGCTTGTCTTCATGATACAGGTTTCAAAAGTATAGTTTTACTTCCATCTTAAATAAAACTATACTTTTGAAACCAGTATCGTGAAGACACTCAACTTTGTGAGGTGAGTTGTTAAAGCATTTTCTCCAACTCATTCATTAATGTAAATATCTCATAGTGTTACCTCCCACCTTAATTTTGATTAAATTCATCTATAATGTTGCCATATGGTGTTGATTTGATGAACTTTGAGATCAGGTCTTGTTCATCAAGAATTTCAAAATTCATGGATCTAAATTTGTTCTTCTGAATATATATCTTCTCCCTAACTGTCAATTCTAAAGGTTTTTCCAAATGTTTTAGAAGTTTGGCCTCTTTTTCAATTCTATGACTCTCCAACAATATAGAAGAAGTTTCCAATGAAAATCTGGTAGTCATAATATTGGTTGAAAATAAGATAGATGTTCTCTTGAAAACTGCAGTTCCCGTGTTTAAAAAAAACAAACTATGAGGTAAGATAAGAAGTAAGGTTAGATAAGTAAGAGCATTGACATAGAGAGTCAAAGGTCCTGGGTGTATATTTTTCTTTTCAAATATAATTTGTCCATCATTAAGATGTTTAAATTCTCAATAAAGAGTCTTCTTAATAAAGAAGCCGCCATTTGCAAAAATCATAGCGATGGCTTGTAGCATTTGGGGTTAGGGAATTAACTATGTATAAGAGAAAAATACACGTTAGATTGGAGGCCTAGGTAGCTCACTTGGAAGAGCATTGACATAGAGAGTCAAAGGTCCTGGGTTCAAACCCCAGTCTAGGCATATATTTTTCTTTTCAAAGATAAGAAGTGACTCATTCATTCATTGAATTATGAGGTTCTTCTTAATAAATAATTTGAACCTGGAGCTTCATAGTTAAATATGGGAAATAACATTATGAGGTTCTTAATTCGTAAATTAATGAGTCATTTTTACATCTTACCTCATATTTCATGTTTCTTTAAACATTGGAACTAGTTTCAAGAGAACCATCTCTCTCATTTTCAACCGACATTTTTACCGGTAGTCATAATGTCGGTTGAAAATGAGAGAGATGGTTCTCTTGAAAATAGTTCCCGTGTTTAAAGAAACATGAAATATGAGGTAAGATCTAAAAATGACTCATTAATTTATGAATCTGGAGCACCTTACATGTTAAATATTTGTTTATCATTTGCATGTTTCGATAGCAATACTTTTAAAATTCATTGTAAAACAATTGAGGTTATGTAGTCAAATTTTTTAAATATTAAAATAAGTATTTTATTTTAGGAAGTGATATTTTGAGGTTATTTTAATTAAATTATTTTTAGTCTGTTCATCTTACCTCAATATAAATGTTGATTTGTTTTTGAACATGTTTCATCAACATTAATATTGAGGTAAGATGAAGAGACTAAAAATAATTTAATTAAAATAAGTACCTGATATATCAGTCGTCATCAATTAAAAAGGATTTCTGCTTAAAAAAACTTTGTCGGTTAGTTAAAACTATGTAGGCCTTTTGGAAAATGTTCCATCTTCGGCATATCATTTGGTACATGCCGAAGATGGAACATGTTCTGAAAGGCATACATGGTTTTAACTATTTAACAAAGTTTTTTTTAAGTAGAAATCCATTTTAACTAAGGATGACTGTTATATCAGGTACTTATTTTAATTATTATGAGTTAGAGTTTTAGACTCACCTCATATTTTTTTTTTTTCTTGCCGACTAGTTTCTTCACACTTGTATAATATTGTCAATGCCTCTCAACATATCAATATTATCACACAAGTGTGAAGAAATTAGTCTGCAAGGAAAATAAAAAATACGAGGTGAATCTAAAACCCTAACTCATAATAATTAAAACAAACCCGATAGTGCTACTTCCTTCAAATATTACACTTATTTTAATATTTGAGTTTGTATTTTTTTTATTTTTACCTTTCACAAACAAAGTTTGTGAAAACGCTGACGATGGAGCAACAGCTTTGAAACATATGTTTGACAAAACAATCACATGAGGTAAGAATGTTAAAAAATACAAACTCAAATATCAAATTAAACATCATAATGTTATTAAGTTATGTAGATAGGAAATAACACTATGAGGTTCTTTAATATTGTTTATTTTTTTATCATTTCACTCACCTCATGAAGTATGAGGTGAGTGAAATGATAAAAAATAAACAATATCATAATGTTACTTCCTAATGATCAAAAAAAAAACTTAATTCAATATTTTAAAAATGTTTCAATATGTTGTCCATATCTTCATAGCTTTTCTGGACTGTTGAATTTTATGTTGTCGATCCTGGATGTCGACTCCCTTACCATCTTTCGGTTGACTGAAGAAGTTGTAAATAAAATATTTTTCTCTGGGAATTTCAAAATTCATAATTCTGTTTTTTACTCTTCTGGATGTATTTTGAAATTCTCGGGGAAAAAGATTTGATTTGTAAGTTCTTTGATCAGTCAAATGATGGTATGGGAGCCGACATCCAGGGCCTAAACATAAAATTGAACAATCTGGAAAAACTGACAGTGGTATGGACAACACAATGAAACATGCAAATAATATACAAATATTTATAAATGGGAATGTATGGATATAGACTATATAATATAAAATAATTAATTAATAAGCAATTACACCACTTACAATTTCTTGTTATGTAATGTAAACTCATTAGCGTGATAAGCCTGGATGTCCCTTCGCCTGACAGCTAGGTGCTGACCTCACATCAACATGTGTTAATCACAGAGGTAGACGATCATCTAGCCAGTGTAAGGGTAACATGTGGTCAGCATGTGGGGTCTCTTATTACTCGACCGCGTTAACTTTTTAGCTGGAGAGGAGAAGTAAAGGCGCTAGTGGTGAAGATGGGGAAAGTGTCTTCTTCCACCTTTGGTACAAGCAAATGACTGGACAAGTGGTAAATCAGTGGCAACATATAGTGGTAGACCTACTTGAAACAGGAGATGAAGTTAATGAAAGATCTTCAGTTTGTATGCCTACTGATTTCCGGATAATGTGACATACAGAGAAATTAAATCAGTACTGATTTCCAACTACTGTCTGGCAGAGTTAAATGTTTATATACTGTGAATACAGGGCAAGTCAAAATGTTGTGCAGGTTTTCAGAAATTTATTATGTGAAATGTAATGAACATATAATATCGTGAGACATATTGTATGAAAGGTAAACTCTCAAAGTTTAGTTGTCCACTTCTAAAGTTCCGCGTTCACCCGCAAGATGTCAACAGCAGAGCAGTAAAGGAAAATGGCGTTGACTGGGGATCAGAAGTCTTTCTGTGTGCTTGATTACCATGTAAACAACTCTGTGACTAGTGTTCAACGACATTTCCGTACCAGATACGATAAAGACCCGCCGGATGGGAGATCCATTCGTAAGTGGTATACACAATTTAGGGATTCAGGCTGTATCTGTAAACGAAAATCGACTGGCCGTCCGTCGACGAGTGAAGAGACAGTCGAACGCGTTCGCACATGCTTCGTGCGGAGTCCACCACAGAAATCCACCTACCGGGGAGCGACAGAACTTCAACTACACAAAAAACTGTATGGCGGATTCTCCGGAAACGTTTACAGATGAAACCCTACCACTTGCAACTGGTTCAAGCCTTAAAACCCGCCGATTATGCTTTGCGAGCGTCCTTCTGTGTTGATTTTCTCGCATTAATGGAAGAGAATGAGTTCCATGAGAGGGTAGTTTACAGTGATGAAGCGACTTTCCACCTTTCAGGAAGAGTGAATAGACACAATGTAAGGATTTGGGGAACTGGTAACCCCCATGCAACTCTGGAACATCAACGCGATTCTCCGAAAGTGAATGTCTTTTGTGCCATTTCCCATGCAAAGGTTTATGGGCCCTTTTTCTTTCATGAACGTACTGTGAACGGACATGTTTTCCTTGATATGCTACAACAATGGCTCCTTCCGCAGCTTGAAGCGGATAGTCCAGATTTCATTCTGCAGTTGGATGGTGCCCCTCCACATTACCATGGCAGTGTTCGAGACCATTTGAATACGGCTTTACCACAACGCTGGATAGGCCGTGCATCTCAGGGTGATCAACAACTCATTCATTGGCCACCTCGTTCACCAGATCTAACCCCGTGTGATTTCTTCATGTGGGGTCTTGTAAAGGATCATGTTTACGTACCACCACTTCCAACAACACTGCATGAACTGCGTGCCCGCATCACAGCAGCCATTGCTGATATCGACCGCGGACTGCTACAGAAAGTTTGGCAGGAGATTGAATATCGGCTTGACATCTGTCGTGTAACAAAAGGCGCTCACATAGAACATCTGTGAATATTTAAAAAAAAACTTTGAGAGTTTACCTTTCATACAATATGTCTCACAATATTATATGTTCATTACATTTCACATAATAAATTTCTGAAAACCTGCACAACATTTTGACTTGCCCTGTATAGGGTCTAACTTTTGCACTTGACACTGTCACTAACAACTGACTATACACGACTGACGGATAATAAACTCTGTCACTGCAACCTGAGACGAGGTCTACTACCTCCAACCCCTACTCATCCTCACCTCATTCTTTTAGTTCACAGTTTTTCTGCATTGAAAGTAAACATTGTCAAGTAATAGGTGGTTTTTTCAACTTGGATGTGCTACTAATTGTAGCTACCCAAATTCCTCACGATGCTGAGTGGGCACCAGTCCCATATTGACTGAAATTCCATGATAAAATTTCTTCCCCCATGAGGACTCAAACTAGTGCTAGTCCCGTAACTGTGCACCTAGGCATTATGCCTTAAACTGCTCAGCTATAGCATGGGGCAAATGTAATATAAAGTTTGTATTTTTATTCAACCATGCACTTAAATAGCTCAAGTCAATAGTATTCCAATTCAAATTTGGGCATCATGCCTTAAACTGCTCAGCTATAGCATGGGGCAAATGTAATATAAAGTTTGTATTTTTATTCAACCATGCACTTAAATAGCTCAAGTCAATAGTATTCCAATTCAAATTTGGGCATCATGCCTTAAACTGCTCAGCTATAGCATGGGGCAAATGTAATATAAAGTTTGTATTTTTATTCAACCATGCACTTAAATAGCTCAAGTCCACTAGTATTCCCATTCAAATGTGGGCATCATGCCTTAAACTGCTCAGCTATAGCATGGGGCAAATGTAATATAAAGTTTGTATTTTTATTCAACCCTGCACGTAAATAGCTCAAGGCAAGAGGGTATTCCAATTCAATTTGGGGCAATCATGCCTTAAACTGCTCAGCTATAGCATGGGGCAAAATGTAATCTCAAGGGTGTCTATTTTGCTGGCAACCAGGCACTTAAATAGGCTCAAGGTCAATAGGATTTGTCCAATTCAATTTTGGGCAGCATGCCGTAAACGGCTCAGCTAGAGCATGGGGCAAATGTAATATAAAGTTTGTATTTTTATTCAACCATGCACTTAAATAGCTCAAGTCAATAGTATTCCAATTCAAATTTGGGCATCATGCCTTAACTGCTCAGCTATAGCATGGGGCAAATGTAATATAAAGTTTGTATTTTTATTCAACCATGCACTTAAATAGCTCAAGTCAATAGTATTCCAATTCAAATTTGGGCATTATGCCTTAAACTGCTCAGCTATAGCATGGGGCAAATGTAATATAAAGTTTGTATTTTTATTCAACCATGCACTTAAATAGCTCAAGTCAATAGTATTCCAATTCAAATTTGGGCATCATGCCTTAAACTGCTCAGCTATAGCATGGGGCAAATGTAATATAAAGTTTGTATTTTTATTCAACCATGCACTTAAATAGCTCAAGTCAATAGTATTCCAATTCAAATTTGGGCATCATGCCTTAAACTGCTCAGCTATAGCATGGGGCAAATGTAATATAAAGTTTGTATTTTTATTCAACCATGCACTTAAATAGCTCAAGTCAATAGTATTCCAATTCAAATTTGGGCATCATGCCTTAAACTGCTCAGCTATAGCATGGGGCAAATGTAATATAAAGTTTGTATTTTTATTCAACCATGCACTTAAATAGCTCAAGTCAATAGTATTCCAATTCAAATTTGGGCATCATGCCTTAAACTGCTCAGCTATAGCATGGGGCAAATGTAATATAAAGTTTGTATTTTTATTCAACCATGCACTTAAATAGCTCAAGTCAATAGTATTCCAATTCAAATTTGGGCATCATGCCTTAAACTGCTCAGCTATAGCATGGGGCAAATGTAATATAAAGTTTGTATTTTTATTCAACCATGCACTTAAATAGCTCAAGTCAATAATATTCCAATTCAAATTTGGGCATCATGCCTTAAACTGCTCAGCTATAGCATGGGGCAAATGTAATATAAAGTTTGTATTTTTATTCAACCATGCACTTAAATAGCTCAAGTCAATAGTATTTCCAATTCAAATTTGGGCATTATGCCTTAAACTGCTCCAGCTATAGCATGGGGCAAATGTAATATAAAGTTTGTATTTTTATTCAACCATGCACTTAAATAGCTCAAGTCAATAGTATTTCCAATTCAAATTTGGGCATTATGCCTTAAACTGCTCAGCTATAGCATGGGGCAAATGTAATATAAAGTTTGTATTTTTATTCAACCATGCACTTAAATAGCTCAAGTCAATAGTATTCCAATTCAAATTTGGGCATCATGCCATAAACTGCTCAGCTATAGCATGGGGCAAATGTAATATAAAGTTTGTATTTTTATTCAACCATGCACTTAAATAGCTCAAGTCAATAGTATTCCAATTCAAATTTGGGCATTATGCCTTAAACTGCTCAGCTATAGCATGGGGCAAATGTAATATAAAGTTTGTATTTTTATTCAACCATGCACTTAAATAGCTCAAGTCAATAGTATTCCAATTCAAATTTGGGCATCATGCCTTAAACTGCTCAGCTATAGCATGGGGCAAATGTAATATAAAGTTTGTATTTTTATTCAACCATGCACTTAAATAGCTCAAGTCAATAGTATTCCAATTCAAATTTGGGCATTATGCCTTAAACTGCTCAGCTATAGCATGGGGCAAATGTAATATAAAGTTTGTATTTTTATTCAACCATGCACTTAAATAGCTCAAGTCAATAGTATTCCAATTCAAATTTGGGCATCATGCCTTAAACTGCTCAGCTATAGCATGGGGCAAATGTAATATAAAGTTTGTATTTTTATTCAACCATGCACTTAAATAGCTCAAGTCAATAGTATTCCAATTCAAATTTGGGCATCATGCCTTAAACTGCTCAGCTATAGCATGGGGCAAATGTAATATAAAGTTTGTATTTTTATTCAACCATGCACTTAAATAGCTCAAGTCAATAGTATTCCAATTCAAATTTGGGCATCATGCCTTAAACTGCTCAGCTATAGCATGGGGCAAATGTAATATAAAGTTTGTATTTTTATTCAACCATGCACTTAAATAGCTCAAGTCAATAGTATTCCAATTCAAATTTGGGCATCATGCCTTAAACTGCTCAGCTATAGCATGGGGCAAATGTAATATAAAGTTTGTATTTTTATTCAACCATGCACTTAAATAGCTCAAGTCAATAGTATTCCAATTCAAATTTGGGCATGAAAAGGTGACAAATTCTGCACAGAGGCTCTCATTTCATGGAGGTAAACATTTTCTCATGGGATTTTCGATAGTTTGGGACTGGTTTCCACCCAGCATCACTGAATAAGTAGTGGCTCCAGATTGAGAAAAACTAGTTATAAAAGTTGACATATATGGATGTGAGGATAGCAGTCTCCTAGAAGGTCAAGAGCCTTCTAGGCCTATTGTCCTATGGAATGGAGTTCGAGGGTCTTAAGTTAAAAGGTGTTTTAATATAAGCTATCTACAAAAAAAAATACATACCCACAGCAATATTTGCTTGCATGTTATATCCGTAGTCAAAGTTAACATAACTAAGGTAAGTCACATGGAACACGAAGAACACCAGGCATATCAAACTTAAAACAACAGTAAGAAACTTGCTTTTCTCATTCAACAACCTGAAAATATAAAAATAATCATCACATCTGTTTCCTTTGCAAAATTGGTTCCCTTATAAACAATAGTTTAAAAGAAAAATATATAAGACTGAATTAAAATGCTTCATACCTCACCTCATATAAAAGTTTAAATATGAGAAATATATATTTTGTATATTTTGGAATATCGTGGGATAAAAATAAAATTAATATATATATATATATATATCCAGTGTATCCAGTTATTTGCTGGCAACACAAAATTCCACTACATTTAAATTAATATTGGGAAGTAAACACGATGAGGTTATATCATTAATAGTGAGTGGAGAACATATTTTTAATGACTCACCTCATATAATTTCAAATTTCTTTGATACCGGCAGTTTCAGACAACATCTTGTCCCTCTTCATGTCTGAAACTGCCGGTATCAAAGAAATTTGAAATTATATGAGGTGAGTCGTTAAAAATATGTTCTCCACTCACTATTAAATTCCACTACATTGTTCTTCATTTTACAAAAGATGGATATAGTGCCCAATGTTTGTAGTATATTCCAGCTGCTAGAGTCCAAAGATGAGTAGTAGTCAGGATATATTGTTGTGCTTTTCCAAATTTCCAGGTATTAAAGATTTGAGTTTAGTTTTTTTATTATAGACTATTGACTAACTATATTTGAAGAGAAAAATTTTCGCCTAGACCGGGACTCGAACCCGGGACCCTTGGCTTTCCGGGCCAAGTGCTCTACCAACTGAGCTACCGAGGCGAGTTACGATCTAGACGCAAATTTTTCTCTTATGTACATTGTAATTCCCTCGCGCCAAATGCTTGAAACCATAGCTTCTATCTTGCAAATGGCGGCTTCTTAGTTAAGAAGACATTTGTTGGGAATTTAACACTACTTTATAGCCAGTAGGGCTTCTATTGACGATTTTTATTATTAATTTAATTAGTGTTAAATTCCCAACAAATGTCTTCTTAACTAAGAAGCTGCCATTTGCAAGGTAGAAGCTATGGTTTCAAGCATTTGGCGCGAGGGAATTACAACGTACATAAGAGAAAAATTTGCGTCTAGATCGTAACTCGCCTCGGTAGCTCAGTTGGTAGAGCACTTGGCCCGGAAAGCCAAGGGTCCCGGGTTCGAGTCCCGGTCTAGGCGAAAATTTTTCTCTTCAAATATAATTTATCCTTCTATGAGAAGTGTTAAATTAATAATAAAAATCGTCAATAGAAGCCCTACTGGCTATAAAGTAGTGTTAAATTCCCAACAAATGTCTTCTTAACTAAGAAGCCGCCATTTGCAAGATAGAAGCTATGGTTTCAAGCATTTGGCACGAGGGAATTACAATGTACATAAGAGAAAAATTTGCGTCTAGATCGTAACTCGCCTCGGTAGCTCAGTTGGTAGAGCACTTGGCCCGGAAAGCCAAGGGTCCCGGGTTCGAGTCCCGGTCTAGGCGAAAAATTTTCTCTTCAAATATAATTTATCCTTCTATGAGAAGTGTTAAATTAATAATAAAAATCGTCAATAGAAGCCCTACTGGCTATAAAGTAGTGTTAAATTCCCAACAAATGTCTTCTTAACTAAGAAGCCGCCATTTGCAAGATAGAAGCTATGGTTTCAAGCATTTGGCACGAGGGAATTACAATGTACATAAGAGAAAAATTTGCGTCTAGATCGTAACTCGCCTCGGTAGCTCAGTTGGTAGAGCACTTGGCCCGGAAAGCCAAGGGTCCCGGGTTCGAGTCCCGGTCTAGGCGAAAAATTTTCTCTTCAAATATAATTTATCCTTCTATGAGAAGTGTTAAATTAATAATAAAAATCGTCTATTGACTAACTCTTGTTTTTTCGACTCTGATGGTATTAGAACATTTGAGACCTAGGAGATCTTTTCCTTTTTATATTTTATCTACATCTATCTAAACTTTCTATTTATACTTCGCACAATCCCTCGTAGGTACTCATCCAAACAAGATGAGATGGCTTAAGTTTATTAACTTAAGCACATAAAAATTTAAGAGTTACCTACATAAGCTGTAAAAACATCTAATGCAGCTCCACTATTTTCCAATAACAAAATATGTTGGATAATCTCAATGTAAAATAATCCGGAGATAAAATAGCCCTCGTTCGGATCTCCGGGTAGGGGCTACAATGAGAGAAACAAAAAACCTACATAAAGTAATATATATATATATATATATATATATATATATCTCATACAACTGTTAAAAGCATCAATACTTATGGAGCAGAACTTTGGCCATTAACAACAAAAAACAAATAAGTATCTTTTAGCAATTGAAATGGATTTTATACGAAGAGCAGCAAGAAGTTTAAGAAGAGAAAAACATTTAAACTGAGTTATAAAATGAAGATTGAAGACACTATTTTGGATTATATTATATTAAAACTCAGCAATTAAGATGGTATGGAGTGAGCGAATGGAAGAAGATCGACTACCAAAATGTGTTTTGGAAGGAAACCTGAGGAGAGATGAGGCAGAGGACGACCTAAAACTTCCTGGAGTCAGGGAATATGTTTATACATAAAGGAGAAACATCTATAACCAGGAGATTGGATGGACCGACAAAACTGGCTATTAGGACATTAAACAACCGATATACATATATATATAATTTTTTTTCAGGTATATCATTGCACAAGATACTTACCTGATAACCATAGCATAGAAAGAGAATAAAACAGTTGAAAAAGCAGAGAAATAGTCCATCTTTTCAGTAAAAAGTGTGTCTCTAGTGTGGAAAATTGTCGACCAAAACCAGCAATTTAAGCATATCTGAAAATTTAAGAAGTTAATATTTTATTTTCGATCTTACACATTAAATTTATCACTTCTTACTAAAAGACAAATTTTATTTTAAGAGAAAAATATATTAATAGTGAGTGGAGAACATATTTTTAATAACTCACCTCATACAATTTCAAATTTATTTGATTTAAGACCATTGGTTTCGAATGGATTTTGGAGTCATGAAAATAAACTGAAGATGAATGAAAAATTCATTCGAAACCAATGGTCTTAAATCAAATTTGAAATTGCATGAGGTGAGTTATTAAAAATATGTTCTCCACTCAATATTAATGATATAACCTCATAATGTTTACTTCCCAATATTAATTTTAATACAAGAAAAATATATGCCTGAATCAGGATTCGCACTCGATGTCTCTGGTTCTGTACACCAGTGCTCTTAACTACTGAGCTATCAGGCTTCCAATTCAAACATACATTATTTCTCTCTTTTATACAGTTTCCACACACTGACACTAAGGGTCGAATGTTTGAACGCATTAGACAGTAAAAGGCGTTCTCTGCTGAGAAAGTTTTATCCAAATACATTTCGCTTACTCAGAAATCTATTCATTCAATAATAATTGTAAGCTACCTGATGAGGTACCTTAAGATCATAGCTCAAGATAGAAACTTATCGTGAAAATCCCGAAGGGAACCGATGTAGTTTGAAACCTTTGCAGCTTTATCCAAGATGTCGGACCTTGAAGACTTCGATCATGTTTTCGGTATATGCGGAGAAGAGGAATTTGATAGAGTCTACCAAAGAATTCAACTGGAAGAACAGGAGAATCGGCGTAATATTGCGCGATGCAGACATCGTTGTATATGGTATTATTTGCGGGACGCAAGTGTAAATGCGTTCCTCTATAGCAGATGCAAATAACGGAAGTGGTTTTATCGCTGAGAATTCTGGGTAATTCATTGCCAATATTACAAAAATGCCAACTTTCATGCATGACCGGTAAGTCGGCCGTTAATTTGATCTCAGCAATTGCTCACGGATAGTCAGCTCATCAGTGATTGGAAGTAATTTGAGTAGAGACTAATGTATTTGCATGCGGCCCTAAGAATGCTAGATGGTGTCTAGAATGAAAAGTTCATAGCCTCGGTGCATGGGAATTGTATATAGGAAGCCTGGATAGCTCAGTGATTAAGAGAACTGGTGTACATAACTGAGACACCTGGTTCGAATTCCAATTAAAATCTAACTTCTATAATTTAAAATAAACCTTATAATGTCACTTCCTTTAAACATTAAATAAATTAGTATTTTATTTATATTAAATTATTGTTTGGAAGTAAACATTATGAGGTATAATCATTAAAATTCATCGGAGGACATTTTGTTTAAACAACTCACCTCATAGGATTCATGCTTCCATGATACCGCAGTTTCAAACACAGTCGTGTTCACCTCAGTCATAACTCCAATTGACGAAATTCTTCGGCCGTCAACTGTTCTATTGTCGCCATCTTCAGTGCTGCCATCTTTATTTTTCTGAATGAAAGATATATCAATGAATTTTGATATCCCTAACGAAATTATTTTGATTAATGTATTTTATGTCTTTCGGGTAAATGGCCGTGGTCTGGTTTTATTAAAACTCAATGTTTCATCTACTACTGCGGTAGACATCCTCAGGAGATTCTGCGTGTTCTGTGACTTGTTAACTCTTCAAATGTCGGCTGCAGACTGGCTGTGTGTTGGAAATCGTGTCCTTATTTATAGTTGAGTATTGTGCGGAGATGTTTTCTACACGGTCCGTTACTTTGGAGCTATTTTTCTGATTGGTTATCACTGGTGTAAGTCATGGGTTTTATTCTCGTGTTATATAATGCCGGAATCCAAATTTTATTAATCTTCATAGTTTCTTCTTTTTTGTTAAAGGAATTTTTGTGTTTGTAAATTTCAATAGCCTCTCTGTGTGGTCTGGTGTAGTAATATTGTGTTTTGGACAAAACTTGTGTTTCTTCAAATTTTATGGCATGTTTTTTTTTATTCACTAAATGTTCTGCTACAGACGATTTTTCAGTTTGATTTCGACTTCATCCATAGATGGCAGCACTGTATATGGCGACAGTAGAACAGTTGAAGGCCGAAGAATTTTGTCAGTCGGAGTTATGGCTGAGGATGAACACGACTATGTTTGAAACCGCAGTATCATGGAAGCATGAATCCTATGAGGTGAGTTGTTTAAACAAAATGTTCTCCGATGAATTTTAGTATTTTATTTATTTATTTATGGTCATGTCAGAAACTGTGATAGAGTATATGTGAATAAGCGCAATAGTTAAAGTCACTAAAAAAATTAAATATCCTCAACTCGTGTCCAACTCAGAGTCAAGACAAGGGATGAGATGAGCCCTATATAGAGGTCTGTGAATGACAAGGGAGCTGGCCAACCACGCCTGATGCACTATCACGAGGGCAGATAAACAAAATGAAATGAAATGGATGAGATGAGTATAGAGAAAAAGTGGTGGAATGAAATTGTGGCAGGTGAAAATTGGAGAAAACTCCGAGAAAAACCTCCCCAAGCTCCGTTTTGTCCACCAAAAAACCTACATGGAGTGACCGAGACTCGATCTCGAGACCTCAGCGGTGAGTTACTAAGGAATTAATTTTTTTTCATTTGTGATTTGTATACTAATGTGAATAAAAAGGGGACAAGTGTTCATTTGTGAGCACAACTGTTTCTGTGTGTGTCTGTGTGAGTGAGTGTGAATGTGTGTACGTATGTGAGTGAACATGTAAGTGTGTGTGTCTGTGTGTGAGTGAGTGTGTGCGCGAGAGTCTGTTGTGTAAGTGTGTGTCTGTGTGTGAGTGAGTGAGTGTCTGTGTGTAAGTGAGTGTGAGTGTGTGTGTGTACATGTGTGAGTGAACATGTGAGTGTGTGTGTGTGTGGTGTGTATGTGAGTGTGTGAGAGTGAGTGTGTGATTGAACGTGTGAGTGTGTGTGTGTGTGTCTGTGTGTATATGTGAGTATGTGTGAGTGAGTGTGTGTGAATGTGTATGTATGTGTGTGAGTGAACATGTGAGTGGTGTATGCGAGTGAGTGAGTGTGTATGTGTGTGAGTGAACGTATGAGTGTGTGTGTATGTGAGTGAGTGATTGTGTGTGTGAGTGTCTGTGAGTGAGTGTGTGTGTATGTGAGTGAGTGAATGTGTGTGTGAGTGAGTGTGTGGTAGTGTGTGTGAACTTGTGTGTGTCTATGTGTGAATGAGTGTGTGTGAGTGAGTAGGTGTGTGTGTGAGTGAGTGTGTGTATGTGTGTGAACATGTGAGTGTGTGTGTCTGTGTGTGAGTGTGTATGTGAGTGTGAATGAATGTGTGAGTGTGTATGTATGTGTGTGAGTGTATGTGTGAGTGTGTATGTGAATGAGTGTGTGTGTGAGTGAGTGTGTGTGAGTGAACATGTGAGAGTGTATGTGTCTGTGAGTGTGTGTGAGTGAATGAGTGTGAGTTAGTGTGTGTGAGTTAGTGTGTGTCTGTGTGTGAGGGTGTGTGTCTGTGTGTGAGTGAATGTGTATGTGAGTGTGTGTGTCTGTGTGTGGGTGAGTGTGTGTGTCTGTGTGTGAGTGAGTGTGTATTTGAGTGTGTGTGTGAGAGTGAATGTATGTGAGTCTGTATGTGTGTGAGTGTGTCTGAATGTGAGTGAGTGTGTGTGAGTGTGTATGTGAGTAAGTGTGTGTGAGTGTGAGTAAGTGAGTGTGAGTGTGTGTGAATGTGTATGTGAGTGAGCGTCTGTGTGAGTGTGTGGTGTGTGTGAGTGAGAGTGTGTGTGCAAGTGTATGTGTGTGTGAGAGAGTGTGTGAGTGAGTGTGAGAGTGTGTGTTGGTGAGTGCAAGAGTGTGTGTGAGTATGAGTGAGTGCAAGAGTGTGTGTGTTATTGTGTGTGAGTGTGTATGTGAGTGTGAGTGAATGAGTGAGTGTGTGTATGTGTATGTATGTGTGTGAGTGAACGTGTGAGTGTGTGTCTGTGTGTGAGTGTGTATGTGAGTGTGAGTGAATGAGTGAGTGTGTGTATGTATGTGTGTGAGTGAATGTGTGAGTGTGTGTCTGTGTGTGAGTGAGAGTGTGTGGTTATGTGAGGGTGTGTGAATGAGTGAATGTGTATGTGAGTGTGTGTGAATGTATGTATGTGTGTCTGTGTGTGAGTGAGTGTGTATGTGAGTGAGTGAGTGTGAATGTGTGTGAGTGAACATATGAGTGTGTATGTGTCTGTGTGTGTATGTGAGTGTGTGTGAGTTAGTGTGTGTGTGAGTTAGTGTGTGTGTGAGTTAGTGTGTGTGTGTGAACGTGTGTCTGTATGTGAGTGAGTGTGTATGTGTGTGTGTGACTGAACATGCGAGTATGTGTGTAGGTGAGTGTGTGTGTATTTGAGTGTGTGTGTGTGTGTGTGAGTGAGTGAGTGTGTATGTGAGTGAGTGAGTGTGTATGTGAGTAAGTGTATGTGAGTGTGTGTAAGTGAGTGTGGAGTGTGTATGAATGTGTATGTGAGTGAGCATCTGTGTGAGTGTGTGGTGTGTGTGAGTGAGAGTGAGTATGTGGTGTGTGTGAACGAGAGTGTGTGTGTCAGTATGTGTGTGTGTGAGTGAGTGTGTGTGGGTGAGTGCATGAGTGTGAGTGTGTGTGTGAGTGTCTGTGTATGTGAGTGTCTGTGTATGTGAGTGAGTGTGTGTGAGTGAGTGCATGTGTGTGTGTGTGTGTGTTGTGAGAGAGAGAGAGGGAGAGAGAGTGAGTGGTTGTGATTGTGTGAGAGTGTGTTTGTGAGTGGGTGTTTGTGAGTGTATATGTGTGCAAGTGTGAGTGAGTGATTGTGTTTGTGAGTACATGTGTGGTGTGTATATAAGTGTGTGTGTTTGTGAGTGTGAGTGATTGTGTGCAAATGATTGTGTGTGTGTGAGTGATTGTGTGCAAATGATTGTGTGTGAGTGTGTGTGTTTGTGAGTGTGTGAGAGTGTATGTGAGTGTTTGAGAGTGTGTGTGAGTGAGTGTGAGTATGTGTGTGTGAGTTACTTTTTGAGTGTGTGTATGTGTGAGAGTGTGTGTGAGTGAGTGCGAGAGTGTGTGTGTGTGTGTGTGTATAATCTATAAATCAGAAATTTATCAGATCAAATGCAGGGATTGTGACAAAATTTATATTGGAAAAACAAAAAGGAATTTGAAATCTAGGGTGAAAGAACATCTTAGAAATGTCAAAAATGGAGAAGTGGAATAGTCAGCAGTAGCTGCTCATACTTGGTCCGAAAAACATTTAATTGAATCAAAAGCCAGTTAGTTAAATAAATAGATAAACAAAAGGAACTCACGGTTTGGGAAATAATCCACATTCAAAAAAACAAAAGAAAATTTATGAACTTCGAAATTCCTGCAAATTCTGACCTGATCCATCGGTCCACCAACAGAGGGAAGAAGAAGAGTTTCTTCCGATTGACATAACATCAGTCGCCAAAATAGTACTGAAGATGAGACTGTTATGGTCTCGAAATCGTGATCTACTTAGAAGATTTGTATGAGGAGAGGTAAGAAACATTTGATTTTACCATAAATTAAACCTCATAGTGATTAATTCCTGTAAATGTTAAATAATCTATCATATTCGATGCCTATGTATGAGTGTGTAACATGATAAATAGGATTCGACTATGGGAGTACAGATAACTATAAAATAATTTTTAAAACAATAGTAGAGAGTGTACTGCTTAATAGAGTGGAAACATGCACAATAAATTTTGCACAGAGGCATTTTTATTCTGGCTTGCAGTTCTTTTACAAGCCTGAAAATTTTCTAACTTGGGTGAAAAACTACATCCAAAAATATGAAGACAAAATAATGAATTTTGAAATTCCAGGGAAAAAGATTTAATTTTAAGGTTCGTCGGTCCACCAACATAGGAAGGAGGGAGAGTAAAGTAATGCCAACTGTCATTTCAACAGTCAGATGCCATTTATTTATTTATTGGTAGTCATAATGTCGGTTGAAAATGAGAGAGATGTTCCTCTTGAAAACTAGTTCCTGTGTTTAAAAAAACATGAAATATGAAGTAAGATTTAAAAATGACTCATTAATTTACGAGTCAGATGCCAGTTGACAATGAGGCAGAATTTCCTTGAAATCAGTCCTGGAAAGGATACAAAATATGAGGTGAGGTGAGAAATCTGATTCATTTAATGACTGGTAAATTACACCTCATAGTGTTACTTCTAAAAATATTAATAGAAAAAGATGCAGTAGAAGTGATGTATGAAATAATAAATTAAAATTGTTTGATGTAATTAGAATAGAAGATGGAGGATTACCAAAGGAAATGATGAGATGGACACCACATAGGAAAAACCCAAAAGGAAGACCAAATGGAAACTGGATACATGAAGCAAAAATATGTATGGAATTGAAAGGCCTACAAGACACAGAAGTATTGTTTAGCTAAGGAAAAACTACAACATTGTAGAAAGTCCTAAATAAATAAAACACATAAACAATGTGTAATAAATAGAAGAAGAAGATTATGAGGCGAGGTGATAAAATTACTTAAATAAATAATATCTCATAGTGCTAATTCCTAAAAAAAAGGTAACATACTGGCTTTATAATGTAATGTAAAATTCCCAATTAAATGTCTTCTTAATAAAGAAGCCGCCATTTGCAAGATAGAAGCAAAGGTTCATAGCATTTGGCGCAAGAGAATTAACAGCGTATATAAGAGAAAAATTTGCATTTAGATTGGGGTTTGCTCAGATAGCTCACTAGGTAGAGCATTTGCCTAGAGTGCAAAAGGTCCTGAGTTCGAGCCCTGGTATGAGCATATAATTTTTTTCTTCAAACATAAGTGTAATATACTTACTAGTGCATACGCTTGCCATAGCCAGTACATGGGACTTGTTTTGCGAACTTGTTTACGAAATTCCCTCAGCATCATTAAATGAGCAGCAAAGTTGAAAATTGAGAACAATACTGATGCTGGTTCTTGAATTCCAAAAATTCTAACAAATGGCCACTGAAAATCAAACAAGTAACATTAAATATCTGACAAAGCTGAAGATTATATCGAAACATGTTTGAAAACAAATCAATATTAAATTGAGGTAAGATATTTCCACACTCAAAACAAAAAACTTGATTAAAAGAACCTCAAAATATTACTTCCTAAAATAAACCATTAGATCTATCATCATACTTAACATCATCTGTTGAAGTGATGCACAAATTGAAAACGGATCACATCATCCATGTACTGTATATTTTAGGTAACTTTATATGACTTTAGATTTGTTAGTTTTAAAATAATATGTTACATTTGTTATTTTAATGATAATGATAATGATAATAATAATGATAATGATAATAATAATTAATAATAATAATAATAATAATTAATAACAATGATAATAATAATAAATAATAATAATCATAATAATAATAAAAATAATAATAACAACAATAATAATAACAATAACAACAATAATAATAATAATAATAATAATAACAACAATAATAATAATAATAATAATATTAACAATAATAATAATAACAACAATAATAATAATAATAATAATAATAAGTGATAATAATAATTTATGATTACACTGGGCATAACCTTTTTTGTCTCAGAAAGAAAAATATGTGATTCTGATAGTATTTTTTCTCCTGAATTCAAATATGATATCGGGTTTTCTCCATCACGCAAGGTTTCTGAGAGATTCCATCCTTCTAGCCAGGAACCAAACATTTCAGACTGGTTTTTGGATAACTTTAAATCTCGTATGAGATCGTTAAGATCTTCTTGAGTCAATAAATGAGGCTCAGATAAACAGCTTTGTTCAAAAGTTGTATCACCAAAATCTGTTTCTTCTTCTTCCTTACTTCCATCAGAATCTGAGCTCTCTTCATCTAATGTCACATGTTCTGGAGGCTTTGGTATGGGCAATTCTTCGCAGTGTGGAACTGGTCTCATTGCAGATTGCAAGTCAGGGCACACCACTTGATTTTGACGTAATCTCTTTAATGTTTGTTAAGCAGAAATTAAAAAAAAAATAATTATTTAAATCCATTAATTGAAATTGAAATAAAAAAAACTGTGGGTGATGGAGAAATTCCGAATACATATTTGAAAACACAATAAAAAACTGCATTAAGTACAACTATTGGTACTCATGAGACAAAAATCATGTTGACCAGTGTAATTAAAAATATTAATAATTCCATTCTAAAAATATATAACACTTTAAAGTCCAGCCACTGGATCTCCGGCTCTGAAGTTTATGTTATACGAGGGGCAGAGGGAGAAACTCACCCTCTACTGCCAATAAGGAAATGGTTGATGTGTGAGTGCACGTCTGCCACAACCAATCACTGTTCTTGATGCACTTACAGCGTGCTAGTAAGGTTTGAAATTGCTGAGATCTTGTCAGCTGTATGTCTGCTAACCGCATACATAAAGCGGCCCCTCCCACTGAATGTCCATATCGGCAACACTGTCATGAAAATGTCAGGGCCGGAGAATCACAGGCTGGACTATAGCATTTCCCTCCCTTTTATATGGAAGTGAGATTTGGACATTAAGAAAAAGAGACAGGAGCAGAATCAAAGCAATGGAAATGAAATTTCTCAGAAGAACAGCAAGATACACTCTTTTAGATCAAAAGAAGAATGAAGAATTTTAGAACAATTAGAAGTAGAATCAGCAGAATAAAAACTCAACAATTATAAATTAAACTAGCTAGACCATTCAAAAAGAATGGATAATTCAAGAATTCTAAAAATAATGATGCAATATAAACCCAAAGGACATCGTCGACCAGGAAGACATCTTAAAAGACTGCTAGATGGAGCCGAAACAGGTCTACAAAGACCTAATTTGTGACAGATGATGATAATAATTCCATTCTTTACATGCTGATGCTCTGACCACTGAGCTAATTCAAACCTTCTTCCCAGTCCAAGAATAAATCCACCCCTTAAATTACTCTCTTGGTCCCACATCCAATGCAATGAATCATCATTCCATAATTAACAAGAAATTTTACTTGTAACTATATACAATGGCATAACAGCCTAATTTTGGACCTTAGCCTCTCTTTTGTTAGCAATTACTAGAATAAGTTAATTCAGTTATTTTTATTATATTATTTTGAGTCTGTTTATCTTACCTCAATATTAATGTTGATTTGTTCTTGAACATGTTTCAATTAGTTCTTAATCATCCTCAGCAACTTGCTCAGACTGGTTGGATTTATGTTGTAAACCCTGGATGTCGATGTCAGCTCCCTCCTGTGATTGGCCAAAGAACCTCCAAACGAGGTCACATTCCATCAGTATTTCGAAATTCATAACTCTGTTTTTGTTCTTCTGAATATAGATTTTTTCCCAAATAGTCAGCTCTTTTGTATTTTCTAACTGTTTTAATAATTTAGTGTTTGAATTTATATTCTGTTTTTCAGACCAAACATGAGCAGCAACTGCAGATTTTTCTATTTCCCCCAAAGAACACATAAGAAATATTAAAAATGAGAAAATAGAAAAATCTGCAGTTGATGCTCATGTTTGGTCTGAAAAACATAATATAAGTTCGGACCCTAAATTATTAAAACAGTTAGAAAATACAAAAGAGCTGACTATTTGGAAAAAAATCTATATTCAGAAGAACATAAACAGAGTTATGAATTTTGAAATACCGATGGAACGTGACCTCATATGGAGGTTCTTTGGCCAACCACAGGAGGGAGCTGACATCGACATCCAGGGTTTACAACATAAATCCAACCATAAGAATTAAATGAATCGTGATTTCTTCTTACCTCATACTTCTATGTTTTTTAAACACAGCACTGCAGTATCAGCGATCCATTGTCACCATCTTCAGCTGTTTTCATGACTGTCAATTTTTTCTTTTTCTGGTAATTATCCAAACTGCCATCTGGTATTCTTTTGAAGGAATTATTTTCTAAACTGCCATCTGGTGTTCTTTTGAATGAATCATTTTCTAAACTGTATTTTTGAAGAACTTTGTAAAAAAACAGTAGCATGAGGTAAGAAGAAATCACGATTCATTTAATTCTTATGAACTGAACCTCATAATGTTAAAAATTCCCAAATTTAATATATAAAAATAAATCCAACCAGTTTGGGCAAGATGCTGAGGATGATTATGAACTAATTGTAACATGTTCAAGAACAAATCAACATTAATATTGAGGTAAGATAAACAGACTCAAAATAATATAATTAAAAGAACCTCAAAATATTATTTCCTAAAATAAAACATTAGTTATTTTTATTTCCCTACAGATGTTATGAATGGTATGTTGTCAACATACCGACACAATGCGACATCTAGTAGGCAACTAAGATATTACTAGGATGAAGAAGGTCCTTAAGGTTCTTTTAGAGCCTGAAAATCTTCAGGTTCAGGACCCATGGCTTAAAGTCCCTCCTGGTGGACTTTAGCTCCTTGGATTTTTCCATACTTGTAACAATACATATGAAATTTTGAGAGGCAAAAATATTTAGAAAAAAAGATCAACATCATCAATCTACGGTGTGACAACTTCAAAAGTGAAAGTCTTGGCCTTCTCAACAATCCTCCTCCATGCCAATCTGTCTCTTCCCATATTCAAATTAGTCACTTTCATTTTCTTTAGATCGTTCATTGTGTCATCCTCCCATCTGATCTTCGGTCTTCCTACAGCTCTGCCTCCTATAGGTTTCCATTTATAGAGTTTCTTGACCAGTCTCTGACTATCCACTCTTATCAAATGTCCAAGCCAACCAATTCTGAGAGATCTTATATAGTTTTCTATGTTCTGATTTTTGATTAATTTCTTTAGTTCAATATTGTTTTGATTCTCCAACAGTTATCAGTTCCTCTATTTGGTTCAAATATTCTTAAAATTTTTCTTTCAAAAATTAATAATTTCCGGTATATTGTTTCTTTTAGGACCCAAGTTTCACTAGCATGTGTAACTACTGGTCAAATGAGTGTTTTGTATAACCTTATTTTTGCAGTTTTTGATATTAATTTGCTTTTAAATAAGGTTCTATTGCAAAATAAGCTTTATTCCCATTTACCAATCTTTACTTAATTTCCTCTTCTAATGCATTATGTCCGTTTGGTACCTAGGTATTTAAATTATTCTACTGTGTTAATTTGCATATCATCACTTTGTAGATTTTCCGACTTTCTGTTGTGTTACTACATTTTAAATATTTAGAAAAAAAGATAGTAACAGTTTATTCACCCCAGAAGGTCTGTAAAAGGGGTATAATTATACTGCAATTCACATTGACTGACCCTACCCACCACTGACAACCATAAGAAGAGCGTTCATGTCTGAAGGGAAGACGTGAACTTGTCTCAACTGGCTTCCTTTTATAATGACTGACCAATCCCCACAATCCAAAATCATGAGCAGATACCTGTCTCAAGATAAACCTCACAGAGTTTAATAATGTATTACCCCATACTTTTGTGGAATAGCCCCCTGGTACATAATCTAACAATTTGCATTTGTATACCACCATCTTTCCTACTCCTAAAAGTTAAAATTTTATATTAAGGGTTACACTACAGGCCGGAAAATTATGGGCTTAAGTCTCAAGAGATTAGGATTTTAAACTGCCTGGATAAACTGCATCATGGGCCTGGGGTTGACTCTGACTCTAATAGAAATGTGACCGACATACAGAGGTGACAACTGATATCTCAAGCCGACTGTTTAGAAAAATAGGAGTGTTAACTTTCTACTACCCCTAATGGCCACCTAAAACCTGTATTTAGAATTTATAACCTTGCTGGGTATCAAACTCAAACCGAGATCCAGAGGTTGGGACAAAGTTGTGCTATTTTTAAACCAGTGTACAGATAAGTAGAATATGTCATACTTTGCCATGGAACTGTGGAACATTCCAATTTCTGTTAATGAAAGCATCAACTGTTTTCCACATACAATTATAGCTACACTCGTCACGACATGTCCACTTTGTCAGCTTCAAGTAGAAGGGTTGTGCAGGAAGTACAGACTGGAAGTTCATACCATCTGAAATATATTTATTTTTATTAAATAATGAAAGCGCCTATAATCACTTTTTAAATTATGAATAGGCCAACATAACACTGATATGAAATATTTTAAATCAATAGAATAAAAATAAGAACTACCTTTAGTGCAATTAGCTGTAGTACATTTTTCAAGACAAGTTTGATAATAAGGTGATCTGTCGCCTGGAGACGCATATGATTTTGTTACAGCTATTATTTGAATAATTAATAATTGACATAAAAGAGGCCTTAATAATACACCCATAATATTTATTATTTTTATTAATATTTCAGTAATATAATAATGAAGGTTAGGTTAACCAAACTTGAAAGGCGGAAAAGAAAATACGCTGTATTTCTTAATAAAAACATCTACTATTAACCTTCAGTTAATTGTAGCCTAATTTAATCATCTTCACAAACGAATTATTAAAAGACATTATTTTTGAATACCGCATTGACAAACATGTCAATAAAGAGACTTTTTTCATGCAGACATAACAAGCTCTGCCAACTTATGAGTAAAAAAATACGCGTGGAAGAATATAACTAATACAATCAATTCTTCAGGGGGCTTAACCCGATTCTTTCAAGGCTATATCATATTTCTGATAATACAAAGAATGATTATAAAACTAGTAAGTTTTTAAAAGTTTAAGTTGATCCAATCATTTTTTACACGCCAAACATCCACAATACAAACAATGAACCACCTTGCAGGCATGCAAACCAGTAATAGTTCACTACAACCTTAATACCTATGTAAATTGGCATAATTAATAAATTCGATTTCAAAAACTTAAAACTATTGTTAAGTATGAAGTTTTAATAAAGTTTCAAAGTACAAGTTTATTTAGATGTTCCAAATTTCAGTCAAATACAGTTCATATTTCCCGAATTTTTATTTAAAATCTTGGCTAACTTGACAGAATGGTACATTGATGCCAAAATAAAAATTATTCAATCGCTAGTGTCACAAAAAAATAACTAAACTTTTACAAAATAAAGTATTGCTTTTGTATAAAACGCTAATATAGGATTATATTACAAGGTAATTCGTCAAATAACTACCATGGCATTTTTTTCTTTATGTAATAGCGATGATAGTGATGCCGTAAATACTGTCAGGCAATAATTAAAAAAACATATTTTACACGTATAAACATGAGGATTCCAATTAATAAAATTGACATAAAATTTACAGAATTCTGAATTTCTTTAAAGAATTACGTGATTCATTTTAAATAACATTTAATGCAAATTAAAGATAATAAAGAGACTTTTCTTGCCAGTGCATTGGCTACGTTGTTATTATCGAACTTCTTCAATGATTTCATTTACTCACTGAAGATGGCTCTAACTGTAATACTTGTAATAGCGCGTTGTTGTGAAATTTGCCTTGTTCTTGAAAATGTTAATTTTTAAAATAAACCTAGTAATGGTTTAGTGTACTGTAATGGTTGAAATGCCTCTAGAAGGTATTTCAAAACGATTTATTTTGCT
This sequence comes from Diploptera punctata, assembly GCA_030220185.1. Taxonomy (NCBI): domain Eukaryota; kingdom Metazoa; phylum Arthropoda; class Insecta; order Blattodea; family Blaberidae; genus Diploptera; species Diploptera punctata. The sequence goes on from JASPKZ010005296.1 coordinate 602,317, forward strand.
GACGCGACCAAGACTATTTAAATATTGATCTTCAGGAGCTGTCATCAACTACAGGTCCACAGGTCAGTTACATTATTGTTTTATTCTTCCTACTGTATTTCAGTTTTTGGAAGTAAATATGAGTTTTAGCCTCTGTTCTATGAAAGAGCATAAACATTAGTATAATTTTAACGTGATTGTTGTACCGGCATTAGTTTACTAGGTCATCATACCTATCTGCTTTTATGTCATTTTGTAATATTAGATTTATGTTAGGATAAGTAAATGTGATAGAGAATTAAATTTTATAAAATCTGAGATTTGGGCATTTTTCTACTGGTAGTTTTTATATGCCTACCATGTTTCATTGGGATACAGTAGTTTTGACAATGTAGTTTTTGGATTTGCTTTCTTCATACAATTATTTATTCCTCAGCAAATTTTAAAAACCACTCATCAGTGTAAAAATGATGGTGCAGATGGAATAAATAATGTTTTCCAGTTTTAGAGACATACTGGAAAATCTAAAAAAAATATTTTTTTAAAATTAGAAAGTTTATAACACTATAACTTTGTAGATAGTTTGATTCTAACACAATTTTTACAATTTCACTTAGAAAGTATTGGTAATTCATTAAAGGACACCACACCACATTTCTAAGAAGTAGATTACACTTATTTTTCTCTCCTTAACCCTAACAAAATAAATTAGCAAGCATTTAATAATTTACTCGGAGATGCCAGTTTATTTTGTTAGGGTTAAGAAGGTACAAGTTAATGTACATCCATTTCTTAAAAATGTGGTGCAGTGCCTTGTAGTAAATTACCAAATTATTTTACGCTGCTTTGAAGTTGTTTTGATTAAGTATTATATCCTTCCATAGTAAGTCTGCCCAAGGGCAGGTCTTTCACTGCAATCATGGCATTTTCATGCTATGCTTGCAGCTTTACTAGGGAATTGTAGGTGTGGTAGCTTCCCATTGCTTTCCACACCGGTGAAAGGATGATGAAGATAATGATTAGGATGATGATGATGGCCGTATGATTTCGGGGACCGTTTGGGCCTTAAAGTTTTCCTCACATTTGTCTTACAGGTGAGAAAAAACCCTGATAAAAACCTCACCCAGAAAAACTGCCCCGACTGGGGATCGAACCCGGGCCTGCTGCGTGACAAGGCAGCATGCTACCTCAAGACCAAGAAGTACTATATAAAGGATTATATTTGAAAGAAAAATAGACTGGAACAGGCAACTCTTGCCTAAACCAGGAAGTGAAGAAGAAGTATTACACTTACCTGATCACATTATTGTTTGTATTATGTATATTTGTATGTTTCCATATATATATGTGTGAGTGTGTGTGTGCTGCTTGGGGAACAAAATGGTAGGTGCCAAAAGGAATGTTTTGGAATGCTACAATGTTATCTGTCCCTTGCCATTGTGTTTCTGCTTCCAGGAGCAGAGAGCTGTTACCATATGTCCTTCTCCTGCTATCTATGCATAAGTGAGAAAATAAACAATCACATACTACTCTGTTACACAAAACAAATGAGGAGATAAAATATTGCTTGTTTGATGACAGTGGGGCTTACCATTATGTTCCCCTGAGCAGCTCATATATACCCCTTGTGAAGACATGGGTGCTTCCCTACTGGGAGTTTCCTGACCATTATAATTTAGTTATTCTTATTTCCCTACAAATGTCAGTGAGTGACATTGGGGTAAGCACATTACCTCAATGAGATATCAAGTAGGCAACTAAATTATTACTTGGTTGAGGAAGATCACTTTTGATCAGAGTAAGTAATTTGGATTTGTGGTTCTTATACGAGTCCAAGAATCTTCAGTCTCGGGACCCACAGCTTAAAGTCTCTTCTGGAGGACTTGTCTCTTACATTTCTCTATCCTAAAAATGTATTGACCCTGGCCGGGTTTGAACCTGCAAACCTAGGGAGTAGAGACAAAGAACATAACCCCTAGATCATTTAGGCTGACAATGTATTATATATATATATATATATATACACCGATGCCGTGCTATAGCCAAGCTGTTTAAGGCATCTTGTCTTGAGTGCAGAGCTGGGACTTGCACTGGTCCAAGACCCCATGGAGGAAGAAATTTTCTAATGCAATTTTGACCAGTTTGGGATCAGTACCCACTCAGCATTGTGAAGAATTTGGATAGCGGCTTCAGAGGTTGAGAAAATAGCTATAGTGGTTGGGAGACTTGACATGCTGATCACATGTCACTGCTATGCTGTTTTGAATGATTGTCTTCATCTGTGTTTTAACATATGAATGTGAGGCCAGCAGCTGGCCTTCTGAGCCTGTGTATATATATATATATATATATATATACATATCCACCGCTGTGGTCTCGAGGTAGCGTGCTGCCTTGTCACGCAGTGGGCCCGGGTTCGATCCCCGGTCGGGGCAGTTTTTCTAGGTGAGGTTTTTATCGGGGTTTTTCCTCACCTGTAAGACAAATGTCAGGAAAACGTTAAGGCCCAAACGGTCCCCGAAATCATATGATCATCATAATAATTCTTATCATCATCATCATCCTTCCTCGGTGTGGAAAGCAACGGGAAGCTACCACCCCTACAATTCCCCAGTAAAGCTGCAAGTATAGCATGAAAATGCTATGATTGCAATGAAGGACCTGCCTTCGGGCAGAATTACTATGGATGGATATATATATACATTTTTCGCAAGAAACATTACTAAATAAATATCAATATCATACTTTATCAGTATGGAAAATCATTTTCAGTATTCCGCAAAGGTTTATTTGTTGTTGAAAATTAGGTATTTGAACAAAAAGACACTGTAATCTTTTTTATACAAACAATCATTTGCCCATAGCATTTACATCATTCAGCATATTGTTACATTGTTTTTATTTTAAATCTACGGGGTTGGGTTATGAAAACTTTAGTTCTGGGTAGGAAAGTGGGATAAATTAAAGTCCTCCCAATCATGAACATCCAGTTTCAATAATTAATGTTGGTTAGGATAGAGGTTGGAGATTACATTAGAAAACACATGGGGAGTAGGAATATGTGTGAAATCGAGATAGGTAGTGCAAGAAATTAGCAGTATAGAGGACGAATATCATCCTCATCATCATAAAACCTTTATCTCATATCAGGAGCATAGGGCATCCACAAAGCATCGCCAGTGGATTCTATTCTGAGCCAACTTCTTCACTTCCCTCCAGGTTTTCCCCTCCTTTGCAATTTCTTCATGGATGATTCTCTTCCATGTCTATTTCGGTGTGCCTCTTCCCCTGTGTCCTTGGATGGATTGTATAAAATTACATAGTCACAAATAATGATGATCATCACATTTTTGTTTTTGTTTGATTTATGTAATCAAAAAAAGGGATAAAGAGGATTTTTTGCAATCTAAGTAGCTCATTAGGTGCAAAAATACACAAGATGATGATCATGTCACAGATGATTTGATACCATAGTTATAGAAACATAAAAAAAAAGACTCTTTGTCATCTAAACATCTTCAAAAAATATTAAACTAAAAATATATAAAATGCTGATTCTTGCAGTCATATTATATGAATGCAAAATATGGTCTCTTAGATAAGTGCATATGAGAAAAAGTGCTTAGTACAGGCAGAAATAGCAAACAGTGAAATCTATGGGTGGACTAACTAATGACACTATCGAATCTGAAGATTCATATAGCCACATGTTTTCCATACATCCTATTCTGAGCTAACGTTTTCCACTCATTCACTATTTAATTTACTCCCTTCAGTCAGATAATATTATTCCAACACCTCATTCTTGGCCTACTTCATCATCATCATCATTATCATCAGCTCCCTCAGAATCTTCCTCTAAATTTCTTTATATTGACTTACCTACTGGGCACTTTGCCTTAAATGCATAACTTAATAACAAGCGTGCATTTCCAGAGGTGACCCTATGTCAATAATTTCTTTCTGTACCTCATTCCCGTTTGTAATTATTATTTATAAATATTTTGAATTCTGGTAACCAAATAGTATTTAGGAAGCATGGTAAAAAAGAACCCAGAGGAAGATATGATAAACGATAATGAAACACCAGGAGAGTCCTTAACCCAAAATGAACCTAAATTCCAGACCATGGTCAACCATAGGAATAATTCCATTAAAGAAAAATTCCTATGATCTGACCGGAACGAATCTGGGACCTCATGAACTGTAGTGAGAAACGCTAACCACTAGCCCACGAAGCTGATCAGCATAGAAACTGAACAAGGGAAAAGCTGGAATGAAGTCGACAATTTAACAAAGAACAGAGTCCGGTGGCGCGCTTTCGAATAACCTTTGCTTCCAAGAAGAGTGGTAGGAACCGCTACTGTTACTTCGGGATTCTCCTTTTCCCGAATTTCATCTCACCAATACTCTCAATCTCCTTTCCCTTCATGTCATTTCATTTCTCATTCATTCATATCCGCCTCTGCCTCATCTCATGTTTTAGTTGGCAATCATAGGTGTTCAAAGCATGTGGTTGCGGGATATAGTGGTGGATCTACCAAAGTGCTGCCCCGTGATTCCGAATTGAGCAAAGAAAAAGGGCAGAAGGGGCCGACGGAAGGTTGTAAATCCACTCTCGGCTACGGGCCCAAATGACGGTATGGGTCATGAGAGTAGAACCTAGTGATCGGACCTGGAAGACGACATACATAACACCTTTCAGTAGATTTTCATTCCACTCATGTCCATATTACTGGAATAGCGCAATAGATCTTTCAGGTCGCGTTGCTCAGGGCAGACTGACGAATAAAGAACTATTACCAGAGCTAGTGGATCCTACATTCAACCCTTCAAGCGCAGGACTACGTAGAAACTACATAAACAGCGCTTGCATGGACAAGTGACGGCAGCAAATGGAATACAATGTCAAGACGGGACCAGGTATAGTTAAAAAAAACTCCAAGCGCGACAGGCCTAGAAGGCCCTTGGCCTACCATCCGGCTGCTGCCTCACATCCACATGTGTTAATCACAGAGGTAGACGATCATCTAGCCAGTGTAGAGGTGACATGTGGTCAGCATGTCCGGCCGTCCAGCCGTTATAGCTGGCCTTCTCAACCTGGAGTCGCTACTTATTGTAGCTATCCAAATGCCTCCCGATGCTGAGTGGGCACCGGTCCCATACTGGTCGAAATTCCACGAGAAAATTTCTTCCCCCATGGGGGACTCGAACCAGCGCAAGTCCCGTAGCTCTGCGCCAAGGCTTCTTGCCTTAACCGCTTCGCTACGTCGCGGGACCCAGGTATAGTTAGGTGCTGCAAACGATATATAATACAGTAGACAACTACAATTTACAATGAAGTAGCTAAAACACAATGCAGTATTGTCGATACTAGCAAACACAGAAAAAAATGATAAATAAAACAATGCACACTTTATAAGTCCACCAATACCTGCAATACGTATATCAGAACTGATATGAATGTTACTCCCTGAACGTATTGCACATCGGCCGCGGTGGACTAGTGGTTATGCTCCTTGACTCTGGTCCCGAGGGTCGCGGGTTCAAACCCGGCCAGGGTCGATGGATTTTTTTAGGATGAAAAAATCCAAGGAGCAAGTCCTCCGGGAGGTACTTTAAGCCGTGGGTCCCGAGTCTGAAGATTTTCAGGCTCGTAAAATATCCTTAAGCCTGAATGAAAAGGCCTCTAAGCAAAATTTTCCCGTCCTAGTACTACCTTGGTTTCCTAGATGTCAGTATGAGGCGGAACGCTGACCACGGATGACTCAAATGACAGCTATAAGAAAATAAGTGTAACTAAATTAGTATGGTTCAAATTCTTTCCTGTAGGGGGAGAGCGCCTAAATCTCTGTTAAGGGAAAACATGGGCTTACAAGAAGAAGAAGAAGAAGAACGTATTACACAGTTGTATAGTAATCGGACGATACTGCGCAGGACCGTATACTATTCCCCACCTCACTCACTACTCCGCGTAGCACCTAACCTGTAGCGTTTGTTTTGGTGTAGAATCACAAAGCCCTGACTATTGCTCTAATACTTAAATTCTGCACTTCTTCGAAGTTTTCCCCATTTGTTTATAAGTGGGAATACACAGAGACATCAATGCAATCAATGCAATGGCGGGATTACGATCAACGTTCGTTGACGTTGCGTTACGTTACGTTTTAGTTCGTTCGTGTTTATCAAATACACCTATCACATATCATATTATGATGAACGTTTGCATGATGGCGTTCGTTGTACATTGGCAAGATCAAACTACAACAAACGCAAACGTAACGTCACATCGGTCAAATCACGTGACATCAACGTTTCCCGCATTTCATTTGTTTCTAGCTGATTGTTGTTGACCTTATTGGAGCTAATAAATTACAATATCTGGGAAGACTTCTACTGCACGGAAGCCATGATGAATAGAGAATGGGCGGAAGCGAACTACAGTCTTAGACATTATGGTGACACGTTTCGCGATAAATGGATTGCACCATAAAATATGTGTAACAAAGTAATTTCACGAACCGAACGATAAGTGTATTTGTGAACTTTGTGGCAAAGAGTGCGAGTGGTAGGCTATCACTTAATCAATGCATAAAAAGAGTGAAATCGCCTCTTGAATATCATCATCATCATCATCCTAAGGCCCGACAACTTCAAAAGTTAAAGTTTTGGCCTTCTCGACAATCCTCCTCCATGCCAATCTGTCTCTTGCCATATTCAAATTAGTCACTTTCATTTTCTTTAGATCGTTCATTGTGTCATCCTCCCATCTCATTTTCGGTCTTCCAACAGCTCTGCCTCCCATAGGTTTCCATTTATAGAGTTTCTTGACCAGTCTCTGATTATCCATTCTTATCAAATGTCCAAGCCAACCAATTCTGAGAGATCTTATATGGTTTACTATATTCTGATTTTTGATTAATTTGTTTAGTTCGCTATTTGTTTTGATTCTCCAACGTTATCAGTTCCTCTATTTGGTCCAAATATTCTTCTTAAAAATTTTCTTTCAAAAATTAATAATTTCTATTTTATTGTTTCTTTTAGGACCCAAGGTTCACTAGCATATGTAACTAATGGTCTAATGAGTGTTTTGTATAACCTTATTTTTGCAGTTTTTGGTATTGATATTAATTTGCTTTTATTGTTGAATATAGCAGAGATATATAAATAAATCTTTGCACAAATGTGCGCATATCTTTCATGATTATAAATTACAATATTTTGATATTTTAATGATTATATCAATATGAGAGAGGATGTGCTTATCGAGTTTATGCGATCGCACAAATTTATATGCAACAAAAATAAGGATAAAAGGAAGTTGTTTGGAAAGAAATAGGAAACAATGTAAGTACTGTCATAATATGCCTATTTGCAATATTTCACCTTAAGATAAACGTCAAAGAACGTTGATCATGATACACCTACTCAAATTGTGCGTTGTATCTTGCCCTCTCAACGCAACGTAACGCAATATCAACAAACGTTCATCGTAATCCCGCCATAACAATTTTGAGAGTTAATATTGCATGAAATTTGTTTACGTGGTTACTGACATTCCGTTTAGGTGAGACATGTTAAGGATCTTTATTTCATGAGAAAATCCATCGATCTCGGTCGAGTTTGAATCGGAACCTCGGATCTAAAAGCGAGGCATGTAATTACTAGACCACCAGGATTGATACAAAGATGACGTTAATGAAATGATTCATGTTATTTCTCCCACAATCGAGCCATTATTCTCGTAATCAACAGCGGCAGATTGTATAAATGTGATTTGTCATCATTTGAAGTGTAATATAATTAATCAGTTGGAATGAGCTGACATGCAACAATCTTGCTAGAAAAATAGATAAGACATAGACATAACAAACTTGGAATAAATAAAACAGCTCCATCCATAGTAATTCTGCCCGAGGGCAGGTCCTTCACTGCAATCATAGCATTTTCATACTATGCTTGCAGCTTACTAGGGAATTGTAGGTGTGGTAGCTTCCCGTTGCTTTCCACATCGGTGAAGGATGATGATGATAATGATAAGGATGATGATGGTGATGATGATCATATGTTTTCGGGGACTGTTTGGGCTTTATAGTTTTCCTGACATTTGTCTTACAGGTGAGGAAAAACCCCGATAAAAACCTCACCCAGAAAAACTGTCCCGACCGGGGATCGAACCCGGGCCCGCTGCGTGACAAGGCAGCACGCTACCTCGAGACCACAGCGGTGGATATATATATATATATATATATAATGTACTGATATTGACGGAATTTGTTGCACAATACCATTGTATTGATATTGATGGAATTTGTTCCACAATACCATTATACTGATATTGATGGAATTTGTTCCACAATATCATTGTACTTATATTGACTGTATATACAGATATTGACGGATTTCGTTGCACAATACCATTGTATTGATATTGATGGAATTTGTTCCACAATATCATTGTACTTATATTGACTGTATATACTGATATTGACGGAATTCGTTGCACAATACCATTGTATTGATATTGATGGAATTTGTTCCACAATATCATTGTACTTATATTGACTGTATATACTAATATTGACGGAATTCGTTGCACAATACCATTGTATTGATATTGATGGAATTTGTTCCACAATACCATTATACTGATATTGATGGAATTTGTTCCACAATAACATTGTACTTATATTGACTGTATATACTGATATTGACGGAATTCGTTGCACAATACCATTGTATTGAAATTGATGGAATTTGTTCCACAATACCATTATACTGATATTGATGGAATTTGTTCCACAATATCATTGTACTGATATTGACTGTATATACTGATATTGACGGAATTTGTTGCACAATACCATTGTATTGATATTGATGGAATTTGTTCCACAATACCATTATACTGATATTGATGGAATTTGTTCCACAATACCATTATACTGATATTGATGGAATTTGTTCCACAATATCATTGTACTGATATTGACTGTATATACTGATATTGACGGAATTTGTTGCACAATACCATTGTATTGATATTGATGGAATTTGTTCCACAATACAATTATACTGATATTGATGGAATTTGTTCCACAATACCATTATACTGATATTGATGGAATTTGTTCCACAATACCATTATACTGATATTGATGGAATTTGTTCCACAATATCATTGTACTTATATTGACTGTATATACTGATATTGACGGAATTCGTTGCACAATACCATTATATTGATATTGATGGAATTTGTTCCACAATACCATTGTACTGATATTGATGGAATTTGTTCCACAATACCATTGTACTGATATTGACGGAATTTGTTCCACAATACCATTGTACTGATATTGACGGAATTTGTACCACAATACCATTGTACTGATATTGACGGATTTTGTTCCACAATACCATTGTACTGATATTAACGGAATTTGTTCCACCTCACTCAGGAGCCTGGTCCCGACCGGGAATCGAACCCGGGCCCGCTGCGTGACAAGGCAGCTCGCTACCTCGAGACAACAGCGGTGGACCGGATATTACATGTTCGAGGATAATATCAGTAATGTAGACATCAGCTTTCATGCGCTGTCTGACAATTGTAAGCTCTGTTCAAGATTACAGTAATGTCAGTCCAAACCACCTTCTAATCTGTATTGCTGGCCAATGTGTTCGCCATAGAAGTGTACACTCTGAGACATTAAAACGTTTTGGATTTGGCATCAATATTTACCCGCAATCGCGGAAAAGAACGTAATGTAAGTTGCCTGCGTCCTAACCCCAACTACTTGAGTTTATTAACTAAGTTTATTAAAAAGACATTTCTTTAAATCCCACTATTATTTCCAAAGTCCACCGCTGTGGTCTTCAGATACTGTGCACTTCTGGCTTCTTTAGCCGCATTTGAAGGATCTGTGGAATACGGTGCGGTAAGAGGGGAGGACGAGTTGCAAATATTACGAGCAACTACTCTCAGTTTTGAAACATATAGTTACTACACGTTGAATTTTCTTATCTACTAGACGCCATAGCCTAGTGGTTAAAGGCACTGAGCTACAAGCCGGAGGGTCGAGGGTTCAAGTCCCGTTGGGGTCAGGATTTTTAAACTGACCCAAACCCTCTGGCGGCACTATGGCCCTGGGGTCGACTCAGCCTCTAACTGAAATGAGTACCAGACGCTTGTTCTGGGGGTAAAGGCGGCCGTCACGCAGGGCTGACAACCCGGCTGACATAAAGTGCTGATTGTCTAGAAAAAGTGGGAGCCTTAACCTCGTACTACCCCAAGGGCCTCCGGGCCTGTTGTGGGATCACTTTACTTTTACTTTACTAGTTCTGTGTTGGTAAATAGTTTTGATGTCTAATAAGTTTGAAGTGTTCATTATAGAATAACGTTATTTCTGTAACAATTATTGTTATTATTATTAAGAAAACTTTTTGTATGGCTAGTTCCTTCCCCCACTCGGCAATGTCCCCTTCTGCCACGCGCCTTTGGATTCACGAAAACTACATTACCAGAACTTGGACTATACTTGCTGCCTTGTCACACAGCGGGTCCGGGTTCGATTCCCGGACTGGACAGGTTCCTGGGTGAGGTTTTCCCGGTTTTTCCTCACCTGTAAGACAAATGTGAGGAAGCTTAGGGCCCAACCGTCCCCGAAAATCATCCGGCCATCATCATCCTTATCATTGTCATCATCATCCTTCACCGGTGTGGAAAGCAACAGGAAGCTACCACACCTATAATTTCCTAGTAAAGCTGCAAAGCATAACATGGAAATTCTAGGATTACAGTGAAAGACCTGCCATAGGGTAGAATTATTATAAAATAGAATTATTCCCAAGTATGATTAACGTTTGCAGGATATAGACCACCCGCAGAACCGTACTGTTAGAAGTGTTGTCACATGGTCACGGCGAATCTGTAAATTCGTATCAGCAGAAAGCATCTACTTTATCTATGTCATGTATAGAAAATTTCTACATTTCATGTAGATTTAGGTAAATAAAGTAGGTTTGAAAATCTGTAAATTATGTTCTAAAAGTAATACTATAGTCTTTTAAAAGAGGGTATTTATTTATGTGTTTAGCTTGGTGGAGTTAAGGCCATCTGGCCTTTTCTTCCACTCACCAGAAAGAAAAAAGTTACATTCAAATACAAAAATATTCACAAAAATATTAGATACTAAACGTTTATTTGGCAAAACTTAACAATAATAAAATAAGATCTAGTAATATAATGAAGTTGAAGATAATTAAAATTAAAACTAATAAAAGATATATACACAAAGGAGTGGCGGCTCCGTGGCTCAAGCGGTAGATGCTCATCTCTCACCGCTAGGTTCCCGAGATCGAGTCTCGGTCACTCCATGTGGTTTTCGTGGTGGATGAAACGAAGCTTGGGCAGGTTTTTCTCGGGGTTTCTCCCGGTTTCCCCTGCCACAAATTTCATTTCTCCATACTCACCTCATCCACCCCTATGACGGTGCGCCAGGAGTGGTCGGCCGACACCCTTGTTGTTCTATAAATATAGGAGCTTCATCTCATCTCATTCCTCAACCCGACCCTGAGGATATTTATATTTTATACACAAAGGAAGAGCAGCTCCAATCTATTCATCATCAGCATCCGGTATCATGGCAGCTGCCGCTGTCTTCCGGAAAACAAACGCCATTCCCATCTGTCCATTCATTGATCTTCCTCCAATCCCCTGATATTCATAACCGCTTGTACACCTATCCAAGTTTTATTTACTCTTTCCTCCAATTTACTGTACAGTAAAACTTGTTTAATCCGGAACGTGAATAATGCGGAAATCTGTCCAACGTGAACAAATTTATTGGTCCCAGCGAAATAATAGTAATATTACGTGTATTATTATTTTGTATAAAACGGAAGCTGTCCAACGCGGAAACGGAAGGATATTTCTACACAATTCATAAAAAAATGTTTATAAGGGGGAAAGACTGAGAGGGAAATGAAGAAATGAATTTCAAACGAAGAGGAAAGCAAAATAAATAAATAAATCAAGCAAGTAGTATGGGAGTGTTTTACAAGTGCACGTTAAAAAATCTCCAAATTTCGGGACCGATGCTCCAAAGTCAAGCTTTAACTGTTGCTACATTCCTAGATAATAATGATTTTAAGGCATCTTCAGGTTGGCTGTACTGTTTTAAAAGACGACACAATGTAGTGTGGAATGAAATTTGCGGGGAATCAAAGGATGTGGACGAAAGTATTCTTAATGAGTGGAAAGAAAGCGAAACTGCATACTTTAATTTCAGGATACGCGCCTAAGATACATTTTTAACGCTGACGAAATGGACTGTTTTTTTTTGTGCGTTACCGTCGAAATCGCTCGTACTTCACTTTTGAACAGCAGCGGAACTACAATTAATCTAAGATACGTAAAAATACATATACGGTACTCTATAACCTAAGATTGGTTAATATTTTTTTTATAATGCGGAATTTTGACTAATGTGGAAACAAAGATTGGTTCCATGCGATTCTGCTTTGAAAACGTTTTACTGTATATATGAAAAAAAGAAAATAGAAAGTAATAAACTGAAATGAATTAATCTATCGCTTATATAAAACGTGTAGAAATGTTGATAAATGTTACTAGTATTTTTATTAAATGAAGGAAAAAAAATTACAAAAAATATAAAATGAATGGGGTAAATACGAAGACATTTTGGTAAACAGATGAGGACAGAGAGACAAAACTAAGATTACATAACATCACATCAAAGCTGCCCTAAAATATGGAAGTGAAATTTGGATTTTAAATAAAAGAAACTCTCATAAACTTCAAGTAAGCCAAATGCGCTTTCTTACGATCATTGTTAGGAGTTAATAGACTGGATCACCAAAGGAACACTACTATCAGAGGAAACCTTGGAGTAACAAGTTTAAATGAAGATATACAAAGATACCAACAAGAATGGAAAAATCATCTGAGAAGAATGGCAAGAAATAGACTTCCAAAATTGGCATTCCAATATACCCTAACTGGACATAGGGACCAAGGAAGACCAAAACATCGGTGGAAAGATCAAGACCATCTTCGCTAGGTTTACCGTACAGGCCACATGGCCTAAAACGAATTTGTTCATGATGATGATGATGATGAAGGAAAAACAGGCAGTATTTAACAGCTAAATGGGTGTTGTAAAAATATTAAGTAAAAAATAAATCAAGTTGGAAAGTATATTTATTGACCACAAAGTAAATTTATTGTCCTTTTTTGTTTACATTTTTTCGATCCTAGAATAATCCCTAAAAAGACCACCACGTCGGCACTTGTTCAAAATTATTAAAATTAGAGTCGTACTTCTTCTGAACTAGAACTGAACTCAACTAGAACATGTAGAAAGAATTGAAGAAAGTAGATTACCAAATAAAATCTTCCATTATTTTCAAAGAGAGAGAAGAGATGTCGGACGTCCTCGGAAGAGATGGTCTTAGATCTATTAGTGAAGACGGAACAGGCAACTCTTGCCTAAACCAGGAAGTGAAGAAGAAGAAGACTTCTTCTCCTTTCCTCAAAGTGCATGCCTCACTGCCGTAGCAAAGTGCAGGTCTTGCTAAATTTGTATAACCGTACTCTGGTATCTCTCTGAATTAGCGAAGGTTTCATTACTGAATTTATTATTCCCATAGTTTTATTTAAAATTAATAATTTCATTTGTTATGTCTGCTTCATCCAAATATGTCAATGTATATCCAAGGTAGGTAAATGCATTTACTCTTTCCAGTATTATTGAATTTATACAAATTTTGCTACGTACAGGGTATTTTCCTTGAAAAGCCATTACTTTTGTTTTCTCTGTATGAAATGCCAAAGTTTACCCTAAATTTTATCGAAAAGTCTCTGTGATCATTTATTTGCGAGGAGAAACTTATGGATGTGGAAACTGATAGCTATTGGCGTAATGAAATTCAGAACATGGCACAGTGTTAGGTTACTGTCCTGACCTTGTAAAACAGGCTGTGAAATCCAATCCAGCGTAATAAACGCGAAGCAGACAACTCAAGAATGCAAATTCCTTACCCAGCTTGTATCTGCATACAGAAAAAAAAAAAAAAAAAAAAAAAAAAAAAAAAAAAAAAAAAAAAGTGCGCAGTAATGCCAGATCCAGGAATGATATTTTTGTATTATTAACTAGCTAATATCGTGCGTGCGCTGCTACGCCTAAATAAATGAAAATTAATGTGTTTTTATGTTTAGTTGAATAAGTAAAATTAAAAATAATTATAAATGTATATCGTAATTACTTTAAGATTACCCTCATGCTGATTACCCGGCGTTGCTCGGGAATCTACTTATCACGATCTTCTTGGCATAAATGAGCTAAAAGACAAAATTCGTTATTGTGAGTTATCCGTAAAAGAATACCCGTCATATACTACTATGCTTGCACAGCAATCTACGTACTTGTCTCGATCTTCTTGGCATCAATGAAAGACAAAAATGGTTATTGTGAGTATCCGTAAAAGATAAACATATGCTCTCGCGGACATTTTTGTAGAGCTTTTTGAGATATTCAATTCTGTGTACATTAATGTTGTGTATTTGTTATGGTTTAGACAGCGTAAGCCATTTACGCGCCCAAAGAACAACTTTTTTCACGTTTTGCACTACAAAGGGCGATTTTTAAGGGCGTAGAAGTTGAGTATCACAACTCTCTTATAGCCTATGTTCATCCCGGGAATCTCCTGAACATTTTTCAAAAAGCCCTATCACAATCGGATCAACGGTATGGCCGCGCATAAAGTACGAAACAAACAAACCACCAAACAAACATTCGTTTTTTATATATTAGATGATATCTCACTGGCACTATCGAACTCGTAGGTTCATGGCCGTGCGGACATAAGCTCTCCATATATCCCTATCCTGAGCCAATGTTTTCCAATCATCCCCTGTATAATCTAGTTCCCTCAAATCATAGTTAATGTTATTTTCCCACCTCATTCTTGGTCTACCAACTGGGCGTTTTCCTTCTGGCTTTCCTACAAGAAGCTTCCATGCAAGTCTTTCATTCCCCATACGTGCAACATGTCCCGCCCATCGCAGTCCACGAGACTTAACTGTTGTCATTATATCTGGCTTCCTATAAAGACCATGTAATTCACTGTTAAGCAGTCTTCTCCATTCACCTGTCTGTTCATCTCTCTTTGGTCCAAACATTTTCCTAAGAATTTTATTCTCAAATACTCGTAATCTCCTTTCCTCCCTTAAAGTAAGAGTCCATGTTTCGCACCCATATAATATAACTGGTAGAATAATAGTTTTATATATTTTCAGTTTAACGTTTTTTGAAAGGAGTTGGGAAGTCAAACTCTCTGTAATGCACAATAACACGCTTTTCCAGAATTGAGCCTATGTTTAATTTCCTTGTGCATTTCATTCCTGTTCCTAGGTATTTGAATTCAGTCACTTCCTCAAAATTTCCCTCATTTGTCATTAGCTGTCCATTTCCATTATATTATGTATTTTTATGTGTGACCATGTATTTAGTTTTATTGATATTTACTTCCAGTCCCAATTTCTTAGTGTTACTCAGTAGTGTGTGCGTTTTGGCCTTTAGTATCTCCTCGCTATCGGCCAGTAAGTACTACATCATCAGCATAAACTATGATAATTCTCCTCAATACAGAGGTTTATCCCCTGTCAAACAATATCAACATATAAAATAGGTTACAATATTGATATCTAAAATACACAAAGCTAGATATTACTTTTCAGAACTCTACACTGCTTATGGTGTTACGCCATTTGTCTTTATTTTGTGTACACGTATTCATCCACTACACCAAATCTTTCCATTGACATATGCACATTCTGTATCCAGATGGTAGCAGGTCGTCCTCTTCCTCCTTTCCTCTTAATTTTCCATTCCTATACAATGTTGGTATTCTTCCTTCTCCCTTTCTACGTACATGTCCATACCATTTGAGTCGTTTCCTTTCAATTGTGACAACACTTTCTTCTTCAACTTCCACAAGGCGTCGTATTTCTGTATTTAAGAATGAGATAATGCTTCTATTACACTGGTCGACAAAAATTAACTTTTTTTCTTTCACAAGAATAAAAATATGAGATTTTAGAAGTATTTTTCATCCTGAATTTAAATACCATTTCAGTTTCTTATCAGGCAAGAGTTTTCTGTGATATTCATTTACATTTTTATAATTTTTAATAAAATCCATCTAACTCTAACTCATTCTGACTTACCTAGAAAGTGGTAGATAGTGATTTTCGGGCATATTTTGTATCTGGAACATCTCTCTTCTTGGTCCGACAGTAGACAGGCAGCATATTACAACTCCACTTGCCTTGGCACCTCTTTTCCATTGTGGAAATTTGCTGACGAAAACACTCACCGTGCTCATCAGAGACAGCCCTTAAATACAGCTTGAATAAAATCGCTACACATAAGGTAAAGGTTCCTATGACGGTTCAAAGAGAATGCAAAAATCAATTTTAAAAAAGTAGCTGTCACAAAAAAAAAAACTGTGCCTGATGGAAAAATTCGGACTACATGTCTGAATTCAGTATTCACTAATCAGATTTCTTGTGAAGAAAACCTTGTCTGCCAGCATTATTAAAGGTCTGTGATGTACGAGGATGCCAGCCGACCATACCATCACATGAGCATATGGAAGCGGGTACAATGAGTGTGGAGAAAAGAAAGGTGGATGTGTATGTTTATGTCAGGGGGAAACTGGAGAGACTCCGAGGAAAATCTATCCTTGCTCAAATTCGGCCACCACAAACCCCATATGGAGTAACCGAGTTGCGAACTCGGGATTTAGAGATCTCAGGACGACTCAGTGTCCTGCTACATTCGACACATACCGTATGTTGAATCAGCCTATTCACTCTTAATACCAACATTTTTTTCTACCATTACTTGAATCTGTCATTTTATTCTTCATCTAGTGTTTCCTGCACAATTTTTTTTTTATTTTCATTCATTATATTATTAGGCTATGACTGATATATACATGTTATGTTAATATATAAAATGAAGGCTAGGTATATATTTTATATCACTTTAATTTGTTCATGTTTTATAATTTAATACAATCGTTTATAGTCCTATGTACCATTGCAATTTGTATCTTATATATTTGTGCTGGTTGAGT
Organism: Diploptera punctata; assembly: GCA_030220185.1. Lineage (NCBI taxonomy): Eukaryota > Metazoa > Arthropoda > Insecta > Blattodea > Blaberidae > Diploptera > Diploptera punctata. The sequence goes on from JASPKZ010005296.1 coordinate 619,459, forward strand.
GGAAGAAAGACCCTATGGCCTTAACTCTGCCATAATTAATAAGAATTTAAGAACAATAATAATAACAATACTATCCATCCATAGTAATTCTGCCCGAAGGCAGGTCCTTCACTGCAATCATAGCATTTTCATGCTATGCTTGCAGCTTTACTAAGGAATTGTGTAGGTGTGTTAGCTTCCCGTTGCTTTCCACACCGGTGAAGGATTATGATAATGATAATGGTAAGATGATAATGATAAGGATGATGGCCATATGATTTCGGGGACCGTTTGGGCCTTAAAGTTTTCCTGACATTTGTCTTACAGGTGAGGAAAAACCCCGATAAAAACCTCACCCAGAAAAACTGCTCCGCCCGGTGATCGAACCCGGGCCCGCTGCGTGACAAGGCAGCACGCTACCTCGAGACCACAGCGGTGGACAACAATAATATAATAATATTAATTCAATATTGATTATTAATTCAATGATTAATTCTTTAATCTTCCCAAAATTATCTTTCCATATTATTATTATTATTATTATTATTATTATTATTATTATTATTATTATTATTATTATTATTATTATTATTATTTCTAAAGTCATGAAACATACGCGCATATATATATATATATATATATATATATATATATATATATATATATATATATATCCATAGTAATTTAAACCGTAGCGTTTTCATGCTATGCTTTGCAGCTTTACTAGGGAATTGTAGGTGTGGTAGCTTCCCGTTGCTTTCCACACCGGTGAAGGATGATGATGAAGGCCCGATGATTTTTGGGGACCGTTGAGCCCTAAGCTTCCTGACACTTGTCTTACAGGTGAGGAAAAACCCCGATAAAACCTCACCCAGGAGCCTCTCCCGACCGGGAATCGAACCCGGGTCCGCTGCGTGACAAGGCAGCATGCTACCTCGAGTCCACAGCGGTAGACTATATATAGGCATATATATATATATATATATATATATATATATATATATATTTGACTTTTTAATAGGAAATCACTGGAAAATGAGAGGGATTTCTATATATCCCATCTCAATAATCAAGATAATTTATTCATCAAATAATAATAATAATAACCTGAATATTTGATAGTTTGAATTATAGTTCAGACTTCACAAAGGCTGTTGTTTTATTCTCTTTCCCTAATTATTATGTATTTTTAAAGTTATGTCAGTTACCGAAATAAAATCATTAATTTTAAATATAATACCAAACACAAGCAGCTACATATAGTTTGTATAGTCTGTATGTGCTTTAAGAAAAAGTTTCCAGTTATTTTAAGGGTTATAAAATTCGTATAGGACTTAACTTTGTTGCAAATGTTACATCAGTTACCTATTATATAATATTATTGGACACTGTAAAGACGGTTTAAACTCAATATGATCTGATTGTCCTTTTTTATATTTGAAATAAAAACATAATTTATTCACGATGGTAGATTATTAAATATGTTCAAGGTTGCCATTTAATAACTGAATTTGAATTATACTAGATTTTCAATTATTTAAATATGTCTGCAAGATAATAGTAGGCCAGTTTTTTTTACTTCAAACGTCGTATTTTTCTCTATAATCGGATTTTTGTATATTATTTGTTTTAAATAAGGTATTATATTACTTTTACATAAACCTAAATGATGAGTATAGGCGATTTCGTGACATGTTATGACGTCGTATCAGCTGATCAGCTGGAATCTGCACATGTAACCCTTTATTTTGGATCCCTTTTTTGTCCTCTATGTATGACCCAGTATCCAATTGGCTGAAGCCATGCTATCGATTTGCTGTATGCTATATACTACTGTACGTTGTTCTCGGGTTGGATTTTCTGTTGTGACGACGCAATACCAGCTGAGTGTCTTAACGAAATCATCAAAAATAATTAAATCCTCATGAACAGTGAATAAAATCGTGCCATTATTTTTTCTAACATTATCTTTGTTTATATATCGCGTGTTATTGTCTACATTTTTCATAGAATTGATAAATAGGCCTTGTTTTTGTTTTGAATTTTCTGCTAAAATCGTCATTGGTTAGAAGCGTCGTCCATATATTATATGTTGCTGTAAAATCAATGACAGCTGATGTGTCATCTTTGTAAACATAGAATATTGTCATTAAAGGCTATTTTTGTGTACAGTGATTTCGATTTATGAAGTTTATGTACGCGAAAAATTGACATTAAAATATCAGTGAATTTTAATTCTTGTTGAGTTAAATATATTGTTAATATATCAGTATAATACATTAATAGTTGCATATTTCGAAATACACAATTAACTGAAATAATACTTATCATTATAAAAATATATTATAAAATATATGAACAAAGAAGTGTATTCTTACGTATGTTATTGTGCTGTGTATGATATAGCCCTGTGAAAAAGGGTTTCAGTTGGACATTCCCTAAATGAGTTGCTGTTCTTACTTGTAAGTATTCATTTGATTATATGCTGCATATTTTGTTATAATTAAAGGGCACCCGGCACTAATTTCCTTGCAATTTGGTTTAAACATATGCAACATACAAAAAACATTTTTTCAGCTCATTCTTAAGTTATGTGCATGAAAATTATGTCACTAATTAAACAAGTCTTCTTGAACATAATGACAATCTAATTAACGTTTTACACATATTTGAAAATGAGTAATTTAAAATACAAAAAAATGAAAATAAAAAAATCCTACTTTTTAAAAGTATTGTCTTAGTACAATTTCCTCAAAAACTACTTATCCAATTGTTTCCAAAATTTAGTAGGCCTATGTTATTGTCCATAATTTATTTGACAATAATGTTTGCTTGTGTTAATTTGCTGGCATCTCATCCACATGTGTCAGTCACAGAGGTAGATGATCAGCCAATGTAGGGGTGACATGTTGTCAGCATGTCGAGTCCCCAGCCATTATAGCTGGTTTTCTCAACCTGGAGCCGCTACTTATTGTAGCTACCCAAATGCCTCATACTGGCCGAAATACCATGAGAAAATTTCTTCCTCCGTGGAGACCCGAACCAGCGCAAGTCCCGTAGCCCTGCGCCAAGGCTTCCTGCCTTCACCACTCGGCTACGGCGCGGGACTCATACAAAGTTCAGTTCATTAAAAAATGCAGTGATTTGTTTGGTATAATGTATATTAACACTACCTTTTGGCTATATTTTTGTATATACATTGTACATAGTTTATATAAAGGGCAGTGGTTTTACTTCCCGTCCTAGGTAGGTACAGTATAGTTATTTATAGGTTGACAACGCCGAAATTTAGCAAATTGAACTTACGATCATGGTCGCCATTCCTGTAAATACGACAGAACGCACTATAGTGCAAAAAACAATAATATTTATCTAAAAGTATTTCTTGTAAATCGTGTCGAAATCTTTTGTTAGATAAACAATCGAATATATCAAAATTGCCACTCTCAAGTTTCTGAAATAATCTATTAGTCAGTGTGTTTCGTGGAACCAGATAAGGTAGTTGCTCTTAGAAAGAAAATATAACCTATTACAATAATTATCATAAGTAATGCCACGAATGATTTCCAAATTATTGATAAATTCACGAGGTGAGGAATGAATTTATCTAGACTATTTAACTCATGCCACAAATGCTAGTCAATGACCAATCACGTTGCAATGAATGTAGTTTTACAACCAATGACAGTCGTGTTTCACCTTGCTCTTTATCGATTTCTCTTTATCAGCTCCTGCTTTTGTGATAAAGAAAGCTCCTCCTTTTTAATGTTCTGAACAGGTCAAAACATTATTTTTCTCCAACAAATACATTGAATATAGCAAATAATGAAAAGATTCCTTGATTTTACTGAGTTGTTTACTAAAAAATAAATGAATAATCCTTAATGTTGATTATGATATATAGTTTGATGTGTTTCATTATTTCTCCACTTGGGTGCACTCTTACAATATTGCGATCTTATTTGGCAATAAATAATATGATCAAGCAGCAGTGAATGAACATAACCTCACATTTATGATTTGTTTTCAAACATCGCCGTTTATATTAAATATATAAATATTATAAAATAACTATAGTTAAACAGCTTAATTTTATTCGTTAAATAGCCCTAACAAATGTCACTCTTGATTTCCAAATTCTCTAGATAAATTGGAAATCACTCGTGGCATTACTTATGATAAATTATCAATCGGTATCAGGCAAAAGTATTGTTCACAAATTAATATATTCTACATTTTGCTGCTATTGTAAACAGAAACGATCAGGTACTGTTCCAAATGTTCGGTAGTAAGGTTGTGTCTTCGATTGCCCAAAATATGTTTACAAACAGAAAAGGGCCGTTCTACGTCAACTGAAGTAATTGGGCAGTATTTGAATATGGGTACTATTTTGACACTTATTATTTCTGGCAAAAGCTCGCCCGCCTCATTAAAAAAATTATTAACTTGACACAAAGGTTCAAAGCCTGGGTTTATCGTTCAAAATGTTTTCAAACTTTTCCTTAAGTTTGCTTGGGAATACCTCCCGCAATAAGGAGTTCAGTTGACGGATTTTATCCATTAACTGAATAGAATCAATCAACGCCAAACCTTGAGTTTCAAACTTTTAATAGTTGCAGGTATGTGGAAAAAATGGGTGCTAATCACAGCTATGTTTTTTTTTTTATATACTGGAATCGTTAAATGCTTCCTTGCACTGACAAATTGTCAAAGCCACTACACTATCGAAATCGTTTAATACACTTTTGATGGCCTTGAAATGTTCATTGTAAAACAACACCGATTTTTAAAATGTTATAAATATAGCGTGAAAATATGTGTTATCACTAGTTTTTAGTTCTACTTGTTCTCTTCTTAAACTTAGTTTGTAGCTTTATCATCCTGTTTATTTCCAAAATCACTCCTCGGAGGAAGACGTATTGGATGTGCATTCACTGTCTATCCATCTCTTGGCTGGTCTTCCTCTTGTTCTTCTCCCGTCCATGGTCTATCTTCTTTAGCTCTTTTTGCAAGCCGGTTTTTTCCATTCTTTCTATATGACCCTTCCAATATTTTCGTCTATCTATAATAAATTTGGTTATGTCTTGAATATGGCATTTGTCCCTAATTTCTGTGTTGTGTATTTTATCAAATAATGTCTTCCCCTGAATAGTTCTTAAGATTTTCATTTCGTATGTGCTTATTATTTGTTTAGTTTTGTTGTATCAGCCCTAGTTTCTGCTCCATATAAGACAACTGGTCGAACTATCGTTTTGTATATGCGGGTTTTGCTTTCTATTGACATATGTTTGCTGCGCCAAATTAAATCTTTCATATACCCTGATATTTGTGCTGCTTTATCAGCTTGTTTCTTTACTTTTATTAAATTTTTAGTGTTTGTTATTAATACACCTAAATAATTAAATTCTGATATTTTAGTTTTTAGTTAAAATGTGCAATAACAGGTGAAAAAGGTCTAAATATGCATATGCAACATGCAAATGTATATAATCCGGTCTCTACTGATTACATTAACATCTGATTAGAAGTTACTTCAGTATCAGTCGCATTCATGAAAGCATCATGGAACATCTTAACGCTAATGCTAAACTTGCCGATATGCAACTGATTTATGGTGCAAGAGCTGCTGTCATGTACGCGGAGCGAGCAGTATCCGAATAGACGCCATCTTCAACGAACAACCTTCGAGTTTGTTGACAGGCGTTCGCGGGAGCATGAGACGTTGAAGGTAACAGAGTAGACGCCAATGCAGGACGTATGGTCTTTTTTTTCTCTCTCAACACGCGCACTCCCGCACACGCATATGAAAACATTAACACACACGCACATGAACACACGCGAGCGCGGGCACACACACACACACAGACACCCAAAACACTTTCCCATTGTAAACGATCCGACCCGAAGCGAAGCGAACCTAACCTACACTACCTGACCAAACCAAACCTGACCAAAACCTAACCTAACCTCACCTCACCTAACCCGAAGTGGCCACCGAAAGCCTACCTAATCCAAGTGGCACCTGAAGGTATTACATAACCCAAAATGGCCCGAAGGCCTAACATAATACCAAGTGGCTCCGGAGTTCCTAACCTAAATCCAAGTGGCCCGCGAGGGCCTATCCTGAACCAAAGTGACCCGAGGGCCTAACCTGAACAAAAGTGGCTCCCGACGGCCTAGCCTGAACCAAAGTGGCCCCCGAGGACCTAATCTAAACCAGAATGGCCCCCGAGGGCCTAACCTAAACCAGGGTGGCCCACGAGGGCATAACCTGGACAAAAGTGGCCCCGACGGCCTAGCTTGAACCAAAGTGGCCCCCGAGGGCCTAACCTAAACGAGAGTGGCCCCCGACGGCCTAGCCTGAACCAAAGTAGCCCCCGAGGGCCTAACCTAAACCAGAGTGGTCCCCGAGGGCCTAACCTAAACCAGAGTGGCCCCCGAGGGCCTAACCTAAACCAGGGTGGCCCACGAGGGCCTTACCTGAACAAAAGTGGCCCCCGACGGCCTAGCCTGAACCAAAGTGGCCCCCGAGGGCCTAACCTAAACCAGAGTCGCCCCGAGGGCCTAACCTTAACCAGAGTAGCCTCCGACGGCCTAACCTAAACCAGGGTGGCCCCCGAGGGCCTAACCTACACCAGAGTGGCCAACGAGGTCCTAACCTGAACAAAAGTGGCCCCTGATGGCCTAGTCTGAACCAAAGTGACCCCGAGGGCTTAACCTAAACCAGGGTGGCCCCCGAGGGCCTAACCTACCCCAGAGTGGCCTACAAGGGCCTAACCTTAACCAGAGTGGCCCCCGAGGGCCTAACCTAAACCAGGGTGGCCCCCGAGGGCTTAACCTAAACCAGAGTGGCCCCGAGGGCATAACCTGAACCAGAATGACCCCGAGGGCATAACCTGAACTATAATGACCCCAAGGGCGTAATCTGAACCAGAGTGGCACCCGAGGGCCTAACCTGAACCAGAGTGGCGCCCGAGGGCCTAGCCTGAACCAGAGGGCCCCGAGGGCTAACCTGAACCAGAGTGGCCCCCGAGGGCCTATCCTGAACCAGAGTGGCCCCCGAGGGCCTATCCTGAACCAAAGTGGCCCCGAAGGTCTATCCTAATACCAAGTGGCAGCCGGGGCCTAACCCAACCCCAAGTAACCCCCGACGGCCATCCTAAACCAAAGTGACCCCGAGGTCCAAAATTGGCCCAAAGTGACCTCCGAGGACCTAACCTGACCCAAAGTGGTCTCCAAGGGCGTACCAAAGCCAACCAAAGTGCCTCCAACATCCATCGTTAACAGACAGAACCGTCCTGAAACGATTGAACCGGCATAATAAAGGAAGCAAGGGAGAAAATGCACACATATTGTAGGTAGTTTCGAACGTTGTGCATCAATCTTACATTTGCGTAAATAGTAAGATCTGTGCTCCTATAGCGCTGACATCGTTCTTAGAAAAGTAAACGTCTATACTCACACTCTTTCACCGCACTCCCCTCCCACTACGTCAAACGGCAGCCAGCGGTAACTTATCGAGTAGGGATGTTGCCAAACTTCCCCCAGTGTCATGGCTCTTGAATATTGAATACTAATAAGTAGAATTGCGCACAAATGTGAATTAAAATACTTTCTTGCTGTAAGCGTTTAAGCTTTTTGTCCTTTTTGTACACAGTTCTAAATGGTATTGGCTGCATTTACATTCGCACAGAGAACACACACAATATTCGTCCGCTTGGTGAAATCCTGGTTTTTTTGCATATCTCGTGATGAAATCCATGTATAGAGAATCGAGTAAGTACATGCCGCTGTGGTTGGTCAGGGTTCGGCCACGTTCGATTTATCATTACTTCTGTGGCGTAGAAGTCCGAATCAATCTCGCTTCTTTTCCTCACTCTTTCTGCTAGAAGCTCGTCATAATGAATTGTTGCCGGTAGCTGTAGCGATATCCTCAGCTCTTCTATTAGAAATGGTTCCCGTGCCAGTTCATATACATGTCGAGATGGAGTCATTTTTGATACACCGAGAACTCTTTTTAAGAATGTGGCTTACTTTTTCAAGTTGCTTTAGATCGTTTTTCTTTAGGTATTCCATATTATTTGCAGACCATAGGCGAGTATTGGAATAATATTGAATAATACAAGGTTGGAGTTGAGTTGACAACACTGGAGTCCAAGTGCAAGAGAGAGATAGGAATGCTGGGAGGGAAATGATTTGCCGAAGCAGAAAAGGAAGTAGGATTTAGTTCGCATATCTTACGGGGGCACAGATCCACTGGACAGATAGTATTAACCACTGAGCTAAAGGCGCATATATGTTGCCAGTTACAGTCTCTATGTTATATTATTTCCATTTTAATTTGAAATATTTTCAGTGGCGTGCCAACCATTTTACAAATTGAATCATAACTTGGGCATTTTATTCTAGACCATTTGTTCATTATCTCATATTGCTTATGCAGTAAAACTTGTGTAATCCGGAACGCGAATAATGCGGAAATCTATACAATGTGAACACATTTATTGGTCCCGGCGAAATAATAGTAATTTTACGTGTATTTATTTTGCATAAAACGGAATCTGTCCAACGCGGAAACGGAAGAAAATTTCTACACAATTCATGAAAAAAAGTCTATAAAGTGGAAAGACAGAGAAATAAATTTGTTTCCACTTTATTGAATTCCCGTTAGGCCAATAAAACAATAAAGAATGATTACTGCCGCCGGGTTAAGTAGAGATTCTACCTGTACCTGAAATTTTATTTCGGCCTCACTGCACACCCCTTATGCGAAATACCTGTCTTACAAATAATCATTGCACTTACTTACTCACTGGCACTATCGAACCCGTAGGTTTCATGGCCGCACGGACATAAGCTCTCCATACATCCCTATCCTGAGCTAATGCTTTCCAATAAATCCCTGCATAATCTACTTCCCTCAAATCGTAGTTAATGTTATTCTCCCATCTCATTCTTGGTCTACCAACTGGGCGTTTTCCCTCTGGTTTTCCTACAAGAAGCTTCCATGCAAGTCTTTCATTCCCCATACGTGCAATATGTCCTGCCCATCGCAGTCTACGAGCCTTAACTTATAGCAGGATTTTAATATCATAATAAATATGAAAGTTAAAGTTAATAATTTTATATTTTAAAATTCTTTTAATATTTAAATATAACTTAAAAAAAGAAAAACATCTAAATAATTAATTGTTGTTTATTGTTGAATAAAAATGTCTCAGTAACAATTAAAGAAATTGTATTATATAACAGTCTCTCTAAATAATGCTTTTAAAATTGTGTCTTAAGTCATTGTCCCGCGCCGTAGCCGAGCGGTTAAGGTAGGAAGCCTTGGCGCAGAGCTACGGGACTTGCGCTGGTTCGAGTCTCCATTGGGGAAGGAATTTTCTCATGGTATTTCGGCCAGTATGGGACCGGTGCCCACCCAGCATCGTGAGGCAATTGGGTAGCTACAATAAGTAGCGGCTCCAGATTGAGGAACCAGCGATAACGGCTGGGGGACTCGACATGCTAACCACATGTCACCTCTACACTGGGGCTGTTGATCATCTACCTCTGTGATTGACACATGTGGATGTGAAGGGCCAGCAGCCGGCTGGTAAAAGGGCAACCGCTGAAAAGACCCTCAATCGGGATCGGTCTTAAGTCATTGTTGTCTGAAATATAAAGCTTTCTGTTATAACTGTAATATGAACACCTGCTTAACTTAATATTTTTAAATAAAAGTATACTAAATTCTGATTGGATGTTAAAAACAATTTACTTTTTGATTTAACCAATCAAATTTAAACCTGGTATTTAATGGACCATTAACCAATAGAATTTAAATATAAAATCATGTGATGTAATAATGTTCTTTAAAATTATAACAGAATTACTCTAGTCAGTCTGCATATAACTTTCATCAAGGATAGAAGCTATAACAGCTCTCCTGATAAAATGTGAAATTTAATACCAGAAGAACAGTTGATTTAAGAAAAGAAAATAATTTAATTTTAATTGACAGTGAAGAATAATCACACTTAAGTTTACTTAATCTGCTGGGAACCTACAAAATGAATAAATTTATAACTAGTTCAACTTGAATCAGTTATTAGTGATTTTTAAAGTGTTTTCCTATCTTGTGTACCAACTTCGACCTTGAGAAGAGAATCCAGCTCTACCGAAAATCAAACCCAACCTGAACCAGTAATTCTTATTTATTATTTTGGGACACTACTCCTTCAAAATGTTAATACAACATCGGGCATGAAGAGAGTTAGCTGCTTCAAAACATCGTCATAACATGGGAAAAGAATTACTTCTTGAAAATTACGCCCACAACGTGGAAAATAATGAAGAACTGACTAAAAATACTTCTTCAAACTGTTCTTATTATATCTGGCTTCCTGTAAAGACCATAATAATAATACCCCTCTATTCATATTTTAATTTGTGCGGTAAATTGATTTACACACTGTATATAGGTACGGTATGTGCTTGTATGGGATGAGAGTATTGTGGGACATGACAGCGATGAGATTCGAAACTGCATGCTGAAATACGTAGAAAATACATGCATTTGTTTAAAGAAACTGGTCATATTTTCTGATAAATGTGGGGGTCGGAATAAGAATTGGGATATAATGGCTTTTTGCAATTATGAATCCACACAAAGCAGTTTAAAGAATTTGAACATTAAACATTATTTTTTAATTTCTGAATTCCATACTTATCCTCGAATAGAGATTTTGTTAGAATTGAAAAATATCAGAAGGGCAATCCAATATGTGCTCTCCATTCAGTTGGAGAGAAATAATAGTCTTGTGGCCGTAAGAACAAGTTTTATGTAGTCGAAATGGAAAGCACTGAGTTTTTTGATGTAACAACTTTAAAAAGTGGGCTAATTAACACTAATAAGAAAGTGTGTTTTAGTGGTGTGGAGCTCAGATTCTCAGAAGCTATATACTTAGGATTTGAAAATAACAAAGCAAGGTTCAATGGATTGAGAAATAGGACGAACGTGGAGTTTGAAGAGGTTTCTGCAAGAAAGAATGGAAACCCAAGTACCATGACTCTAAGCAGAAAAATGTAAGACCACTTATGATAAAAATAAACAAACTTACAGATGTGTTGGAGTATGTCCCCCCAGTGTATCAATGGCTTTTACCTGAACTTGATACCAGATGTTGTTGATAATGATGGGGTAAATGATGTGGAAGATTTATTTTAGGGCATTGTTTATTTGTTATGAAACATATATTATTTGATTTCATTAAATAGGGCAATTAATAATAATAATAATAATAATAATAAATAATAATAAATAATAATCTTATATCAATAACCATTTATTCAACTTTTTTAAAAAATGGTGGAATGTATGATGAAGGATTTTTAGGGCATGTTCTATCTTTTGTGGAACATATATTACCTCTTTTTATTAAATAGGACAAATATAATTAATTGTAAACATTTATTATGTTGAAAAATATTTATTCAACATATTTTGTGAAATTTTTGGTCAATATAGTGTCAAGCCACACAACAACATATTTTTAAATATACATTTTTGGATATAAAAAAAGAAAAACGTTTATAATATATGTCACTATTTGATTAAAAGTCCACCGCTGTGGTCTCGAGGTAGCGTGTTACCTTGTCACGCAGTGGGTCCGGGTTCGATCCCCGGTCGGGTCAGTTTTTCTGGGGGAGGTTTTTATCGGGGTTTTTCTTCACCTGTAAGACAAATGTCAGGAAAACTATAAGGCCCAAACGGTCCCTGAAATCATATGCCCATCATCATCATCATCATCCTTCACCGGCGTGGAAAGCAACGGGAAGCTACCACACCTACAATTCCCTTGTAAAGCTGCAAGCATAGCATGGAAATGCTGTGATTGCAGTGAAAGACCTGCCCTCGGGCAGAATTACTGCGGATGATGGATTTGATTTAAAACATATTAGAAAAACACATTTTATCTCTATAATCAAAATTTAATATTGTCTCTTATTTGAGCATTTAAACAAATATTCAATTTGCTTTATCTCAGAATCAGAAAAATGTGGCTTGGCACTTTCTTGCCGGGACTCCTTCATTTCATTATTGATCCTAAAAAACTGGTTATATTAATACAGTGTAAAGACTTTATTCTATTACCTACGTCTAACTTATAATTCATAATCAGTCCACCCACCAATATCACAAAAATTACCAACAATTTTAAATAAAGAGGTAAACAAATAAATATGGGGTAGGGAAAATTAACCAACTCAATATTGAACCTCCTAAAATGACCATAATCAACAATCCTACCATACCTACCATTATATTCTTATTTTCTTCTCCTATGTAATAAATAAAACGTTGTTAAATTAAAGTTCTCACACATTGCATAATAAAATAAAAGAAGTGAATAGCATACAGTCAACCTTGTAGAAAAATAAAATAAAAAGAAACCAAAAACATTTAATATCTCAATGAAACCGTTTCTAGAATTCTTCTTCTTCCTTCCAAGTATTAGGCCAAGACCTGTTACGATCCTATAGAAAACTTTCCCTGCAGCTTCTTCCGGAAAATTCTCATATAAGACTTGAAAGCATAATAATAGTCCCTTCGATTGGTTGCTGGCCAAAGGAAGGCAAGACCAGTGATGGGCCTGCCATCTTATAGCCTCTGGTCAGGCTTTTCTGGAGAAGAAAAGAAAATAAAATAAAGGAAAGAAGAAATGGAAGAAAGGAAAGACTCCCTAGCCCTCGGATGCCCTAATAGCATCGGGGTCGAAAAAACAAGAGTTAACCAAGAGAGGTTAGATAGTAAAGTTAAAAGAGTGCAAAACACAAGTAAGTGGAAGAAATGTTTTGCTCGGCTTGGGCACCTCGTGGTCGCCATTAATTCCTTGGAATAAAAAAAGGGTATCCTACACAGTACAAAATTATAAATTAATAAACAAGAAGAAGTTGAAGGTATTTGAAAAGGTAGGTTTCCTATAAAACGGATGTCTTGGGAGTCCTTTATTGAATGAATAACTACCCCATCACATATAAATAACAATGTCTTAAACAAAGCATGAGTTAATAAATAAAAAAAATAATCTAGCAACTCCTAAAGATAAAATACCTATGAATAAACCTGTCTTAAGGGCACCCGATACTAAATTCCTTGCAATTTGGTTTAAAAATATGCAACATACAAAAATATTTTTTTCAGCTTATTCTTAAGTTATGTGCATGGAAATTATTAAACAAGTCTTCCTCAACGTAATGACACTCTGGTTAACTTTTTAGACATATTTCTTCTTGAGTAATTTGAAATACAAAAAAAGAAAAATGAAAATAAAAAATCCAAGTTCTTAAAAGTATTGTCTTCGTACAATTTTCTCAAAAACTACTTATCCAATTGTTTCCAAAATTTTGTATGTTTTTGTCGATAGTTCATTTGACAATAATAAGGTTTGCTTGTGCCCACATATGGATTGTGATTTATTTTAAAAATTGTTTTTGTTAAAAATTTTGCATTTTTTTTAAATTTCAAACACTATCAATAGCACAAAAATAAATTTACCTTATTATTATAGAGCTCTTTAAACTGCATATCCATGCCAAAAATTATTCTCCTATCTGTCATACCAAAATATGAAAAAAAAAAAAAAAAAAAGTTACGGGAAAATGCAAAAAAAAAAGTGCACATTAGCAGAACACAGAGACGCCATTTTTAAAAATCAACTTTTATGGGTGTAAATGTCAAAAATCGACTAAATAATATTACACATCGATAAAATAGACCTTCCTGGATTTTTTGAAGCAAAAAGAAAAACAATTGTTTTAACCCAAATAAGTACTGGGTGCCCTTAAGGGGGACGATAGGTGAAAAATTTACAATTTGAGATTAAAATTGGCATTTTTTGTTTTTTGTACTAAAAAATAGCCTGTATATGTTGGCAAAGTTTCAGAGACCTATGGCGCTTCTAAGTGCCCTAAATTACGTCAGAGTTAAAAGGCTGCGCCAGTTAAATACTACCTGCATGCAAACCTTTAAACTTGTTTTTCCACACTTTTATTTCCACTGCATTTTTGTACATTCAAAATTGAATGGAATTTACAAATTTTGTCCTAGAATGTTCAAATTTTTACTGCATGTCCTAAAAACAATGGGTAACAAAGTAGTGCATGGGTTTCATGATTGAAGTAGTATTTTAAGAAATAAAAAATAAAATGTATGCAATTATTAATTTTTTTTTTGTAATTTCACGCATGAGGTACAAGACTTTTTCCCCCTTTGTATTCACGTTATAAGAATTCTAATGCATGATATTTTTCTAAATATTTTAGGGGTCTTGTAGAAAAAAAATCAGACATTTTACTAAACAATCGTGGAACCCATTTAATTATAATATATGCAAATTTTTTAAATATAATATTTAATAACTCATAAAATAAATGTCTCACAAGAATGAAACTCACACATCGTTATGTATCATGCGGTGAATGTTTGTACAAACAATCAAGTCTCTAGCTCAAAAAATGTAGAAAATAGAAATTTCACCCATCACCCCCTTAAGGCAGAAAGAGTAATAATTTTCTTCAAATCATATTCAAAATTAGCACCAAGACCAGCTGTGAATGTCCTGGGTTCTCCTGACTGGAGCCACATCGCATGTAGAGAGTTACAAAGTTATGATGCTGGTGTGATTGTAGATCAAGGTTACACATGTTTCACTCAGCTGATTTTAATGACATAAAAAGTGTCCTAGTTGAATGTGACAGTCATCACTGCATGTGCTTTAACTTTTTTTAGTTCGGTACTCAGCTAATTCCGAGCTAAGTTCCACTTGTACTGTAAACAAACTTGCTAATATATATATATATGGTATGATAAAAATAAATGCCTGGACGGGATTCGAACCCGGATATATACATATATATATATATATATATATATATATATATATATATATATATATATATATATACATATTCTTTTTGTTCAATGCCATCTGTTTGTCATTCGACATTTCATGTATTCTCTCCTGGCATTGGCGTATTGTAACCCACTTCTGAGGTTGGGGCGCCTGAAAGGCGGGGTTACGCTGCCCCAATGATATGATGAGTAATGATGTGCCAAACCTAAACTTAATCTAATGAGGTGAATATGATATTGACTATTTAACTCATGCCCCAAATGGGAGTCAATGACCAATCACGTTACAATGATTTTTGATTTACAACCAATCGCAGTCGTGTTTCGCCTAGAATTTACCAACTAAAGTTTATCGTAATAAAGAAAGCACCTCCTTTATAACATTCTGAATAGGTCATATCATTATTTTGCAGTGACTGACTCTCTAAGAAATACGGCTACCAGATTGTATATATAGTGCATAATATCAACACATACCGCATGCGGGAGTTAATATAAAAACATTTGTAGCAATTGATTATACCACCAGAAAAAGAAACCACTGTTTGCACTTTCTTAAAATGTATCTTTTCCCAGAAAAAATATAATTGTCATATTTACATCATAGGACATCAGAAATAAATTAATATACAGTTTGGTGTATTTCATTTTTTCTCCACTAGAGTGCATTCTTACAATATTGCGTTCCTTTGGCAATAAATAATATGATCTGGTTGCAGTGACGAACAAAAGAAGCAAATGAAGCGTACCAATCGTTTCTCATTTGTTTTCAAACATTGCCGTTTACATTAAATGTATAAATATTTTAAAATAACTATATTTAAATAATGATTTGTGAGTAAACAGCTTAATTTTATTTGTTAAATAGTAAACTTCGTGAGTCGTGAATTTATCGATAATTTGGAAATCACTCGTGGCATTACTTATGATAATGATGGACAGATGATATTCGGGGACCGTTTGGGCCTTAAAGTATCCTGACATTTGTCTTACAGGTGAGGAAAAACCCCGAAAAAACCTCACCCCGGAAACTTGTCCCGAGCGGGGATCGAACCCGGGCCCGCTGCACGCTACCTCGAGACCGCAGCGGTGGATACTTGCTAATATATTATTCCTAAGGTTCCGTCTATTGGGGGAAACAATGGTACTACTCTTAACCACCTTATGACTGAATTGATGCAGATGATGTTGATAATGATGGGGTAACTGATGTGGAAGACTTACTTTAGAGCATTGTTTAATTGTTGTGAAACATATATTATTTGATTTGATTAAATAGGGCAAATAATAATATTCTTATATTATTAATTACCCTGGTCAACATAATTTTTGTCTCATGGGTACCAAGTGTTGTGCTTAATGCAGTTTTTTTTACCGTGTTTTCAAATGTGTATTCGGAATTTCTCCCATCGTCCATAGTTTTTTTTATTTCAATTTCAATTAATGGATTTAAATAATTATTTTTTAACAAACGTTTTTTTCGTCCTTTTATTATCTTGGTGCAGTGAGCGATGAGCACAGGGAACACTTTCATCAGGATATTGCAGCTATGGAAAAGAGATATCAACGCAAAGGAATCCCTAATATGCTGGCCGATTATTGTTGGACCATCAAGAGGGATGCTCCACAGGCGAAAATAACAGAAAATCGTCATTTCTTACTTTCTAGGTGTGTCCGAATGTTCGAATATTGTGTATTTACGAATGTAGAAAATATTAATGTGTTTGAAATTATAAATTCCTGTCTCTGGAAACCTTGCGTGATGGAGAAAAACCAATATCATATTTGAATTCAGGAGAAAAAATACTATCAGAATCACATATTTTTCTTTCTGAGACAAAAAAGTTTATTTTTTTGTTGCTCAGGGTTATTTATTCAACTTTTTTTTTGAAAATGGAATATATGATGAAGGATTTTTAGGACTTTTTGTTATCTTTTTTTGTGGAACATATATAACTCTGTTTTATTAAATAGGGCAAATATAATTAATTGCAAAGATTTATTATGTTGAAAATATTTATTCCATATATTTTGTGGAAATTTTGATCAATATAGTGTCAAGCCATACAACATTTTTTATATATGACTTTTTGGATATTAAAAAAGAAAAAGTTTATAATATATGTCACTATTAAATTAGAAACATATTAAAAAAACACATTTCATGTCTATAATCAAAATTTAATATTGTCTCTTATTTTATGATTTAATAGTAGGCCTATATTACGACGCAAAGTGGGAAGTGGTTTTTACAGAATCGAGGAAAAATGTTTAAAAACCAAGCGATAGCGAAGTTTTTAATTTCCGAGATTCTGGAAAACACTTCACAAACGTGTGTTGTACATTATTTTTTGCACGATGGTGTTTTCAAAATAATAAATAATATTAAAATAATAACATCTTTGTTGGAAATATTTGCGTTCATTATAAACAACAGTGTGGGCAATGTTTCTTAGTTGAAACAACAGGAGGCCTTGACGACAATTATTGATAACATGGCCGCAACTACGTATTTATTGTTTTATATTGTTTCAAATAAAGTTCAGTTCATTTAAAAGCAGTGATTTGTTTCGTATAATGTTTATTAACACTACTTTTTGGATATTTTTATATATACATTGTACGTAGTATACATAGAAGGCAGTGGTTTTATTTCCCGCACGTGGTTGTAGATGTAATATTACAGTAGGTTATTTAGGTTGGCAACCCCGAAATGTAGGAAGTTGAACTTCAAACAATGGTCGCCATTGCTGTAAGTACGACAAAGGGCACTATCGCGCAAAAACAAATATTCAATTTGTTTTATCTCAGAATCAGAAAAATGTGGCTTGGCACTTTCTTGCCGGGACCCCCTCATTTCATATTGATCCTAAAAAACTGGTTATATAACCAATACACCCACCAATAGCACTAACAAATTACCAACAATTTTAAATAAAGAGGTAAATAAATAAATATGGAGGTAGCCGTAGCCGAGTGGTTAAGGCAAGATGCCTTGGCGCAGTGCTATGGGACCTGCGCTGGTTCGGGTCTCCATGGGGGAAGAAATTTTCTCATGAAATTTCGGCCAGTGTGGGACCGGTGCCCACCCAGCATCGTGAGGCATTTGAGTAGCTACAATTAGTAGCGACTCCAGATTGATAAAACCAGCTATAACGGCTGGGGACCCGACATGCTGACCACATGTCACATTTGAATTGGAAACCAATTCTGCATTGCACACGCGTAAGAATAAAGGAATGCTCATTTAATCTATTAAAATTGTAATTTTATCCATCCATAATAATTCTGTCCGAAGGCAGGTCTTTCACTGCAATCATAGCATTTTCATGCTATGCTTTGCAGCTTTACTAGGGAATTATAGGTGTGTAGCTTGCCGTTGCTTTCCACACCGGTGAAGGATGATGATCATGATGATAATGGCCGGATGATTTTCGGGGACCTTTGGGCCCTAACTTTCCTGACATTTGTCTTACAGGCGAGGAAAAAACCCGAAAAAACCTCACCAGGAGCTTGTCCCGACCAGGAATCAAACCCGGGCCCGCTGCGTGACAAGGCAGCACGCTACCTCGAGACCACAGCTCTGGACATTGTAAATATATTAATATAAAATTATAGAATATTCACCTGAAAGGTCCGTATCCTCAACTTAATTATCATTTAACTGTAGCGCTTTCGGGACTTGTCCCATCATCGGCAGGATTCAAAACTGGTGTTTCACTGAAGATCTGGTAGAGGGGGTTGCATGTATTGGGTTCGTTTTCGTTTATCAGGCTGCCGTTTGTGAGCTGCTTTCATGATTTCCACTCTTCGAGTCGTTTATCTTCGCTGGATTACTTCTCTGTGCATTACTGTTAGGGTGTTTTCAATATTTAACATGCGATGTCCTTCATGGATAATGTGTTTTGCATAGCTTGATTTACCTTCTGCGTGAATGAAGTCTCGAAAATGTTCTTTGAATCTGATGTTAAACTCCTGTTTGTCCTTCCTATATAAAATTTGTTGCAGTCCTTACATGTTAGAATGTTAAACTTTTAAGTAAACTTTTAAAAACTCAACTACATTAAGTATATGGCAAAAAACCAATGGCTATAATGAAGAATTCATAGATAAGCTCGTAAAAAAACAAAAAAGGAAGAACAACATAACCAACATAACTAAACTAGAAAAAGAATCTGACAACAACAAGAAAACATGGATAACACTTACATACACAGGAAAAGAAACGACAAAATTAGCCAATGCTCTAAAGAAAGCCGATAAAAACGTAAAAATAGCATACAGAACCAATAACAAATTAAACAACATAATAAACAATAACATTGAAGAAAATAACATTTTCAACAGCAAAGGAGTTTATAAACTGACATGTAAGGACTGCAACAAATTTATATAGGAAGGACAAACAGGAGTTTTAACATCAGATTCAAAGAACATTTTCGAGACTTCATTCACGCAGAAGGTAAATCAAGCTATGCAAAACCACGTTATCCATGAAGGACATCGCATGTTAAATATTGAAAACACCCTAACAGTAATGCACAGAGAAAGTAATCCAGCGAAGATAAACGTACTCGAAGAGATGGAAATCATGAAAGCAGCTCACAACGACAGCCTGATAAACGAAAACGAACCCAATACATGCAACCCCCTCTACCAGATCTTCAGTGAAACACCAGTTTTGAATCCTGCCGATGATGGGACAAGTCCCGAAAGCGCTACAGTTAAATGATAATTAAGTTGAGGATACGGACCTTTCAGGTGAATATTCTATAATTTTATATTAATTTTGAATAAACCTCAACGGAACACATCATGAATGTTATAAAAGTTGATTGTAAATATATTTTAAAATTCTACTATATAACTATATGGACATGTACTAAATAATATATATATATATATATATATATTTCATTTTCTCTATTCCTAGTGTTAGAGAAAGAACTACGTTTTCTTACGCGCTTGAAGATAAAATCGTTATTCGAACAACGAAATTGAAGTCTTACATCTGCTTTGTTCACAATACAACTGGAATTTAACTCGGAAGAAGTATGAAGGTCCTCGCTGAAATACAAAATCATCATCATCGTCCATGCAAGTATTTGGCTATGTGGCCTGTTACGGTCTCAAAGATGAATTTTTCATCCAGCGCTTTTTTGGACGTCCCGGCGATCTTTTGCCTTTGGGAAAGTAACGAAGCATGGCTTTTGGAATTCTATGAGATGGCATTCGTTGAATATGGGTTTTCCAGTTGTTTTGGTAGTTTTGTAGGCCTATATGGTGGAGATAAGGTTCTACGTCCAATTCTTCCATAATTTCCTAATTTTTTTAATGGTCCCACTTTGTATAGCCTGCTGTACGGCGCATAAATCGTATCTCATTTGCTGTTATTCGGCTTCCATCTCTTCTTCGTATTTTCCATGCTTCACTACCATATCATACTAACTCATTGGCACTATCGACCCCTTAGATTAATGGAGGCGCGAATCTCTCCATACGTCCCAATCCTGATCTAATATTTTCCAATCCCTGTTAAAGCAGAATTTTAATATAATAAATATGAAAGTTAAAGTTAATAATTTTGTATTTTAAAATTCTTTTAATATTTAAATATAACTTAAATAAATAAAATCATCTAAATAATTCATTGTTGGTTATTGTTGAATAAAACATGTTTCAGTAACAATTAAATAAATTATATTACATAACAGTTTTTTAAAGAATGCTTTTAAAAATTGTTTTAAGTCATTGTTGTCAAAATTATAAATCCTTCTGTTATAACTGTAATAAGAACACCTGCTTAGCTTCGTATTCTTAAATCAAAGTAAGCTAAACTCTGATTGGATGTTAAAATAATTAACTTTCGTATTTAACAAATCAATTTAAACCTTATATTTAAAGAAATATTAACCAATAGAATTTAAAAATAACATCATGTGATGTAATAATGGTCTTATAATTATAAAAGAATTACACTAGTCATTCTGCATACAACTTTCAACAAAGATAGAAGCAATAGAGCTCTCCTGATAAAATGTAATATTTAATACAATAAGAATAACTGATTCAAGAAAAAAAAAAGAATTTATTTTTAATTGATAGTGAAGAATAATACCACATACATTTACTTAATCTTCTGGGAACCTACAAAGTGAATAAATTTGTAATTATTTCTACAAGAAACATTTTTGTATGATTTTGAAGTGTTTTCCTATCCAGTGTACCAACTTCAGACCTTGAGAAGAGAATCCGGCTCTACCGAAAATTAAACCCAACCTGAACCAGTAATTCTTTTAGGGACACCAATCCTTCTTCAAAATGTTACTACAACATCGGGCATGAAGAGAATTACTGCGTCAAAATGTCACCACAACGTGGGACAAAGCAATTACTTCTTCACTGTATAGTTTACCTTCCTCAAACTTGGGCTAAAAATTATATTCTAGGTCATATGTCCAAAAAATATGACTTTCGCAAATAACTCTTAAGTTGTATGTTCCTGTAAAAACAGTGTACGACACTTTGCAAAAAGCCCCATTACAATCGGATGAACGGTATGACAGCAATTAACATACAAACAACCATTCATTTCTTTACCTTAGATTTATATACAGATGTTCGATGTTTATACATATTTCTGTGCCTAAAGTTTTATTTTCCTACACTCGTCCTTATCCATCCACCCCATGTCCTCCAGTCCTCTTGTTCTCATTCAAGTTTTTATTTCTTGCATCCATGAGTTTCGAGGTCTTCTTTTCTTTCTTCTTTCTTTGGACACCATTCCAATGTTTTTCTGGGTAACATTTTGATTATTGTGATACTCCTTTTACTGACCTAAATACTGTTCTTACCCAAAGACTTCAACGTGTTCACAATTCTTGCATACGTTTTATTTGTGGTATACGTAGATTTGATCACGTTACACCATCCCTGGAACAATTGTCATGGCTTCGTCTTCAAGATCGTAGAACCATCCATTCCCTATGCCTTCTCTATAATATATTACACACATCATTACCTTATTATTTATCACACCGCTTCACTAGACTCTCTGATACACATAACTTAGATACCCGATCCCTTGAGCAGTGTCCTTTATATCCCTCCTCATCATACCACCTATTATTCGAAATCTTTTACAGTTTCTCTTGCTAGAACATGGAATTCACTTCCACCCTATGTCAGAGACTGCCAAACTTTACCATCTTTCAGAAATAAATTGAAATAAAATCACTAACAGAAACAACTCACTAATATTACTTTTTAAGAATTATAATGCGTTTTTGCATTATTTAATAAATAGACTTAGGATTTGTTAATATATTTACCTAATGCCTTGTATAAAAAGCATAGATTAATTCATTGTAGTTTATTACTTTCTTTGTATTTTTTTCTTTTCTTTTTATGTATAGTAGATTCGAGCTGTTATTCCTTTTTTTATTCATTGTATCATTAATTTATTTTAATTGTATTTAGTTTCATTGTATTATTAGACATTATTTTCATTATTATTCAATATGACAGATAATTAATTGTTCAATGACTATTATTGTAACTTTTTTTGTATTCATATGTAACATATGTTTGTCCTGTTTAATATGACTATTATTGTAATTTTTTTTTGTATTCATATGTAACATATGTTTGTCCTGTTTAATATGACTATTATTGTAATTTTTCTTTGTATTCATATGTAACATATGTTTGTCCTGTTTAATATGACTATTATTGTATTTTTTTTGTATTCATATGTAACATATGTTTGTCTTGTTTAATATGACTATTATTGTATTTTTTTTTGTATTCATATGTAACATATGTTTGTCCTGTTTAATATGACTATTATTGTAATTTTTTTTGTATTCATATGTAACATATGTTTGTCCTGTTTAATATGACTATTATTGTAATTTTTTTTGTATTCATATGTAACATATGTTTGTCCTGTTTAATATGACTATTATTGTATTTTTTTGTATTCATATGTAACATATGTTTGTCCTGTTTAATATGACTATTATTGTAATTTTTTTGTATTCATATGTAACATATGTTTGTCTTGTTAAATATGACTATTATTGTATTTTTTTTTGTATTCATATGTAACATATGTTTGTCCTGTTTAATGACTATTATTGTAATTTTTTTTGTATTCATATGTAACATATGTTTGTCCTGTTTAATATGACTATTATTGTAATTTTTTTTGTATTCATGTGTAACATATGCTTGTTCTGGTGAGTGGAAGAGAAGGCTACATGGCCTTAACTCCACCAGGCTAAATAAATCTATTCTAAATTCTTTCTTCTTGCATTCGTTGTATACGCTTGTATCAATCTACTTGCTTATATCTTATATATAATGAAAGAATGCAGAAAAGAATCTTGACGACAGAAATGGATGGATTACGGAGATGTATGAGAATATCCAGGCTACAACATATTCGAAATACATATGTCAGACAAGAAATGGATGCACAAGAGACTGTTATCGATAGGATAACAAAGAGAGCTCTACAGTCGTATGGACATGTACAACGGATGTCGGAAGACCAGTGGCCTAAACAGGTGTTGGATTGGATGGTACCAGGCAGAAGGAAGAAGAGGAGAAGTAGAAGAACATGGTATGAGGGAATATATGACGCCATGATGAAGAGGGGTATGGAAGATGGACAATGGTAAGATAGGAATCTCTAGAAGGCAGGAATCAAAGGCAAACTGCTGTAAAGTGGAAAGCCTGTATTAAGTATTAAGTTAAGTATATCTTATACACAAATGTCAGGAAAACTTTAAGGCCCAAACGGTTCCCGAAATCATATGGTCAGCATCATCATCATCATCCTTATCATTATCATCATCATCATCCTTCACCGGTGTGGAAAGCAACGGGAAGCTATCACACCTACAATTCCCTAGTAAAGCTGCAAGCATAGCATGAAAATGCTATAAATATTAATTGTTTTGTATTCATAACTTGTAATCGTTTATATATATTGTAATTTAGATTTAAGACTATTTTTTTTTATATTATTTTAACCTGGTTGAGTGGTAGACAAGGCCTTAAGGCCTTAACTCTGCCAGGTAAAATAAAGCTATATATTATTATTATTATATTATTATTATTATTATTATTATTATTATTATATTATTATTATTATTAAGGACCTGCCTTCGGGCAGAATTACTATGGGTGGATGGATATCTTATACAATCAACTATTGAATATTTAATTTTCATTTTTTTTTCTTGTATGAAGAATAAACATATCAAATTACTCACTGTATGATCACTTTCTTATGCTCATTGTATGGGCCAAAGGAAATATGCTGAGGCAATGAGGCATAAGTTGGTTGTAAGATTAAATTGTGTAGTGGGCAATGATAAATTGTTCGATAAGGTATTGAAGTAATGAAATTTTCTTCGTAAGGTCAGTTCGGCTGAGAAACGTTTCTGGTATAATAATGCTGGTAAATAGTGCACTTTCATATCTAACTGAAATACTGCATGGTCTCTATCAGTGAATAATAAAGATAAGCCCAAGTAAGTTTATGTAAATACACAATGTTACTAAATCTCTGCCCCGTTTTATTATTATTATTATTATTATTATTATTATTATTATTATTATTATTATTATTTCCAGTAATATATGATCCTTTAAGATAAGAACAATAAGTAGAATAGCAAAAATGAAAACATATAAAACAATATATATATATATATATATATATATATATATATATATTCTTTTTTTCAAATACCCCAGGTTTGTCTTTCGACATTCCTGGTTTCTCTCCTGGCATGGCGTACTTGTAACCCACTTCTGAGGTTGGGGCGCCTGGAAGGCAGGGTTACGTTGCCCCGATGATATGGGTGATGATGATAATGGAGTCCCTAATCCTAAGCTTAACCTAAGATGAATATGAATGATGATGATGGCCATATGATTTCGGGGACCGTTTGGGCCTTAAAGTTTTCCTGACATTTGTCTTACAGGTGAGGAAAAACCCCGATAAAAACCTCACCCAGAAAAACTGTCCCGACCGGGGATCGAACCCGGGCCCGCTGTGTGACAAGGCAGCACGCTACCTCGAGACCACAGCGGTGGAGTAATAAACTTAATAAACTGAAAATATGATTTTTGTATGTTGTACATTTTAAAACCAAATTGCAAAATTAGTACTGGGTGCCCTTAAACAATAGAGTTAACAATAAGTTTGTGTGTTATCAAATATAACAGTATGGCAATGGTTAGACCTACTTTGAATTCGCTGTTTACAAAGTATCAAATCACAATTTCGGGGTGGAGCTTGCGGAGTGATACATTAATGCAAAGTTATGATAAATATGTATAGATCAAGGTTACACATGTCCCAAATAATTTAGCGACATTCAAAAAACTTCTTGATGTGACAGTCATCGCTAACATAACTCTATTTTTATACTTGGTGTATATATGAAAGATTTTGTTTTCTTATTTTGATGTGGAAACATCCGGTTTGTTTTCTATTCAGGCCTCTTCCTGTAACTATATACATCCACTCCTGATCCTTCTTTCAGAGACCTTCACCTTTTCGTCTTTGGTTCTTAATTTTTTTTTACTAACCGTTCTTCATGCATTCTGTCTATTCCTTGCAGTATTTTTTCTCTTCTGCCTGAAATAACTTTTGTGGTAACCTGAATTCTTACAAGATCATGGACTATGCTAATGCTTTTATAATAATAATAATAATAATAATAATAATAATAATAATAATAATAATAATAATACTTTTTATTAGGAATATTCCACAATACAGTGTTTCTCCTTCAACCCAAAGTGATTTTTCACCAGTGGTTCTTGTCTAAAGCATCTTCTTCTCTCAGATCTCTAGCTTCCATACTTCTCCTCACTCCATCTATCCAACGTTCTAAAGGTCTGCCTCTTCCACTTCTTCCATTAACTTTCCAATTAAGGATCATCTTTGGTATTCTGTCTATTTCCACTCTTATGAGGTGTCCATACCATTTCAAATGTTTTTCTTCTATTTTTTCTAATATGTTATTTTGTACATTGTAGGCCTACATTGTACATTTGTGCAAGATAAATAAATAAATAATATATATAGCCTATATATTATATATATATATATATATATATATATATATAATCATAGTACATTCACGAATTTAGGTCATTTCTTTATCAAATAATAATAATAATAATGAAAATAAGTTTTTTTATCTGGCAGAGTTAGGCCTTAAGACCTTATCTACAACTCAACCAGGTTAGAACAAAATACAAAAATTATTCTTATATCTAAATTACAATACACAAAATTATTGCATGGTCTATCTACAATACGATCTTTGTATTTAAATATATTTTGATCCACTCTAGATTTAAACGAATGAATTATATAACGCACAAGAAATAAATAAGAAGAAATAATATTAATCTCATAGAATAAATTCCCTCCATGGTATCTTTACCTTGTCGTGGTGGAGTGGCTTGCGTGCTTAAATGATCCTGAGAGCTATGCCGGCGGTAGCATTGCTGCCGATAGGGTTACCCATGCCGGACTGGTCGAAGGTGATAAGCCAGACGAAAAAAGTACCTTGGGCGAAAGAGTGACGATCTTTCACCGTAAAAATACAACCGTCAAGAAATGCGGACATGGGTTCATCTGGGGTAAAATTTTCCGGAGGTCAAATAGTCCCCCATTCGGTTCTCCGGGCGGGGACTACTTCAGGGAACCCATGCCAAAGGACAGGTGAATGGAGAAGACTACATAACAATGAACTACATGGTCTTTATAGGAAGCCAGATATAATAAGAACAGTTAAGTCTCGTAGACTGCGATGGGCAGGACATGTTGCACGTATGGGGAATGAAAGACGTGCCTGGAAACTTCTTGTAGGAAAGCCAGAAGGAAAACGCCCAGTTGGTAGACCAAGAATGAGGTGAGAGAACAACATTAACTATGATTTGAGGGAAGTAGATTATACAGGGAATGATTGGAAAGCATTAGCTCAGGATAGGGACGTATGGAGAGCTTATGTCCGCGCGGCCATGAACCTACGGGTTCGATAGTGCCAGTAAGTAAGTATAGAATAAATTTAGTTCTGGAGAAAAATTAATTATTTACAAAGTAATTGTATAAGCTGACTTAAAAGTGTGAACCTCTTATACATTGAAGGATAAGAGACAGAGGCTACTGTGAAAGAAGTGAAAATATTCTTCGTAATTGCCCGTTGCGGGTTGCGCCGTGGAGTTTTTTTTTACGCCTAAACATATAAAAACCATAAGCACCCTATGAGTGTTATAAAATAATTTACCCTTAAAATATTATACTATATACTAATAGATAAAATTGGTCTAGGGTTTAAAACATGTGTAAAAAGTTAAATTTTATCTGTATAAGTAGTAGTAGTAGGAGTAGTAGTAGTACTGGTCACTCCACTGGGAAGCATAGGGCCTTCATAAATGCTCGCCAACGCACTCTGTTGTTTGCCAATGCCTTAATTTCATTCCAACTCATCCCTGCCTGTTCAGCTTCATCCCTGATGGTGTTACTCCATGTTGCCCTAGGTCTTTCTCTTCGCCTTCTCAATCTTGGGGGTTCCAATCAAATGTCACTTTTTGTAATGTCATCATTCTCTCACTTTAACACATAACCAACCCATTTCCATTTTCTAAATTTGATTTCTTTACAAATTTCATTTTCATTCGTTCTTCTCCAAAGTTCTTTATTTGTTATAATCTCTGGCCACCATTTATCATAAGTAATGCCACGAGTGATTTCCAAATTATCGATAAACTCACGAAGTGAGGAGTGAATTTATCTAGAGAATTTGGAAATCAAGAGTGGCATTTGTTAGGACTATTTAACGAATAAAATTAAGCTGTTTACTCACAAATCATTATTTAAATATAGTTATTTTAAAATATTTATATATTTAATGTAAACGGCGATGTTTGAAAACAAATGAGAAACGATAGGTACGCTTCATCTGCTTCTTTTGTTTATCACTGCAACCAGATCATACTATTTACTGCCAAAGGAACGCAACATTGTAAGAATGCTCTCTAGTGGAGAAAAAATGAAACACATCAAACTGTATATTAATTCATTTCTGATGTCGTATGATGTAAATATGACAATTATATTTTTCTGGATTGTTACCTGAGAAAAAATACATTTAAGAAAGTGCAAAGAGTGGTTTTTTTTGGTGGTATAATCAATTGCTAGAAATGTTTTTATATTAACTCCCGCATGCGGCATGTGTTGACATTCATGCACTATATATACAATCTGGTAGCCGTATTTCTCACATGCTCAGTCACTGCAAAATAATGGTCAGACCTGTTCAGAATATTAAAAAGGAGGAGCCTTATTTAATATGGTAATTATAACACTGATAAATATTTCGTGAAACACGACTCTGATTGGTTGTAAAACAGAAATCATTGAAACGTGATTGGTCATTGACTCCCATTTGGGGCATGAGTTAAATAGTCCAAGTAATTATCTGTATAAGGACTCCATCCATATTAATTCTGCCCGAAGGCAGGTCCTTCACTGCAATCATAGCATTTTCATGCTATGCTTGCAGCTTTACTAGGGAATTGTAGGTGTGGTAGCTTCCCGTTGATTTCCACACCGGTGAAGGATGATGATGATGATGATGGCCATATGATTTCGGGGACCGTTTGGGCCTTAAAGTTTTCCTGACATTTGTCTTACAAGTGAGGAAAACCCCCTATAAAAACCTCACCCAGAAAAACTGCCCCGGCCGGGGATCGAACTCGGGCCTGCTACGTGACAAGGCAGCACGCTACCTCGAGACCACAGCGGTGGACGTATAAGGACTATAGAATTTGTAAACTGTAACCCTTTTAGGTATGTCGACATCGTTCCAGAGCAAGTCCTTTAAGTTGTCAGGTAACCGATATGTGCTTCGCAGAATATCTGTATAGTTTACTCCCATTTTGGCGAGAGAGAAAAGCAGACTCAAAGATCCAAGTACGGTCACGACACAGAGTTGAGAATTGCTACGTGTTCTACATAATATACGTTATGGTTGTTCTTGATTCTCTTCAGTTTTACTTTGTATTCTGCACTATATTCCGCAGGCTACTCTGTAGCGCAGATGGTTAGAATCTCGTCCTCCACTTCTGTGCCATTCCACGCAGGGTTAGTGCCATACCTTATCCGCTCTTAGAGTTGTCCTAACATAAACCAACACGAATTGTATCCCTCCGCCATTCGCGCTACAATTACTGTCACATTGACAGGGGGCATGTGTGAAGTATATAAGACATGTGATCGTTGAATGGGGTAGACTACAAGAAAGCTGGTGAGATTTTTCACTGAACTTTGGAAATGCATTTTAAATAAGTGATTTTGACCACTAGTCAAAGGTTTGCCAGACTTGTGTTTTAAAAATTTAGATAGCGATAGCAATAGAAGACTCGACACCTTCCGCCATTTTGTTGCATCATAATCGGCTGAAGCATGACTCAAATACAACACCCATTTGTAATAAACTATTTTAAGTTGTAATTATTGTGGGTATATTTTAGAATATTTTCTCTGCTTTGAATATTATTATTTTAATTCACGAAGAATAACAAGTATATTCAGAGGACATATTTTTAATTTAATGAAGGGAACTATTTTTTCACGTACTTATTGCTTCTACATCATACGTCGGTGTGCAGGTCACGTGGTTTTGTTTTGATGAGGATCACTTTAAGAGCGGATAGCCTTTAGACGAATCTGATTTTTTTTTTTTTTTTAGTTTCTCCTGTTTTCCCAAACCAAACATTTCTTTCTCCATACTAATTTCATCCATTTAATTTCATCTGCACCTGTCATGATGGGACAGGCATAACTAACTAACTCACTGGCACTATTGAACCTGTAGGTTCATGGCCGCGCGGACATAAGCTCTCCATTCATCCCTATCCTGAGCTAATGTTTTCCAATCATCTCCAGTTTTATATACTTCTCTTAAATTATAGTTAATGTTATTGTCCCATATCATTCTTAATCTATCAACTGGGCGTATTCCCGCTGATTTTCCTACAAGAAGCTTCCATTCCCCAATCGTGCACATGTCCTGTCTATCGCAGGAAATTTGAAATACATTTTACTGTATTTAAACAATGAAAGTGAGTCCCGAGTCTGAAGATTTTCAGGCTCGTAAAAGATCCTTAATTCTGAATAAAGAGACCTCTGAGCAAAATTTGCCGACATCATCGTCCTAATAATACCTTATTTGGATGTTAGATGTCTCATTGAGTCTGTGTGTTGACCGCATGCCATCCATGTCATCTATGAGCAAATAAGATAACTAAGAATTAACTTGGTCTAGTAACTCCTGACAAAGGAGAGGCTAAGGCTCAACAATGCGCTACGCCATTATCTTGCAATAATGTTTATTATATAAAACTTTTTCTCATTAGAGGATTGCCACAAGGACAAAGTGATACAGACAATTAATTTTCGAAATTGATGAAATACATTTTGTAAATACATTTAAAAATTTTAAATTGTAATTGAAGTATATTCTGTAAAGTAGAACTTTTGTAAAGATGGTTTCTTAAAATTAAAATTGATCCTCTAATGGCAGCGATGACAATTTTAGAAAGGTACACTCTGTCCAAATCTAGGACATAGTACTTCTTGCCTCGATCATCAACCCTGTGACAGTTATACTATCTAATTGGAATTATCCTTGTAATAGTCAACTGTTGGCTCATATATGGCTTTCTTTTCTGAGTCAACTTCGTCAGGTTGGCCATTATGAGTCTCAGAACGGATTGTGGGATCTAATACCATATCAGTTTTAGAATATGGTCTAAATGCAATAATATCTATTCGTCATAGATATAGGTAAACGACGTAGGTGATATTAAAATTTGCTGCCATTTTTAAAACCTTGGGATAAACATTAGACTAGAGAACTTAAGTAAAACTGCCAGTTATGAATATTTAGTTTTACGACTGGAGGTCACGAAAATGCTGCCAACGTGATATATCGATGCTATGATATCATCTACACCTCTTTAACCTTCTCAAGGGGTCAGAGGCGTATATCACCTTGAACCCAAGACTTTGCGTAGTTAAAACACCACAAATACTGAAGAGGATCTTCGTTACACACGACATATTCTTCAATTTTAACATATTCTTTCAACATAACTTTAGTCTAAATTATTTACTGTACACTTAATTAGACTACGCCAATTTTGGAATATATTGAGGCCAACCGGAACCCTTATGAATATTATAATAATTACACATGTATTATAGGAACATTTTAAGTTATAAACAGTACCAAGTAAATTGGAAACACCATCTTGAAAGAATGAGTTCAAATCGGATCCCCAAAGCTGTTTATAATTATATACCAAGAGGACGAAGATCAATAGGCCGTCCTATGAAACGCTGGAGGGAACATTTTCTATAGGATCGTAACAGGCCTTGGCCTAATACTTGGAAGGAAGAAGAAGAGAAGACACTTAATTCAATATTCCCAAACATAGACATTTCCTTAACTTACTGACTTCCTCATGGACATGGCTAGATTGACAAAGAGTCCCTGTAATGTTAGTCTAAGATCCGGCTGCAAGATTACTACGTTCATCGAGTGTATGAACAAAATCTATTTTTTTCATAAAATTGTGAATGACTGAATACATACATCTTCAGTTCTCGCAACTGGAATTCCCTACCACAAGAAATAAGGGGCTGCCGGACATTGGCATCTTTTAAAAGAAATCTAATTTTATATTTGCTCAAACCTCGACTTCATTATTACCCAGTGTAAGGTATATATATATATATATATATATATATATATATATATTAATTGGTGTTTCTCGTATAATTTATCATATTTATATTATTATATTAATATTGTTATTATCGTAAGTATTATTATTGTTATTATCCTATAAAATGTTGTTTGTACATGAAATCAGCCTCTAACGGAAATGAGTACCAGACGCCTGTTCTAGGGGTAAAGGCGGCCGTCACGCAGGGCTGACAACCCGGCTGACATAAAGTGCCGATTGTCTAGAAAAAATGGGAGCCCTAACCTCCTACTACCCCAAGGACCTCCGGGTCTGTTGTGGGATCACTTTACTTTTTTTTTTTTTTTACATGAAATTTACATTGCTACATTTAATGTATCTTTAACTGTTTATAATTAGTATAGTGTATATCTATATTTGTCAAATATTTATTTGTATTTGTACTGGTTGAGTGGAAGAGAAGGTCTAATGACCTTAACTATGCCAGAATAAATAAAGCATTATTATTATTATTATTATTATTATTATTATTATTATTATTATTATTATTATTATTACATTTTTGCCGAGTTGCCTATTAAAATTTGGCCGCCAGTATGTTTAATTAAAATATAATTTATTTATTCGAAATAATTCGATACACTTATTACTAAAATAAATTATCCAGTTCGCAGAAATCGATGTATAGAGCTTTAAAAGTTTTGGTTGCCATTGCACACTTGGCCGCAAACGTCCTCGCAGCGGGAAGTAAAACCACTGCTCTTTATGTATACTATGTACAATGTGTATATATATATATATATATATATATATATATATATATATACAAAATATATCCAAAAAGTAGCATTAACATACATTATATGAAACAAATCACAGCATTTTAAATGAACTGAACTTTATTTGAAACAGTATAAAACAATAAATACGTACTTATCGCCATTTTATTACTGATTGGTGTCACAGCCTGCTGTAGCCGCGAGGAGGTTTACGGCCAAGTTTGCAATGGCAACAAAAACTTTTCAAGATCTATACATCGATTTCTGCGAACTGGATTATAATTTATTTTAATAACAAGTGAATCAAATTATTTCGAATAAATACATTAATTATATTTTAATTAAACATGCTGGCGGCCAAATTTTAATAGGAAACTCGGCAAAAATGTATTCAGTCATTCACAATTTTATGAGAAAAAAATAGATTTTGTTTATACACTCGATGAATGTAGTAATCTTGCAGCCGGATCTTGGACTATGTATAATAGCCCTATCATGCATTTGTGGAATTGAGCCTATGTTTAATTTTTCCTGCACTTCATTCACGTAATTATTGTTTCAACCTGGAAGTGTTAAAATCAACAGAAAGTGCTCCCTGCAGCAATTCCTCATAGAAACTGTGTAGAAACAGGAAGACATGTTGCGCCTATTATTCTGTTACGTAATGAACTCACTCAGATTTTTGTTTGTTTGTTTGAGGCAATAACACAGGACTGAAAATAATGCAAATGTCATTTTTAGCATTCCATTGGTTGCCGTTTACGTCTCTTGGATTCCATAGCTTCATACACTTCTTGTAACTACCGGTATGTTTTTCTGTGATATCTTTATTTTCTTTCATATTTCTCTAGCTGGATTTTAGTAGCCGAGCTTCTCAAAGCAACAATTTCAGTAGTTAAAATCGCATTTCTTTCATTGACATACTTCCGATTCATATGTAATGAATACTAATTTTATCTATATATACAAAAATTGTCTGCGTTTGTTTGTGACTTACAGACTTCTAAACTCCTCAACAGTCTTCATTAAAATTTGTACATACATGTTTTCAAGTACGCCGAGTGTTTAGCCGATATATATTATGCTCTAAGACCATTAGGTGTAGGAGTTCACCTGAAATGAAAATTAAAAAGCCGCTCTAGCTGTCTGAATTTTCGATGTTTCACAACGAAACTCAGTATATGCTATTAAAATAAACCGATATAGGTATTATCCAAACCTCAGCGAAATCGGACCATTATAAATGGTGGTTTACCTGAAATTCGAAATTAAAAACTAACTCTGGCAACTGCCATGTTTTGTTCGTAGCAGTGTATATAAGCCCAATTTATTTAACCCTTCATAATTAATTTATTTACGCGTAGCAGCTCACGCCTGGTATTAGCTAGTAAAATTATAAGATTGAATATCTGTTAAGGTCCAGTCTCAACTATTATAAGTTTTAAAACACTGTAGGTCTTTCGGAACCGGTTCTATCCTCAGCAGAAGATTGTTTTGCTACTCATGAATATTATTAGTAGGACTGGGAAGTTGAGGATTTTTTTTATGTCTAAAGACGAAGTCCAAAATTATATATATATTATATTGCAGATTTTCGCTGATATAAGTATGAATAAGAAAGTTGGATGGGTCTACGGCTTCGGAAACGGACCACGCTGAAAATTGAAGGTGAACTACTCCAAGAACTAAACCTTGGATGGGTGTACGTCTTCGGAAACGGACCACAGCGAAAACTGTGTGTTTCATTATATAAGACCTAAACCTGTGACTCGAACTTATCATTCCTTGATAATGGCATGTGGGATCATGCCGAAACGTCGGAATCAGTGGCCAGAGGCCGAACTTGAATCCATGACGCGGAAAACCCAAGAAAACTTTCTTATTCATATATATATATATATGGATTCAAGTTAGTTTGGCCTCTGGCCCTGATTCCGACGTTTCTGCATGATCCCACATGCCATTATCAAAGAATGATAAGTTCGAGTCACAGGTTTAGGTCTTATATAATGAAACACACACACATATATATATTGAGTCATTGTAGGCCAGAAAATGGTAGGTTTTATTTATCTTTTTTCCCCCCATTTTCGACTTTTTTTTCAATTATTGGTCCTTTTTTATCCTTTTTTAGGTCTTAACGGCCTTTTTTTTTGCAACGTTACCTTATTTTGACTTAATTTATACCATTTATATAATTCAAGAATCTGCAGAGTCTAGCCTCAATTCCAACTTATTTTTAAAACACTACCTAGTTTTAGTTTCTAAAGAATTTTCACATTCCAAACACTTTTTTTCCGCGAGAAACTATAAAAAAAATCCCATATTTTTAACCACCTGAACTATTGTATTTCATCTTCAAATTTTCTAAGAAGTTGCCAATTTGTGAAAATTACCTCGAGCAGAGGGTGAAGGCAGCGAGGTTGTCTTTATCCATTCGTTAGCAACTTCAACACTCTTTACGTCATTTTCTCCAGTTTTTAGGTATTTTGTAGAATATCTTCAAGTCTCTTTAAAAGGTCTTATAGAGGCATTTTTTAGGTCCTCAACTTCCGAGCCCCAATTATCAGCATTGAGCGCTAGCTAACTTGAAGAAAAATATTGAAATGAGGAATAAATTAGTGTGACCAGTTTCGCGAGGTTGGCTCAGAGATAGCGCAATTCGTTGTTGTTAAGTTAGCTATTCTGGGTATGTTAGTGTCAGCTGTTAGTTGGCAGGAGGCATGCAGGCAGGCAGTCTGTCTGGCTCGCTCCGAGCTGTGAGATCGCTGTAAGATGTTTGATATCGGAATTTTGTTCCGTGTTTGAATGACTTTGTACCAGCAGCTGCGTCAGACAATGGAAGGACTTCGTCTCGCAATTCAGTAAGTTTACATTTATCTTATAGCTTCTCACATAAACAAACAAACCGTTCATCTTAAAATAAAACCAGAAGAATGCAAATGGCACCCGGAGATTCACAAGGATCTTAAACAAATCGCCCAGTTTTCCATGTGGGACAATAATCTTAATTTTGTAAACAAACAAAAAAATCTAAATAAAATTAGATAATGATGTACTAATCAGTACGTCTTTTTTCATTAAAATCGTATACTAACTAAACCAACTTACTGGCATGGTCGCTCGGACATAAGCTCTCCATACATCCCTATCCAGATCTAATGTTTTTCAGTCATCTCCTGTATAATTTATTTTCCTGAAATAATGGCTGAGTAATTCCATGAAAATGTCATACCGATGTGAACATTTTGAAATTGGCGCAGGAGTAATTTTTTCGATGAGATATACTTTTTTACAGATGAAATTTTAGTGTTCTGGAACGAACACTGCAAATTCCATATCGGCATTTTTATGTATTTCAATCTATTAACAGCATCAGATAAATTTTAATCAGTTAATGTGGGTGTAATAAAATTATACTCATATTAGGCATATTTAACTATAGAGAAGGCCCTTTGTTGTTAAGAAGTTAATATTTTCTTTATTTTGTGAAATTTAAAATGATACATGGTAACCAAGTTAAATAAATTACACTATTTATTTAATCTTTTTACAGCATATCAAATTGTACATTTCCTATACATGATAAAACGAGTGAAGTTCTTTATTCATCTCCATATTATCGCTTTTTAATTATTATCCATCCATAGTAATTCTGCCCGAGGGCAGGTCTTTCACTGCAATCATGGTATTTCCATGCTATGCATTCAGCTTTACTAGGGAACTGTAGATGTGATAGCTTCCTGTTGCTTTCCACACCGGTGAAGGATGATGATGATGATGGTAAGGATGATGATGGCCATATGGTTTCGGGGACCGTTTCGGCCTTAAAGTTTTCCTGGCATTTGTCTTACAGGTGAGGAAAAACCCCGATAAAAACCTCATCCAGAAGAACTGTCCCG
This sequence comes from Diploptera punctata, assembly GCA_030220185.1. Taxonomy (NCBI): domain Eukaryota; kingdom Metazoa; phylum Arthropoda; class Insecta; order Blattodea; family Blaberidae; genus Diploptera; species Diploptera punctata. The sequence goes on from JASPKZ010005296.1 coordinate 655,824, forward strand.
ACCGGGGATCGAACCCGGGCCCGCTGCGTGACAAGGCAGCACGCTACCTCGAGACCACAGCGGTGGACTTATCTATTGTAATATTTGTATAATATTTGCAGCTCCACAATATTAAAGTCTTAATAAAATTCAGATATGTCAGTCAGTCACAGAATGTAGTCAGTCATTCACACATCACATATTAGGTTATAACTCTGGTCTTAATTCTGATTTTTGTTTTGTTTTTTATTGAGAATGTAACTTGAAATGTGTCCTCCAAACAGTATTTTGGAAAATTGAATTAGGAATCACACTTCAGAGAATGATGCAGATGAACATGTTAAGCTGCATGATGAGTTGACATTTATGTCAGTCAGTCACACATACTTTGATAGATAATAAATAGCACTGTTTTTCTTCAAAAGTTGTATATTTAAGTACAGTCTTAACCACACACTATCCCTCTATCATATCACGTAGATAACACCCCTAATTTCAATCAATTGTAATATTTATGCAACCATTTTGTTCCAAAGGTGTATTGTAAATGTCAGTCAGTCACATATGGAATTGCTCGGCTAATGTTATCCTCCCTCCTCATTCTAGGTCTACCAACTGGCCATTTTTCATCTGATTTTCGTATAAGAAGCTTTCATGCCCCTCTTTCACTCCCCCATTCGTGCCACATGTCCTGCCCATCACAATCTACGTGATGTAAGTGTTGTTATATCTGGTTTCCTATAAAGATTATGTAGTTCACTGTTATGAAGACTTTTCCATTCACCTGTCTGTTTATCTCTGTGTGGTCCAAAAATTTTCCTACGAACTTTATTCTCAAATACTTGTAATCTTTACTCCTCATTTAAAGTAAGAGTTTATGTTTTGCATCCATATAATAAGTCTGGGAGAAAAACAGTTTTAGATAATGATGTGGTAATAAATTTTACCAATTGACCTGGATGACAGTGTTTGATGTTTGTATTTTGCTGCACTGAGCTCAAAATTCAGTATTCGATCAACCTAAGTTTCATTCTTGGTTTTCCTTAGAATTCAAAGCAAATCCTATGTTACAAATTGATTATATTGGTCCATTTAATCACTTTCATAGTCCACCGCTGTGGTCTCAAGGTAGCGTGCTGCCTTGTCACGCAGCGGGCCCGGGTTCAATCCGCGGTCGGGACAGTTTTTCTTGGTGAGGTTTTTATCGGGGTTTTTCCTCACCTGTAAGACAAATGTCAGGAAAACTTTAAGGCCCAAACGGTTCCCGAAATCGTATGGCCATCATCATCATCTTATGTCTACTGAAATGGGTTGTTTCAGACGCTCAACTAACTAGCCATCCTAAATTGGAAAAAAAAATCAGAAATACAATCATCAGAAAAAATGAAAAGTCCAAAATTCAATATTAGATTTTGTGAGATACAGACACTAGAATGGTATGGTCATACACGTAGGATGCCAAAGAAAAGATTACCCAGACAAACTTTGGAATGGATTCCACCTGGGAAAGGAAAGAGAGGTCGACCTAGATTTAAATGGATGGATGATGTAAGAAGAGGTATGAGGGAGCTAGGTCTGGAAGAATTAGAATGTGAAGATAGAGAAGAATGGAGAATCCATCCATGGTAATTCTGCCCGAAGGCAGGTACTTCACTGCAATCATAGCATCTTCATGCTATGCTTGCAGCTTTACTAGGGAATTGTAGGTGTGGTAGCTTCCCGTTGCTTTCCACACCGGTGAAGGATGATGATGATAATGATAAGGATGATGATGATGTCCATATGATTTCGGGGACCGTTTGGGCCTTAACGTTTTCCTGACATTTGTCTTACAGGTGAGGAAAAATCCCGATAAAAACCTCACCCAGAAAAACTGCCCCAACCGGGGTTCGAACCCGGGCCCGCTGCGTGACAAGGCAGCACGCTACCTCGAGACCACAGCGGTGGACGAATGGAGAAAGAAGATAAAAATTTAAAAAGCTTTGGACACATGAAGATGTTTTATTACATTGTAAACCTGTTTACAAATAAATAAATAAATAAATACATTAATTAATAATAATAATAATAATAATAATAATAATAATAATAATAATACTTTCATATAGTCAGTACGTTTTTTCTTTAAGAATGGACAGACAAAATAAAATAAAAAGCATCTTATCAATTAAAAAAAAATTGCCTCATGGGGAATCGAACCTGTGACCTTTTGTATGTTACGAATCAAGCCACTAAGCGCTGAGCTAAGCGTACGATGGCTAATTGTGGTTGAAAGAATACTCGTCAAAGAATGAAGGGAAACGTATTGTAGCTCTACTGTGCAATTAATTTACTCGTGTGATCCGTGCGTTGGAACTTACAAATATTCGAGTTCAAGAGCCGGCCCATTCTTTTTGTCGCTAAGTGTACATAGGTTGGTTTATTATTAAATAATTGTTTCTGCACGATAGTGCGTTCTGTCTTACTTACAGTAATGACGTACATGATTGAAAGTTCAGTTTTCTAAATTTTGGGGTTGTCAACCTAATCAACCTATAAATAACCAAATAACTGTACTGTAATATTACATATTACCTACCTAGTGCGGGAAGTAAAACCACTACCCTTTATGTATACTACATACAATGTATATGAAAAATATACCCAAGAGGTAGTGTTAATATACATATACGAAACAATTCACTGCACTTTAAATGGCCTGATCTTGATTTGAAACAATATAGAACTATAAATTCGTACTTGCCACCATTTTATACCTGATTGGTGTCACATCCTGCTGTAGCCTCAACTAAATTATTTTTGGCATTTACCGTATAAACATACTGTTAACCTTAGTCAGTTGTTTATTATGATCGCAAATATTTCCAACGAATATGTTATTATTTCACTATTATTTATTATTTTGAAAACACCATCGTGCAAAAAATAATGTACAACGCACATTTGTGAAGCGTTTTACAGAATCTCCGGGCCACGCTTCTGTAAAAACCATTTCCCAACCGCGCATTGTACTATACTATTAGTTTATTTTTTGAACGACGTTATATTTTGACAGCCTCTGACATAGGACGGAAATAAATTAGTTAATGTGAGTGAAAATACGACGAAGTGGAAGAACTCCAGTGGAGGAGAAAATCTCCTTATACTTACTTCTCACTGGCACTATCGAACCCGTAGGTTCATGGCCGCACGGACATAAGCTCTCCATACATCCCTATCCTGAGCTAATGCTTTGAGCCTTTGACATGGGTTCCCTGAAGTAGTCCCCGCCCGGAGAACCGAATGGGGGACTATTTGACCTCCGGAAAATTTTACCCCAGTTGAACCCATGTCCGCATTTCTTGACGGTTGTATTTTTACGGTGAAAGATCGTCACTCTTTCGACCAAGGTACTTTTTCGTCTGGCTTATCACTTTCGACCAGTCCGGCATGGGTAACCCTATCGGCAGCAATGCTACCGCCGGCATAGCTCTCAGGATCATTTAAGCATGCAGGCCACTCCACCACGACAAGGTAAAGATACTATGGAGGGAGAAAATTTCCTTATAGGGACCAAAATATATCTCCAGTGACAGATATTACGTAAACTTATAGAAATGCTTCAGTATCACCTTCAGGGACGACAGCGACCTGGACATCATCTGGACCTTGTCTAGCTGGAAGCAATAAGAGCCAACAATGCTATAATTTCATATGTGGAATATGATGGGTGGTGTTTAGTCAATGGCATGCATAAGTTATTAACATACAATGTATGCACAAGTGAGGTCATCGTATGTGTAAATTACAGTTATGTAAAAGTGTGCGGGAAGAAAAGGCACTCACAAAATCGTTAATATACAGTGTGTTTCTGTGAAAGATTACAAAAATTATCATCAGCAGCAATACATCCCGATTCGAGCCTCGGCTTCCCTCAGAACTCTCTTCCAGCTTAGCAACCAGCCACCATCATTCGATTCTCTGCTTCCTGAGATCCTACAAAATTCCATCCATCCAACGAACTCTCGGTCATCCCACATTCCTTTTTCCTTCAAATGTACATTACATGATTTTCTTGAGAATCTCATATTCAGTCATTCTTTGTACGTGCCATGCTCATCGCAATCTTGAAACTTTAATTGATGTAATCACATCAGGAGACTTAATAATAATAATAATAATAATAATAATAATAATAATAATAATAATCCATAGTAATTCTGCCCGAAGGCATGTCCTTCACTGCACTCATAGCATTTTCATGCTATGCTTGCAGCTTTACTACGGAATTGTACATGTGGTAGATTCCCGTTGCTTTCCACACCGGTGAAGGATGATGATGATGGCCATATGATTTCGGGGACCGTTTGGGCCTTAAAGTTTTCCTGACATTTGTCTTACAGATGAGGAAAACCCCCGATAAAAACCTGACCCAGAAAAACTACCCCGACCGGGGACCGAACCCGGGCCCGCTGAGTGATAAGGCAGCACGCTACCTCGAGACCACAGCGGTGGACAACAACAATAATAATAATAATAATAATAATAATAATAATAATAATAATAATAAATTTTAAATTAGGAATATTCCACAATGCAGTGTTTCTCCTTCAACACAAAGTGATTTGTCGTCAGAGGTTCCTGTCTAGAACTTCTTCTTCCCTCAGATCTCTAGATTCCATACTTCTCCTCACTCCATCCATCCAACGTTCTCTAGGTCTGCCTCTTCCACTTCTTCCATTAGCTTTCCAATTAAGGATATTCTTTGGTATTCTCTCTTCTTCCATTCTTATGAGGTGTCCATAGCATTTCAAACGTTTTTCTTCTATTTTTTCCAATATGTTTTTTTTTTCAACTTGCATAATTTCCCTTATTGTGTTGTTTCTGACCTTATCCCTTCCTGAAATAATAATAATAATAATAATAATAATAATAATAATAATAATAATAATCTGTATTTTACCTGGCAGAGTTAAGGCATTAATACCTTATCTACCACTCAACCAGTTAAAAAAAATACAAAAATTATTCTTACATCTAGTTACAATAAAAATAAATATTACACAGTATGTCTACAATATAATTATTATTCATAAGTGGCGGAATGATTTCCAAATTATCGATAAATTCACGACTCACGAAGTGAGTTTATCGATAATTTGGAAATCACTCGTGGCATTTGTTAGGACTATTTAACGAATAAAATTAAGCTGTTTACTCACTAACCATTATTTAAATATAGTTATTTTAAAATATTTATATATTTAATGTAAACAGCGATGTTTGAAAAACAAATGAGAAACGATTGGTACGCTTCATTTGCTTCTTTTGTTCGTCACTGCAACCAAATCATATCATTTATTGCCAAAGGAACGCAATATTGTAAGAATGCACTCTGGTGGAGAAAAAATGAAACACATCAAACTGTATATTAATTCATTTCTGGTCCTATGATGTAAATATGACAATTATATTTTTCTGGAATGTTATTGCCTGGGAAAAAATACATTTAAGAAAGTGCAAACCGTGGTTTCTTTTTTTGGAGGTATAGTCAATTGCTACAAATGTTTTTATATTAACTCCCGCGTGCGCCGTGTGTTGACATTCATGCACTATATATACAATCTGGTAGCCGTATTTCTTACAGAGTCAGTCACTGCAAAATAATGCTATGACCTTTTCAGAATGTTAAAAAGGAGGTGCTTTCTTTATTATGATAAACTTTAGGTGGTAAATTCTAGGCGAAACACGACTGTGATTGGCTGTAAATAAAAAATCATTGAAATGTGATTGGTAATTGACTCCCATTTGGGGCATGAGTTAAATAGTCACAAAAAAATTTAATTCAATCTAGATTTAACAAATGAAATATAACATATACAAGATACAAAAAAAAAATATTAACGACATTGAATAAATTTCACTGTAGAGAAAAAAAATATTTGACAACAGGTAACTGTATAAGCGTGACTTAAAAGTACCAAGCGTGCTTCAACCGCTGGTATAGTCCACAGACGACAAGAATGAAAGCAAGGGGCGAAGGGGGGCACGGGGAATTGCAAGCGATAACTATGGCTTACCACCTGAGAATTTAGGAACAGTCCATGATGTCACTCACATCTGTTGATTATTTCAGGCGTATTCAATTTAATGTTATATATTTTGTGTTTTACGGTAATTAAATTTGCTGTTCTTATTCATTTTAGTTACTTTATATTTTAATGTTTCGTAGTTCACTGTGAGGTGAGGGCGATGATTAAAATTTTGAAGTGTGTCCGTGAGACTCGGAACTAACACGCCCGCTCAGCGTCTAAATGAAGGTAAGTTATAGTACAACCCTTCATGATATAATGTGCTGAGTATGAAATACCTACTGCTTTCATACACTTCTTCTGTACACTGTATCTTGAGTAAGAAAATTCCAGGAGCGGGCAGAGGCTACTGTGAAAGAAGTATAGAATAAGAGGAAGTGCTATGAAGAGGGATTGTAAGCAGGCTGTTATATTGTGAAGTAGGGTCAATATGACTTATACAGTACAACTGATAGAGCTCAGAGTTATACGTATCTTATACGCCAATCTCCATTGTCCCATATTGGGCCATATTTATTCTTAATATCTGTTTTTCAATTGAACTCAGTCTTGACATATCGATCTTGGGCAAGCTCCATATTTCACTGTCATATATTAATAATGTCCACCGCTGTGGTCTCGAGGTAGCGTGCTGCCTTGTCACGCAGTGGGACTGGGTTCGATCCCCGGTCGGGGCAGTTTTTCTGAGTGAGGTTTTTATCGGGTTTTTCCTCACCTGTAAGACAAATGTCAGGAAAACTTTAAGGCCCAAACGGTCCCCGAAATCATACGGCCATCATCATCATCACCGTCATCATCCTTCCACCGGTGTGGAAAGCAACGGGAAGCTACCACACCTACAATTCCCTAGTAACGCTGCAAGCACAGCATGAACATGCTATGATTGCAGTGAAGGACCTGCCCTCAGGCAGAATTACTATGGATGGATATATTAATATTGGTTTTAACAGTTTTATATATATTACATTTTGTTTCTCTTGTAAGAAGCCTTGAGAAAGCGTTAAAAAAATGTGAAATAGGTGATGCTCTACTGAACAATTTGAGACAGCGAATTTATTGTCTGCGATTCCTGCTTAAGGGGATGATTGGAAGAGCTTAGCTCAGGATAGGGATGTATGGAGACCTTATGTCCGCGCGGCCATGAACCTAAGGATTCGGTAGTGTCAGTGAGTTAATAATAATAATAATAATAATAATAATAATAATAATAATTGTCTCGCGCCGTAGCCGAGTGGTTAAGGCAAGATGCCTTGGTGCAGAGCTGTGGGACTTGCGCTGGTTCGAGTCCCCATGGAGAAAATGTTTTTCTCATGGAATTTCGGCCAGTATGGGACCAGTGCCCACCCAGCATCGTGAGGTATTTCGGTACCTATGATAAGTAGCGACTCCAGGTTGAGAAGACCAGCTATAACGGCTGGGTGACCCGACATGCTGACCACATGTCACCCCTACATTGGCTTATGATCATCTACCTCTGTGATTAACATATGTGGACATGAGGTCAACAGCTGGCTGGTAGGCCAAGGGCCTTCTAGGCCTGTCACGCTTGGAGTTTTATTATTATTACAAGAAAATTCGAATATGTGGTTTTGTCCGCCATGCTGGCTCAGATGGTAGCATGCCTGCTTCCTGACTGAGAGTGCCTGGGTTCGATACCCGGCGGGGTTGAAAATGTTAATTCTTATATTAATTTAATTGCAAAAAAATCAATATCGGGGCCAGGAGTGGTAATGATGTACAAATTTTAATCGCTTGGTTATGCACCAGATTCCTGGATGAAATTGGAAACCTCTCCGCAGTAGGCCCACATATGTTGAGAAGGAATATAATACTGTTGATAGCAATTTGTCTGTCGGATGGAGACATTAAGCCTGGCGGCCTTTTTTGGTGTTTTTCGATAGGAGTAGGCTACGTGCCGGCACCGGGTTTCACCTTCTTTCTGTTTTCATCATCATGCTTCATACAACACACTTTACACTACAGAGACATAAAAACACACTCATCCTACATTAGTCTCTGGTGAGCTGAGTTTTCCGTGAGAACGTGCAAAGTTCGAATTAGCGAGTCGCTGACTGGTCATGCATGAAAGTAGTTTTTTCGTAATATTGGCAAGAAATTATCCAGAATTCTCAGCGATAAAACCACTTCCGTTATTTTCGTCTTCTAGAGGAACGCATTTCCGCTTGGTTCCCGCATATAAAACCGTATATGATGACGTCTGCGTCGCGCGATATTACGCTGATTCTCCTGTTCTTCCAGTTGAATTCTTTGGTAGACTCTATCAAATTCCTCTTCTCCGCGTATACCGAAAACATGATCGAAGTTTTCAAGGTCCGACATCTTGGATAAAGCAGCAAGGCAGGCAGCAAGGTTTCAAAGTACATCGATTACAATCGGTTCCCATCAGGTTGCTCACGATTCGTTCTCTGCAGTCACCTTGCCAGCTAGCTTAGGAATTTCGACAATTATTATCGCATGAACAGATTTTTGAGTACGCAAAAGCGTCTTTGGATGCAACTTTCTCAGCAGAGTACATGTTGAGAACGACTTTTACGGTCTAATGCATTCATAGATACGACCCTACATCGCCTATATAAAGTGGTCTGCCTAAGTGGTGCGTAAATTGAAAATACAGAGTGTTCGTAAATTCATATTATAAACTTCTAGGGTTAGTGGAGGGGACTGTGCAGACAATATTTTGAGTGGGGAACCCATGACCGGAATACGTTTCCGTGCTACAACCATTACAATGTGTCGAATTTGCCGGTGTTGTTTTGAAATCGGATAGGCAGTACATGATGTCAGAAGAGCGCCATGTCAAATGAGGTGTGACGTAAGGTACAGAATTAAATGACGTTTGACTCTTTACAGAAACGAGTTCTCAACAATGTTGATCGGAGACGCACAGGCACGTGAATGGGGCTGGAGGCATGATACCACAGCACGTGCCATCAAGTGATCTTCTGACCTCATGTACTGCCTATCCGATTGCAAAACAATTGGTGGTGAAACGGATATCCGGTAACTATCCGGTATCAGACCTAAATTTACTATCCGGCCGGGTATCTGATAATAAGTTGGTATCCGGCCGGATACCGGATTTAAAAAAAAAATGTTTTATATAAAAGCATATAAAATTTACACCAGTAACGTTAAGAAAAATAAAATTAAAATTTTATAAAACAATGGCTGTCCCTGTCCTTTTGTATGGGAGTGAATCTTGGATTACCACTACCAAACAAGAAAGTAAAATCCAAGCAACCGAGATGAAATTTTTAAGAAGAGTAAAAGGCTGCACTAGAATGGACCAGATAAGAAACGAGGATATCCGTGAAGAACTGCAGATCTACTCCATAAAAAAATATATATTTAACAACAAGATACAGTGGAAAGAACATGTAGAAAGAATGGAAGAAAGAAGATTACCAAGTAAATTCTTCCATTATTTTCCAAGAGGAAGAAGAGATGTCGGACGTCCTCGGAAGAGATGGTCTTAGATCTATTAATGAAGATGGAACAGGCAACTCTTGCCTAAACCAGGAAGTGAAAAAGAAGACGTTAAGAAAATAATCTTGAATCTAATTTTTTATATCAGGCCTATATAGCTACCAAGATGTTTTCGACGATTGGACATAGGTAGATACCTACGCCTACTTACCTAACCATAACATCCAATTGATAAATAAATCGATCAATTCCATGAAGTAATTAAAAACAAAAAAAAAACTAGTTTTGTTGCACGAATAGGTATTTAGCATATCAAGCGGCGTTGTCACGTTTTATTCACTGGCACTAACATACTATATTATAATAATACTGCAAAAAACAATAGTTGCAACGCAATAATTATATCCCCGTGGAGTTGACATGGAAACGTCGTTTTATTCGTCAATTATAATGCGAAGACGTTATTGGCAGAGAACTGTTTTCACTTTTTGATGATTGGAGCGGCGTCTTTAGAAGCCTCTAATAACAACTCCCCGGCTCTGCCTGGCAGTAACAATGCATGTTCTAAATCAGAGTGAAACAGTTGCCTTTGATGCCGCCTGGAAACTAAAATACCGAGTCCATTTTACACTATTATCGCCTCACTATGATGCTTAACAAGCTGCTCGCTTTGTTTCCCCGCAGCTGTTATATGTTATTAAAATACAAAGATCTCGCCTGACGCGACTACGACAATGTTGCCACATTGCTATTCTTCCCTCAGTTTCAATTAAAACTCGGAACGTGGAGCAGTCGATCTAGTTATAAAACTGTAAACCGTAATTAATTGTTATAATTATCAGTGATTTATTGTGAAATGTAGCACGAATAATAATACAATATCTACATATTATATTAGTTAAATATATAAGTGATTACATATGGATGCCATGGCAAAATATTTCAGACCAAACAGTTAATAATAATAATAATAATAATAATAATAATAATAATAATAATAATAATAATATTTTCAGCGTGATGCTGATGATACTGCCATGCTCTATTCACATGAAGATGCTAGGCAAGCATCTGAACACCTCCAGCAACAACTTAATAAGACAGAAGAATGGTTAACTACATGGCGTATACGAACTAGTGAAAATAAATCTATTCATATTACATTTGGAACAAGAACTGGTAACTGTCCTACTGTAACATTAAATAATAAAACTCTTCCAACAGGTGATTCCGTCAAGCATTTGGGAATACATCTTGATCGTCGTTTAACATGGAAGAAACTCATTCAACAAAAACGTACAGAATTAAAACTAAAAACATCAAAATTTAATTGGCTCATAGGTCACAAATCAAAACTGAGTCTAGAAAATAAACTTCTAATATACAAAACTATACTCAAGCCTGTTTGGACTTACGGTATTCAATTATGAGGAACTGCCAGCAATTCCAATATTGAAATTTTACAGAGATTTCAGTCTAAGACCCTTCGTTTTATTGTTGCTGCTCCATGGTATGTAAACAACGCCACCATTCATCATGATTTAAAAATAGCTACTGTAAAAGAAGAAATAGAAAAGTACAGCACTCGATATCTAAGGCGACTAGAAGTTCATCCTAATCATCTTGCAATCAATCTTCTAGACAACAGTCAAGAAATAAGAAGACTAAAAAGAAATAAATTATTAGAACTTCCTTTCATTTTTGCATAAAATGTTGTATAATGGAGTGCTGTCAATGGGCAGTATTCTCCTAACAAGTTATGTATTTTAACAAATTTACTTATTGTCTTTTCAAGATAGATTGTAAATTAGCAATAAAGTTATTTAAAAAAATGTTGTGTGAATATTAAATGTATGTAGACTTACAAGCTAAATAATGTTGGAATTAAATTATTTAAAAAGTATGTACATGTATAATTTTAATTTTAAAAGTTAAACAGTACCAAATCATAACATAAGAATTAAATAATAACATAAATGTCTTCTGTCCTTGTGTAATAAACGCCGATAGCGCTATGAGAAACGTGACAACACCGCACGTCAAGCATTGCCGCGCGGCACCCGCTTTTATATGAACTGTTAACCATCAGAGTGAGGCAATAATACATTGTAGAAGGTTTTTTCTGTCCATGTTGGCGTTCATGGAGCACAATGGGCAACGAGGACTTCTGTAAATTCCAATTCGATGAAGATGAGCTGCAAGACAATCATGTCCTGTGTTTAATCGAAAATATGCTACAGCTTCCTTTCGAGGTGCATGTGGTGTAGTATGGATAGTGTTTTTCCATTTTTTTCTTATATTCGGATCTTAAGATTGGTTCTCAATGTCATCATCTTCACCATCATCATCTCCTATCAGGAGCATAGGGCATCCATTAAGCGTCACCAACAGATCCTATTCTGAGTCAACTGATTCACTTCTCTCCAGGTTTTTCCCTCCTTTGCAGTTTCTTCAAGGATGGTTCTCTTTCATGTCTCTCTTGGTGTGCCTTTTCCCCTGTGTCCTTTGAGGTTCCAATCCAATGGAATCATGGTCTTTTCGTAATGTATGTCCTATCCAGTTCCATTTTCTCTTTTTTATTTCTATTTTAATTTCTGTCTAGTCGTCTGTATGAGCTTTACAAAATTACAGAAGAATATGGATTGAAAATATCTATAGAGAAAACAAAAATTATGGCATCAAAGTGTAGACCCTGTCAGAAGTAAAATTGTACTTGTCAATACAATTTTGGAGCAGGTGAATAATTTTACATATCTAGGATGCAATATCTCATATGAAGAAGAAAAGAATGTAAATGCAAAAATATCTAATTTTTTAAAGAATTTTAGAGTTAATAAATTCTACCTACAAACCACAGTTAGTCCAAAAGCATTCAAGACTAAAAGTGTATAAAACACAGGCTTTTCCAACTCTTTTGTATGGCAGCGAAGTATGGATGTTGGATCAGAAGGATATACAGAGACTTAGATCTGGTGAAATGAGATACCGTCGGAGGACTGCAGGATACACACTACTAGATCACAAAAAAATGAAGACATCTTAGAAGAATTACACATGGAACCTTTAGAAAGCAAAATTTCTGATTATAAGTCAAGATGGATGCAACATGTTCATTGAAAAGGAAGATCACAGGATACCCAAACAAATGTTAAGATATCAACCTGCAGGAAGAAGACCAGGATGTCCACTCAAAAGACTTCTGGATGGTGTTTCTCTTGAGGCCGAAACAGATCAACGAATGGCCTAAATTCGTAAATGTTCTATGATGATGATGATTCCTGTCTAGTCAGTTTTCCCCCATAATTCTTTATTTGATATTGTTTCTGGCCGTAGTCATTCCTATTTTTACTTTTGCTGATACGAGTATGGGGACGTGAATGTAAACATCAATGTGGCCGATGTATAGATAATCATTGGTTAATGTTTTTATGTTCTCAATAAGTTTTCAGTGTTGAATGTGCACAGTAATTGAATAAAAGAACTATTCTATGAAATCCGCTATCAAAAACTGATGTTAACTCGAATTAGTGAATGAGCGATTATATCTAATGGTCTTGACTGTGTTGTGTTTAAGTGATGCAATTAATGTTATTATTTCAATCTGTGAGGTCATTCACTTCTTAAATTGCTTAATATTTTTTTTAATACGTGTAAGTTAATCTTTGATCCGCCGCTGCAAGACCTACCCATTATCTTTAATTACTTTAATATAAATAATGTAGTCAATCTTAAGATTTGATTACCGTCCTGGTTGAATAGGATTTTAGCATCAATTTTTTGTATTTATCCATTTGGAACTGGAGGTCCTGGTTGAATAGGATTTTAGCATACCATTTTTGTATCCATCCATTTGGAACTGGAGGTCTCGACCGGGGTTGATGGATTTTTAAGGACGTATGGATAATGAATCAATACGATACAAGCCGTAAGGTCGAGGGTTTGAGTCCCGGTGGGTTCAAGATTTTTAAACTGACCCAAACCTGGCGGCACCATGGTCCTGGGGTTGACTCACCCTCTAACGGAAATTAATACAGTTCGCAGTTGATGTGAATGCAAGGGCGGAACGATATACGAGAGGAAAAATCCAACCAAACACGCCCACAAATAAAGGAACAGTCGTATGTCAAGTTTCAATGTTGTTTATTTCAGGCGTATTCTACTGGTGATGGTGTATCAGACTTGGAACTAGCACGTCCACTGAGTGACTGAAAGCTTCAGGTAGCACAATCACTAATGACGTAAGACATTCCTCGTGATTGCTTTCTTCTGAGCTGTAGACTGTACCTGCCGCTTATTCTGGAGGTAAAGGCTGCCGTCACGCAGGGCTGAACTTAACATCAAGGGCCGATTGTCCAGAAAAGTGGGAGCCTTAATTTTCTACTAACCCAAGGGCCTCCTAAGACCTATAGTGCGTTAACTTTACCTTTATCAAGGAAAATTAATAGACCTATAACTTTTGTGCAATTATACCCCATGTGGACAACCATGAAAATCTCTTTGAAGACAACACTTAGACTGTTCAACATCAACGTAAAATCAGTCCTCCTCTATGGAAAGCAACAAATAAAAAGTTGCAGACTTTATAAACAGATGTCTGAGGCGTATTTTAAATATAAGATGACCATACTAATATCAAATGAAGAACTGTGGAGAAAAAGCAAGCAATCTTCAATATGTCACCGAATAAAACAAAGAAAGTGGAATTTGATAGGCCACACATTGAGAAAACCAGACGGAGCCATCGAGAAGACTACTCTATTACAGATTGGAATTCACAAGGAGTAGGTGTGGAATGGTGTAGTGGGCTGCACACTAGTCTGGAGATCTAGAGGGGGGCACGCCGTAGCGTAGTGGTTAAGGCACTGAGCTACAAGCCGGAGGGTCGAGGGTTCAAGTCTCGTTAGGGTCAGGATTTTTAAAACTGACCCAAACCCTCTGGCGGCACTATGGCCCTGGGGTCGACTCAGCCTCTAACTAAAATGAGTACCAGCTGCTTGTTCTGGGGGTAAAGGTGGCCGTCACGCAGGGCTGACGTCAAGTGCCGATTGTCTAGAAAAAGTGGGAGCCTTAACCTCCTACTACCCCAAGGGCCACCGGGCCTGTTGTGGGATCACTTTACTTATCCGCAAGGAGTAAGAAAGAGGGGACGACCTAGGAAAACTTGGAGGCGATCAATAGAGGAGGAAGCAAAATAAATAAGGAAAAGCTGGAAACAAGTGAAATGGCTGGCTGGAAGCAGAATACGCTGGAGGAACTTTACCCTGTGTTCCATTTAGGAATTACGGGAAATAAATAAAAAACATAAAATAAAAAATAACTTACTTTGGAAAGGAAATAAAAATGTGAGTAACGTGTCGTAGATATTTCTTTTCCTCCATGACAGGCATTGATGCCCATGGACCAACCAGCCTGCTTCTGGCATCACATCCACATTTATTAATCACAGAGGTGGACGATCATCCAGCGAATATAGGGGTAACGTTGTCCATGTCGTGCCCCCCAGCCGTTATAGCTGGTTATCTCAACCTAGAGCAGCTACTTATTATAGCTACCCGATCCCTTGAGCGCAGTGTCCTTTATATCCCTCCTCATCACACTACCTATTATTCGAAATCTTTTACAATTTGTCTTGCTAGAACATGGAATTCCCTTCCACTCTATGTCAGAGATTGCCAAACTTTACCATCTTTCAGAAACAAATTGAGAACAAAATTACTAACAGAAACAATTCACTAATATTACTTTTTAAAAATTAATAATGTGTTTTTTTCATTATTTAATAAAAATAGATTTAAGATTTGTTAATATATTTACCTAATACCTTGTATAATAAGCGATAGATTAATTCATTATACAGGGTTTCCAGTATAAAACCGGACACTCTGCGGCTGGCAGAGTGAAATGCGGACGAGGAGAGAGCGCTGCCTGACGGGTGAAACCCCGTGAGGCGTGTCCGGTTTTATATTGGAAGCCCTGTAGTTTATTACTTTCTTGTATTTTTTTTTCTTTTCTTTTTATGTATAGTAGATTAGAGCTGTTATTCCTTTCTGTGTTCATTCTATCATTAATTTAATTTTAATTGTATTTAATTCTATTGTATTAGACATTATTTTCATTATTATTCAATTTGACAGATAATTAATTGTTTAGTATGACTATTATTGTAATTTTTTGTATTTATATGTAACATATGTTTGCCCTGGTGAGTGGAGGAGAAGGCCACATGGCCTTAACTCCACCAGGCTAAATAAATCTATTCTATTATATTGTAAATTCCTCTACATGCTGAATAAGAACCGATGCAATACTGCACAAAATTCCATACGGTAATTATTATTCTTGTATTTAAACCAAGAAAACTCGTTTAAATGTAATCCTGCAACTCTTATAAAAGACTTGGATGGTCAAGTTACAGAGTCGCAGTTTGTTACCGTCCTTGTTAGTTTTCACAATTCTCATAAATTTATTGTGACAATAAAACTATATTGGATTATACAGCAGGTGCGGTTAATGAAGGTTATAGATTATCGAGGAAAATTACTTTTCCGAGAATTGCAGTACTCCAGAATTATATATTTTATCAGCCTAGTTCCTGTTTGTGTGCAGAAATTAAACACACACTTTAAGCAGGCAATTTGTGTTATCGTTCAATTTAATGTTTTCTGTCCTTTCGACTTTCATCTAATAATTTAAATATTAAAATATTATAGCGTTTGATAAGTAATTGCAACACTGTTGTAAATCAGCGATCCTAGTGGTGAACATTGTAATCTTGTAGTATGTTGTTGAACAGTCATTGTTGTATAAGAATGGATCTGATGAAGAATGATAAAGAACAGTTTATATATATATATATATATATATATATATATATTATATATATATATAATCCATCCATCCATAGTAATTCTGCCCGAGGACAGGCCTTTCACTGCAATCATAACATTTTCATGCTATGCTTTGCAGATTTACTAGGGAATTATAGGTGTGGTAGCTTCCCGTTGCTTTCCACACCGGTGAAGGATGATAATGATGATGATAAGGATGATGATGGCCATATGGTTTCGGGGACCGTTTGGGCCTTAAAGTTTTCCTGACATTTGTCTTGTAGGTGAGGAAAAACCCCGATAAAAACCTCACTCCGAAAAACTGCTCCGACCGGGGATCGAACCCGGGCCCGCTGCGTGACAAGGCAGCACGCTACCTCAGCGGTGGACACACACACACACACACACACACACACACATATATATATATATATATATATCCATCCATAGTAATTCTGCCCGAAGGCAGGTCCTTCACTGTAATCATAGCATTTTCATGCTATGCTTGCAGCTTTACTAGGGAATTGTAGGTGTGGTAGCTTCCCGTTGCTTTCCACACCGGTGAAGGATGATGATGATGATGATGATGATGGCCATATGATTTCGGTGACCGTTTGGGCCTTAGAGTTTTCCTGACATTTGTCTTACAGGTGAGGGAAAACCCCGATAAAAACCTCACCCAGAAAAACTGTCCCGACCGGGGATCGAACCCGGGCCCGCTGCGTGACAAGGCAGCACGCTACCTCGATACCACAGCGGTGGACTTTTATATATATATATCCATTGAATAGCAAACTCAAAGAATATAGAGAAAAAATGGTTTAGACATGTAGAAAGAATGAACGTAACAAGATTTCCAAAAGCAGCATTTAACTACAAGCCAAGAGGTTCAAGAAATGTAGGAAGGCCAGTGAAAAGAAGGACTGAACAACTTTGAGGCAGAATAGGCATTTGCCTAGCCCGTGAAGTGAAGAAGAAGAAGAAGGAAGTATCGAAAATACAATATTTTGTGAATACATTCTCCGTTTCTCACATAGTAAGTAATATCGCCTTAAAAAGATGTTCAGTAGAATTTTTAGAAGCTGGAATTGGGAAGTGCTGGAACGTCCACCGAATTCACCGGACATACACCCTTGTGACTATGATTCATTCACAAAGATCAAAGAACCTCTACAAGGCATTTGATTCCAATCAAGAGTTGATATCCAGAAAGCTCTAGATCGGTCATATGAGAGATATCCAGAAATGGTGCTGCTCTTTTATTTTTTTTATTCAGGATTGTTTCTGTTATTTACACAGGTATCCTCAACCAAAATATACAAATTTGTTTCTTCCACACTTCCAGTCTTGTATGTCTGTTTCTGTCATATATATCTTCTGCATGTTGTCTTAAATTCCCTTTATCCTTGCTGGCCTTGGTCTACCACGTTTCCCTTTTCCAGGAGGTATCCATTTTAATACTTTGTTTGTTTCTGTGTCCCTTCTCATTATATATCTATACCATCTTAGTTGGATTTCTTCAATCCTTTGTACAATATCCTTTTCTTCATTCATAATTTCTCTTATTGTATTTTTTTTTATTTTGTCTAATTTTGATATTCTTGCCTACCTTCTTAAAAAGTCAGTTTCTGTGACTAATTATTTATTTCTGTGTTTTTGCTTCAACGTCCATGTTTCCGCACCATATAATAAAATTCTTAGGAATACTCTTAATTCTCTTTTCTTAATGGTCTCGAGGTAGCGTGCTGCCTTGTCACGCAGCGGGCTCGGGTTCGATCCCCGGTCGGGACAGTTTTTCTGGGTGAGGTTTCTATCGGGGTTTTTCCTCACCTGAAACACAAATGTCAGGAAAACTTTAAGGCCCAAACGGTCCCCGAAATCACATGGCCATCATCATCATTCTTCACCGGTGTGGAAAGCAACGAGAAGCTACCACACCTACAATTCCCTAGTAAAGCTGCAAGCATAGCATGAAAATGCTATGATATCAGTGAAGGACCTGCCTTCGGGCAGAATTACTATGGATGGATCCCATAACTTTTGACTCACTCTGTATTATATGTGCTGGAAAATCCAAAGTCGCAGCTATTTTGAAGCGGAAGTTAGAAGCTCGCACCACAAAGATGTGTAAACACTTCAAAGAACGCTCTTGTTTGAAAATCATATCCTTGACTGAATTCGCAGATGTAGGAAATCGTACTTCGCAAAGCGATTAGTCTCGGATTAGAAATAGAAAGCGTTCTGCTTACGTTGTAACATATATTCATCTCTGTGTTGTTGTCATTATTGTTTTTTTTATAACAGCTTTAACAACTAGAGTGATTAGCGTCGAATTTAAATGTGGGTGAAAGGGCTAACAAATTTGCACAGAGGCTCCTTTCTTCTTCTTCTTCTTCTTCTTCAGATTTGATGTTTTATGTGCCGTGGATCTAAGATACGGGGTCCATGTTGGCCGCGGCTTGAAACAAAAGGACTGTTGTGATAGAATAGATAATGCAAAAAATATCTGCCATCATTATAACCCTATTTCTCAAATTTACAATTAATAGAATTAAACTATCCCCAAGAATATAAAAAATTCTCATGGACTGATGGTTATATTCTATATTCCTTGCCTCTTGTTCCAGTAGTCCCGGGTTCAAACCCGGCCGAGGTGATATATATATTTTTTTTTAGGATGGAAAATGAAATATTTACGATTTGTGGCAGGATATACTTTAATGGATAAAAAACGAAGTGAAGATATCCGTAAATAACTATAAATATTCAGTTTGACAGATAAAATAGAAGAGTATATGAGGTAATGGTATGAATATGTCTATAGTATGGATACCAACAGATTGCCTAGGAAGAGTCTGAACTAACAACCAAAAAGAGGAAAAAGAGATCGGGGACGCCCACGAAAGAGATGGACACAGCAGCTATAATACTTGTAGCCGGAACGAACCAAACAGGTTTAATCCTTGCTAGAAGAAGAAGAAGGAAAATCAAAGGAGCAAGTCCTCCGGGAGAGAGTTTAAGCCATGGATCCCGAGTCTGGAGATTTCCAGGCTCGTAAAAGATCCTTAAACCTGAATAAACAAGCCTCTGAACAAAATTTACCTTCTTCATCCTAGTAATACCTTAGTTGCCTACTGGATGTCTGATTGTGTCGGTATGTTGTGCGCATACCATTCATAACATATTTAGGGAAGTAAGCGTGACTAAATTAACTTGGTCTAGTAACACCTAACAAAGGGGAGGGTAAAACCCAACATTGGGCTGAACTGCACTTCTACTTACTCTTGACTTTTAGTTTATTGTTGTAAACTGTAGCTATTCTTGTAATTTACTAACAATTTTTAACATTTTAAACTTTTTCAAACAATTTTTATAACATTATTAGACACTATTAATAATAATAATAATAATAATATCTCATTTATTCTGACAGAGTTATTGTGATATTGTGATGCTGATAATTTCTCCACAGTGATTATTACTTAGTCTATGATTTTTCTATCACTGGTTAGAACGGCGTTAGGAAGTGATTAGTAAGTGTACACCCAATTTTAAGAAACGTTTGGTAATTTTAATATTGATATAAAATAATGGAATATTCACCTGAAAGGTCCGTCTCCTCAACTTAATCATTTAACTGTAGTGCCTTCGGGACTTGTCCCATCATCGGCAGGATTCAAAACTGGTGTTTCACTGAAGATCTGGTAGAGGGGGTTGCATGTATTGGGTTCGTTTTCGTTTATCAGGCTGTCGTTGTTGTGAGCTGCTTTCATGATTTCCATCTCTTCGAGTACGACAGCCTGATAAACGAAAACGAACCCCCTCTACCAGATCTTCAGTGAAACACCAGTTTTGAATCCTGCCGATGATGGGACAAGTCCCGAAAGCGCTACAGTTAAATGATTAATTAAGTTGAGGAGGCGGACCTTTCAGGTGAATATTCCATAATTTTATATTAATTTTGAATAATACCTCAATGGAACACATCATGAATCTTATAAAAGTTAATTTTAATATTATTAATATATATCTTTAACATAGATTTGGGGATTTATTGCAAAGATAGGCCATTTAAATTTCATAGCGACGTGCTGCCATTTAGCATACGCTATACGAACTTTAGTACGATATAGATAATAATAGATATATGGCAAGGGTAATAATCGATATGTGATTCAATGGTGGGTTATCGCTGGCCCTATAAACTCTGGCGCATGCGCACTGTTGTTCTATAGGACTTTGAAAATATATCAAGTAAGTTTAAGTGCAGTTTTCCCCGTCATTGTATATGTAGTAGTTATAAAAGGAGTCCAATGTTCAGGCTTTTTAACACCTTGAAAAAATCCACCGACACCAAACCCGCGAACCTTGGGATCAGAGGCGAGAATGTTAATCACTATTCCACTTCTCTGAGTTAGTATTTTCTTAAATAATGCGCACTTCAGTTAATTAGTTGCTGCATTTGGAGAAAGTATTGTGGAACTTTCCCTATATTTGTACTGTGCTGTACCAACTGATACATTTCGTAAATGTCACAGATGACAAAATGAGATAGCAAGAGGATAACTTAGTAACTTTCTACATTTGTTATTATTTTTTGTTCCATTTTTTCACACACTTCAACATGTCCTTATCACATGTAAAATATTTGGGTGTGTACCAGTAGGCGATGTCGTTTCGATACACTGTTTGCTATGCTCGCTTCTAGTTTCAAGATTCACAGAAATATAATTGACACATTTACATCAGAAATGAATTAATACCTATAATGTTGGTTATAAATTTCTCCACTAGGGTGCATTCTTACAATAATGCGATCATTTGGCAATAAATAATATGATCTGGTTGCAGTGATGAACAAAAGAAGCAAATGAAGCGTACCAACCGTTTCTCGTTTGTTTTCAAACATCGCCGTTTACATTAAGTATATAAATATTTTAAAATAACCATAGTTAAATAATGATTTGTGTGTAAACAGCTTAATTGTATTCTTTAAATAGTCCTAACAAATGCCATTCTTGATTTCCAAATTCTCATAAGTAATGCCACGAGTAATTTCCAAATTATCGATGAATTCACGACTCACGAAGTGAGGAGTGAATTTATTTAGAGAATTTGGAAATCAAGAGTGGCATTTGTTAGGACTATTTAACGAATAAAATTAAACTGTTTACTCACAAATAATTATTTAAATATAGTTATTTTAAAATATGTATATATTTATTGTGTCCCGCGCCGTAGCCGAGCGGTTAAGGTAGGAAGCCTTGGCGCAGAGCTACGGGACTTGCGCTGGTTCGAGTCTCCATGGGGGAAGAAATTTTCTCATGGTATTTCGGCCAGTATGGGACCGGTGCCCACCCAGCATCGTGAGGCAATTGGGTAGCTACAATAAGTAGCTGCTCCAGGTTGAGGAACCAGCTATAACGGCTGGGGGACTCGACATGCTAACCACATGTCACCCCTACACTGGCTGTTGATCATCTACCTCTGTGATTGACACATGTGGATGCGAAGGGCCAGCAGCCGGCTGGTAAAAGGGCAACCGCTGAAAAGTGGAAAGACCCTCAATCGGATATATTTATTGTAAACGGCGATGTTTGAAAACAAATGAGAAACTATTGGTACGCTTCATTTGCTTCTTTTGTTCATCCCTGCAACCAGATCATATTATTTATTGCAAAAGGAACGCAATATTGTAACAATGCACACTAGTGGAGAAAAAAATGAAACACATCAAACTGTATGTTAATTCATTTCTGATGTCGTATGATGTAAATATGACAATTATATTTTTCTGGGAAAAAAATACATTTAAGAAAGTGCAAACATTGGTTTCTTTTTCTGGTGGTATAATCAATTGCTACAAATGTTTTTATATTAACTCCCGCATGCGGTATGTGTTGACATCCATGCGCTATATATACAATCTGGTAGCCGTATTTCTTAGAGAGTCAGTCACTGCAAAATATTGCTATGACCTATTCAGAATGTTAAAAAGGAGGTGCGTTTCTTATTATGATAAACTTTAGTTGGCAAATTCTAGGCGAAACACAACTGTGATTGGTTGTAAATAAAAAAAATCATTGACTCCCATTTGGGGCACATGTAAGATATTTAGGTGTGTTACACCGTGTACCAGTAGGCGGCGTCGTTTCGACACATCTGTTTGCTATGCTCGCTTCTAGTTTCAAGATTCACAGATTCAAAAAGTGGCTGACTTACTCACTGGCTCTATCGAACACGTGCGGACATAAGCTCTCTATACATTCCTGCCCTGAGACAATGTATTCCAATCATCCTCTATATAATCTACTTTCCTGAAATCATGAGCCATGACGATATGGCTAGATTAATTTCTATGAAGATGATGGAGAGATCAAAAGGTCCAATCCTTGAGACTATTTAACTCATGCCCCAAATGAGAGTCAATGACCAATCACATTTCAATGATTTTTTTTATTTACAACCAATCACAGTCGTGTTTCGCTTAGAATTTATCAACTAAAGTTTATCGTAATAAAGAAAGCACCTCCTTTTTAACATTATGAATAGGTCATAGCATTATTATGCAGTGACTGACCCACTAAGAAATACGGCTACCAGATTGTATATATAGTGCATGAATGTCAACACATGCCGCATGCGGGAGTTAATATAAAAACATTTATAGTAATTGATTATACCACCAAAAAAAGAAACCACTGTTTGCACTTTCTTCGATGTATATTTTCCTGCGATGGGCAGGACATGTTGCATGTATGGGGAATGAAAGACTTGCATGGAAGCATCTTGTAGGAAAGCCAGAGGGAAAACGCCCAGTTGGTAGACCTAGAATGAGGTGGGAGAATAACATTAACTATGATTTGAGGGAAGTAAATTATACAGGGAATGATTGGAAAGCATTAGCTCAGGATAGGGATGTATGGAGAGTGTATGTCCGCGCGGCCATGAACCTACGGGTTCGATAGTGCCAGTGAGTAAGTAAGAGTATATTTTCCCAGAAAAATATAATTGTCATATTTACATCATAGGACATCAGAAATGAATTAATATACAGTTTGATGTGTTTCATTTTTTCTTCACTGGAGTGCATTCTTACAATATTGCGTTCCTTTGGCAATAAATAATATGACCTGCTTGCAGTGACGAACAAAAGGAGCAAATGAAGCGTACCAATCGTTTCTCATTTATTTTCAAACATCGCCGTTTACATTAAATATATAAATATTTTAAAATAACTATATTTGAATAATGATTTGTGAGTAAACAGCTTAATTTTATTAGTTAAATAGTCCTAACAAATGCCACTCTTGATTTCCAAATTCTCTAGATAAATTGGAAATCACTGGTGGCATTACTTATGATAATTGTTTTTGTTCAAATCTAAAATTGCTAGAAAGTCAGTCATAGACCTTGTCGTATGAGGTCGACTTTTTTTTCTGTCGTCTTGAATGAAGGGTTTGTCCTATTTCAAGGTAAATGGATATGTCTGTAATATTTTAGTTATTTTAGTTGAGCTCGCGTGGTGTTGGCTCTTGTGTGCTGTCGTGTTGCCAGAACATGGACAATTCTTTTTATTCATTTTTATTTTTCAATTACTGTATTCATGTGTTATTAGTATATACGTTGCATAAGATGCGAGTTCTAGATCAGGTGGTAATGTGTCTAACCTTCCTGACCTCCAGGTCCGGGTTCGATAACCAATGGGTTTGGAAAAGGCTCATGGCCTACCAACAGCCATTCACAGAGATAGATCATTCAGCTAATGTAACTCCTTTCAAAAAACGTTAAACTGAAAATATATATAACTATCGTTCTACCAGTTATATTATTATCCATCCATAGTAATTCTGCCCGAAGGCAGGTCCTTTACTGCAATCATAGAATTTTCATGCTATGCTTGCAGCTTTACTAGGGAATTGTAGGTGTGGTAGCTTCCCGTTGCTTTCCACACACCGGTGAACGATGATTAGTTTCTTAAATCAAAAACAAATACATATTTATCTTCTTGTATCTTGTAAGCCCATGTTTCCCTTAACAGAGATTTAGGCGCTCTCTCTCTCTCTCTCTCTCTCTCTCTCTCTCTCTCTACAGAGAAGAATTTGAACCATACTAATTTAGTTACACTTGTTTTCGTATAGATGTCATTTGTTTTGTCCGTGGTCAGCTTTCCGCTTCATACTGACATCTAGGAAACCGAGGTAGTACTAGGACGGGAAAATTCGGTAAATTTTGCTTAGAGGCCTTTCATTTATGCTTAAGGATCTTTTACGAGCCTGAAAATCTTCGACTCTGGACCCACGGCTTAAAGTCCCTCTTGGAGGACTTGCTCCTTGGATTTTTCCATCCTAAAAAAAAATCCATGCAGAAACTAATTGAATTAATGTACTTTGTTAAGTCATATTTATGCATATTTTGCCATTTGTATATCCATTCATAGTAATTCTGCCCGAAGGCAGGTCCTTCACTGCATTTTCATGCTATGCTTGCAGCTTTACTAGGGAATTGTGTAGGTGTAGCTTCCCGTTGCTTTCCACACCGGTGAAGGATGATGGTGATGATGATAATGGTGATGATGATGATGATGATGGCCATATGATTTCGGGGACCGTTTGGGCCTTAAAGTTTTCCTGACATTTGTCTTACAGGCGAGGAAAAACCCCGATAAAAACCTCGCCCAGAAAAACTGCCCAGGCCGGGGATCAAACCCGGGCCCGCTGCGTGACAAGACAGCACGCTACCTCGATACCACAGCGGTGGACCCATTTGTATATGAGAGAGCATATTAAAGCAATGCATTGGTCATATTCGTCGTATTTTCACTCTTTTAAGAAATAAAGAAGTTTTATCGTTCAATTTATTTCTTCCGTTTTCATTTGAATAGTTTTATTTCTCAATTTTGTTTTTGTGTAAAATCTATCTTCCTCTCCTATTTAGTTTCAATTCGCAGTATGAACTTTCCCCTTACGTTTACACCTGAGCAAATATTTGTATATTGTCTCGCGACATACAAGTAGCTACAGATAATTTTAATAAAGTAAAAAAACATGCTACAATATCAAATCCCTTGCTACAGCTTGCTTCTCGTTAGCATTTTATTCTTAAATAAATAGTTAATTATCATAAACTGAGTCACTAATTGATTTTACAACTGAAATTATTACATAATTATATTATTATTAGGTCATATTTTTATTGTTACAGTGCATATTTTGGTAAATATTAAGTCATAGCTGTGTATTTTTTTGTGCATATTCGGTGGTTTTTAGGTCATAAAAATCCCAAGCGTGTTGGAAATTAAAATTATTTTTAATTTTTTAGTTCGGTTTTCTAATAAAGCGTGTTGTTTTAGTTTTTTAAAACTATTATTTATTTTTATGAAATCTACAACCGAAGTTTGAACATTCATCTTTTGTTTAATTACACTGTTTCTTATTTTGTCTCTTCGAGAAATTCCACCTGAACGCCTCTAAAAATCCATTTCTGCAAAATTTAATTTACTTACTGTTCTGAATTTTAATGCCATGTTTCTGGGCCATGTCATTATACTCATTATTCTTGTATTAAAAATGTTTGTTTTTGTTTTATAACTTATATTCTTATCCCATAAAACACTATTTAATTTTGATATTGCAGATTTTCCATTATTTATTCTCTCATTAATTTCAGAATCATGACTTCCATCTGCACTAATTTTTGTCTCCTAATATACATATTCGTTACATGCTTTAATTTTCCATATGCATCTTCTAAAATCAGATTTTTTTATTGATCTCCTATTACCTATTATTATTATTATTATTATTATTATTATTATTATTATTATTATTATTATTATTATTATTATTATTATTATTTACAAATGGCGGGCATTTGTTTTGATTGATCTCCTATTACCTATTATTATTACTTACTTACTCACTGGCACTATCGAACCCGAAGGTTCATGGCCGCGCGGACATAAGCTCTCCATACATCCCTATCCTGAGCTAATGCTTTCCAATCATTCCCTGTATAATCTACTTCCCTCAAATCATAGTTAATGTTATTCTCCCACCTCATTCTTGGTCTACCAACTGGGCGTTTTCCCTCTGGCTTTCCTACAAGAAGCTTCCATGCACGTCTTTCATTCCCCATATGCGCAACATGTCCTGCCCATCGCAGTCTACGAGACTTAACTGTTCTTATTATATCTGGCTTCCTATAAAGACCATGTAGTTCATTGTTATGTAGTCTTCTCCATTCACCTGTCTGTACATCTCTCTTTGGTCCAAAAATTTTCCTAAGAACTTTATTCTCAAATACTCACATTATTATTATTATTATTATTATTATTATTATTATTATTATTATTATTATTATTATTATTATTATTATTATTATTATTATTTACAAATGGCGGGCATTTGTATTGCATGCTTTAACCCGCACAAATGAGTCTATATTTTTAAAAAATGTGAAATTGGGACCGTTGTTCCATTTTCTTTCGAGCTTCCTTGTAAGAATCACTTTCATTTTCAGGGTAATTAACTCCAAGTCTAGTAGATTGAAACGGAAAGGTCAATTAACTTGAAAGGGTGACAGTAAAAATACTTTCAAAATGTCTGGAATCACTCGTGGAGAATAGCAATAGGACGGCCTAAGCTTTATTTTTTTTTTTTCGTCTCTATCAATAAAATGAAAACTACGGTTTAATAAATTTAATTTTGTGTTCTGCAGCATAAATCTCAGTTGGAAGCTAATTGAACAGTTCACAGATCAAAGCCAACAGACGTCAATATTTTTTTTTATAACGAAGGTTGTGTCTTGCCCAAAATTATCCCGAAACTAGCTAAAAATAAACGGTGCCAAGACGTCTGGCAGAATATCGTAAATTATTTAGAATTGGCTTGCTGTATTTCTGGTGAAATACTTTCCCAGTGTTTTATTATTAATAAAATTATACGTTTTTATAATGCATTATTTCAACGTATTTTTATTTACTTTGGAATTAATTATCAACTTTAAATATTAATCTACAACAAGAAAAAACTCAGCTAATTAAAAATAAAAAAAATGATAGGTTTAGCAATGACAAGATCTAAGATCATGAGTGGCCTGCGGAAGGTTTGGTAATATACGAAATGCCCCGCAGTTCAAATGAGTTTGACACACCTGAGTTGAATCATGAGGAACGGTGGGAGAAGAATATTAACCATTATTTGGACGACGTTATATTTAAAGGAAGTGGTAGTATGAGGTTTAGGCCTATTTTAATTAATAAATAGAGTTAGATTTAACACCTCAGCTCATAATTGGACGGCTTTATGCATATACCGGCTATGCGCCATTATCAAAGTTTCGAGAAAAATACGTTTAAAGTTTAAGTCAATCTTCACCATTTATCGCAGCGCCAAACTAACAATGCTGGATATCTTTGTTTGACAGTTATGCATCAACAATATAAGAGTGGGGACATTTACGCTTAGCTGTAAGATTAAACATTTAGATTAGGTATTATGAAGATCTGGTTTCATAGCCGTTTGTTGCAAAACATAGAATCTGTAATAGGACTGATTGTGTTTACGTTTTTCTTTACTAAAACATACGTCTCGCGTGGAGACATGGGTGCTTCCTAGCGGGAGTTCCTTAACAAGCTAAATTAGTTGCGCTTATTTACCTATAGATTCTATGTGGTTAGCCCATCGCCTCAATGAGACATCTAGTAAGTAACTAAGGTATTATGTGGATGGATTAAGGTCGGTAAATTTTGCACAAAAGCCTTTTTATTTAGGCTTGCGGTTCTTTTACGAGCCTTAAAATCTTCAGACTCGGGACTCACGTCTTAAAGTCCCTTCCGGAGGATTTGTCCCTTCGATTTTTCCGACTTATAAATCTATCGACCCCGGCCGTGTTTGAACCCCCGAACCTCAGGACTAGAGGTAAGGAACATAAACCGCTAGACCACCGAAGCCGACAGGGCTATATTTAAATATTTGGTGCTAAAATTTGCGTACACTTACTTCATGAGCCAGTGCAACAGAAGGTATCAAAATCCCCCCCCCTTTTTAATAGAGCTTAGCCGGTTCTACATGGTCTTTATAGCAAGCCAGATATAATAAGAACAGTTAAGTCTTGTAGACTGCGATGGACAGGACATGTTGCACGAATAGGGAATGAAAGACGTGCATGGAAGCTTCTTGTAGGAAGATCAGAGGGAAAACACCCAGTTGGTAGACCAAGAATGAGATTGGAGAATAACATTAACTTGATTTGAGAGAAGTAGATTATACAGGGAATGATTGGAAAACATTAGCTCATGATATGGATATATGGAGAGCTTATGTCCGCGCGGTCATGAACCTATGTGTTTGATACTGCCAGTGAGTTAGTTAGCTCAGGATAGAGAAGTCTTCTTCTTCTTAAACTTAATTTGTAGGATTTTCATCCTGTTTATTTCCAAAATGACTCCTCGGAGGAAGACGTATTGGATGTGCATTCACTGTCTATCTGTGGAATTACATTACTTAATAGTTCTCTAAAAGTATTCACAAAAATATTAAACAATAAATTAAACGCATTAATCCATATTAAAGAACAACAACAAGGATTTCGGAAAAATATGTCCACATTAGATGCAATTTACATAGACAAATTGTGGAAAAATCATGGGAATTCAATAAACCAGTATTCTTTATGTTTCTGATAGAGAAGTATGGATAGTTTATGTCTTCCCGGTTCGATAGTGCCAGTAAGTTATTAAACAAATTACCCCACTATAAAAAGTAGGAACTGAAAAGTACATTGTTAAGAATGTTAGCTTCCTAGTGCCACATTTGTTTGTTTAGTTCCAGAAGTGTGACGTAAAACAAGTTGGCAATGTGACATGCCGGCTTATCACTATAAATATGACGGCTATAAATATTAATCATTGTCCAACGTGAACTTATTTATCTTCTACTTGAACGCAGTTGATTGAAAGCAAAACCTTTCACCAACCCGAATGTTCAATGGACCGCCTCTGCCTTGAGTTTGTTTCTGTTCTACGTTCCTGAATGTCTTTTCTTCATTCACAAGGAGATCGACTACGCAGTGCCAAGTTTTGAACGCAATGTGGTCCACACTCATAAAACAAGATTTATAACATTCTAGCAAATACCCGGCGTGTGCTGCTACGCCTAAATAAATTAAATGTATTTTTATGTTTAGTTGAATAAATACTTAATACAGGCTTTCCACTTTACAGCAGTTTGCCCTTGATTCCTGCTTTCCAGAGATTCCTATCCTCCCATTGACCATCTTCCATACCCCTCATCATGACATCATATATTCCCTCATACCATGCTCTTCTACTTCTCTTCCTCTTCCTTCTGCCTGGTACCATCCAATCCAACGCCTGTTTAGGCCACTGGTCTTCCGACTCCGTTGTACATGTCCATACCACTGTAGAGCTCTCTTTGTTATCCTATTGATAACAGTTTCTTGTGCATCCATTTTTTGTCTGATATATGGCTTATTGCCACCCTTATCCTAAAATATTCTAAGAGAATTTATAAAAAGAACACTTGAAAAATTCTATGACTATTTAACTCATGACCCAAATGGGACTCAATGGCCAATCACGTTTCAATGATTTCTGTTTTACAACCAATCAGAGTCGTGTTTCACGAAATATTTATCAGTGTTATAATTACCATATTAAAGAAAGCTCCTCCTTTTTAATATTCTGAACAGGTCTGGCCATTATTTTGCAGTGACTGAACCCATGAGAAATACGGCTACCAGAATGTATATATAGTGCATGAATATTAACACGTGCCGCATGCGGGAGTTAATATAAAAAAAGTTTGTAGCAATTGATTATACCACCAAAAAAAGAAACCACTCTTTGCACTTTCTTAAATGTAATTTTTCCCAGGTAACATCATACGACATCTGAAATGAATTAATATACAGTTTGATGTGTTTCATTTTTTCTCCACTAGAGAGCATTCTTACAATATTGCGTTCCTTTGGCAATAAATAGTATGATCTGGTTGCAGTGATAAACAAATGAAGCAGATGAAGCGTGCCTATCGCTTCTCATTTGTTTTCAAACATCGCCGTTTGCATTAAATATATAAATATTTTAAAATAACTGTAGTTAAATAATGATTTGTGAGTAAACAGCATAATTTTATTCGTTAAATAGTCCTAACAAATGCCACTCTTGATTTCCAAATTCTCTAGATAAATTCACTCCCCACATCGTGAGTCGTGAATTTATCGATAATTTGGAAATCACTCGTGGCATTACTTATGAAAATTATATGTTTCATGAAGTTTGTCCATTTCAATTGATTTCATTGAAATATTAAGTTAATTTCGAGAGCAAATGGCAAATAGGCATTTATAGGCATTGTGAGCTGAAATAGGCATTTATAGGCAACATGAACTTCATGGAAAACAACACTAGGGTCGTCGGTATGAACTTATATGAAGTCACTTTTACAATATATAACTGTAGGCATTTTCCCTAACAGCCGGTGTTTAATCACCATCATCACCCATATCATAAGTGTAGCGTAACCCCGCCTTCCAGACGCCCCAACCTCAGAAGTGGATTACAATACCACAATGCCAGAAGAGAATACCAGATTACGAAATGACAAACTGGTGGTATTGAATAGAAAGGGGGAAAAATTCTGAAAAAAAAAGTCAATCCCGATTGATTTGATTGGTATAACTGGTTGACAGGTAACAATATGAGTAGAGTCGGACAAAATGTGTTGAGAGTATAAAGAAGATACATAAATGATGAACAAGCGCATAGCTGCAGGTGTAAGGAATTGTAACAGAATTGAAGTGAAGAGTTCCGTTGCGTTAGTCACACATTAACATAAGGCAGCCTTGGGAACATGCGAGCCTTCTTTGCGTAGGAACACTACAAACATCCGTCCTTTATTCCTTCCAACTACCGTAGTGAACTGACATTCTCGCCGAAAACATTATTTTATTATTATTATTATTATTATTATTATTATTATTATTATTATTATTATTCTTGTAAGCCCATGTTTTCCCTTTACAGAGATTTAGGCGCTCTCCCCCTACAGGGAAGAATTTGAACCATACTAAATTAGTTAACACTTGTTTTCGTATAGATGTCATTTGAGTGGTCCGTGGTCAGCGTTCCGCCTCATACTGACATCTAGGAAACCAAGGTAGTACTAGGTGTATGGCTCGATGGCGTAAGGCACGTAAAAGTACGTACAAAGGAAGAGGCCAAACTATGGTAAAGAGGGAGAATTAAATTATTATTATTATTATTATTATTAGGCCTATCACTCACTCACTCACTCTCTGGCACTGTCGAACCCGTAGGTTCATGGCCGCGCGGATATAAGCTCTCCATACATCCCTATCCTGAGCTAATATTTTCCAATCATTCCCTGTATAATTTATTTCTCTAAAATCATAGTTAATGTTATTCTCCCACCTCATTCTTGGTCTACCAATTGGGCGTTTTCCCTCTGGTTTTCCTATAAGAAGCTTCCATGCACGTTTTTCATTCCCCATTCGTGCCATATGTCCAGCCCATCGCATCTACGAGACTCTCTTCTTATTATATCCGACGTCCTATAAAGACCATGTAGTTCACTGTTAAGCAGTCTTCTCCATCCACCTGTCTGTTCATCTCTCTTTGGTCCAAAATTTTTCCGAAGAACTTTATTCTCAAATACTTGTAATCTCCTTACCTCCCTTAAAGTAAGAGTCCATGTTTCGCTTCCATATAATATAACTGGTAGAATAATAGTTTTATAATTATAGTTACAGTTTATAGTTTTTTTAAAGGAGTTGGGACGTCAAGAGTCCCTGTTATGCATATTTGTGCATCTCATTCCTATTTGTGATTTTTGTTCCTAGGTATTTAAATTCATTATTATTATTATTATTATTATTATTATTATTATTATTATTATTATAATAAGGATAATGGGTGACAGAGACGTTAAATAGGTATATGTCAGTGTTTAACTAGAATGACTGTACACACGTGTGTAATATAAAAACAGGATCAGCATGTCTCCCTACAGGATGTAAAGATTGGATGCATGGAAGGAAACAGTTTTGTTGTGGATAATCCCTGCACTGGGTGTTCATAAACTGTCTCCACAATCTGTCTCACAAAAAAAAATTGGGTCATCTATAAAAAAATATGACAAAGATAATAAATAATCTGTAAAAAAGTTCATGACCTGACAAGCCTAGAAGACCATTGACCTACCAATCTGATGGTGGCCTCTTGTAAAAAAAACTTGAGGGAAAGTGCCCAATAGTTCGGCCAAGAATGGGGTGGGAAAACAGCTAATCATGATTTGAGGGAGACTATTTAACTCATGCTCCAAATGGGAATCAATGACCAATCACATTTCAATGATTTTTTATTTACAACCAACCACAGTCGTGTTTCGCCTAGAATTTACCAACTAAAGTTCATCATAATAAAGAAAGCACCTCCTTTTTAACATTCTGACTAGGTCATAGCATTATTTTGCAGTGGCTGACTCTTTAAGAAATACGGCTACCAGATTGTGTGTATATATATAATGTATGAATGTCAACACATAGCGCATGCGGGAGTTAATATAAAAACATTTGTAGCAATTGATTATACCACCAAAAAAAGAAATCACTGTTTGAACTGTCTTAAATGTATTTTTTCCCCAGGTAATAACATCCCAGAAAATTATAATTGTCATATTTACATCATAGGACATCAGAAATGAATTTATATACAGTTTAACGTGTTTCATTTTTTCTCCAATAGAGTGCATTCTTCCAATATTGCGTTCCTTTGGCAATAAATAATATGATCTGGTTGCAGTGATGAACAAAAGATACAAATGAAGCGTACCAATCGTTTCTCATTAGTTTTCATTAAATATATAAATATTTTAAAATAACTATATTTAAATAATGATTTGTGAGTAAACAGCTTAATTTTATTCGTTAAATAGTCCTAACAAATGCCACTCTTGATTTCCAAATTCTCTATACAGGAGATGATTGCAAAACATTAGCTCAGGATATGGATGTATGGAGAACTTATGTCCACGGGGCCATAAACCTTCGGGATTATTAGTGTCAGTGAGTTATGAAATTCTGGTAATGAAATTCCAACCCAACATTCGTCATGACGATTAGGAAAATCAGTTCCCGGTGGATTAGAGGTTACCATATTTGTTCTTCTTCCAAGGTTCACGGGTTGAAACCTATCCAAAATCGATCGAATCATTCATCATCATCAACAACAACAATAAGGATTAAGCCCAATTGCCTGTTCCGATCTCATTATAGGTCGAATTGGTCCTTCCATCTCTTCAATGGTCTTCCCAATAATCTTCTCCCTTTTGGTTTATAATTATACATTCTTCTTGGTATGCGCTGTTCATTCATTCGTAATATGTGCTGAAGGTAAGCATTTTGATAGTATTTTATTCTTTCACAGAGATTAAATATATTAAGTTCTGTTCTTATATATTCGTTTTTCTTTTTCTCGGTCCTTTGGTATCCTGCTATTGCTCTCAACATCTTCATTTCAGCAGCCTCTATTTGTTTACTATCTGCCTTTGTTAATGTCCAGGTTTCACATCCATAGATAAGAGATGAACTGCCAATACTTTGTAAAATTTTAAAATAGTTTTTCTTCTAGTTTTATTCAATAAAGTACGTTTTAATTGTGCCACATAAATAATTGGATCGTTGTATTTTAGTGTGTTTATCTAAATTTCTATCATTACCTAAATGACATTCCAAATAATTAAAATTCTGAACTTGTTCTATAATTACATTATCACTATTTTTGTTCTTATTGCACATTTTCCTTTCAGAGCTAATATTTTTGTTTTAAATGTATATATTCTTAAATTGTATTTTAGAGAGATATTATTTAAAGTATAAAGGAATTATTGTAAAGCATATTAAATATTTCAGGGCGTAAAAATCTTCCTGTGCATCGATTACATCAGAAGGGAAATGTATGTCCCGTGTACAGTTATGACACATGAAAGAATTAGAAGCAGTAATAAGCCCTTGTGTCCCTCCCCCTACAGGGGAGAAATTCAACCATACTAATTTAGTTACACTTGTTTGTTTTTTTTCGGATAGATGCCATTGAGTGGACCGGTATCAGTGTTCCGCCTCATAGTGACATATAGGAAAACAAGGTAGTATCAGGATGGGAACATTCGGTAAATTTTGCTCAGATGCCTTTTTATTCAGGCTTGTCGTTTTTTTTACGAACCTGAAAATTTACAGGCTCAGGAACCACGGCTTAAAGTCCCTCCCGGAGGACTTGTCCCCTGGATTTTGCATCCCAAAATATCTAAATTTTAAAGAAATTTAGGGTTAATAAATTCTATCCTCAAGCCACAGTTAGTCCAAAAACATTCAAGACTAAAAGTGTATAAAACACTGGCTCTTCCAATTCTTTTGTATGGTAGCGAAGTATGGACGTTGAAACAGAAGGATATACAGAGACTTAGATCTGCTGAAATGAGATACCTTCGGAGGACTGCAGGATACACACTACTAGATCACAAAAAAAAAATGAAGACATCTTAGAAGAATTACACATGGAACCTTTAGAAAACAAAATTTCTGATTATAAGTCAAGATGGTTGCAACATGTTCATCGAATGGAAGATCGCTGATACCCAAACAAATGTTAAGATATCAACCTGTAGGAAGAAGAAGACCAGGACGTCCACTCAAAAGACTTTTGGATGGTGTTTCTCTTGAGGCCGAAACAGGTCAACAAATGGCCTAAATTCGTGAATGTAAATTCGTCCTCCACACCATCACTTCATCTGGTCCTTGGTATTCCCTTCGATCATCTTCCATCAGGTGTCCACAACAAAACGAAGATTATTTTAAATTAATTAATTTTTTTTTCAAATGCCCCAGGTTTGTCTTTCGACATTCCTGGTTTCTCTCCTGGCATGGTGTACTTGTAACCCATTTCTGAGGTTGGGGCGCCTGGAAGGCGGGGTTCCGTTGCCCCGATGATATGATGGGTGATGATAATGGTGCGCCAGGAGAGTCCCTAATCCTAAGCTTAACCTAAGATGAATATGAATGATGATGATTGCGATGACCATATGATTTCGGGGACCGTTTGGGTCTTAAAGTTTTCCTGACATTTGTCTTACAGGTGAGGAAAAACCCCGATAAAAACCTCATCCAGAAAAACTGTCCCGACCGGGGATCGAACCCGGGCCCGCTGCGTGACAAGGCAGCACGCTACCCAGAGACCACAGCGGTGGACAATGAATGAAATATTACAACTGTTATTATTCCAACTCCATGACTCGGCCCAGTTTATATCAATTTGTTATTTAAGAATTATTTTTTTATTAATACCAAGAATTACGCAGGCTTTTTATGAGCTTATTTTATTATAAATTAGCTAATACCCGGCGTGCGCTGCTACGTCTAAATAAATGATGTTTTTACGTTTAGATGAATAAGTGAAAAAAAATAATTATAAATGTATTAGCTAATACCTGGCGTGCACTGCTACTCATTATTAACTTTTTGAAACAATACATTAATTATTTTAATAGCTCCAAATACCTCGAGAGAACTTTTATCAAAAATATACATTTTTAAATAAATGTTAATGTGTTTTTACCACCAGCCGTGCGCTGTTATGCTTGCCCGGGAATCTACTTATCCCGATTTTCTTTGCATCATTGAAAGACAAAAATGATTATTGTGAGTTATCCGTAAAAGATAAACATATGCTATCGCGGACTTTTTTATAGAGTTTTTTTGAGATATTCAAATCAGTGTACATTACTTTGGTGTATTTGTTATGATTTTGGCAGCGTAAGCCATTTAAGTGTCAAAGTAGGGGCTTTGGAGTCAATGCAGATAAAATTCATGTTAAAATTCCGTTGAGGTAAATAGTCGCTAAGTAAAATATTAAAATACATACCTGGCAGGGGTCATCGTCCCCAGCTAAGTTAAAAGCTTTATCCCGATAATGTTAAAATATAAAACTTTGAGACCCATTTTCTCAGGAAAGTATTTGAGGTATAAATGTGAACTTTTTTACACTGCTCAGATACATGTTTAATAAGTTTACTGAAACACTTTTGAGTTACATTTCTTCTTGCTTTTGGAAATACACTTTTTTTAAACTTCAATTTTTTTTAAATTTTCGCAAGTTTTCATTTAAAAAATAATTGTAAGAGCACCAAAGTGGTTCCATATCAACAGATGTAAGTACTATACACACTCAAAAATTTTCATACCTTTACTTCTTATAGTTTCTGAGAAAACGGGTCGGAAAAATAGCACTTTAAGTTACCTGATATATTTTTTTTACGGAAAAACAGCACTTTAAGTTACCTGATATATTTTCTACGGAAAAACAGCACTTTAAGTCACCTGATATATTTTCTACGGAAAAACAGCACTTTAAGTTACCTGATATGTTTTCCAAGTCCTATAGAACAACAGTGTGCATGCGCCAGAGTTTATAGAGCCAGCGATAACCCACCATTAAGCCACATATCGATTATTATCGATATCGTACTAAAGTTTATACAGCTTACGGTAGATGCAGAACGTCGCTCTGAAATTTAAATGACCAATCTGCAATAAATCCCCAAATCTATGTTAAAGAAATATATCAATAATATTAAAATTACCAACCGTTTATTAAAAATGGGTGTATACTTACTTTCACTTCCTAACGCCGTTCCAATCGAAAAATCATAGACTAAGTAATATGCTCTGTGGAGAAAATAGCAGTTAATATCACAATATTGTCTAACAGTCTCATAATGTGATTTCCGTATTGAAATAAATACTTAGAAATTATCAAATAATGTTATAAAAATTGTTTGAAAAAGTTTAAAATATTAAAAATTGTTAGTAAATATAGAAGAGCTATAATTTACAATAATAAACTGAAAAATCAAGGGTAACTAGAACTGCTGTTCAGTCAACGGGTCTTTTATATGAACATTTAACTTTGTCGAAAAAAAACAGTTGAAGTAAAACGTTCGTTGTGTCAAATTAGTGAAGCAGCATTACTTAAAAAAAATATTAAAGATACTTAAAATTAGCATATATCAATAACATTTATATCAATTTGTGCAGAATATATTTCAAACTATTTAAAAGTACAAAGAACAAAATTTGTGAATTATTTACTAAGGCATCTTTTAATATCCCCTTAAAAATTAAAATAAAAAGCCTAGTTACGAACGAGGACACCTGCCGATGTATGGAGAGCTTATGTCTATGCGATCGTGAAACTCCAGGTTCAGTGATATAACAGTTAGACGCAATACGGTATGACCTCATATATTAAAACGTCTATAAATAAAGAGTGCATTAGTGTGAACTGAATGTTTTCTATTGTTTTATTTATGTCGTCATTGCAGAGTTGGAATTTTAGTTCGTTTGTCCACTTAGTTCATTTTAGTTTTGTTGTAAGCGGAAATGGATTTACCCGAAGCAATTTCAGCTCAAACTATCACAAATACCAAGAAAACCATATCCTACTTATTATGCTATTAGAAAGAATTTGAGTGATTCATAATAAAACATATGAAGGATATTTCAGAAACAGCAGCGTGGGAGAGTTTTTTAGATCGGCTCAATGTTATCAAGTTCTACTAATTGTTTCGGTAGCTAACATTAACATTTTTGTTTTATCTTGTTTATACACATTTTACTTCAAGGTCGTATCCCATCTCATGATGTTTATGTGTGTCCATTAGTCAATGCTTTTCTATTGTGTGTCTCTACTTATTCACTGCACTACAAGTCGGAAAGTGGAGGGTTCGAGTCCCGGTGCCAAACACTCTGGCAGCACTATGGCCCTGGGGTTGACTCAGCCTCTAACGGAAATGTGTACCAGACACTTGTTCTGGGGGTAAAGACGGCCGTCACGCAGGGCTGACAACCTAACTGACATTAGTGCCGATTGTACAGAAAAGTGGGAGCCTTAAACCTTTCACTACCCCAAGGGCCTCCTGAGGCCTGTAGTGGGAAACCTTTACCTTTATCTATACTTATTGGGTTGTACCTTCTTATGATCCTAATTTTTCTTGTTAACAAACTCGACCTTACTTTTCCTATTTGATTGCTATATTTCGAATTTGATCCCGAAAAAAATGTGTTTATTAGATCGTCAGTACACACACACACACACACACACACACACACACACATACATATATCATAAAAATCGAGGGTTCGAGTCCTGGTGGGTTCAGGATTTTTAAACTGACCCAAACACTCTGGCAGCACTATGGCCCTGGGGTCGACTCAGCCTCTAACATACACTTGTTCTGGGGGTAAAGACGACCGTCACGTAGGCTGACAACCCAGCTGACATCAAGTGCCGATTGCCCAGAAAAGTGGGAGCCTTAACCTTTCACTACCCCAAGGGCCTCCTGAGGCTGTAGTGGGAAACCTTTACTTATTGGGTTGTACCATCTTATGATCCTAATTTTATGGTTAACAAACTCGGCCTTACTTTTTCTATTTGATTGCTATATTCCGAATTTGATTCCGAAAAAAAAGTGGCTATTAGAGCGTCAATACACACACACATATATGCCATAAAAATGCCTGAACCGGGATTTGATCCCAAGACGTCTAACTTTGTACATTCGTGACATACAAACTAGTCCACTGAGTCATAATAATTGTTTGGCTTTTCACAATCATTATGAATGTAAGTTGCGACATTAGAAACTACTGAACGGCAATTTCGCCACTTGACATCTCTTTTGTATTTATTTTTATCAGTATTGATATTAAATAAACGTTTTCACGAATTACATTCACCATCTCCCCACCATAACGTAAACACACATTCGAGAGAAAAAATAACTCTTAACTCTACCTGCATCTCAATATTCCTCGTCCTTGTTGTTTCAGCCACCCGACTCTGGAATTCCCTGCCCTCTTATATCAAGGACTGCCCGACTCAAAAGCAGTTAGAAAAAAAAAACTCACTGAATATTTCCTTAGGCAATATAATACATAACCATGTTCTACTCTATTATTCTTTTATG
The DNA here is from genome assembly GCA_030220185.1 of Diploptera punctata. Taxonomy (NCBI): domain Eukaryota; kingdom Metazoa; phylum Arthropoda; class Insecta; order Blattodea; family Blaberidae; genus Diploptera; species Diploptera punctata. The sequence goes on from JASPKZ010005296.1 coordinate 695,211, forward strand.
TTTTGCACTTTATTTACCAAGCCAATTATTTAAACCAAATTATAGGTTATATTACTGTTATTATTATTATTATTATTATTATTATTATTATTGACGAAACGGATATCAGATATCCGGCCTAAATTCACTATCCGGCCGAATTTAAAAAAAAATGTTTTACATAAAAGCATATAAAATTTACACCAATAACATTAAGAAAATAATCTTGAATCTGTCATTTTCCGTCGCTAAATAGTTTTAGAATTAATTATAAAACATTTTTATAACAACCTCAAACTACAATAGCACGTTTTTTAAATAGGCTCATATGTTCGTGTTTGTAATCAATTCAACAAGTCAATGAAAGCCTTCCTAACTTCGCTCATAAACGAAAAGACCCGAATTCACCCGAGTCCGCCCGATCGTTCGTGCGCTACCTATGCGAGCTCTCGTTACGTTGCGCCAATCGGCAATCTTCGACCCAATATCCGGTTTCAAGGTTGGCCCGATATCCGGCCAAACAGCTGTCCGTTTCATCACTAATTATTATAGTATTATTATTATTATTATTATTATTATTGTTTTAATTGTTTTTGTTTTTTCCCTTGTTATCTGTATATTGTGTAGCCTATGTTATTATGTGTTATTAATCAAGTTGTAGATAACTCATAATTATAATTGTAAGCTTTCACGGCCAATGTCTTGACTGTTATTAACCCTTAAATTGGCAATGTATCTTATAAGTTACATTGATTTAATTTATTTAATATTATGATGATCTTGATGAAGATTTTCGGGCTGTAGGCCGTGGTCGTGAGGCTTGCAGTTCCCCGACCTTTCGCCTCAAGGGTTGTCTTGAAACTGGCAATTCTGTCCGCTGTCTGTCCTATTTATACGTTCACCGCGATGTGTTCATAAGTTGTATCTGCCTTCTGATTGGTCAGCGTTATGGACTTCCATTACTCCAATGAGATTGCTGTTTGCGGCAATATTCAAATAATTATTTTTTAGTAAAGAGCTTGATTTTATTCGTTAAATAGTCCTAACAAATGCCACTCTTGATTTCCAAATTCTCTAGATAAATTCACTCCTCAGTTCGTGAGTCGTGAATTTATCGGTAATTTGGAAATCACTCGTGGCATTACTTATGAATATTAGAGAGTGAACTACCTCTACCAATGAAAATGCAGTCATACATCTGGTTTGTTTACTTTACAACTGGAAAATAACTCGGAAGAGTAAAGAATTTAGTTGAATTTTGAAACATCAGAACAGGAGGATAGGTCTATGGCTGTGAAGTTCGCCGATCATTCAGTATAAGCCAGGAAAGACCTAGAGTTGAGTAAAATAAAAAAAACACAAGGATCGCCAGAAATGGGAATTGACGAGAAACTAAACCCGGATCGGTTTTACAGCAACATGAAAGAAGAGAAACAACGTAGAATGTTGCACGTGATTCACGGACATTAATCTGAGAACAAGGTTGGAACCCGGCCAAACACAACATGTATTGATAGAAGCTGTCATCGGGGCCATCAATCTAATCTAGTGGGAGGAGTTTCCACAAAATAAACGCCAATTATTACTACATAGGAAAAAAATTGACATTTGCATGGGTTTTGACGTTTTCATAGCTAAATTTGTATGACAGTTCTGCCATATGTTTGCTACTTGAGTTTAACGTCTAATTGTGGCGCCAGGGATGAACTCCTACGCGTGTTCTAGTTCAGACATCTACAATAGTACTGTATTTATATTTAATAAATAAACGTGGCTCATTACTAATACGCATTATCAATGTTACATTCATTTGTTTTTATTTATAGACGCTTTGAACATACAAGGTGAAATTTATTTTTTTGATTATTTATAACACCATACTTACTTACTCATTGGCACTATCGAACCCGTAGATTCATGGCCGCGCGGACATAAACTCTCCATACATCCCTATCCTGAGCTAATGCTTTCCAATGATTCCATGTATAATCTAATTCCCTAAAATCAAAGTTAATATTATTCTCCCACCTCATTCTTGGTCTACCAACTGGGCGTTTTCCCTCTGGTTTTCCTATAAGAAGCTTCCATACACATATTTTATTCTCTATTCATGCCACATGTCCTGTCCATCGCAGTCTACGAGACTTAACTGTTCTTATTATATCTGGCTTCCTATAAAGATCATGTAGTTCACAGTTATGTAGTCTTCTCCATTCACCTGTATGTTCATCTCTCTTTGGTCCAAAATTTTTCCTAAGAACTTTATTCTCAAATACTTGTAATCTCCTTTCCTCCCTTAAAGTAAGAGTCCATGTTTCGCATCCGTATAATATAACTGGTAGAATAATAGTTTTATATATTTTCAGTTTAACGTTTTTTGAAAGGAGTTGGGACGTCAAGAGTCGCTGTAATGCGTAATAGCACGCATTTCCAGAATTGAGCCTATCCATATTAATCCTTTTTCTAAACTTCACGTGGATTAACGAGATCCCTATCTGTTGAATTTAATTTAAATTCCAGTCTCAATGTGGTTAATACATCGCTTCGAGTCGATATCTAGTAAAAAAAAAACCCTTAAGGCCTACTCGGATGGATGATCTATCTATAATCTTCTGTTCGAGGGCAGGTTTGTCATTGCAATCATAGCATTTTCATGCTATGCTTTGCATCTTTACTAGGGAATTGTAGGTGTGGTAGCTTGCCGTTACTTTTCACATTGGTGAATGATGATGATGGTGATGGCCGGATGATTTTCGGGGACCGTTGGGTCTTAAGCTTTCTGACATTTGTCTTACAAGTGAGGAAAACCTCCGAAAAAAACCTCACACAGGAGGGAATCGAATCCGGGCCCGCTGCGTGACAACTCAGCGTGCTACCTGGAGACCACAGCGGTGGACCGGATGGATGGAGGTCGGTTAAATTTGGCAAAGATACTTTTTATTCAGCTTGCGGTTCTTTTAAGAGCGTGAAGATCTTCAGACTCTGGATCTACGGCTTAAAGTCCCTCCCGAAGGACTTGTACCTTTTATTCTCCCATCCTAAAATTCCATCGACTCCGGCTGGGGTTGAACCTGCAACCTTCGGAACTAGAGGCAGGGAACATAACTACTATACCACCGTTGATGAGTAAAATGCTTTGGTATAATAATAAATCAACATTTTAGATACGACAAACTTGTTTTCCCTCTGTTCAAAACTATTCACACATTTTCTAATCTTAGAACATAAGCTGTGTTTCGTATTGTTTACTTAGCTCTGGTACAATCGATGATCTAGTACGGATTATTAAATTGGGGTGGAATTGCAAACTCTATCCTTTGTCTTAAAATAAATGGTTTGTATGCGGATACAAAAAGAAAGGCTGAATTAAGGAAAGAGTGGAGAATGCTGAGTTTGCAGAGACACACCCGCTCTTGGGCAGAACACTATGTGTGTATCCTTTCTCTCCTAGCATTGCTGCAAAAACGAATTATAAAAATGTGCGTGCACAAGGATTTAGATTACTTTATAAAAACTAATTTATCCTGAATTCTGCGTGCCAAATATTGAATAAATTTGTAAGCATATGTTTGTTACTTATTTCCCCAAAAATAGGAAAGAATTTAAAGATAATACTCTTATTCCAAATTTTGACGTCTTAACAATATTCCTAGCTGTTTGAATGTTGTCTCTTTTTCGTATGAACTATTGCCCATAATTGCCAATCTGCTCTACGTAAATTACAGCGCTCCTGCATCTACTTCTCGAAAGACGCATTAAACACTGTAATAAACTTACATTCCAGTGGTGTAACTACGTTTTACATCCCATTCCCCCAAGGAAACACTTAAAAACTCTCCATGCCATTTTTTTTTCTCTCCATAGGTAACATATAAAAGTGTGTCACTATGTTTTGTGTGTTAATCAAATCTAGAAATGTTCCAAGCACAAAAAAAATAGACAAATATGTCACATAATAATTCACATAATATTATAAAAATAGTTTTAAAAATAATTAAGATGGATTCACCACTTATCTTTAATTTTGAGACTTTATAAAAATAATAGATGTGATACACGAAGAAAAAAAATGTTTTTGGGTATTTAATTGAATGAATATTGACAAAGTAAATATGTGATGGATACCAGGTGGGAAGAACAGGAAAGGAAGACCAAATTACAATTGGATAAATGAAGTAAGTAAGAACCCCATAGTTCGACAGACCTCTTGGCCTATCATCCGGCTCCTAGCCTCACGTCCACATGTCAATCATAGAGGCAGACAATCACCCAGCCAATGTACTGTGTCATGTTGATCAGCATATCGGATCCTCTAGCCGTTATAGCTGTTTTTTTTAACCAGGAGCCGCTACTTATTATAGCTACCCAAATTTCTTACGATGCTGGGCTGGCACAAGTCCCATATTGGCCGAAATTCCATGAGTAAATTTCATCACCCATCACTTCAGCATTGTAGAAAGTCCTAAATAAATAAATAAATATAATGTATTATTTATTATATGGGTGCGAAACATGGACTCTTACTTTAAGAGAGGAAAAGAGGTTACAAGTATTTGAGAATAAAGTACTTAGGAAGATTTTTGGACCAAAGAGGGATGAACAGACAGGTGAATGGAGAAGACTACATATCGGTGAGCTACATGGTCTTTATAGGAAGCCAGATATAATAAGAACAGTTAGGTCTCGTAGACTGCGATGGGCAGGACATGTGGCACGTATGGGGAATGAAAGACTTGCATGGAGGCTTCTTGTAGGAAAGCCAGAGGGAAAACGCCAGGTTGGTAGACCAAGAATGAGGTGGGAGGATAATACTATGATTTGAGCGAAGTAGATTATACAGGTAATGATTGGAAAGCATTGGCTCGGGATAGGGATGTATGGAGAGCTTATGTCCGTGCGGCCATGAACCTACGGGTTCGATAGTGCCAGTGAGTAAGTAATGTATTATTTAACCTAGTATTCGAGCTACCATAGTATAGGCCTGTATAGACAGACAAAACAATAGTCGCATCGAAAGAATTTGGCCTCCTCTTTCCTTCTGCATTGCAGGGTTCGCCATAGTAGTTACACCCCTGATCAGTCTACTGGATATAACCAAATATTTTAGATGCCATATGATCGAGGTAGCGTGCTGCCTTGCCACGCAGCAGGCCCGGATTCGATTCCCGGTCGGCACACGCTTCCTGGGTGAGTTTTTTTTCGGATTTTTTCGTCACCTGTAAGACATATTATGTCAGGAAGCTTTGAAGCCCAAACGGTCCCCGAACATCATCTGGCCATCATCATCATCATCATCATTACACGGTGTAGAAAGCAACGGGAAGCTACCACACCTAGTAAAGCTGAAAACATATCATGAAAATGCTTGAAAGACCTGCCATTATGGCAGAACACTGTAAAAAATAAAGAATGATCCTAGATCTTAAAGCTTATACAAGTAAAATTTTAAGTATAGCATTTTATATGTCGCAGCACAGTTTAGTAGAGAATGAAGGCTGTGTCTGCTGGGGTCACCGACACCTGAACCCGTGTCTTATGAGCAGCGTGCCCTTGAAAACTGAGTTTGTGGTTATCCTTGTAATGTTGAATACATCTCCATGTTGGAAACGTACAGACGTCCAGTAATTTCTCATTGCAGTGGACAAGTTTTTCTTTCTTCATACAAATTCATGTAAATGGCACTTAGAACCAATTAACTCACTAAATATGCGTTAGTACGTTTAACACATGGACACAGCTTGACAAATATGATGATTAATAATCTTTTTTTTTTTTTTTTGTATTAAGCTTACAGCATCCACTCATTCCATTCATTTAATAATAATAATAATAATAATAATAATAATAATAATAATAAACTCTACATAGCGTTGGTACCGCGATGAGAGGAAAATTACTTCTATTCTTCACAATAGAAAGACCTATTAATGAAAACGGAACAGACAATCAATGCCTAAACCAGGAAGTGAATAATAATAATAATAATAATTACACTGGTCAATATGATTTTTGACTCATGAATACCAATAGTTGTACTTAATGCAGTTTTTTATCGTGTTTTCAAATATGTAATTGGAATTTCTCCGTGACCCACAGTTTTTTTTATTTCAATTTCAATTAATGGATTTAAATAGTTATTTTTTTAATAAACTGTTTTTTCGTCCATTTGTTCATTGTAAAATCAAGGCAAATGGAATCCAATACTATGCTGGCCGATTATTGTTGGACCATCAAGAGGGATGCTCCATAAGCAAAAATATAGCAGAAAATCGTCATTTCTTACTTTCTAGGTGAGTCCGAATGTTCGAATATTGTGTAGTTACGAATGTAGAAAACATTAAAGTGTTTGAAATTATAAATTCCTGTCTCTCGGAAACCTTGCGTTGATGGAGAAAAACCAATATCATATTTGAATTCAGAAGAAAAAAATACTATCAGAATCACATTTTTTCTTTCTGAGACAAAAAAAAAGTTTTTTTTTTTTGCTCATTGTTTTCTTTTTTTAAGTTTATATACAGATGTTCAATGTTTACACATCTTTCTGTGCCTAAAGTTTTATTTTCCTTCTCCACTCGTCACTATCCATCCACTCATGTCCTCCAGTTCTCTTGTTCTCATTCCAGTTCTCATCACAAGCATCCACGAGTTTCGAGGTCTTCCTTTCTTTCTTCTTCAGGTGGACACCATTCCATATTTTTCTGGGTAACCTTTCTTCTTGCATTCGTCGTACATGCCCGTACCAATTATGTCCACCGCTGTGGCCTCGAGGTAGCGTGCTGCCTTGTCACGCACCGGGCCCGGGTTCGATTCTCTGGCGGGACAAGTTTCCTGGGTGAGGTTTTATTGCCGGAGATTTTCATCGCCTGTAAGACAAATGCCAGGAAGTTTTAAGGCCCAAACGGTCCCCGAATATCATCTGGCCATTATCATCACCATATTTCATTATCATATTCGCCGGTATGGAAAACAATTGGAAGCTATCCACCTAAAAAAACCCGAGTATAGCTGCAGGCACAGTATAAAAATGCATTGATTATTACAGTGAAAGACCTGCCCTCGGGCAGAACACTATATAATAGACTATCTTATATAATCTACTATTGACTATTTAATAACATCATCAACAACCATTATTTTAATTAATTTTGAGACTATCAGTTTGCATCAAACATTCACAAATGTCCGTTAATTAAAGTTCTCCATCGTTCTCTGTCCTCTGTGTCTTCATCTGTTACACCAAATTTCCTCATAGTTGTTTTGTTCTGTTAATGATGTTTTTACTCCATAGTATTGAGTTTAACATTCCTATTGTTTTTCTTCCATTACTCATTCATGTTGTTCTTCCAGGTTGTTCTTGGTCTTCCTTTTCTGTTCCGTCTTTCAATTTTCCATGCATAGACGGCCTTTGGAAGTCTTCCATCCTGCATTCTTTTTACATGTCCATACCATTTTAGACTTCTGTATTTAATCTCATCCATTATATTTCTTTCTGCTTTCATCCATTTTCTAATTTCTGTATTTATAATTTTTTCCAATCGAGATTTTCTGGCAGCTCTTCTCCAAAAATCCATTTCAACTGAAGTTGTTCTGTTGACATGTTGTTGTATCATTGTCGAAACTTCCAATCCATACAACATTATACTTTCTAGTATGGATTTATAAATTAGTTGTTTTGTTCTGTTAATGATGTTTTTACTCCATAGTATTGAGTTTAACATTCCTATTGTTTTTCTTCCATTACTAATCCACATCATCATCACATCATCATGATGAACAAATTCGTTTTAGGCCATGTGACCTGTACGGTAAACCTAGCGAAGATGGTCTTGATATTTCCACCGATGTTTTGGTCTTCCTTGGTCCCTATGTCCAGTTGGGGTGTATTGGAATGCCAATTTTGGAAGTCTATTTCTTGCCATTCTCCTCAGATGATTTTTCCATTCTTGTTGGTATCTTTGTATATCTTCATTTAAACTTGTTACTCCAAGTTTTCCTCTGATAATAGTGTTCCTTTGGTGATCCAGTCTATTAACTCCTAACAATGATCGTAAGAAGCGCATTTGGCTTACTTGAAGTTTATGAGAGTTTCTTTTATTTAAAATCCAAATTTCACTTCCATATTTTAGAGCAGCTTTTGATGTGATGTTATGTAATCTTAGTTTTGTCTCTGTCCTCATCTGTTTACCAAAATGTCTTCGTATTACCCCATTCATTTTATTATATTTTTGTAATTTTGAATAAATGTCACTCTTATACTCTGCAAATACACTTCCTAAGTAAGAGAAATCTGACACTTGTTCTATAATTTTTCCATCAATCTCAATTTTCACCCGTTGTATGTTTTTTCCACACATTGCCATTGTTTTGGATTTTGAAGTGGAAATTTTCATATTATATTTGCTGGCAATTTTGAATAATTGATACGCTGCTATTTGTAAGCTATTTTCGGAATCTGATAATATTATTTGATCATCAGCATATAATATTGTTTGAATTATTTTATTCCTAGTTATTGAAATTCCACTATTTACTGTTTGTTTCCATTCTTGCACTATTCTGTTAATATATATATTAAATAAGAGTTGAGATAGTCCACATCCTTGTCGAACACCTTTGCTTGCGTTTATGTGTTGTTATTTCTCCATCTGGTAATTTAATTTTGATTTTAGAATTTTGATATAAGCTTTGTATGGCTCGTATTACATGTGATAATAATAATAATAATAATAATAATAATAATAATAATAAACTAACTCCCTGAGCTAATATGTTCCAATCATCACCTGTACAATTTACCTACCTAAAATCATCTCATTCTTGACCTGCCTACTTGACGCTTTCCCCTCTGGTTTTCCTACAAGTTGTTTCCATGCTCCTCTTTCTTTCCTTATTCGTGTCACGTATTGCCTATCGCAATCTGCTCTTATTACGTCTGGTTTCCCATTAAGATAATGCAGTTCACTGATATGTAGTCTTCTTCATTCACCTGCCTGTTCGTCTCTCTTTGTTCCAAAAAATTCCCTAGAGGACTTTTTTCTCAAATACTCGTAATATTTTCTCTTCCCTTAAAGTAAAAGCCCATGTTTTACATCCATTTAATTGGAATAATAATAATAATAATAATAATAATATTATTATTATTATTATTATTATTATTATTATTATTATTATTATTATTATTATTCTACCAGTTGTATTATATGGATGCGAAACATGGACTCTTACTTTAAGGGAGGAAAGGAGATTACGAGTTTCTGAGAATAAACTTCTTAGGAAAAATTTTGGAGCAAAGAGAGATGAACAGACAGGTGAATGGAGAAGACTACATAACAGTGAACTACATGGTCTTTATAGGAAGCCAGATTTAATAAGAATAGTCAAGTCTCGTAGACTGCGATGGGCAGGACATGTGGTACGAATGGGAAATGAAAGACGTGCATGGAAGCTTCTTGTAGGAAAATCAGAGGGAAAACGCCCAGCTGGTAGACCAAGAATGAGGTGGGAGAATACCATTAACTATTATTTGAGGGAAGTAGATTATACAGGGAATGATTGGAAAACATTAGCTCAGGATAGGGATGTATAGAGAACTTGTGTCCGCGCAGCTATGAAGCTATTGATTCGATAGTGCCAGTGAGTTAATAATAATAATTTTAATTTATTATTATTATTATTATTATTATTATCATTATCATTGCAATACTTCTAAAATTCATTGTAAATCACAGTTGAGATTATGTAGTAAAATTTTAAAATATTAAAATAAGTAGCTGATATTATCAGTTGACCTCAATTAAAATTGATTTCTGTTAAGAAACTTCTTCAATTAGTTAAAACCATGTAGGCCTTAGAGAACATGTTCCATCTTCGTCATATCATTTGACCAAGTTTTTTAAACAGAAATCCATTTTAATTGAGGACGACTGATATATCAGGCACTTATTTTAAAATATTACAATTTTCTCATTGAAGTGGACAAAATATTCGTTCTACATACATAATCATGTAGAAGGCACTTACAACCAATTATTTCGCAGTAGATATACATTAGTCCGTCTAACACATAGACACAACTTGATGAATGTGAATCATCTTGTTTTTCTTTTTTCTTTAAGCTTGCAGCTTGTTCCAATCGTTCAGTTCATAACTAACTTACTCACTGGCACTATCGAACCCGTAGGTTCATGGCCGCGCGGAAAACCTCTCCATACATCCCTATCCTGAGCTAATGTTTTTCAATCATTCCCTGTATAATTACTTCCCTCAAATCATAGTTCATGTTATTCTCCCCACCTCATTATTGGTCTACCAACTGGGCGTTTTCCCTCTGGTTTTCCTATAAGAGAATTCCATGAACGTCTTTCATTCCCCATTTGTGCCACATGTCCTGCCCATCGCAGTCTACGAGACTTAACTGTTCTTATATCTGGCTTCCTATAAAGACCATGTATTTCACTGTTATGCAGTCTTCTCCATTCACCTGTCTGTTCATCTCTCTTTGGTCCAAACATTTTCCTAAAAACTTTATTCTCAAATACTCGTAATCTCCTTTTCTCCCTCAAAGTAAAAGTCCATGTTTCGCGTTCAGTTCTTATAACAATAGTAATAATAATAATAATAATAATAATAATAATAATAATAATAATAATAATAATAATAATTCATTACAGAGACTCTTGACGTCCCAACTCCTTTCAAAAAATGTTAAACTGAAAATATATAAAACTATTATTCTACCAGTTATATTATATAGATACAAAACATGGACTCTTACTTTAAGGGAGGAAAAGAGATTACGAGTATTTGAGAATAAAGTTCTTCGAAAAATTTTTGGATCAAAGAGAGATGAACAGACAGGTGAATGGAGAAGACTACTAAACAATGAACTACATGAACTTTATAGGAAGCCAGATATAATAAGAACAGTTAAGTCTCGTAGACTGCGATGGGCAGGACATGTGGCACAAATGGGGAATGAAAGACGTGCATGGAAGCATCTTGTAGGAAAACCAGAGGCAAAACGCCCAGCTGGTAGTCCAAGGATGAGGTGGGAGAATAACATTATGTATGGTTTGAGGAAAGTAGATTATACAGAAAATGATTGGAAAACATTAGTTCAGGATAGGGATGTATGGAGAACTTATGTCCGTGCGGTCATGAACCTACGGGTTCGATAGTGCCAGTGAGTGAGTGAGTGAGTTAATAATAATAATAATAATAATAATAATAATAATAATAATAAAGCGAGTGAAACATATTTGGCGTTCGTGACCACTAATTGAGAAACGCTGTTTTTCGGACAAAATTCCAGATTTATAAATTGTCCTGAACATTACGGATAACTTCCAGGCTTGCATTCGATCGTGGAGGTCAAGTCACCTTTTCGAAGAATTCTATTTTCAGAAAGTCTCCTGCAGCGAACTCAAAACCGAGCATGCAATACATTCATATCCTAGTTATTTTATTTACATCAGAGTGAGTAGCCGAGTTGAGAGATACAGGGAGTTGTTCACCTTAAATTAAAGTTAAATTAGTTCAGATCTAAGTGACCACCAGTATATATTATTATTATTATTATTATTATTATTATTATCGGCCGCGATGGACTAGTGGTTATGCTCCTTGCCTCTGGTCCCGAGGGTCGCGGGTTCAAACCCGGCCGGGGTCGATGGATTTTTTAGGACGGAAAATCCAATGAGCAGGTCCTCGGGGAGGGACTTTAAGCCGGAGGTCCCGAGTCTGAAGATTTTCAGGCTCGTAAAAGATCCTTAAGCCTGAATGAAAGGCCTCTAAGCAAAATTTAGCGAATTTTCCCGTCCTAGTACTACCTTGGCTTCCTAGATGTCAGTATGAGGTGGAACGCTGACCACGGACCACTCAAATGACATCTATACGAAAACAAGTGTAACTGAATTAGTATGGTTCAAATTCTTCCCTATATGGGGGGAGAGCGCCTAAAATGTCTGTTAAGACAAACATGGGCTTACAAGACAAGATGATTATTATCATTATTGTTATTATTATTATTGTTATTATTATTATTATTATTATTATTATTATTATTATTATTATTATTATTATTATTATTATTATTAAACAAGAGGACTGGAGGACATGGAGTGGATGGAGAGAGACGAGTGTAGAAGGAAAATAAAACTTTAGGCACAGAAAGATGTGTAAACATTAGAAATCTGTATATAAGTAAAGTTATTATTATTATTATTATTATTATTATTATTATTATTATTATTATTATTAATCCCTAGTTGGTTCGTCTTCCGGGCTAAATGGCCGTGGTCCGGTTTTCTTGTCACTCGTCACTTCGTCTGCTGCTGCGGTAGACCTCTTCAGGAAATTTTGCGTGCTCACTGTGAACTCCAGATGAGGTCTACCGAAGAAGTAGACGAAACATCGAGTGACACGAAAACCGGACCACGGCCAATTTATCCGGAAGACGAACCAAACAGAGATCAAGACGCCAGCCGTGAAAACATTATTATTATTATTATTATTATTATTATTATTATTATATTATTAGGGTGGGAAAATTACATTAATCATGATTTGAATGATGTAGATTATGTAGGTGATGATTGGAAAACATTAGCTCAGGGTAGAGATGTATGAACAGCTTATGTCCGCGGGATCATGAACCTGCCGGTTCGATAGTGCCAGTGAGTTAGTATTGTTATTATATATTATATAATTATTATTATTTCCTATATCTGTGCCTGGGTTAAACTGTTCGGTTTTATGTAGGTGAATGGAGAAGACTATATAACAGTGAGCTGCGTGGTCTTTATAGGAAACTAGATATAATTAGAACAGTTAAGTCTCGTAGATTGAGATGGGCAGGACATGTGTCACGAATGGGGAATGAAAGAGGCGCATAGAAGCTTTTATAGGAAAACCAGAGGGAAAACACCCCAGTGGGTAGTACCAAAAATGAGGCGGGAGTATAGCATTAACCATGATTTGAAGTAAATTATACAGGGAATGATTGGAAAACATTTGCTCATGATAGGGATGTATGGAGAGCTTATGCCCGTGTGGTCATGAACCTACAGGTTCGATAGTGCCAGTGAGTTACTTAGTGATGACGTTGCGATTATTGTTCCAATATGTGTCAATCACATACTTAGATCTCACAAACTATATTTTATCTATAGTTCTTGTGTCATCTGCTGTATTTGGATCGAGAGGCTTCTCCACCTATTTTTTTTATTCAATTCCCAATTTATTATATGAAGATAGTCTTAGGAGAGTTTTGATGCGAAGGTAGGAAATGAGGATGTTTTCAAACCAAAAATAAACGGACACCATCCGCAAAATGCAGGTTATCCACGCTCCAATAGCATCATATGGGTCGCTACAAGGTTTTCAACGGTGTGATAGTGTATATATAAGTTTATTTTTATAGGTTACCTACTTTTGCTATTTTACAAATAAACGTAAGACAGGTCATGGCAATACCAATTGTAAACAACTACGATGGAAACCAGTCACCATATGACGTAACATAGGATGTATTTCTTAGTTTTACAACATACGCTTTGTAAATGAGGCGAACATGGTTCAGTCCATTCAGCATATTACTTGTCATAAGTAATGCCACGAGTGATTTCCAAATTATCGATAAATTCACGACTCACGAAGTGAGGAGTGAATTTATCTAGAGAATTTGGACATCAATAGTGGCATTTGTTAGGACTATTTAACGAATAAAATTAAGCTGTATACTCACAAATCATTATTTAACTATAGTTATTTTAAAATATTTATATATTTAATGTAAAACGGCGATGTTTGAAAACAAATGAGAAACGATTGGTACGCTTCATTTGCTTTTTTTTTGTTCATCACTGCAACCAGATCGTAATATTATTTATTGCCAAAAGATCGCAATATTGTAAGAATGCAACCTAGTGGAGAAATTTATAACCAACGTTATAGATATTAATTAAATTCTGATGTCCTATGATGTAAATATGTCAATTATATTTTTCTGCGTCATTTCCTGGAAAATCTGCATATAAGAGTGTGTCTTGAGAGAGGAATATTACCATGAATTGTCAATCTCCAGTGTCTGATGATAGCATTAATGTATACATTAAATAGAAGTGGCGATAGAGGGAATCCTTGTCTGACTCCGCAATTTATATGTTTCCAATCTGACAAATCTGTTCCTATTTGTACTGCTATGATGTTATTTTTATACAGATTAAAAATTGTTTGGATCAGTTGATTTGGTGTTCCATCATCAGTTAAGATATCGAAAAGTTTTTGTCTGTCAACTCGATCAAATGCTTTGATGAAATCTATAAACGCTATATGTAGTTCTTTATTGAATTCTTTGTGCTTTTCGATAAGAAGTTTTAAGGTGAAATAACCATCGGCACAGGATCTTCCCTTACGAAAACCATTTTGTTCTTCCCCTAATAAGTTTTCATAGTGTTTTTGTAATTTAGATGATAGAATTTTTGTAAAAACTTTATATCCACTGTTGAGAAGGCTGTAAAAATTTGTATTCAGGATTCAATATTAGAGCAAGTTAATTCATTTAAATACTTAGGATATAATCTAACTTATAATGAGGAATGTGATATATCCTTTAAAATACAAAACTATAATAAAGCTTTAAGAATTATCAACCAAGTTTTTAAACCATCAAAAGTGCAGAGGCACACAAGAATGAAAATCTATAAAATTCTCGCTAGACCCATAATCTGTTATGGCAGTGAAGCTTGGACCATCAGAACTCAGGATGATCGTCATATTACAGCCACGGAGATGAAATTTCTGCGACGAACTGCAGGTTATAGCCTTCTAGACCACCAAAGAAATTCAACAATAGCCAGAGAGTTAAACATCGTACCTATATCTGAATACCTCCAAGAATATAGAAACAATTGACTAGCCCATATTCAGCGCATGGATCGTCACAGAATACCAAAACAAATTCTTCACTACATTCCTCGAGGCAGAAGATGTGGGTCGACCTTTTCGGAGATGGCGGGAGACCGTAACGGGCCACTGGGCCTAATATTTGAAAGGACGATGATGATGATGATGATGATTTCCTGGAAAATAATTCGTTTAAGAAAGTGCAAACAGTGTTTTTTTTTTGTGGTACAATCGATTGTTACAAATGTTTTTATATTATCTCTCGTATGCGCTACGTGTTGACATTCATGCACTGTATATACAACCTAGTAGCCGTATTTGTTACAGAGTCAGTCACTGCAAAATAATGCTATGACCTATTCAGAATCTTAAAAAGGAGGTGCTTTCTTTATTATGATAAACTTTAGTTGGTAAATTCTAGGCGAAACACGACTGTGATTAGTTGTAAATAAAAAATCATTGAAACGTGATTGGTCATTGACTCCCGTTTGGGGCATGATTTAAATATTCCTTTTAAATACCTATCTATCTATCTATCTATCTATCTCCATGACGTACTATCAAAGCCCGCTCTCTTCTATCTTACATCTTTCGCCTCCATCCTCTTATTCCAAACTCCCTCATACCCTCCTATAATATATTATGTTCTCCAGTCATTTCTTTCTCGGTCTTTGCACACTTATTTCCCTTTGCTTATTTTGTGGAGCATTGATTCCTGTTTACTTATTTCTAAATGTCCTGCCCTTCTAAATCTCGTACTTTTAATTGTTCCCATAATTTGAGGTCTTTACACAATTTGCAGATTTCTCCATTAGTTATAATTTTCCGCTCTCCATTTTCATATTTAGGTCCATAAATCCTTTGTAAGTCTTCCTTTCCCAATGCTGTTTATCACTCCTTACTTAACAATTACCAAATTTCTCCTCCATGTGTTACCATTGTCCACCGCTGTGGCCTCGAGGTAGCGTGATGCCTTGTCACGCAGCGGGCCCGGGTTCGATCCCCGGTCGGGGCAGTTTTTCTGCGTGAGGTTTTTATCGGGGTTTTTTCTCACCTGTAAGACAAATGTCAGGAAAACTTTAAGGCCCAGACGTCCCCATAATCATCATCATCATCATCCTTATCATTATCATCACCCTTATCATTATCATCACCATCATCCTTCACGGTTGTGGAAAGCAACGGGAAGCTACCACACCTACAATTCCCTAGTAAAGCTGCAAGCATAGCATGAAAATGGTATGATTACAGTGAAGGACCTGCCTTCGGGCAGAATTACATTGGATGGATGGATGTTACCATTGGTTTAATCACTTTTGTATACATTTTCTGCTTTCCATTTTGTAAGAGTTCTTCGGATTTCAAAAGGGGGAGTAGAACCCAATAACACCTTTCACCCATTTGTAGTCTTTCGTTAATTTTTTTACTGTATTATTTTCTGTAATTATAGAGCCAAAATATTGAAAACTGAACTCTGTCAATATTGAAATATTTCCAACATTTAATTTTATTACACTGTTTATTAATTTTCTATAGTTAAGGCTATTACGCTTTTTTATCCAATTACACTCTTTAACAACTCTCGATACAAGTGTCAAAAAATGGATAAATTTTGCCCACAGGCTTCTTATATCACTTTTAGGTTTTTTTAGCATTAATACATATATTTTTATTTTTTTTTTTTTCCAATGATCAGGTGTATATACCCCATACGTCTCTCATGGAGACTTGAGTGCTCTCCTAGCGGGAGTTTCTTGACAGATACTAAATTTGTTAAGCTTATTTCCTTGCAGATGTCAGTGGGTGACACATCGCTTCAATGAGACATCTAGTTGTCAAGTAAGGTATTATTCGAATGTTAAATTTAACTCAAAGGCACTAATTTAGACTTTAATTTATTTTACGAGCCTGGAAATCCAGGACTTAAAAGTCCTTCCCGGAGGACTTTTATCTTGGTTTTTTCCATCCTAAAAATCCATTGACTCCTGCCGGATTTAAACCCGCCACCCTCGGGATTAGAGAGAGAGAGAGAGAGAGAGAGAGAGAGAGAGAGAGAGAGAGAGAGAGAGAGAGAGAGAGATAATCATTAGACTATGGAGGCCAATATGGTGAGAATATTGGCCTCGATAGTCTAATGATTATCTCTCTGTCTCTGTGTGTGTGTCTCTCTCTGTCTGTCTCTCTCTCTCTCTCTCTCTCCTTCCCTCTCTCTCTACCTCTCCATATCTCTCTCTCTCTCTCTCTCTCTCTCTCTCTCTCTCTCTCTCTCTCTTTCGTCGCTGTGGCGTAGTCGGTAGAGTCCCTGCCTTCCACTCCGGCAACCCGGGTTCGATTCCCGACGGGGTAATGGATTTTTAAAACAAATCTCAACCTTGGGACTGGGTGTGTGTAGTGTCCAAGTTGTACCCATTGGGTTTAATTCCTCTAAAAAAATATGCTTACCATACATCCAGTGCTACCTCCCCACGTCATCCATGCATCTAATCCTAAGTCTACCACGGATGGGGGGGGCGAGTGATTTGAGAAGAAGTTGTAACAGTAATTGGAGGCAGAAAGTAAATCACAGAATAAAATGGTAGCAATTTAATTATACAGGAATCCGAAATAATTAATACATGCATATTATTTTACACATCCATCCATAGTAATTCTGCCCGAATGCAGGTCCTTCACTGCAATCATAGCACTTTCATGCTATGCTTGAGGCCTTACTAGGGAATTGTAGGTGTGGTAGCTTATTTTACACATTTAGCCTAAAATTAAAAAAAAAATTAAAAAAGTAGTACATCGTAACCTTACATTCTTACATTTTTCCTTTTTGTCCAAAGTAGATTATTAAAGTTACAATTTGTTTAGTTATTTGCCCCCCCCCCTTCCTCTACATTCTGGAGTTTAGTCAAAAATTAATTACGAAAACTAACGCACGTAAACTTGTATTTAATATAAATGTGGTTGCCACAAGTGTTTTTAAAGATTTAATCCAAGTAATACATTCAGTATGTTTTAAAAAGTTGCAGTAAGCTAGCCGGCAGTTCTGTCTAGACATCCCTTAAAAAATAAAATACGTAAAGTTTACAAGTACAGTGCAGTGCTCCCACATTCCTTAAGGTGACGTAGACAGGTCATGGGATTCACTGGAACGGAAACTTGCACACAAACGTGGTGGGGCCATTTCACACGAGCAAAAAAGTACATAACTTTTGGTATTTAGATTAGAGACTGCAGCAGACTTTAACTTAGGCCTGCATCAACTACATAGTTTCAATAGTCTACCACCTTGGCGAAGTCCCTCCCTTCATTCTGCAGACCCGGATTCGATTCTAGGCGATTTAGGTGATTTTAAATTTGCACGTTGTATCTGGGAGAGTGTACTATACTCGTGAAAAAAAGTAAACGGGACAAAAAAAAAAGAATAAAGCTCTTAGGAAAAGTGGTTGCTCCGAAGGGAGATGAGTCAGACAGGCGAATGGGGAAGACCTGTAAAACAGTGAGCTACATTGATGATGTATCGGAAACCAAATATAATCACATTTTACTTTTTCGTAGAGCTGCGATGTCCCAACAGAACCTGTTTCAACACTAGGGACTGAAAGATGGGCATGAAAGTTTATTATAGGAAAACTAAAGAGATAACGTCGGCCGCGATAGTCTGGTGGTTATGTCCCTTGCCTCTAAGGCCATGTCATATATATATATATATATATATCCACCGCTGTGGTCTCGAGGTAGCGTGCTGCCTTATCACGCCGGGACAGGCTCCTGGGTGAGGTCTTTTTTCGGGGTTTTTCCTCACCTGCAATACAAATGTCAGGAAGATTACGATCGCCGAAAATCATCCGGCCATGACCATCACCATCCTTATCATCATTATCCTCCACAGGTGTGAAAAGCAACGGGAAGTTACCACATCTATAATTCCCTAGTAAAGCTGCAATGCATAGCATGAAAATTATATATATATATATATATAATATATATATATATATATATATCCCGCTTTTAACTTCAATACACAGAAATCAAATCCAGAATTCTGCAATGACATCCCACTGTGCGAAGCAGATGGACATCCCTGCTTGAGTTGAGCGGAGTGGTGTGTGGAGGGCCGGACGGCAGAGTGTCAGAGTTGTCGAGTTCACCAATACAGGAGTTGTATTACTTCCCTATAGTTTAAGTGATAGATTCGGCGCTTGATTTTAGTACCTTGCAGTTAAAAACGACTTTTTTTTTGACACGGACTTTGTACATCACAACGCTTCTCTGGAAGATATTTCAATCCATGTTTCGGCATGCAATGGTTGAAAGTTCCCTTGTTAGTAGACCGAAATTATCTAAGACAAATATAAAATAATTACGACAAAAAAATATATATATATATATATATATATTGTGCCGGTTCGCTCAGGGTAGAATATGATCACTCAGGGATGTTTATAGTATACACTTATTATTTCGGTTTATTGGATAATTTTGCATGTACAATTATAGACTTACAATGTTTTATACCTCACTAATTCGGAGTGGAGTTGATGAATTTACTTAAGCCCATGTGTTAATATAACTTTTACTAAAGGTCGCGAACGGTTGTTGTAGGACTTGTTTCTTGTAGACCGTATGAGTGTGAGAGAGTTTTCACACGCGTCCTCGCCTTATAAGGGCGATGACTCCTCCCATAAAGTCGCCATCCACACTCCGAATGTATATGTTATTCATTATAGCTTAGAGGGGTAGGTACCATTCGTTTGGGGATCCTATGTTGGTAATAGACTCATGTGCGCGTTTGTGCGCCTTCCAGTTATTACTATTAATGGTATGTTTTAGTACTTAAGAGTCTATTACTTCTTGCCACAATATATGTTTATAACCTCATATGAAAATCAATTAAGAAACGAAATGTGGAGTTAGCAAATCAGCAAAAGAGAACTATTAACAGTGGGAATTTATCTGAACCCAAAATTTTAAAATCGCTATAGCGGTCACAATTTCGATTTTATGTAACGAAACTCGGTACAGTATAAGCCAGTGAAATGAAACGAGAAAGATATTCCAGAAAAATCAACGAAATTCGACCATTAGAAGTGGGTGCTGTAATTTAGAAGTCACTGTATTTGCCTCCATACTTCTTTTTCTTTTTCTTCAAAGTAACTGAATGCATGCGATCTAATTAACAAAAGAAATATGTATTCCGTAAATGAACAAAATGGGACCATGTATTCGATTTATAGAGGAATTCGCTTGGATTGCTAAAGTCCCTCGTTACTTTTTCTTAATAGCTTTTAAACCATTTCTTCTTCTTCTATTTCATGAAATTAGTCCTTTTGCCCTGTTTTCACATCAGGTGGGATTTAATGAATCTTCCCTTCTAGTAAATGGGCGTCCAACACTTCTATGTCCTATTGGTTTGTACTTTAATAACAGCTGGGGGATTCTATTTGTAGGCATTTTTTTAACATGTTCATATCAGTTGTGTCTCATATTATAAATTATATTTGTTAAATTAAAAATATTTTTAAGTCTTTTCTAATATCTTCATTTCTTTTTCTGTGCAAAATTGTCATACCTGCTACTGAACGTTAAGAACTTCATTTCTGCAGTTTCTATTTTTCTTCTGTCTGAACGGCTAAGAGTTATATTCTCACTTGCATATTTTTGTAAGATTTTAATTGTGTACTCCTCAATGTTTTACTTATTCTTATTTTTCCTTTGTTTCACTATTTTATTTTTTTACTCCCTCCATTTTTACATATACAAACTCAAGGACGGGACACTTGTCGAGATTCAGGGTGGAGATTTCAAATCCCCTACACATCCGGGAATTGAACCCGGACAGCAAGAATGGAAGGTAGGGTGTGGACACAGCTGAGCTGATAATACAGTGTTCGTAAAAGTAGGGACGGATTTTGTGAACTGGCGCGCAAGAAAGTATAGTACATTGCTCTCAAATAACTGTTGCAGTGATAAAAACATGAACTTTGCTTAATTAAGTCTAGAAAAACCGCACCAACATAATTAGCAGGTAACGTAAGCTCTGAGGCGAGGCTGACCGCTCGTCTCGTCGGGCCGCTAGACCTATTTCACATCATATCCTTGACTCTTCTAAGTATGGCTAGGAAGTCCATAGCATTTGTATAAGAAGGTTCCAGGAAAGAACTAGGCAAGTCGCTTTTTTTGTCGAAATGAAGTTTCAGATATCACTAGATTCCCCATGCAAAGGACTATCTTCTAAAAACTTGTAACATTAAAATATACAGTTCAATCATGGGTTTATATACGTTCAAAGTTTTGCATACAGATAAAGAAATATGCATGTTATGTAATTATTAGTATATTATGATGCGAGGTTGGAAGTGGTTTTTACAGAATTGACGAAAATGTTTAAAAACCGAGCGATAGCGAGATTTTTAATTTCCGAGATTCTGTAAAACCCTTCACAAACGTGTGTTGTAAAAGTAAAGTAAAGTAAAGTAATCCCACTACAGGCCTCAGGAGGCCCTTGGGGTAGTAGGAGGTTAAGGCTCCCACTTTTTCTGGACAATCGGCACTTGATGTCAGCCGGGTTGTCAGCCCTGCGCGACGGCCGCCTTTACCCCCAGAAAAAGCGTCTGGTACTCATTTCCGTTAGAAGCTGAGTCGACCCCAGGGCCATTGTAGCTACATTATTTTTAGCGCGATGGTGTTTTTAAAATAATAGATAATAGTAAAATAATAACATCTTTGTTGGAAATATTTGCGTTCATTATAAACAATTGACTAACGTTAACAGTGTGGACAATTTTTATTGGTTGAGACTACACGAGGCCGTGGGACTAAATTGGGCAAAATGGCAGCAAGTACGTATTTATTGTTTTATATTGTTTCAAATAAAGTTCAGTTCATTTAAAATGCAGTGATTTGTTTCGTATAATGTATATTACCACTACCTTTTGGATATTTTCTGTAGGCCTATATGCATTGTACTTAGTATACATAGAGGGCAGTGGTTTTACTTCCCACACGCGTTTTGTAATATGTAATATTTACAGTATAATTATTTTATTACGGTATAGTTATTTAGGTTGGCAACCCCGAAATGTAGGAAATTGAACTTTCAATCATGGTCGCCATTGCTGTAAGTACGACAAAACACAGTATCGCGAAAAAAAAGTGATTTGCCTGGTTTTCTTCCCTGTATAGGGCACATGAAAATGCCAATAAAGTATACTTTGAATTATTGAAACACTCTCAAGACATCTTACAAGAGAAACAAAATGTAATCTATATAAAACTCTGGCAAAACCAATATTAATATATGGCAGTGAAACATGGGCCTTGACCAAGACCGATGTGTCAAGACTGAGTGCATTAATAAGATGTTAAATATAAAATTGGTACCTGGTAAGTCAGTCGTCCTCAACTAAATTATTAAACTTCATCAAGTTATTCCAACATGGAGATCTTTCAAAAACATTGTTTCATCTTCTGCATTTAAACTTTTACTGATGTTGTTGTGTAGGTTGTAAATAATTTAGCTGAGGACGACTGACTTACCAGCTACAAATTTTATATTTAACATCTTACATCGTAATAGACAACAAACCTCTGGAAGAAGTAACAAATTTTAATTATTTGGGTTGCAATTTTACTGTAAACACAAAAACTGAAAGAGACATACATATGAAACTGTCGAAATTTAAAACTATATGCGGAACTATACATAAAACATTAAAGAATAAAACAAGAAAAGATACTATATTGAAGTTTTATAAAACATTGTCAGTTCCTGCTTTACTTTATGGGAGCGAAACTTGGGTATTGTCCAAAAAATTGCAAAGTAGAATACAAAGCGCAGAAATGAACTTCCTTAGAAGAATAAAAGGCTGCACAAGATTGGATCGGATAAGGAATGAAGATATAAGAACAGAGTTAAATATATATCCATTGGATGAGAAAATCAAAGAATATAGAGAGAAATGGTTTACACACGTGGAAAGAATGAACGTAACAAGATTACCAAGAGCAGCATTCAACTACAAGCCAAGAGGTTCAAGGAATGTAGGAGGGCCAGTGAAAAGATGGACAGAACAACTGTGAGGCGGAACAGGCAATTTGCCTAGCCCGTGAAGTGAAGAAGAAGAAGAAGATCTTACTTCTTATTACATAACCTCAACGGTGCTTTAATATTAATTCCAAAAGTGTTGAGTTCATTAAAAAAAGAGAAAAAAATATTTTTAAAATATGGCCCAATATGCGACAAGGAGAATGGCGTATAAGATACCCTATAACTGTGAGCTCTATCAGTTGTGTAAGTCTCCTGATGTGGTTACATCAATTATAGTTTCAAGATAAGATTGCGATGTGCAGGGTAGGCATACGTAAGACAAACCACCATGAAACCTATCTCGACTGGATATTGAATCAGGACCCACTGCATCAGAGAACGACTTACCCTGGGACTGCCGCGGTGGAATATAAGGCTTAAAATCATAATGAAAGTAGAGTATAGGAATCAAATTGCAACTAATTGTCATCACTAGATTTCAAATATATGTGAAAAATCGTGTCTTCGTATAAAATAGAGTTATGCTTACTTCGATACGGCTGACACACGTGTTTGTTTTATAATAAAGGTCAAAGTCCCCAGATTGACTTTCTGGAAAATGTCCACATTTTGCTATTTTTACAAAGCTGAGGATTGTCCTTGATTTCTCGTTTTCCCTATCGACAATTCCAGGGATTTGTTCTAAAAATATATGACCCGGGAGAACCACATTGGCCGATTTATACATATGGTAGAATGGTACATTTTCATTAAAATAGCATAAAACCAGTCTTAAGTTTTAGAGAGAGATGTGTGTGTGTGTGTGTGTGTGTGTGTGTGTGTGTGTGTGTGTGTGTATGTATGTATGTATGTATGTATGTATATGGCATGATAAGAAAAATAAATGCATGGACGGAATTTGAACCCGGACCTCTGGATTGATATCCCAGTGCGCTAACACTTACGCTACCAAGCAAATGTAGTACAAACATTTATTTTTCTTATATACATATATGGAAGTAATGTAAGTGAATTTTTGAAGCATACATTCCTTGGATGGAATGAAAAAAGTTTCAGAACATTTTGATGTCAAATAATTTACATAAGTAATGCTACGAGTGATTTACAAATAATCGATAAATTCACGACTCACGAAGAGAGGAGTGAATTTATCTAGAGAATTTGGAAATCAAGAGTGGCATTTGTTAGGACTATTTAACGAATAAAATTAAGATGTTTACTCACAAATCATTGTTTAACTATAGTTATTTTAAAATATTTACATATTTAATGTAAACGGCGATGTTTGAAAACAAAAATTCGAAATGTGAGGTTATGCTCATTAACTGCTGCTTGATCATATTATTTTTGCCAAATATGATCGCAATATTGTAAAAGTGCACCCCAGTGGAGAAATAATGAAACACATCAAACTATATATCATAATCAACATTACGGGTTATTCATTTATTTTTTTAGTAAACAACTCAGTAAAATCAAGGAATCTTTTCATTATTTGCTATATTCAATGTATTTGTTGGAGAAAAATAATGATTTGACCTGTTCAGAACATTAAAAAGGAGGAACTTTCTTTATCACAAAAGCAGGAGCTGATAAAGAGAAATCGATAAAGAGCGAGATGAAACACGACTGTCATTGGTTGTAAAACAACATTCATTGAAACGTGATTGCCATTGACTAGCATTTGTGGCATGAGTTAAATAGTCCTTAAAAAGAATGTTTCTCCGTAAACTTCAAGTCCCGCCTAACTCGATAAATATTTTCCGTACAGATCTAATATTTACTTACAAGGTAACTGTCAACCGTTGCGTGCCGAAAACTACCTTGAAATTTCTTCCAGAGAAGTGTTGTGATATACAAAGGCCATGTCCAGAACATTAACTGGCGTTTTTAACTGCAAGGCACTAAAATCCAGCGCCGAATCTCTCATTTAAACTATAGGGAAGTAATACAACTCCTGTATTGGCAGAATGGAAAACCCCCACTATCCCGCCGTCCGTTCTGCGTCTCGCCTCACTCCACTCTGCGCTTAACTCATCATCATCATCCATGCAAGTATTAGGCCGTGTGGCCTGTTACGGTCTCAAAGAGGAATTTTCCATCCAGCGCTTTTTTTGGATGTCCCAGCGATATTTTGCCTTGGGGGAAGTAACGATGCATGGCTTTTGGAATTCTATGAGACGGCATTCGTTGAAGATGGGCTTTCCAGTTGTTC
Source organism: Diploptera punctata (assembly GCA_030220185.1). Classification (NCBI taxonomy): domain Eukaryota; kingdom Metazoa; phylum Arthropoda; class Insecta; order Blattodea; family Blaberidae; genus Diploptera; species Diploptera punctata. The sequence continues at coordinate 720,347 of JASPKZ010005296.1, forward strand.
TAGTAGTTTTGTATATGGTGAAGAATGGGTTCTACATCCAACTCTTCCATAATTTCCTCATTTCTTTTATGGTCCCACTTTGTATAGCCTGCTGTACGGCGCATAAATTGCATCTCATTTTCTGTTATTCGGCTTTAATTTCTTCTTCGTATTGTCCATGCTTCATTACCATATCTTAAAACTGGTCTTGCGGAAACCTGCGCTTAACTCATGCAGGGATTTATATCTGCTCCGTACTATGGGCTGTCATTGCTGGATTCTGGCTTCGATTGTTGTGCCTTGCACTTCAAAACGGCAGATAATTTATTTGAATACAGCCTTGGTATATCACAACGCTTCTCTGGGAGAAATTTCGGTTTCTAGGTTTCGGTATGCAATGGCTGACAGTTTCCTTGTTAGACAATTAAAGGCGAAGAACAGGAATGTTTTGTTCCTTTGTAGTTTGCAATAAAATTTATATTTTCTTGCAAATTAAGTGAAAACTTCTGACGTTTTGGAATAAAAAACGAGGTATTACAACGTCGTGAACTGCAGGTAAGAGGTAGTCTTGTAATCGTTGATCCCAGAACAGCTGTTTATGTCTCGTCGCAAGATTGACGCGAATCTTACATGCTCTGTTGCGATTTTCACAAAGTACCTTTCGGCTTGTACGCTGTCGTACCGACAATATGGGATGGTATCCATTGGAAATTACCAATGTTTTTCTGATTTTTGACATTTTTTAACCGTGTTCTACATTCCCTTAAAATGTTTGATGCTAGGACTTTATTTTATCTTCTTCTTTTTCTTCTTCTTAACTTCGCCTCCTCAATGAGGACGTCCACTCAAAAGACTTCTGGATGGTGTTTCTCTTGAGGCCGAAACAGGTCAACAAATGGCCTAAATTCGTGAATGTACTATGATGATGATGGTGTTATTTATTTAATTAACCGTAGAGTTAATTACAAAATGAAAAAGAGAAGATTTGGTTATTTTATTGCAATTTCAGACCCATTACCTTTAAATAGGCATTGCTTACCCTTAAAACGGCACATTACTATAAATAGAAACGTCCACCGCTGTGGTCTCGGGGTAGCGTGCTGCCTTGTCACGCAGCGGGCCCAGATTCGATCCCCGGTCGGGACAGTTTTTATGGGTGAGGTTTTTATCGGGGTTTTTCCGCACCTGTAAGACAAATGTCAGGAAAACTTTAAGGCCCAAACGATCTCCGAAACCAATGGTCATCGCAATCATCATTCATATTCATCTTAGGTTAAGCTTAGGATTAGGGACCCTCCTGGTGCACCATTATCATTATCATCACCCATCATATCATCGGAGCAACGTAACCCCGTCTTCCAGGCGCCCCAACCTCAGAAGTTGGTTACAAGTACGCCATGCCAGGAGAGAAACCAGGAATGTCGAAAGGCAAACCTGGGGCATGGGGAAAAAAAATTACATACCTCATATCGACATCACGAGAATTTTTGTTTAGCGTAGATTTAAATATATCAGCTCAATATAATATTTTATTTAAAATATGTTAATCTATCATTTTCCGACATCGGAAATAATTGAACGAACTATTGTAGTAAATTACCCAAGTACATCATCATTTTCTTTCGCACCTAGTTGGAGCACAGGATCATAATGAAATTTCTCCATTTAGCTCTATCATCTGCCAACCTCTTCATCTCTAATCAAGTTTTTCCCATTTCACGTATTTCTCCTTCACTAGTCCTCTTCCAAATTATTTTTGGTCTTGCTCATTTCCTTGAACCCTCGAGGATTCCAGTCCAGTGCGCATTTTTCTATTGCAGTTTGAGATTTACGTAGAATATGTCCAACACAACGTCATTTTCTTCTTTTGGACTGCTCAGTATTACTATTCCATTCCTACGAATTTATTTTTGATAATTTCCAGAAAAAAGGAATATTCCTTCATTTGATGTTTTCTGTTCTCCACTTCCTGACCATCTAACTTCAGTCATTCCAAGTGTTCAACTTGTTTTAGTTTTCCCTTTTCCAGTAAATACATCACTGCAATAGTAGGCCTATATTACGATATGAGATTGGGAACATGTTTTTTTACAGAAGCGAGGTGAATGTTTAAAGATCGAGCGATAGCAAGGTTTTTAATTTCCGAGATTCTGTAAAACGCTTCACAAACGTGTGTCGTACATTATTTTTTGTGCGACGGTATTTTTAAAATAATAAATAATAGTAAAATAATAACATATTTGTTGGAAATATTTACGTTCATTATAAACAATTGACTAACGTTAACAGTGTGGGCAATGTTTATTAGTTGAAACGACAGGAGGCCATGAGACCAATTTAGTGATAAAATGGCGGCAAGTACGTATTTATTGTTTTATATTGTTTCAAATAAAGTTCAGTTAATTTAAAATGCAGTGATTTGTTTCGTATAATGTATATTAACATTACCTTCTAGATATTTTTTTGTATATACATTGTATATAGTATACGTAGAGGGCAGTGGTTTTACTTCCCACACGCGTTTTGTAATATGTAATATTACAGTATAGTTATTTTATTACAGTATAATTATTAAGGTTGGCAATCCCGAAATGTAGGAAGTTGAACTTTCAATCGTGGTCGCCATTGCTGTAAGTACGACAAAACGTGCTATCACGCAAAAATATATTTAATGTGACATTTTAAATGGCTGCCTTGAAGTGACCATCTTGATAGCAAACGCGTTGACTTATTTATAAGAAGTTACCAACTTAATTAAAGATAAGAAATTGAACATAGTATGAAATAAAATATAGTACGATACAAGGATGGAAGACTTTTACATATTCATTATCATCAACAACAAGGATTAAGCCCAATGGCCTGTTCCGATCTCATTATAGGTCGAATCGGTCCTTCCATCTCTTCAATGGTCTTCCCAACATTCTTCTCCCTTTTGGTTTATAATTATACATTCTTCTTGGAATGCGCTGTTCATTCATTCGTAATACGTGCTGAAGATAAGCATTTTGGTAATATGTTATTCTTTCACAGAGATTAAATATATTAAGTTCTGTTCTTATATCTTCGTTTTTCTTTTTATCGGTCCTTTGGTATCCTGCTATTGCTCTCAACATCTTCATTTCAGCAGCCTCTATTTGTTTACTATCTGCCTTTGTTAATGTCCAGGTTTCACATCCATAGATAAGAGATGAAACTGCCAATACTTTGTAAAACTTCAAAATAGTTTCTTTTACATATTCGTTGAAAAAATATTTAATCTCGTACGTAAAATATAGTCTTCCATACTTGGATTGTAGCATACTATTACATTTATAGAGTACCATAGCCAACCCATATCGTACGTTTGTAATTTCTGTTTTCTCGCATTGGCGTCAAAGCTTATGAAACGCACATTTTGCCAGCAAGTTGACTACCGTAAGCAATTACATGAATACAATGAGCATTGTCTGATTTAATTGTGTGACGGGTGGAAACTCTACCCCTCCCAATGCAGGGGTGCCAACGCAACCCTTCCTATGCAGGGGTGCCAGCATTCAAGTCTAGACAAATTGCACCAGCTTTGATTCCTGAAGACCAATATACATATATTTTTTTGCACGATAGTGCGACCTGTTGTACTTACAGAGACGGCGGCCATGATTGAAAGTTCAGTTTCATAAATTTGGGGTTGCACTGTAATATTACAAATTACCTACCTAGGGCGAGAAGTATACTACGTACAATGTATTTACAAAAATATATCCAAAAGGTAGTGTTAATATACGTTATATGAAACAAATCACTGCATTTTAAACGATCTGAACTTCATTTAAAACAATATAGATAAATACATCAGTATTTGCTGCCATTGTATGCCTGATTGGTGTCACGGCCTGCTGTAGTCTAAACTAATTTTTTCGGCATTTTACCGTATATACATTGGCCAGTTAGTTTTTTATAATGAATGCAAATATTTCCAACAAATATGTTCTTATTTTACAATTATATATTATTTCGAAAACACTATCGTGCAAAAAATAATGTAGCGACAAAAAGAATGGCCTGACTCTTGATCTCGAATAGTGTAAGATCTAACGCGCGATTCACAGGAGTAAATTAATTGCACAATAGAGCTACAGTACGTTTGCCTTCTTCCTTTGAAGAGCATTCTTTCAAGCGCAATTAGCCAACGTACGCTTAGCTTGGTGCTTATGGCTTGATTCGTATATAAGAGATCATAGGTTCGATTCCCGATGAGGTTAAATTTTTTAATTGTTAAAATGCTTTCTATTTTATTCTGTCTGTCCATTTTTAAAGAAAAAAAAACGTACTAACTATTTGGAAGTATTACTATTTTTATTATTATTTATTTATGTATTTATTTATTTATTTATGTATTTATTTATTTATGTATTTATTTATTTATTTATTTATTTATTTATTTATTATTTATTTATTTATTTATTTATAAACAGGTTTACAATGTAATGAAACATCTTCTTGTGCCCAAAACTTTTTTAAATTTGTATCTTCTTTCTCCATTCTTCTCTATCTTCACATTCAAATTCTTCCAGACCTAGCTCCCTCATACCTCTTCTTACATCATCCATCCATTTAAATCCATTCCAAAGCTTGTCTGGGTAATGTTTTCTTTGGTATCCTATGTATATGAGTATGACCATAGCATTCTAGTGTCTTTATCTCACAAAATCTAATATTGAATTTTGGACTTTAATTTGTCTGTTTGATTTTTCCCAATTTACAATGTCTAGTTGAGCGTCTCGAACAATCCATTTCAGTGGACATAAGCTTTACACTCAAATTTTTATTCAACTGCCAAGTTTCCTAACCGTATGTTAGCGTGCTTCGAATTATGGGTTTATAAATTTCTAATTTTGTATTCATTCATATGTTCGTATCCCTCAAAACGCCGTTTAACATTGTTATTGCTGATCTGCCTTTTTGAATTCTATATTTTATGTCATTTTCTTGGGTACATTTTGAGATAATTTTGATCCCCAGTTAATTACAATCTTCACATCCTCTGATACATCCCTTTATTGTTATTATTATTATTATTATTATTATTATTATTATTACTATGGATGTTGGATAATATAACAATAATAATAATAATAATAATAATAATTTTTTAACCCTTAAATTCGTAATGTATCCTTTTGGATACATTAGTTGGTTTAATTAATTTAACATTTTAAATAAATCAGAAGAAAACGAACAAAAAGAAACCACTTAATTGTGTGTCTAATTATACAATATACATAATAATAACAGTTATACAAGATTCCGTTTTCAGTGCGGTCCGCCACATTCAAATAACTAAACGGAAGAAATTTGTGTTTTGCCAATTTAAGGGTTAATATTGCCCATAATCTATGGGCTATTATTATGCTGGACATGACATATATAAACTAACTATTTTAATAGAAGGATGGAATTTTTTCCTCACTAATACGTAATAAATAAACACATAAATATATGAAGCTATATTAACTTTCATTACATAAATTTATAGCATTATTATTAAAACGTGGTACTGCACACACAATTAAATATATACCCGGTAGCTAAATAGGCAGGAATATTACTTAATATGGTGTATAATGGACGTAGATTACGTGGCAGGAATTAAATGTTAGAGCACTTGTAGGATGTATTTTGCGAAAATACAAATGGATAAAAAAATATTGTTGAAGGATTCGAATCCTGGCTTTCATATATATTTCATCTTTTTGTAAGTGGTTTAACGATCTACGCTACTCGAACGTCGGATACTAGTTGTCTAAATATTAGTTGTCTTGTACTTTTGTACTATGAACGACAGTTTAACTTTATTTGAAATGTCGCAATTAGAGTAATATTACATTTGTCAAACACTCGTAAATATCCAGAAACATGTCTCCTTCACTGTTATTTAACTATTTAAGACGATTAAAACCAAATACAGCCTATTTAAAAACATTTAACAGTGAGTTACCTCGTGAATACCGCTTTAGCTTTTCGAGGCGACTCATTATTTTTGTCACTATACAGACATCAAAATTTATAAATTAATATATATCTCAATTTGTCAGAATTAACAATTATGCTCTATATTGTCCACCGCTGTAGTCTCGAGGTAGCGCGCCGCCCCGTCACGCAGCGGGCCCGGGTTCGACTTCCGGTCGGAACAGGCTCCTGCGTGAGGCTTCTCTCGGGACTCCTCCTCACTTGTAAGACAAATGTCAAGTAGGGCCCAACGGTCCCCGAAAATCATCCTACCATCATCATCATCATCCTTCACCTGTGTGGAAAGCAACGGGAAGTCACCACACCCACAATTCCCTAGCAAAGCATAGCATGAAAATGCCACGATTGGAGTGAAAGACCCGCCGTCACTATGCTCGGTTTTTAATAATTTCCTCGCTTCTGTAAAAATCACTTTCCACCTTGTTGTAATATACTAGCGTAGTGGTTAAGGCACTGAGCTACAAGCCGGAGGGTCGAGGGTTCAAGTCCCGTTGGGGTCAGGATTTTTAAACTGACCCAAACCCTCTGGCGGCACTATGGCCCTGGGGTCGACTCAGCCTCTAACGGAAATGAGTACCAGACGCTTGTTCTGGGGGTAAAGGCGGCCGTCACGCAGGGCTGACAACCCGGCTGACAGAAAGTGCCGATTGTCTAGAAAAAGTGGGAGCCTTAACCTCCTACTACCCCAAGGGCCTCCTGAGGCCTGTTGTGGGATCACTTTTACTTTACTTTTATTTATCTCAGTTAAGTTTCTAATTAATTTAGTGATTTTCTAGCTGCTAAGACCGATTTATGGCCGACAACATAAACTTCTTTACAGTTAGTGTTAAATACGACAATTACATTTGTTTTTGTAGAATTTAGGTCATTGGTTCCCAATTCGTATACCGTCAAACTTTTACCAAGCCTCTGTTAAAGTTATTGTTGTGTGCTACTTAGTTATTATATAATTGTAACGTCGTCATAGGCTTAATATTTTATACGTAAACTAGTTTTTATAAGATAGTGTTAAATGTGTTGTCGTTTATTATGTTGTACTAACGAATACGCGGCGTGCGGTGCTACGTCTAAGTAAGTGAAATATGTGTTTTTATTATTTGTTGAATAAGTAAAGAGAAAATAACGGGCTAATTAAATTATATGGTATACATTGCGACGATCCATACGTGGCAGTTGCCAGAGTCAATTTTTAATTTCGAATATCAGGTAAACCCCCACTTTTAATTGTTTACATTCACTGATTTTCGGAAAATATCTTACTTACTCACTGGCACTATCGAACCCGTAGGTTCATGGCCGCGCGGTCATAAGCTCTCTATACATCCCTATCCTGAACTAATGCTTTCCAATCATTCCCTGTATAATCTACTTCCCTCAGATCATAGTTAATGTTGTTCTCCCACCTCATTCTTGGTCTACCAACTGGACGTTTTCCCTCTGGCTTTCCTACAAGAAGCTTCCATGCACGTCTTTCATTCCCCATACGCGCAACATGTCCTGCCCATCGCAGTCTACGAGATTTAACTGTTCTTATTATATCTGGCTTCCTATAAAGACCATGTAGTTCTTTGTTATGTAGTCTTCTCCATTCACCTGTCTCTTCACCTCTCTTTGATCCAAAAATTTTCCTAAGTACTTTATTCTCAAATACTTGTAATCTCCTTTCCTCCCTTAAAGTAAGAGTCCATGTTTCGCACCCATATAATATAACTGGTAGAATAATAGTTTTATATATTTTCAGTTTAACGTTTTCTGAAAGGAGTTGGGACATCAAGAGTCTATGCAATGCATAATAGCACGCATTTCCAGAATTGAGCCTATGTTTAATTTCTTTGTGCATCTCATTCCTATTTGTGATTATTGTTCCTAGGTATTTGAATTCAGCCACTTCCTCAAAATTTCCCTCATTTGTCATTAGCTGTCCATTTCCATTACCGTATATAATGTATTTCTATGTGTGGCCATATATTTAGTTTTATTGATATTTACTTCCAGTCCTAATTTCTTAGTGTTACTCAATAGTGTGTGCGTGTTGTCCTTTAGTATCTCCTCGCTATCGGGCAGCATAAACTAACAGCTTATTAATACTATTGAGTTGTAAGCCTTCCTCATTCTCTAAAGATTTAATGGCATGCTCTAGTACAAAATTAAATAGTAGAGGAGATAGTGCATCTCCTTGCTTCAACCCATTCTGGATTTCAAAAGTGTCCGAAGACTGTTTGCCTACATGCACCCTACTCTCTGTGCCATTTAAACACATTCGTATAAGTCTAACTAACTTTTTAGGAATTCCGAACTCCAGCAGGATACTATATAACTTCTCCCTCTTAATTGAATCATATGCTTTTTTGAAGTCAACATATAGTTGATGTACAGTACCATTATATTCCCATTTCTTTTCTAAAATCTGTCTTATACTAAAAATCTGATCTGTTGTAGACCTGTTTCTACTTCGATTTATTTTAAAAGCATATACTGAGTTTATTTGTGGTACATCGAAAATTGCGATCGCCAGAGCGATTTTTCATTTTTCATTTCAGGTGAACTCCTACATCTAATGGTTTCAGAGAATAATAGGTAGCGACTGAACACTCTCCGTACCTGAATACCTGTAGGTACAAAATTTCAAGTCAATCGACCGATTACTTTTAGAGTTTTACGAGCATAAACATACACAGGATGAATTTTTATATATAAAGATTTTATAGAAGTCCCTGTAAATCGTAATAGCAAACATTTTCAGAATTGAGCCTTGTTTAATGAATTTGTGCACCTCATTCCTGTTTTTGATTATTGTTCCTAGGCATTTGAATTTATCATAAGTAATGCCACGAGTGATTTCCAAATTATCGATAAATTTACGACTCACGAAGTGAGGAGTGAATTTATCTAGAGAATTTGGAAGTAAAGAGTGGCATTTGTTAGGACTATTTCACGAATAAAATTAAGCTGTTTACTCACAAATCATTGTTTAACTATAGTTATTTTAAAATATTTATATATTTAATGTAAACGGCGATTTTAAAAACAAATGAGAAAAAAATTGATACGCTTCGTTTGCATCTTTTGTTCATCACTGCAACCAGATCATATTATTTATTGCCAAATGATCGCAATATTGTAAGAATGCACCCTAGCGGAGAAATTTATTACCAATATTATATGTACTAATTAATTTCTGACGTCTTATGATGTAAATGTGTCGATTATATTTTTCTGCAACGCCATTTCCTGGAAAATAATATGTTTAAGAAAGTGCAAACAGTGGTTTCTTTTTTATGGTATAATAAATTGCTACAAATGTTTTTATATTATCTCCCGCATGCGCTATCTGCTGACATTCCATGTACTATATATACAATCTGTTAGATGTATTTCTTAGAGAGCCAGTCACTACAAAATAATACTAAGACCTATTCAGAATATTAAAAAGGAGGAGCTTTTTTTAATATAATAAACTTCAGTTGATAAATTCGAGGCGAAACACGACTGTGATTGGTTGTAAATCAAAAATAAATTAAAAGTGATTGATCATTAACTCCCATTTGGGGCACGAGTTAAATAGTCAATAAAACTCAATATATGGTCAGTTGGTCACATATAGAAATACATTATACAATGGAAATGAACAGCTAATGACAATAAGGGAAATTTTGAGGAAGTGGCTAAATTCAAATACCTAAATAATCACAAATAGGAATTAGATTTAGATTTATTTATTTATCCTGGTGGAGTTACGGCCATGTGGCCTTCTCTTCCACTCACCAGGGCTAACATATATTACATCAGAATATAACAATCACAATGAACTCTAATATTAAATAATAATTTAAAATTTGATCAAAAAGATAATATCTACTATATTACGATCTATAATACAACTAGTTAATGTTAGTTAAAATTAAGACTAAAACTAATAATAAAATGTATACAAGCAAGACATATTAAATTGTCCCTGTCTAATGTATATAAAAAACAAAGAAAAATAATGAGATATAGAAAACTAATTTTACGTTTGTACAATATTTAAAACAAAACAAAAGAAAATATTTGTTAATCTTAATATTATTTTCATAGATAATTAAATTTATTAATTGTTAAAAGAATACTATGAGGTGTATAAGTTAGTTTGTTATTAAATAATTCTTTAATTTGTTTTTGAAGGATGTTATAGTTTGAGAATGAGATGTACAAAGAAATTAAACATAGACTCAATTCTGCAAATGCATACTATTATGCATTACAAGGACCTTGACCTAATTCCTTTCAAAACTGAATATATATATGTGTGTGTGTGTGTGTGTGTGTGTGGAAAATGTAACTGTTATTCTACCAGTTATACTATATGGATGCGAAACATGGACTCTTACTTTAAGGGAGGAAAGGAGATTACGAGTATTTGAGAATAAAGTTTTTAGGAAACATTTTGGACCAAAGAGAGATGAACATACAGGTGAATGGAGAAGACTACATAACAGTGAGCTACATGGCCCTTATGGTAAACCAGATGTAATAAGAACAGTTAAGTCTCGTAGACTGCGATGGGCAGGACATGTGGTACGAATGGGGAATGAATGACGTGCTTGTAAGCTTCTTGTAGAAAACTAGAGAGAAGACGCCCAGTCGGTAGTCCAAGATTGAGGTGGGAAAATAACATTAACTGTGATTTGAGGGAAGTTGATTATACAGGGGATGATTGGAAAACAGGATATGGATGTATGGAGAGCTTACGTCCGCGCGGCCATGAACCTACGGGTTCGATAGTGCCAGTGAGAGTTAGTTGGTTGTTTTGTTCTGTTAATGATGTTTTAATTATGTTTTTACTGTTTTTTACCGATGAATAAATGAATACGTTAATTAAAATGCTCTAATTAAGCTGTGCTGAAATTTTATCGGAATTTTTGAACTAATGAACTAACTAAAATTATCGCTGCAGGTATAGGCTATAAAAGATAAATATGTTTAGTTTCTGCTCTAGGGATATATATATATATAATTATTATTATTATTATTATTATTATTATTATTATTATTATTATTATTATTATTATTATTATTATTCATCCGGTATCATGGCAGCTGCCGCCGTCTTCCGGAAACAAGCGCCATTCCTCTCTATCCATCCATTGATCTTCCTCCATTCCTCTGATATTCATAGCTGCTTGTACCCCTTCTATCCAAGTTTTCTTCGGTCTTCCTCTCTTCCTTCTTTCCATTGGGATCCATTCCATAACAATTTTTGGCAATCTTTGCTCTGGCATTTGTTTGACATGACCATACCACTGCAATATTTTCTTTTCTATGATGTCCGGCTCATCTGTACACCCATAATTTCCCTTATTTCTTTATTTCGTATTCTATCCATTATTATTATTATTATTATTATTATCATCATCATCATCATCATCTATGTCCTACTGTCTTATGGTTAATGTGAACTGCATCTGCAGTGTTATTTTTTTTCTCATCCTATGGAAAGTGCAGTTCAATCAGGACTCCAGGCACGTTCCAAGCTGACCTACTTCATCTCTGGAAAGATCGATCTTAGGAGTGGGAAGATATTTCTAACTTAAATCAAGATGTTACTACAATTTTGGGTTTGAGAAGTATCTAGTGGCACAGTATTGTTGTTTAACGGGTGACACGAAAACATGACTTATATTGGCAATAACTGACTCGCTTTGGTGTTTGTGGTAAAAATTGTAACTTCACAAGTATTCTTCCTCTATTCTCGGATTATTTACGTAATTCTATGTTTATGTAATGTTTTATTTGCATTATCTGCTCATAATTATTGCGGCAAATTTATTACAGCCAATTTTTTTAAATTCATATTTTATTATAAAAACCTTAAATAAAAATTTACAAAAAAATAAAGCATTTTGATTATAAAAATATGAATTAGCATTTCTTTTCTATTGTTATTCACTTTGTGTTTCACTTGTTTGTTTTCATATTGGTATAATGTATGTATATATATATATATATATATATATACTAGCTGGCCCGGCGAACGTCGTATCGCCTTTAAACATTTTTACGTTAATTTTTCCGATGTTTTAATAGTTGTCTGCTATTCGGGGCGGAAACAAATCAAAGAAATCCAGCCATTCTTGAGTTACTTTGTTATATATATATATATATATATATATATATATATATCCATCCTGAAAAAATCCATCGATCCCGGCCGGGTTTGTGCTGCATATGTGGCATGAATGGGGAATGAAAGACAAGAATGGAAGCTTCTTGTAGGCGAACGTCGTATCGCCTTTAAACATTTTTACGTTAATTTTTCCGATGTTTTAATAGTTGTCTGCTATTCGGGGCGGAAACAAATCAAAGACATCCAACCGTTCTTGAGTTACTTTGTTATATATATATATATATCCATCCTGAAAAAATCCATCGATCCCGGCCGGGTTTGTGCTGCATATGTGGCATGAATGGGGAATGAAAGACAAGAATGGAAGCTTCTTGTAGGCGAACGTCGTATCGCCTTTAAACATTTTTACGTTAATTTTTCCGATGTTTTAATAGTTGTCTGCTATTCGGGGCGGAAACAAATCAAAGAAATCCAGCCGTTCTTGAGTTACTTTGTTATATATATATATATATATATATATCCATCCTGAAAAAATCCATCGATCCCGGCCGGGTTTGTGCTGCATATGTGGCATGAATGGGGAATGAAAGACATGAATGGAAGCTTCTTGTAGGAAAACAAGAGGGAAAACGCCCAGTTGGTAGACCAAGTATGAGATGGGAGGATAACATTAGGGTCATTCCATGTCAAGTGTCCTAGGGGTCCCCACTCGACTACCTCAGATTTTGTTCAAAATTTGTGCATATGTACACATGCATTTGTTAGGTTACTGTGCAAAATTTGGGCTCGATTGATGCAGTGTCTCCAGAGCTATGGCCACCTTAATGGAGAAAAATTTGCGTTTAGATTGGAACTCGACCAGATGGCTCAATCGGTAGAGCATTGGCCTAGAAAGCCAAAGGTTCTGGGTTCGAGTCCCAGTCTGAGCGTATAATTTTTCTTCACATATGAAGCAAAAGCTGTGTTGTAATGCATTGGTACGCGGAACAGCTACGGTTATTTAAGGCTATTTTAAATACCTTATATGAAAAATTACCATTTTACTTTTTCATGTCCCTTGTAGAAACAAATGTGCTCTTTCCCGTGGTGTCAGTAAAAATAAGATCCGAGATGGTAGCTATATTGAAAACTGGTCCTGAAAAATGCTAAAAATGTACAATTTTTAATGTTATGCTCAGAAGGGGTTTCAAGTATGAGGCCATCCACATCCTTTCCCAAACACATATATTCTGTTTTCTGTAAATTTATATTCAGTCCCCATTTTTTATATTCTTCCATGAGTTTATCATATATTTCATATCATCTTCATCCCCTGCAAAAATTATTTGATCATCTGCAAACAACAATGTCTATAAAAACTGAAAATCCGTGACTATCATTACAAGTAAGTCAATGTGTTTTGGACTTTGTTCCTTAATGTATTAACAGCCTTGGATTTTCAATGACTGTAGTTGTCATGTCCAAGGGGAAGACCCAAGGATCGATGGGAAGATGACGTAATTGAAGATTTGAGAGAGATGGGGATTTTTGATTTGAAATCCACTACACAAGATAGGAAGAAGTGGCGTAAACTGGTTGAGAAGGCCAAGACATTCCACTGGAAGTCGTAGAGCCTGAAGAAGAAGAAGAAGAAGTAGTTGTCATGTAAACAATAACAAATATAAAACCGTTATCGTGATTCAGGCTTTTTTTTTTCAATCAACTGAAAGAATTCTCTCCTGCATAAGGAAAGTACTCGACGAAGGGAGTCTGCAATTTCCAAGAACGTCAGAGTACAATGTAGAGGCCAATGAACCACATAAAGGCAGCCTTCCCAGACAGTATCACGAACCATTTTTTTTTTACAATTGTAACAATAATAATTAAAGATAAAATAAATGTTTTATTATTCGCTGACGATGTTGTACTTTTAGCAGAATCTGAAAATGAGCTCCAAATGTTACCATATAAATTTAAATTAATAGCCAATAGATATAATTGTAAAATATCAATAAATAAGTCAAAAGTAATGGCATTTATTGGTAAATATGGAATTAGATCAAAAATTGTACTGGATAACAAAATAATAGAACAAGTATCACATTTCCAATATTTAGGATGTGATATAACTTATAGAGAAAATAAAGATATAGAAAATAAAGTAAATAAATTTCAGGCTATTTGTGGAACCATAAAAAGAACCTTAGGTCGGAAAACAAGGAAAGATACGAAACTTAAATTATATAAAACAATGGCTGTTCCTTTGTTGTTGTATGGAAGTGAAAATTGGTTAATGAAATCAAGGGATAAAAGCAGGATACAGACTGCGGAAATGCTGTTTTTACGTAATGTGAAAGGATGCACAAGAGCGGATAGAATAAGGAATGAAACTATACGAGAAGAACTAAATATATATACAATTGAAGATAAAATCAGCGAAAATAATAAGAAATGGACAGAACACTTAATGAGAATGAACAACGAAAGAATACCAAAAAGAACCTTCCTGTATAATCCCAGAGGAACAAGAGATGTTTGCCGACCACGCAGAAGATGGACTCCACTTTTAACTTCGCCGGAACAGGCTGCATAGCCTAAACCTTGTAGTAGAAGGAGGAGAAGAACAATAATAATAATAATGATAATGTCCATCGCTTTGGTCTCGAGGTAGCGTGCTGCCTTTAATGCAGTGGACCCGGACTCGATCCCCAGTCTAAGCAATCGTGCATTCCTTAGGTATGTTACTTTTTATTTTTAAAAAAAAAGTAATAGTGATAAGTTTTAGATCACGGATGCCAATTCATTCGAATGAAATGCAAAGTTTGGACGATTTATGACTGATTATGATGGCTGGATGGTGCTCTGGGAATATTTCAGGACACGTTGGTAATGTATTGTGGAAAACAAACTATCTTTTAAATTTCATAATCGTTTCAAATCGTGTTTGTTAAACACAAGAAATGAAAGTTTAGATACAGTGAAGTATGGCGTTCGTTACGACCGAATGAGCCTGATATATTTTACGTACTAAAAATGGTTTCCCTTGAGGTGTGCATTGCCAGTTTATGCACGGTCTATTGTTGAACGAAATGGCGACCTTAATAAGGGATTATAGTGTTACATGTCCTATACATGGTTGTGTGTTGAAATATGCAACACCTGGACTTGCGCAGTACAAATACCAGGAAGTGATTTCTCTTTATTCATGTTATATTCTTTTCATTCCATATTCCAAGTTCAATAAGGAAAATGCCTTCAAATCGTATTTATTTTAAAGACATATTAGGTAAATCATCGGTTGTTTAATGTCTTTGACATCGTCCGATTCCTAATAGCCGATTTTGTCGGTCCATCCAATCTCCTGGTTGTAGATGTTTCTCCTTTATGTATAAATATATTCCCTGGCTCCAGGAGGTTTTAGGTCTTCCTCTGCCTCGTCTTCTCTCAGGTTTCCATTCCAAAAACACATTTTGGTAGCCGATCCTCTTACATTCGCTGGACATGTCCGTACCATCTTAATTGCTGTGTTCTAATATAATCTAAAATAGTGTTTTCTATCTTCATTTTCTCCCTTATGACTGAGTTTCTAATTTTTCTTTTCTTTTCTTGAAATTCTTGCTGTCCTTCGTATAAAATCCATTTCCGTTGCCAAAATATACTTCTTTGTTTTTGTTGTTAATGGCCAAAGTTCTGCTCCATAAGTAATGACGCTTTTAACAATTGTATGATATATATATTAATTTTATTTTTATTAAATTTTATCCCCAATATTACACTGAGGCAAGCAATTGCAAAGTTTCCTTTTATTATTTCTATTTCTCATTTCCGCTTCATAACTTCCATTTTTATTATTTTAATTCCTAAATATATGATCTCACCAGAAGATTTTATTGTTTTTCCAGTCTCCAAAATTAAATTTGGTTCTGGTTCACCAATTGATAAATATTTTGTTTTCTTCATGTTCAAAATTAATCCCCATTTTATTTTATTTTTCTATTAATGTTCTAGTCGTGTATTCTAAATCTTCATAATCTTGTGCAATTAACAATTGATCATCTGCAAAATGTAAGTTGTATAAAGTTTTGTTTCAAATAGGAATTCCCATGCTTGAACATTTTCTCCTCCCATTCTTTAATATTTCATGTACATATATTTTTAACAGAGTCGGTGATAGACAACAACCTTGACGTAGACCTTTATTTATCGTAAAACCATGTGACAATTCACTGCCAATTTTAATTTTAGATATGCAATTGTCATATAAATTTTGTTTAGCTTTAATTATTATAGTCTTAATTTTCATACGTCTTAAAGCAATCCATAATTTTTTCTATAGGGACATATTTATTGTACAATTATTACATGGCAGTTTTGGTAAGATGTGAATAAATGTATATTGTCCATTGGCAACCAACTTATAAAACGGAACTGTCAACCATTTCTCTCAGAGAAACGATATGATGTACTAAGGCCGTGCCAAAATAAATAGCTGTCGTTTTTAACTGCAAGGCACAGAAATCGAACCCAGAATCCAGCATTGTCAACCCATTGTATGAGGCAGATGGATTCCCTATATGCGTAAGAGCGGAGTAAAGTGAGGTGTTGCGCGACATGGACGGCAGGTAGTGAGGGTTATACACTCTACCTACCTATCCAGGTGTTGTATTACTTATCTATTGCTTAAATGAGTGATTTGGCGCTGATTTTAGTGCCTTGAAGTTAAAAACGGAGATTTTTTGCCATGGCTTTTGTACATCACAACGCTTCTCTGGGAGAAATTTCAAGGTATATTTCGACATGCAAAGGTCGGCAGTTCCTTTGTTAGTATTAGACTTTATATATATCCTAATATATAAAAATTACGTGTCACGTTGTTTGTCCGCGATGGAATCCTAAACTACTGAACCGATTTTAATAAAAATTTTGCACACTGTGTGCAGTTTGATCCAACTTGAGACCTAAGGTAGTTTATAATTAAATTTATAGTCGCATTATTTTTATTGCAAATTATTTGTTTATTATTTAACAAAATGTTATGATTATTTGTGAGTTCCATACGATTCTAACAGATGGCTGTGTAATTATCTGTGAGTTCCATACGATTCTAACAGATGGCGGTGTAAGGGAATTTGGTAAGGCAATTGGTTTATTATTTAACAAAGAGAGATCCAGATGGCTGTGATTTTTGTTGCAACCGCGAATTTCAATTGAATTACAAATATTGATTATTTCATAATTTAAGTGTGTTCAGTGTCTATCTCTGTTTTCAATACTATTAATTTCGTGTGTAATTATTAGTTTCAAGTAATCTGGCTGAAAGAGAGGAACTTAATTTAAATTTTTAACGTATACCTTAGCCACACTAACGCGTGGCAGACCAGCAGATGTTGTCCTGCCCGACATTCAATTCTCGTGTCATGGCCGAACGAAAAAAAAAAGTTATATTTTTACCATAAAATTCACTAATTAATAAGTTCGTAAAAATACTCCTCACTGCCATCTGTTGTGGCTCAACAAGCGTGCATTATGACGTCACATTGTTGTTGCGCGGATTATGTCGGTAATACAGATGTCTACACATCAGACAAAAAAAACTATAACCCGATAGCAGCGCCACCCACCTATCAGATACAATTGTGAATCTAAACCATCTAGGGGCCGACTCAAACACACAAAAAGTTTTATTAACATCGGTTCAGTCATATAGGCATTTTTGAATTTCGAATTTCAGGCAAACCTTCACATCTATTTGTCTAATTTCGTTCATTTTTTAACAATACCTACGTCGGGTTATTTTAATAGGGTATGCTGAGTTTCGTTGTGAAACATCAAAAAATGTTACCGCTAGAGCAATTTTTCAATTTTCACTTCAGGTGAACTCCTACGCCTAATGGTTTTAGAGTGTTCAATTGTGATTCTAAACAAAACAAAAAATGATCAAAATCACTCCACTCGTTTAGGAGGAGTTCAGTGACAAGCACAGATACAGAAGAATTATATATACACACACACAATACTTCTATGAATTTATACACCTTAAAATATAATCAATGAACTACATGATCTTTATAGGAAGCCAGATATAATAACAACAGTTAAGTCTCGTAGACTGCGATGGGCAGGACATGTTGCACGTATGGGGAATGAAATAATTGCATGGACGCTTCTTGTAGGAAAGCCAGAGGGAAAACGCCCAGTTGGTAGACCAAGAATGAGGTGGAAGAATAACATTAACTATGATTCGAGGGAAGTATATTATACAGGGAATGATTGGAAAGCATTAGCTCAGGATAGGGATGTATGGAGAGCTTATGTCCGCGCGGTCATGAACCTACGGGTTCGTTAGTGCCAGTAAGTAAGTATAATATAAGAATGGGTGTATGCTAGTTGGTGTGCTCCAACATAACTTACTGGAACGCCTGGTGAAATTTCAACTAAATTTGGTAAACGTATGACTTAAAAATGTGGAAAAAAATCTTTGGGGCAAGTTACCTCTAGAGGAGTTTGATGTCAAATTAATACCGCTTAATAAAGTAGGACTTGTGGCACGAATTGGGAATGAAAGAGGTGCATGGAAACTTCTTGTAGGAAAATCAGAGGGAAAACGTCCAGTTGATGGACCAAGAATGAAGTGCGAGTATAACACTAACCATGATTTGAGAGAAGTAGATTATACAGGATATGACTGGAAAATATCTCAGGATGGGATGTATGGAGAGCTTATGTACACGCGGCCATTAACCTATGATTTCGATAGTGCCACTGAATTACTTAGTAAATTACTTAAAAGAGTAACGCAAAATACGTAATATTCCATTTGTTTGACATTTATACAGTATACTATACCAGTAATCCATTTTACGATAAACAGCCAGTTTGACTTCAGCGATCTATCTATGTAGGTCGAATACGGAAGTTCCTGTGTCTGATTATTTGGATAAACTTGGGTACATTTCTGGACAAAACGCGGAAAATAAGTACAACACTCTTTCATGAATAAATATATGTTATCAAAATGCAATAACATTAATTCTTAATAATTATATATAAATTAATTAATGTATAATGCTATTGTGTTATTATTTAATTGTAATATTATTGTGTTTTCTTTATGTAATTGTAATGTTATGGATTTTTTTGAGTGTATAATGCTATTGTGTTATTATTTAATTGTAATATTATTGCGTTTTCTTTATGTAATTGTAATGCTATTAGTCGTTCAAAATATCTCTGCAGGCGGAAGAATTACGAAGCTCTGTTTGTTGCTACACGTGACGTCATATACGGCAGTGTTCATTGTCAGCGTCCCACGTCCCATTCCCCTCTGCACTCATAGATAGCAGTGTCACTTGTTCTATTCCTGCATAAACACGACTGCAGTGCCCTCCGTCAACAAATGCGCTTACTCCTTAAACGGGTAATATTGCTTTTTTTGTTGTTGTTTATTTTTCTTCACACTAGTAGCAATTATTACTTTATTGTAACGGACTGTCAACAGCGCGTACGGCTTACTGCCCGTGCGACCCATATTTGTAAATAATATTGTAAATATCTTACTTTTTGTCTAATAAAGTCCTACTACTACTACTACTATTACAAATGTGGCATATTCTGTGGCAGCCTGTATCATGCGTTTGAGCTATTACACAATACAGTTGTGTTATCTGACAAAGATAATATATTGACAGAATGGGAACATGCCACAGTTTACTCACAGGTGTACAAGATACAAGCGTTCACTCTAGTTGGCATTTGTTTTGTTTCCGTAGAGCGGATATTTAGTAAAATACATAAGACTAAGATAAATATCGCAATTTTCATATAATAATAAACATCTTATTTACACCTTCTAGGAGAAATATTTATTACAAAAACAACAGTTACACAATGCCAGAGGAGGTATGTATTAAATAAAAGTAATAAGAATTAAAATACATCATCATCATCATCATCATCAACAAGGTTTAAGCCCAATGGCCTGTTCCGATCTCATTATAGGTCGAATTGGTCCTTCCATCTCTTTAATGGTCTTCCCAACATTCTTCTCCCTTTTGGTTTATAATTATACATTCTTCTTGGTATGCGCTGTTCATTCATTCGTAATACGTGCTGAAGATAAGCATTTTGATAATATTTTATTCTCTCACAGAGATTAAATATATTAAGTTCTGTTCTTATATCTTCGTTTTTCTTTTTATCGGTTCTTTGGTATCCTGCTATTGCTCTCAACATCTTCATTTCAGCAGCCTCTATTTGTTTACTATCTGCCCTTGTTAATGTCCAGGTTTCACATCCATAGATACGAGATGGAACTGCCAATTCTTTGTAAAACTTCAAAATAGTTTCTTTTCTAGTCTTATTCAATAAAGTGCGTTTAATTGTGCTACGTAGGTAATTAATTACCTAAGACAATAATTATGTTCCCGGTCAAAACATAGGAATTTTTCCTCAAAGGGAATTATTTCTGTGGTTGACCATGATCTGGAATTTAGATTATATTTAGATTAAGAACTCTCCTGGAGCTTCATTATCTTGTGAAACATCGAAAATTGTGACCGCTAGGGCGATTTTTAAATTTTTACTTCAGGTAAAATCCTACACTTAGGGTCAATTTCACCAACAGAGGTAACTGTATTACGCCAGTTTTCCCCGTGTATAATCATCATCATCATCTGCATTCATGTATTAGGTCTGTTGACCCGTTCCGACTTCAGCCCATCTCTTTCTAGGTCTGCCCACATCTCGGGTGCCTTTAGGTTTGTATTTTGTTATTTGTTTTGGATATCTATCTTCATTCATTCTGTCTATGTGTTGCTTCCATTTTTGTCTATATGTAGGCCTATCTATTTTATCAGTTATTGCAAATATTTCAAGTTCCTATCTTATTTCTGTGTTCTTGATTCTGTCTTCCTTAGTGCACCCTTTAACAGATCTCAAAAATTTCATTTCTGCCGCCGTTATCCTACTTAGATCTTGTTTCTTATGTATCCAGGCTTCTGAACCATAGAGCAGTACCGGTACTGCCAACGTTTTATAAAATTTCAATTGGGTCTCTCTTGTTGTTTTGTTATTTAGTGATCGTACCACATATTCCCTGGAATTTTGCTATTTTATTAGTTATATCATTATCTTAATTAAATGAAATGTCACCTCCTAGATAATTGAGATGGTTCACCTGTTCTATGATTTTGTTTCCTATTACTATTTTGGATCTGATTTGATTTTTCCCTTGGAATGCCATTACCTTAGTTCTTTCTGTGGATATTTTGAGATTATATTGTTCACATATATTATGTACTTTAAAAATATTCCTTTGAAGTTCGTATATAATGCATAGCTTAAACTGGAGTAATTCAGTTACCTCTGTTGGTGAAACCGACCCTTAATGGTTTTAGAGGGTCCAATTATGAATCTAAACCAATTGGAAATCTAAGCTATCCAGGTACCCACTCAAATACACAAAAAATTTCATTAAATTCGGTCCAGTCGTATAGGCATTTTTTAATTTCGTATTTCAAGTAAACCCCCACTTTTGTCTGATTTCGCTGAATTTTAGGTAATACATACGTCGGTTTATTTTAATTGGGAATTTCGAGTTTTGTTATGAAACGTCGAAAATTGCGATCGCTAGAGCGATTTTTATATTTTTGTTTCAGGTGAACTCCTACATCTAATGATTTTAGAACATAATAGATAACGGCTAAGCACTCGCCGCATCTGAAAACCTATACATTTTAACGAATATTGATTGAACGGTTTAGGAGTCTGTATAGGACAGATATACATACATTAACCCATCATATCATTGGTGTAGCGAAACTCCGCCTTCCAGGTGCCCCAACCTAAGAAATGGATACAGTTCCGCCAATGCCAGGGGAGAGAGCCAAAAATGTCATAAAAGACTACCTGGTGGCATTAGACATAAAAAAGAGTTTTGTCTTATGTGTAAAATTTAAAATTCAATTTTCATTGTTATCTGGTCCCGAGGGTCGCGTGTTTCAACCCGGCCGGGGTCGATGGATTTTTTTAAGATGGAAAAATCCGAGGAGCAAGTCCTCCGCGAAGGACTTTAAGCCGTGGGTCCCGAGTCTAAAGATTCTCAGGCTCGTAAAAATCCTTAAGACTGAATGAAAAGCCTCCAAGCAAAATTTACCGAATTTTCCCGTCCTAGTACTACCTTGGTTTCTTAGATGTCAGTATGAGGCTGAACGCTGACCATGAACCACTCAAATGACATCTATACGAAAACAAGTGTAACTAAATTAGTATGGTTCAAATTCTTCCATATAGGGGGAAAGCGCCTAAATCTCTGTTAAGGGAAACATTGGCTTACAAGATACAAGAGAAGATAATTAATAGAGTCAGGCGTAACTTTACAGAAATTCATTACATATAAAATAAAACAATTTATCTTAGTTGTAGGCCTAATTCTGGTAAAAGAGTCAGCAATCAATCTGGGATGTAAATCTGTCCAATTAAAACCACAGATACCAGTAAAAGTGATAAATCGAGACAAGAAACATACGCAAATTGATCCTGATACGTGTTTCGCCCTTGAAAAGCCATCATCAGGATGATCACATCACAGTTATATTTAAGATAGCCTTTTACTATTGTGTAATTGTAACAATAGTTTCTATGGACATAAATATCCCAACTTTCTTTAATTTTCGTTCCTTGTTATTACTGTCAATTTAGAGAAAGAGAAAAATGATGTAAAGCAGTGTGACAATTGTTATTGACTTTGGAAATTTTAATTATATTTTACGAGTATGTCACGGATATCCTAAAACATCAATCAAGTTTTCTAAGAAAGCAGTGAACAATGATTGTTAGACTGGATTACAACACTGCCTATAAATAGACATTAAAATTAATTTCAAGTAAACTAGAATATTCATTCTTGACTTCGTAATTTGAATTAGTATATCGATGGTCCAGGACCATACTGTTCTAAGTCCATTTTGTAGAATTCTTATTACGTTTGATGTCCCGTGTCCATGTGCATTGTGAAAATTTCGGTTAAAAATGCTATACAAAATATCGTATTCCTGTTTTATCCTCATAATGCACATGGTCTTGGGACATAAAATATTCATTTCATAACAAGAATAATAATTATATATGGTTCTAGGCCATCGATATATATATATATAACTAACAAATTCACTGACACTATCGAACACATAGGTTCATGGCCGCGCGGACTCAAGCTCTCCATACAAAATCAAATTTGCTTCTTTTTTTTTTTTTTTTGACATGTTGTATAAAATTGCCTCTGGTCCCGAGGGTTCTCGTAAAAGATCCTTCAGTCTGAATGAAAGGCTCTAAGCAAAATTTACCGAATTTTCCCGTCCTAGTACTACCTTGGTTTCTAGATGTCAGTATGAGGCGGAACGCTGACCACGGACCACTCAAAGGACATCTATACGAAAACAAGTGTAACTACATTAGTATGGTTCAAATTCTTCCCTATAGGGGGAGAGCGCCTATATCTCTGTTAAGGGAAACCTGGGCTTACAAGATACAAGAAAGATAATTAATAGAGTCAGGCGTAACTTTACAGAAATTCATTACATATAAAATAAAACAATTTACCTTGGTTGTAGGCCTAATTCCGGTAAAAGAGTCGGCAATCAATCTGGGACGTAAATCTGTCCAATTAAAACCACAGATACCAGTAAGTGTCCATGTACATTGTGAAAATTTCGGTTAAAATCCTCTACAAAATATCGTATTCCTGTTTTATTCTCATAATGCACATGGCCTTGGGACATAAATTATTCATTTCATAACAATAATAATAATTATATATGGTTCTAGGCCATCGATATATATATATATATAACTAACAAATTCACTGGCACTATCGAACACGTAGGTTCATGGCCCCGCGCGGATACAAGCTCTCCATACACAGTAAAACTTGCTTCTTCTTTTTTTTTTTATTTCGTAAAAATAAACATCAATTTTAAATTGTTTTATCATCATCGTCATCCGTCACGAATTAGGACTTTGTAGACCTGTTTCGGCCTCATCTAGCAGTCTTTTAAAAGGTCTTCCTGGTCGATGTCCTTGGGGCTTATATTGTATCATTATTTTTGGGATTCTTAAATTATCCATTCTTTTTTACATGGTCTATAGCCAGTTTCATTTATAACTGTTCAGTTTTTCTTGTACTGATTCTACTTCTAATTATTCTAAAATGTTTTCGTTCTTTTTTCGATCTAAAATAGTGTATCCTGCTGTCCTGAGAGATTTCATTTCCGTTTAAAAGGGAGGTATTTTTTTTTATTATGGATAATTCAAGTCCACTGCTGTGGTCTCGATGTAGCGTGCTGCCTTGTCATGCAACGGGCCCGGGTTCGATCCCCGGTCGGGGCAGTTTTTCTCGGTGAGGTTTTTATCGGGGTTTTTCCTCACCTGTAAGACAAATGCCAGGAAAACTCTAAGGCCCCTGAAATCATATAGCCATCATCATCCTTCACCGGTGTGGAAAGCAACGGGAAGCTACCACACCTACAATTCCATAGTAAAGCTGCGAGCATAGCATGAAAATGCTATGATTACAATGAAAGACCTGCCCTCGGGCAGAATTACTATGGACGGATGAATATATATATAACAAATTCACTGGTACTATCGAACACGTAGGATCATGGCCGCGCGGACACAAGCTCTCGATACATAATAAAATTTGCTTCTTTTTTTTTATTTTGTAAAATATAATTTTAAATTTTTTTATCATCATCATCCGTCACGAATTAGGACTTTGTAGACCTGTTTCGGCCTCATCTAGCAGTCTTTTAAACGTTCTTCCTGGTCGACGATGTCCTTTGGGCTTATATTGTATCATTATTTTTGGGATTCTTAAATTATCCATTCTTTTTACAGTTTCTATAGCTAGTTTCATTTATATCTGTTCAGTTTTTCTTCTATTGATTCTACTTCTAACTGTTATAAATTTTTTCATTGTTTTTATGACCTAAAATAGTGTATCCTGCTGTCCTGAGAAATTTAATTTCCGTTGCTTTGATTCTGCTCCTGTCTCTTTTTCTTAATGTCCAAATCTCACTTCTGTTTAAAAGGGAAGTAATTTTTTATTGTGGATAATTTATACGTGCCTATCCTGAGCTAATGTTTTCATTCATCTACTTCCCTCAAATCATGGTTAATGTTATTCTCTCACCTCATTCTTGGCATGCCTACAGGACACTTTCCTTCTGGTTTTCCTACAAGGAATTTTCAAGCTTCTCTTTCATACCCCATTCGTGCCACATGTTCTGCCCATCGCAGTCTACAAGACTTAATTGTTCTTATTATGTTTGGCTCACAAATATGTAGTTTTCTCCATTCACCTGTCTGTTCATCCTTTTTTGGCCCAAACATTTTTCTAAGATGTTTTTGTTATTAATTTAACAGTTCTCACTGAAGGATAAATTATATTTGAAGAGAAAAATTTTCGCCCAGATCGAGACTCGAACCCGCTACTCGGCAAGCCAAAGGTCCCGGTTCGAGTCTCGGTCTGGGGGAACATTTTTCTCTTCAAATATAATTTTTCTAAGAACTTTATTCTCAAATACTTGTTATCTTCTTTCCTCCCTTAAAGTAATAGTCCATGTTTCGCATCCATATAATATAAGTGGGGGAATAACATTTTTATATATTTTCAGTTAAACGTTTTTTGAAAGGAGGTGGGACGACATTACGTAGCAATCTCTATTCATTTTACATCCCAGTTGACAGCTGTAGAATGGGAATTGACTGCGAAATAGCAGCAGCAATCTGGTTAGCACTTTTCCAATTCAGCTTCCTACACGAGAAGTTAAAAATACAGCAATATTCTCAGATTACAGATCTTCTTCTTCTTCCTTCCAAGTATTAGGCCAAGGCCTGTTACGATCCTATAGAAAATTTTCCCTCCAGCTTCTTCCGGAAAATTCTCGTATAAGACTTGAAAGCATAATAATAGTCCCTTCGATTGGTTGCTGGCCAAAGGAAGGCAAGACCAGTGATGGGCCTGCCATCTTATAGCCTCTGGTCAGGCTTTTCTGGAGAAGAAGAGAAAATAAAGGAAAGAAGAAATGGAAGAAAGGAAAGACTCCCTAGCCCTCGGATGCCCTAATAGCGACGGGGTCGAAAAAACAAGAGTTAACCAAGAGAGGTTAGATAGTAAAGTTAAAAGAGTGCAAAACACAAGTAAGTGGAAGAAATGTTTTTGCTCGGCTTGGGCACCTTGTGGTCACCATCCACATATCCCCTAGATGAGGACCCCTGAGATCTACCATAGGTATCATAAGCTCAACAGATTCTCTCTCTTTCTGTCGCACAAGAGATTGTCAATCTCTGTTCAGACAACTTACAAGCGAGTTGCCCTTATGTGGATAATTTATCTGGACACTTCCAGAATCATGGCAGTAAACAAACAGGGGGGCATGCGGTAACATAATTGGCCTAAACCTTCTCATGGTGCCATGGCCCTGGGGTCGACTTAGCCTCTAACTGAAATGAGGTATCAGACACATGATCTGGGGGGGGGAGGTAAAGATGCTGTCGCACAGGACTAACAACCTGACTGACATATTGTCCTGACTGCTCTTCATACCGGTCAACTTAGTGTGTCTTTCTGATTCATACTTATATTGTATCGATAATTTACCTCATAGTGTATTTCCCATTAAGTTTTATTAAACGTTGTCACTCAGTTTTAAATATATTGTTACAGGACTCGTCTTGGCGAGAGGATGGTGAGCATGAGTTCCACTCTGGTGGAGACAGTCTCCATCAACTACGAAGACTTCAATGAGAGTTTCCTGACATGTGGCACCTGTCTCTGTGAGTATTATATGGTAAAAAAAAAGTAAAGTGATCCCACAACAGGCCTCAGGAGACCCTTGGGGTAGTAGGAGGTTAAGGCTCCCACTTTTTCTAGACAATCGGCGCTTGATGTCAGCCGGGTTGTCAGCCCTGCGTGACGGCCGCCTTTACCCCCAGAACAGGCGTCTGGTACTCATTTCCGTTAGAGGTTGAGTCGACCCCAGGGCCATAGTGCCGCCAGGGGATTTGGGTCAGTTTAAAAATCCTGACCCCAACGGGACTTGAACCCTCGACCCTCCGGCTTGTAGCTCAGTGCCTTAACCACTACGCTACGGCGTGCCCCCGAGTATTATATGGTACACCTTATAAATTATCTTTTGTGCAATAGTGCGTTTTGTTGTACTTACAGCAGTGGCGACCATGATTGAAACTCCTACATTTCGGAGTTGCCAACCTAAATAACTATACTGTAATTTTTTTTTTTTTTCAAATGCCCCAGGTTTGTCTTTCGACATTCCTGGTTTCTCTCCTGGCATGGCATACTTGTAACCCACTTCTGAGGTTGGGGCGCCAGGAAGGCGGGGTTACGTTGCCCCGATGATATGATGGGTGATGATGATGATAATGGTGCGCCAGGAGAGTCCCTAATCCTAAGCTTAACCTAAGATGAATATGAATGATGATGATTGCGATGGCCATATGATTTCGGGGATCGTTTGGGCCTTAAAGTTTTCCTGTCATTTGTCTTACGTGTGAGGAAAAACCCCGATAAAAACCTCACCCAGAAAAACTGTCCTGACCGGGGATCGAACCCGGGCCTGCTGCGTGACAAGGTAGCACGCTAACCCGAGACCACAGCGGTGGACTTTCTTGTGTACCATATTTTCTTCATAACCGTTATCTATTGTAACATTAATTATTTTTTCTTTTTCATAGTTTTCTTTGCTCATAGGTGTATTTACCAATCTATGTGTCAAACTATTGAATACTGCCTCTTTGTGAGCAAAATGGTTGAATCCTGAAGCTTTAATATAGTTGTCAATATGTGTATTCTTTCAATAAATTCCAAATTCTATCTTGTTTTCTTCATTTCTTCTTGAAGTGAGATCTAAAAATGGGATTTGTCTTTCATTTTCAGTTTCCATCGTAAATTTTATAGTTTTACTCTGAATGTTCAACAGCTTTAAAGCATCCTGTATTTGCTTGTGATTCACAATAGCAATTACGTCGTCAACATATCTACTCCAAAATTTGAAAATCAAAGGATGTCCACTTGTTATTTTCTACTCAAAACTTCCCATAAATAAATTGGCCAAAAAGGGTGATAGAGGATTTCCCATAGAAAGCCCAAAATTTTGTTTGAAAAATTTTCCATTATATGTAAAAAACATTTGTTCAATGCTGTAATATTACATATTACAAAACACATGTGGGAAGTAAAACCACTGCCCTCTATGTATACTACATACAATGTATATACAAAAAATATCCAAAAGGTAGTGTTAATATACATATACGAAACAAACCACTGTGTTTTAAATGAACTGATCTTTATTTGAAACAATATAAAACAATAAATACATTACTTATTTTAGGAATTCTCACTATGAGGTATATTCATTAAGGTAGAATTTTTATCACTCACCTCATATTGTTCTTCTTATTTAACTATAAACTAGTTTCAGAGGGGGCACGCCATAGCGTAGTGGTTAAGGCACTGAGCTACAAGCCGGAGAGTCGAGGGTTCAAGTCCCGTTGGGGTCAGGATTTTTAAACTGACCCAAACCCTCTGGCGGCACTATGGCCCTGGGGTCGACTCAGCCTCTAACTGAAATGAGTACCAGACGCTTGTTCTGGGGGTAAAGGCGGCCGTCACGCAGGGCTGACAACCCGGCTGACGTAAAGTGCCGATTGTCTAGAAAAAGTGGGAGCCTTAACCTCCTACTACCCCAAGGGCCTCCGGGTCTGTTGTGGGATCACTTTACTTTTTTACTAGTTTCAGAACATAGTTTCTGTTCCATCCTCAGTATCGTCACGACTGTTGTTCTATCGTCTTGAAGAGCTGTCCTTCGCTCCTTCCATTGACTGACTGAAAAACCTCGAAACCAGGTCATTCTCACCGGGAATTTCAAAGTTCATCAATTTCTTCTTTGAAATTCCCGGTGAGAATGACCTGGTTTCAAGGTTTTTCAGTCAGCCAATGGAAGGAGCGAAGGACAGCTCTTCAAGACGACAGAACAACGGTCGTGACGATACTGAGCATGGAATAGAAACTATGTTCCGAAACTAGTTTATAGCCAAATAAGAAGAACAATATGAGGTGAGCGATAAAAATTCTACCTCAATAAATACATACTTGCCCAATTTTATCACTAATTGGTCTCATGGCCTCCTGTTGTTTCAACTAATTAGCATTACCCACACTGTTAACATTAGTCAGTTGTTTATAATGAATGCAAATATTTCCAACAAAGATATTATTTTACTATTTATTATTTTGAAAACACCATCGCACAAAAAATAATGTACAACACATGTTTGTGAAGTGTTTTACAGAATATCCAAAATTAAAAACCTCGCTATTGCTTGGTTTTTAAACATTTCCCTCAATTCTGTAAGAACCACTTCCCAACCTCGCATCATAATATACTATTTTCTTACAAAGACTTTTTGGACACAGTGTATTCATGGTGTGTGTACTATCTTTTAACATAAAACCTTCTAATTATGACCAAAAATGGCTAAATTTAACTCAGGCTCAACTGCACTTATACTAGCGCTTGATCTTTCAGTTATATTGTTGTAAACTATAGCTCTTCTTCTGTATTTACTAACATTATTTAATATTTTAAACTTTTCAATAAATTTTTATAACATTATCAGACAATTTTGAAGTATTTATTTAAATATGCAAATGCCAATATTATGACACTGTTAGACAATATTGTGATGCTAATTGCTATTTTCTCCACAGAGTATATTACTTAGTCTATGATTTTTCTATCGCTGTTTTGGGTTATCGCTGGTTGGATCAGCGTTAGGGAGTGATAAGTAAGTGTACACCCATTTTTAATAAACGTGTGGTAATTTTAATATTGTTAATATATTTTTTAAACATAGATTTGGGGATTTATTGCAAAGATTGGCCATTTAAATTTCATACCGACAGATAGTAATCGAGGATGATAATCAATATGTGGCTCGATTGTGGGTTATCGCTGGCTTTATAAACTCTGGCGCATGCGCACTGTTGTTCTATAGGACTATGAAAATATTTCACGCTAGTTTAAATGCAGTTTTTCCTTTAACTCATCACTGTCCTTAACAAAGAGTATTGTTTTGTTTATACAGGTATGTATGATGGAGGGGAGCACACACCCAAGTTACTGCCGTGCTCACATACTGTATGTCTGCACTGTCTGACGAGGATTGCTGCATCACAGACCCGTGACACAGGCTCGTTCAGATGTCCAATATGTCGTGAGCTGATTACAATACCACGTGGAGGTGTAAGCGCCCTCCCGCCATCGTTCCTTGTCAACCAGCTGTTGGATCTCATGTCACGTCAGCGCAGGGAGGTCATTCCCAAGTGTTCAGTACACATTAACCAGGTAGACATAACCTTCAACATTGACTTTTTTCTACGAGTGTGCTATACTAACTGCCACAAAAAATTTTCAATTTAATTTCTTATGCCACTGATGCACTAAACACGTTTAAAACATTTTGCAACACTTTTAAACACGTTTTAAACATCTTCCAATGTTGCAACAATCTTTTTTTTTATATTTATATATTTACGTAAAACATGATTGTCCTACATTGCTTACTTGCTACTTTCTGCTATTTTCCCTCCTCTTCCTATGTTGTTCCAACGTTGCCACCATCAACAACCCAAAATAATCCAGATGTTGCCAACATCACTTCCACGTTCCCTGGATTTTACCTATGTTAGAATAATTGAATTGTTACAGTAATTGATTTAGGTTTGGTTAGCTTTTAGGTTCCTTGCTTTTTAAATGTGATTTGATATGTAAAATAAATTACCTTTTCATATGTTATTCTATGAAAAATTCAAAATGTCGGACGGTTACCATGTAAAATCATATTTCCACTAGTTCATTTCATGTAAATTATACATATTTAGACAAGTTCTGGGAATTTTGTGTCAATGTTGGTCATACTGATTTCACATACATATACCACCAACTGCTGGAGGTTGCATTTATCTTTCTGGGATTACATGAAGCATTAGCGCATGTGCACTGCGATTGTATAGAACTTAGAAGAATTTATTTGCGACGGTAAGTACACCTTATCCTTTTCTACAATTAAGTTTCTCTATATTAGTGTTGTCCACCACAGTGGTCTCGAGGTAGCGTGCTGCCTTGTCACGCAGCGGGCCCGGGTTTGATCCCCGGTCGGACCAGTTTTTCTGGGTGAGGTTTTTATCGGGGTTTTTCCTCACCTGTAAGACAAATGTCAGGAAAACTTTAAGGCCCAAACAGTCCCTGAAATCATATCGTCCTTATCATCATCATCCTTCACTGGTGTGGAAAGCAACGGGAAGCTACCACCTTACAATTCTCTAGTAAAGCTGCAAGTATAGCATGAAAATGCTATGATTGCAGTGAAGGACCTGCCTTCGGGCAGAATTACTATGGATGGATGGATATTAGTGTTGTTGTTTCTTTTATTTTTTGAATGTCATGAATTATTTTATGAATCAGAATTTATTTGAACATGTATTTGTGACTACTGTAGCATTTAATTCTAGTGGACTAGCAATTATGTTCCTTGCCTCTGGTCACGAGGATCATTGCTTCAAACCTGGCCAGGGTCGATGCATTTTTTTAGGATGGAAAAATCCAAAGAGCCAGTCCTCTGGGAGGAACTTTAAGAATGCAATGAAAGTTTACGGTTCCTTAATATATTTTATAAACTTACTAACTGTGTCTGGGGAATATTTATAAATTAAGCGTGGGTCATCGTGTCAGCCTCTAATGGAAATGAGTACCAGACTATGTTCTGGGGATAAAGATGACAATCATGCAGAGCTGACTGTTTAAAAATTTGGGATCCTTAATCTTCCACCGCTGTGGTCTCAAGTAGCGTGTTGCCTTGTAACGGAGCTGGCCTGGGTTTGATTGTTGGTTCAGACAAGCTCCTGGGTGAGTTTTTTTTTTTTTTCTCTCACTTGTAAGACAAATGTCTGGAAGCTTAGGGCCCAATGGTCCCAGAAAATCATCTGGCCATCATTATCATTTTCATCATCATCCTTCACCAGTGTGGAAAGCAACGGGAACTTACCACACCTATAATTCCCTAGTAAAGCTGCAAAGCATAGCATGAAAATGCTATGATTTCAGTGAAAGACCTGCCCTCGGGCAGAATTACTATAGAATAGAACCTTTCACTATCCAAAGGGCCTCCTAAGGCCTGTAATGGGATCATTTTATTTTTCTACAATTATATTTGCTAGGCTATTATTATTATTATTGTTATTATTATTATTATTATTATTATTATATTATTATTATTATTATTGGGGGCATGCCGTAGCGTAGTGGTTAAGGCACTGAGCTACAAGCCGGAGGGTCGAGGGTTCAAGTCCCGTTGGGGTCAGGATTTTTAAACTGACCCAAAACTTCTGGCGGCACTATGGCCCTGGGGTCGACTCAGCCTCTAACGGAAATGAGTACCAGACGCTTGTTCTGGGGGTAAAGGCGGCCGTCACGCAGGGCTGACAACCCGGCTGACATAAAGTGCCGATTGTCTAGAAAAAGTGGGAGCCTTAACCTCCTACTACCCCAAGGGCCTCCGGGCCTGTTGTGGGATCACTTTACTTTTACTTTATATTATTATTATTATTATTATTATTATTATTATTATTGTTGTTGTTGTTGTTATATTTTCATATTATAGGCCATCCAAGGAAACACTACATACAAAATTCATTGGTGAGACCATAACAGGCCTATAGGCCTAAGACTTGTTTGGATGAAGAAGATTATTATTATTTATTATTATTATTATTATTATTATTATTATTATTATTATTATTATTATTATTATTATTTATTTCTTTCTTTCTTTTAAATGCAGTGGCTTTTGAAATTTTTCATTAGCCAACAATGACTGGGGAAAACAAACAATAATAATAAAGATTATAAAATATTAATCTTTTCCCTGGCTTCCTAGTATCTGTCCACAAAATTGTTGGTTGTTAAGGATGGGCAAGTTTGGATGTGATCAGCATCCATATCTTCCATAGTTTTGCAGATGGTACCTTGTTGAGTTGGTAGAAGACGGAGGCGATGAAGGTGTTTACCTAGGTGTTTATTATTATTATTTTCATATTCATCATCATTAGTTTATGTTTACCATTATCTCAAAATAAAGTCATTGAAAATAAATCCAGCTGAAATAATGAAAAGTCAAATATCAGATGTTCACTTAAAATACAGCAAGTCATTTACAAATATTTGAACTGTATTACTTAAGTGTGACATGCATTAATAACTGCATTCTGTAAATAACTGTGAGTATGTAAGTTCAATATTTGGTTTAACAATGTAAACATATCTTCTGTGTTTTAAATATTGAATTTAAATTTCTTCTCCAGTGTTCACTCTTATTCCACTTACCTTCATCTATTCTTCTTTCTCTCATTATTGTTGTTGTTGCATACCCTGAATCCAAGTAACATCTTAATATATAAAAATTACGTGTCACGTTGTTTGTCCGCGATGGAATCCTAAACTACTGATTTTAATAAAATTTTGCACACTGTGTGCTGTTTGATCCAATTTGAGACCTATGGTTGTTTATAACTAAATTTATAGTCACATTATTTTTATCGCAAATTATTTGTTTATTATTTAACAAAGAGTTATAATTATCTGTGAGTTCCATACGATTCTAACAGATGACGGTGTAGGGTAATTGGTTTATTATTTAACCAGGTGGCTGTGCTTTTTGTTGCAACCGTGAATTTCAATTGAATTACAAATATTGATTATTTCATAATTTAAGTGTGTTGAGTGTTTATTTTATTTTTAATATATTGATAATAATATTAATTTCGTGTGTAAGTATTCGTCTTAAGTAATCTGGCTGAAAGACAGCAACTTAATTTAAATTTAACTGGACCGAGAAGGGACACTGAACAATATGGCGAATCAGTTCTAGAGACCATGAATGATAAGATATCAAGTGAATTTCCGCAAATTGGTATAGGCCTATGTGACATAAATCTTACATTTAAGAAGAATGTCAATTTAAAAACATATGAAAGTCCTAAGGAACGGAATAACAGAACTGTAAGTAAGTCTCTTAGTTATAATAATATGCCTAATATTACAGAAACAATCTCTATGCCTCAATTAAATGAAAAACAAGATGACTATAATATATCACAAGATGATATTACTATACAAAGACTTCTTGATGATGATGAGAATCCAAACTGCCAACAAATTCGTAGAAAAAACCGAAAGTATAATGAAATCAGCAGGCCTCCTCAAAATATTCCATCAATAAATGTATATAATCCATATGATACACTTATGGATGATACTGAGGATGCAGACAACATAAATTTATCTCAATCAACAAAACCACTTTCACATAAACCCACCCATATTTATACCGGGTGTAGTTAACATACCAGAACTAAAAAATTGTGTAAAACAAAAACTTTCTGATTTAGATTTCTCATTTAGTTTACTACAACATAATTTAACGTATACCTTAGCCAAAGCAACGCATGGCTGGGACTTATATATATATATATATATATATCAACTTTTATAAGATTCATGATGTATTCCGTTGAGGTTTATTCAAAATTAATATAAAATTATAGAATATTCACCTGAAAGGTCCGTCTCCTCAACTTAATTATCATTTAACTGTAGCGCTTTCGGGACTTGTCCCATCATCGGCAGGATTCAAAACTGGTGTTTCACTGAAGATCTGGTAGAGGGGGTTGCATGTATTTGGTTCGTTTTCGTTTATCAGGCTGTCGTTGTGAGCTGCTTTCATGATTTCCATCTCCATCTCTTCGAGTACGTTTATCTTCGCTGGATTATTTTCTCTGTGCATTACTGTTAGGGTGTTTTCAATATTTAACATGCGATGTCCTTCATGGATAACGTGTTTTGCATAGCTTGATTTCCCTTCTGCGTGAATGAAGTCTCGAAAATGTTCTTTGAATCTGATGTTAAAACTCCTGTTTGTCCTTCCTATATAAAATTTGTTGCAGTCCTTACATGTCTGTTTATAAAACTCCTTTGCTGTTGAAAATGTTATTTTCTTCAATGTTATTGTTTATTATGTTGTTTAATTTGTTATTGGTTCTGTATGCTATTTTTACGTTTTTATCGGCTTTCTTTAGTGCATTGGCTAATTTTGTCGTTTCTTTTCCTGTGTATGTAAGTGTTATCCATGTTTTCTTGTTGTTGTCAGATTCTTTTTCTAGTTTAGTTATGTTGGTTATGTTGTTCTTCCTTTTTTGTTTTTTTACGAGTTTATCTATGAATTCTTCATTATAGCCATTGGTTTTTGCCATATACTTAATGTAGTTGAGTTCTTGGATATAATTGTCTTTGCTTAATGGGAGTTTCAACATTCTACTGACTAAGCTATTAAATGTACTAATTTTCTGTTGAAAAGGGTGTGTATAATTTTTGTTTATGGCCAGAGCATTGTTTGTGGGTTTCCGGTAGATACCGATTTCTAGTTTATCTACCGGAAACCCCACAAACAATGCTCTGGCCATAAACAAAAATTCTACACACCCTTTTCAACAGAAAATTAGTACATTTAATAGCTTAGTCAGTAGAATGTTGAAACTCCCATTAAGCAAAGACAATTATATCCAAGAACTCAACTACATTAAGTATATGGTAAAAACCAATGGCTATAATGAAGAATTCATAGATAAACTCGTAAAAAAACAAAAAAGGAAGAACAACATAACCAACATAACTAAACTAGAAAAAAGAATCTGACAACAACAAGAAAACATGGATAACACTTACATACACAGGAAAAGAAACGACAAAATTAGCCAATGCACTAAAGAAAGCCGATAAAAACGTAAAAATAGCATACAGAACCAATAACAAATTAAACAACATAATAAACAATAACATTGAAGAAAATAACATTTTCAACAGCAAAGGAGTTTATAAACTGACATGTAAGGACTGCAACAAATTTTATATAGGAAGGACAAACAGGAGTTTTAATATCAGATTCAAAGAACATTTTCGAGACTTCATTCATGCAGAAGGTAAATCAAGCTATGCAAAACACGTCATCCATGAAGGACATCGCATGTTAAATATTGAAAACACCCTAACAGTAATGCACAGAGAAAATAATCCAGCGAAGATAAACGTACTCGAAGAGATGGAAATCATGAAAGCAGCTCACAACGACAGCCTGATAAACGAAAACGAACCAAATACATGCAACCCCCTCTACCAGATCTTCAGTGAAACACCAGTTTTGAATCCTGCCGATGATGGGACAAGTCCCGAAAGTGCTACAGTTAAATGATAATTAAGTTGAGGAGACGGACCTTTCAGGTGAATATTCTATAATTTTATATTTATATATATATATATATATATATATAAAACAAAGTCGGATTAGTTACACTATTTATAACTCAAGAACGGCTGGACCTATTTTTATGATCTTTGATTTGTTGGATTTGTTTCTGCCCCGAATAACAGATAACTATTAAAACATCGGAAAATTAACGTAAAAATATTTAAAGGCGATACGATGTTCGCTGGGCCAGCTAGTATAAGTATATAATTCATTCAAACAATTCTGGTGTCACAAGAGCTTCCAGAAAGCAAATGCAATTACTCTCCATCTATCCATTGTTCATACATTCATAGTTGCTTGTACTCCTTCCATCCAAGTATATTTTAGCCGTCCCTTCCTTCTTCTCTCTGCTGGTTTCCATTGCATGATAACTTTTGGTAATCTTTCTTCTAACATGTCTGTACTATTGTAGCCTTCCTTTTAATTTATATCAAATATAACTGGTTTCTCCAGTATTTCCATAACTTCCTTTATAACTTTTTTTCCTTATTTTTCTGTTCTCTATTTTCCAGTTGATCTTTTTATATCGTTCATTTCTATGCATGACATTATTTTTGTTTCTCTGGTAGTTTATCACCATTATTATTATTTATTATCGTTTTTATCTGTAATACTTTTTTTGCAATACAAGGATCGAAAGTGAAGTTACACTTTGGTTGGAATTTCACAATGTATTTTGTAAAATAGTTTCAATTTGCACACTATATGAAACTTTAATTAAATACTGAAAATTTATTGCCTCACCTCATATTTTGTCTTCTTGGTCATAAACGTTTCAATTCATGCGTAAAACACAGATCTTCCATCCTTGTAACATAATATTCTATAAGCGTTGTTTCTTTTGTAATTTATCCCACAATATAGGTTTATAAGTTGTTAATATGTCAATACTAGTAAAATTCATATCAAATTCCGTTGAGGTGAAGTCATATGATGAAAGTTAAAAATTAAATTGTACCTGTTGGTAGGTGCCGTCATCCTCAACTTGTTAATATATTGTATATAAAATTAACTGTTAATTTTATATACAATATATTAACAAGTTGAGGACGACGGCACCTACCAACAGGTACAATTTAATTTTTAACTTTCATCATATTGTTAATGTGTGTTATGTTGCAGGAACTGCTGTTCTGCGAGACGTGTGACACCGTGTTCTGCACACTGTGCACAGGTGGCAGTCACAGCACGAGTGGTACAAGCTGTGAACACACCATTATTCCTTTCTCCATTGCCATTAAACGCATGTCAGAAATACTACTGTACAAAGCCAATGAATGTATATCAAAAGGTAATATGCTTTATGAATGTGAGGAACTTAATAATTTATATTGTGGAGGAGTCATTCTCGTCTTATTTTTTGTCATAAAACACAACAGAAGATCACATAAAATTCCACAATAACTTTATATCAGTGACATTTCACTCTGAAATTGCTGCAATAATTAATCTTGCTTTAATGTTTATCTGCTACATAATTATTCCCAATCTCTAATGCTTTCACTTGCCACAGTTTCTTCTGGTCACAGTCCACTGGTATCGCTGTCACAACACAATTAATTAATTCCTGACCCTAACAATAGTTTACATAGCCCAGGAAGGAAATTTCTCTGCTTCCAATCGAGACTTTTCTAATGTGGAAGCTTCTGGCATTGAACTTTCCTGACAAGGAGAGTAGAGCCTTAGAGAATGTTCCGGAATGGAAGGCTAGATGCATGTTGAAATTTTTGGGTTGATCTTTCAACTCATGAGTCATCAACTCAAGTCATCGACTCACAAGTTGTCAACCCATGAGTTGTCGGCTCACTGGTCGTCAACTCGCGAATCATCAAATCATGAGTCGTCAACTCGTGATTTTTCCATCCACTAACAATGCAAGATCCATACTCTTGCCATTGCCCATGCAATTTAAACATTACTATCCAGTGTGTTACAATATCATTGTCCTAATATTGTCAGGGTTATCAAGCCTTTATTTAGGAAGTTGAGATGGGCTGATCTTGTAGCTCAATCGGATGACAGTAAAAATAAATTAAAAAATGTATTCAGAAACCCTTGGGGAAAATCATAAGAAAGGTCTCAGACATAGGTGGGAGGATAATATTGTGTGTTCAAATATTATAAGTCATAAATTTAAATTATACATCTAGAGCAAGTTGCAATAGGAAATCTATAATGTAATTAGTGACATTACTTATAAGTAGAGGACAAATTCATATAACATTTTTGAAAAGTTTTATTTTCTTTTCTAATGTTCTAATACTTCAGCAAATTATGAGCTACAATAACTGATTTTTCAATTTCACAATTTTTATTTTCCTAAACTGTTTTTTAGATATTCTGATTGTTTGGTGACATTATGACTGTTAACCGATTAAATTAATCATATTTTTTCTAGATGAATAATAGTGGACTCGGTATTTTAGTTTCCAGGCGGCATCAAAGGCAACTGTTTCCCTCTGGTTTAAAAAAATACATTGTTACTGCCAGGGAGTTGTTATTAGAGGCTTCTAAGACACCGCTCCAATCACTAAATACTGAAAACAGTTCTCTACCAATAATGTCTTTACATTATAATTGACATATAAAATGACATTTCCATGACAACTCCACGTGGATGTAATTATCTTAACAGCATTATATTTTGCTATAAAAATGATACTCAAAAAAATAAACAAGTTCAAAAGACAAAAATTTATTAATCAAAGCACTCTTCTAAAAGTAAAAGAAGATAATGTAAAATTTAGAAAATTCACATATCATCCATTAAAACACCACAAGTTTCAAAAAAATTTTAAAGATTTCAACATAAGGTTAGCACCCAAAAATGACTACAGCATCAGCAGACTGATTAGACCTAATAAGAATGAGAAAATTAAAGAAGAAAACAAATCAGGGATTTATCAAATTAAATGTGAAGAATGTGAGAAATTCTACATAGGAAAAACTAAAAGAAATTTGAAAACTAGAGTTAAAGAACATCTCAGGAATGTCAAGAAAGGGGAAGTAAGAAAATCTGCAGTGGCTGCCCATGCATGGTCTGAAAAACATCTTATCGAGAAAGAAGCAAAATATAATAAACAAATAGAAAAACCAAAAGAACTTACTGTTTGGGAAAAGATCTACATTCAAAAGAGCGAAAAGAAGAAATTAATGAACTTTGAAATTCCCGGTGAGAATGACCTGGTTTCGAGGTTTTTCAGTCAGCCAATGGAAGGAGAGAAGGACAACTCTTCAAGACGACAGAACAACGGTCGTGATGTTACTGAGGATGGAACAGAAACTATGTTCCGAAACTAGTCTATAATCAAATAAGAAGAACAATATGAGGTGAGTGATAAACATATTCTACCTTAAAGCATTATAACTATTGTATTTTTGCAGTATTATTATAATATAGGATGTTAGTGCTAGTGAATAAAACGTGAGTACACTGCTTGATATGCTAAATAGACCTACCTAACCACAAAGCAAAGCAAAGCGCCTGAAAACTAAATTACTGAATCTACTATACAAACACACTCAAAATATCCAAAAATATTTAATATTTAATTTTAGGAAGTTATATTTTGAGGTTATTTTAATTATATTATTTTTGGTCTGGACATCTTACCTCAATATTAATGTTGATTTGTTCTTGGACATGTTTCAAAACAATTCTCTGTTTTATCTTCAGCTTTCCCAGACTGGTTTTATTTATGTTGCATTATGTTGCACCACCTGGATGTCGATGTCAGCTCATCCTGTGGTTGGCCAAAGAACCTCCAAACAAGGTCACCCTCCATCGGAATATCAAATTCATAACTCTGTTTCTGTTCTTCTGAATATAAATTTTTTCCCAAATAGTCAGCTGACTATTTGGGAAAAAATTTATATTCAGAAGAACAAAAACAGAGTTATGAATTTTGATATTCCGATGGAGGGTGACCTTGTTTGGAGGTTCTTTGGCCAACCACAGGATGGAGCTGACATCGACATCCAGGTGGTGCAACATAATGCAACATAAATAAAACCAGTCTGGGAAAGCTGAAGATAAAACAGAGAATTGTTTTGAAACATGTCCAAGAACAAATCAACATTAATATTGAGGTAAGATGTCCAGACCAAAAATAATATAATATCCAAAAATGTTTGAACACATTGGTATTATGATGGATATAGAAAACTGGATATCAGAGACATAAACTGGATTCATTTATATTTGAAGAGAAAAAATTTTGCCCAGACTGAGACTCAAACCCGGACCTTTGGCTTTCTAGACCAATGCTCTACCATCTGAACTATCGGGACGAGTTCCGATCTAGATGCAAATTTTTCTCTTATATACGTTGTAATTCCCAGCACCAAATGCTATGAAGCCTTTGATTCTATCTTTGCAAATGGTGGCTTCTTAGTTAAGAAGACATATATTGGGAATTTAAACACTACTTTATAAAGCCAGTAGGGCTTCTATTGATGTTTTTATTATTAATTTAACACTTCTCACTGAAGGATAAATTACATTTGAAGAGAAAAATGTTTGCCCAGACCGAGACTCGAACCCGGGGCCTTTGACTTTCTAGGCCAATGCTCTACCATCTGAGCTATCGGGGCGAGTTCTGATCTAGACGAAAATTACAACACATATAAGAGAAAAATTTGCACCTAGATCAGAACTCGTTCCAATAGCTCAGATGGTAGAGCATTGGCCTAGAAAGCCAAAGGTCCCAGGTTCGAGTCTCGGTCTCGGCAAAAATTTTTCTCTTCAAATACAATCTATCCTTCAGTGAGAAGTGTGAAATTAATAATAAAAACATCAATGGATTCATTTATTTATTATGCATTAGTTATTTTGACTCACCTCATTTTTTTTTATATTCTGCACACTGTAGTTTTGTCACATCTATGCGACATTGTAGATGCATTCTAACTGATGTGTTTGCGGTTGTCATTCTGTAGGTTTATTTTTGCTCCCTCTGTTGGCTGAACGATGAACTTCTAAATGAAATTTTTTCCTGTTTCAAAATTCATAGTTTGCTCCTCATTCTTGTAGATGTAAATTTTCTCCCAAATTATGAGTTCCTTGGATTTTTCTAACTATTTCAGCAATTTGGCATTTGTTTCAATTCAGTGTTTTTCTGACCATGCATGTGCAGTTATTGCAGACTTTTCTACTTCTCCATATTTAACATTTTTAAGATGTTCTTTCTTCTTCTTCTTCTTCTTCTTCTTCCTTCCAAGTATTAGGCCAAGGCCTGTTACGATCCTATAGAAAATTTTCCCTCCAGCGTTTCATAGGACGGCCCAGTGATCTTCGTCCTCTTGGTATATAATTATAAACAGCTTTGGGGATCCGATTAAGATGTTCTTTCAATCTTGTATTCAAGTTCCATTTTGTTAATAATAGAGTTTGTATTTTTTAAACATTCTTACCTCGTATGATAGTTTGTTTCGGAACATATGTGCCTGCATCAAGGCTGTTGCCAGCCCCGTCTTCAGCGTTTTAACAAACTTTTTTTTTCTTTTCTTCATGTTGTCGGCCCTGGATTCCAAATAACTTGGTAATGAGGCCTCCTTTCTCTGGTAATTTCAAAGTTCACAATTTTCTCCTTGTTCTTCTTCTTATATTAGATTTTTTTCTTTTTTTTCCCATATCGTGAGTTCATACGGTATTTTCTAACTGTGTTAAAAATAATTTTGTTTAGTTCTAACTTGTTGTGTTTTTTCTGTCTGAACGTGATCTGCTACTGACTGCATATTTTTCTACTTCTATTTTTTTTTTTTTTCCTATGTATATTTTTTTCACAATCTTTACAATCAATTTGATAAATCCCTGATTTGTTGCCATCATCAATCTTTCCATTTTTGTTGGTTTTAATTAATTTATTACAACTGGTAATCATTTCATTCAAGGCTAATTTAATGTTAAATTTGCTGACAAAAAATTTTGAAATTTATTAAATACTAAAGGATGGTATATAAATTTCCTGAATTTTTTCAAACCTATTTCTTTAATTCTGTCTGAAGAGTTAACTTTTATTTAATCACTGTTCTTTTAAATTTATTTATTTTAGTACTTTCTTATTTATTATCAAGAAAAAATGCACACTTGGCTTGTTCAAAATAACTAAATCATAATAACTGGATAGTCAATTTGTTTAGAGTTTAGTGAATCTACAAGCCATAGTAGAGTGCTGTATGGTGTGTGGTGTTGCAGTTAACACAGGCACAAGACGCAGTGACACAGGAACTACATAGGTTGGATCTCGCAACCGAACATTGTATAGACCAAGTGAACAGAACATTTCAGGACATATCTGCACTTCTGGAACATCGACGACAGGAGATGGTGGCAGCTGTGGGGGTTGCTTGCGAAGAGAAGAGGAAAGTTCTAGAAGAACAGTTAGCTCTTATAGAGGGTGAGAAGATCAAGGTGAGTACTATAAATTGAATAGTTGCCCCGACAATACAATTATACTAAAACCCACAAAATAATATCAAGTTGAGTTTTTCAGTGGATTCAGTGATCTAGTCCGGATAGTATCGTGGCATAGGTGCATGATAAAATTATCCGTAACTCACTCTCTTCCGGCTGATTATCTAAACAGATGGAAGCCTTAACCCATTACTACCCCACGGCCTTCATAATGTCTGTAATGGGATCACTTT
Organism: Diploptera punctata; assembly: GCA_030220185.1. Classification (NCBI taxonomy): domain Eukaryota; kingdom Metazoa; phylum Arthropoda; class Insecta; order Blattodea; family Blaberidae; genus Diploptera; species Diploptera punctata. Next base: position 763,512 of record JASPKZ010005296.1, read on the forward strand.
ATTTTTATCTTTTTAAATTATGATAGTGGATAATTTTCTAACAATCCCCATTATTTATTTAACTTTCACAGGGAAAAAACACTATGAGGCTTAATTTAAGAATTAAATTAATGTTTTTATTACCTCACCTCATATTCTTTTTCTTCTAGACTGCAGTTTTGTAGCTTATCTCCATCATCGGTAGCCTCTGGTCGACTGGTGTTTTGTTGTTTCTTGGCGGTTTTCTTCTTCCTTCTATCGGTGGACCGATGAACCTCTGGATCAGGTCAAAATTTGCGGGGGGAAAAATCCACATCCAAAAAAAAAAAAACAAGAAAGATAAACTCATGAATTTTGAAACTCCCGCAAATTTTGACCTGATCCAGAGGTTCATCAGTCCACCGATAGAAGGAAGAAGGAAACCGCCAAGATACGACATAACACCGGTCGACCAGAGGCTACTGATGATAGAGATAAGCTCCGAAACGGCAGTCTAGAAAAAAAAAAAAAGGATATGAGGTGAGGTAATAAAAACATTAATTTATTTCCCATTATTTTAATAAGTTCATAATCCGTTCATTCTTTTACTTTATTTATTTATTTAGCAGATTTCACATCATCTACCTGCGTCCAATTAATCTACTGTCATTCTCCTCCGTATCTCTTTCTCATTCCAATGTCTATCATCCAATCCTTTTTTCCCCTTGTGCTGCTCAAAACACCATTAATCAACATTATTTTTGGCCATCCTCTTCTTCTTCTTCTTCTTCTCCTTCTACCAGATTGCACACATTCTAGTATTCTTCTTGGGAATCTGTCTTCTGTCGTTCTTTTTTACATGAACATATAATTTTAATTGTTTGGTTTTTATGAAATCCACATCTTTAATTTTGAAAATTCATCTTTTGTTTAATTACACTGTTTCTTATTTTATATCTCTATGGAAGTAGAAGGACAGGCAGGTTTCAGAAAAGTCTGATCCACCATTGATCACATCTTTAATTTAATACCATTTATTGATTTAGAGAAAGCTTACGACAATGTGCATCTGATCAAAATATGGAAAATTTTATGTACAGTAACATTAAATAAAACATTATCCAGGCAGTAAAAAAGTTATATGTCCTGCGCCATAGCCTAGTGGTTAAGGCAAGATGCCTTGAGGCAGAGCTACGGAACTTGCGCTGGTTTGACTCCCCATGGGGGAAGAAATTTTCTCATGGAATTTCGGCCAGTATGGGACCGGTGCCCACCCAGCATTGTAAAGCATTTGGGTAGCTACAATAAGTAGCGACTCCAGGTTGAGAAAACCAGCTATAATGGCTGGGGGATCCGACATGCTGACCACATGTCACCCCTACACTGGCTTATGATTGTCTGCCTCTGTGATTAACACATGTGGACATGAGACTGCAGACGGCTGATAGGCCAAGGGCCTTCTAGGCCTGTCGTGCTTGGAATTTTGGGAAAAAATTATATGAGTAAAAATGGGTAAAACTATCCCTTTTGTTCCAGATATAAATATTTAACGATTTTATTATTAATTTAACACTTCTCACTGAAGGATAAATTATATTTGAAGAGAAACATTTTTGCCTAAACCGAGAATCGAACCCGGGACCCTTAGCTTTCCGGGCCAAGTGCTCAATAAATGTCTTCTTAACTAAGAAGCCGCCATTTGCAAAGATAGAAGCTACGGTTTCAAGCATTTGGCGCGAGGGAATTACAATGTATATAAGAGAAAAATTTGCATCTAGATCGCAACTCGCCTCGGTAGCTCAGTTGGTAGAGCACTTGGCCCGGAAAGCCAAGGGTCCCGGGTTCGAGTCTCGGTCTAGGCAAAAATTTTTCTCTTCAAATATAAAATATAATAAATATTTAACTTTTTTCAAAGTATTATTTATATTACTAGTAACACTTTAAAAATCAGTTTTTGTGTTGTTGTGCAGGTGGAGAGGGAATGTGAGGGTCTGCAGTACCAGGTAGAAGTTCGTAACATCACACAACGTATTGGCAGTCTGAGTGAGAAGTTAGATGCTGCTGGACCCCTCGGAGAACCTCGTGAGAATGCATTTCTGACGTGTGACTTTGCACATAATGACAGTTATGCTACCGTTGAAGCTGCTCTCTCCAAATTGGGTCGTGTTCGTACCAGCACTACCTTTCCAAGTTTGTGTACAGCGACAATGAATGGAGTTGCAGTCGCTCATCTGGAAACCACAGCACTTCTTCATACGGTCAGTTGGAGGCTTTGTTCATGTTAAACATATTTTGAACCATAATTCAAATTTTTCCGGATGAATTATAGTGGACTCGGTATCTTAGTTTCCAGGTGGCATCAAAGGCAACTGTTTCCCTCTGGTTTAAAAAATACATTGTTATTGTCAGGTAGAGCCAGGGAGTTGTTATTAGAGGCTTCTAAGACACCGCTCCAATCACTTAATACTGAAAACAGTTCTCTACCAATAATGTCTTTACATTATAATTGACATATAAAATGACATTTCCATGACAACTCCACGTGGATGTAATTATCTTAACAGCATTGCAACTATTGTCTTTGGCAGAATTATTATAATATAGGATAAATTAATGAGTCATTTTAACATCTTACTTCATATTTCATGTTTTTCAAACACGGTAACTGTAATAAATAAATTAATGAGTCATTTTAACATCTTACCTCATATTTCATGTTTTTCAAACACGGTAACTATAGTTTTCAAATGATCTTGTCATTAATTTTCAACCGCCATTATGACTCAACATTTGAAAACTATAGTTACCGTGTTTGAAAAACATGAAATATGAGGTAAGATGTTAAAATGACTCATTAATTTATTAATTAAGAACCTCATAATGTGTTTCCCAATTTTAACTTTGAATAATATAGGATGTTAGTGCCAGTGAATAAAATGTGACTACACTGCTTTATATGCTAAATACTTATCCCTGTAGGGGATGAGCGCCTAAATCCCCTAAGGAAAAACATGGGCTTACAAGAAGAAGAACTAAGTAATTGCAACTATCAAACTTGGAGGTTCATGACTGAACAGACATAAGCTCTCCATAGATCCTTATCCTCAATTAATGTTTTCCAATCATACCTTATGTCATTTACCTCCCTTGAATCATGGTTAATCTTTAACACATTCACTTCAGGTTTAAATGGTCAATGCATTTCCCCAGAAACCGGATTTAAGTTCCCATAAATTACATTGTCTATCTTCAGACATTCAAAACAAACAAAAGATGACCGTACTTGAGATCACAATAAGGGTGAAGGCCGAAACACATTCTTCTACTATTGATACTTTTGTTAACAAAAGATTACCCTGCCAAGGGATGTACAAAATATTGCAAAATATATAACAGTGAGTGTACCTCATCTTCTGAGTTGAAGGCCATTTAACTGCTGGCAAGTCTCTCGTCTTTTGAGGTGAATGGGTTAATAATAAATTACAGTAGGGAGTAACATTGTGAGATTCTTAATAAATAAGGTGAAATTGGTATGGCTATTTTCGATGTTTTTATTATTAATTTCATACATCTCAATGATGGATAAATCATATTTAAAGAGAAAAATTGTACGCTCAGACCGGGACTTGAACCCGGGACCCTTGGTTTTCTAGTCCAAGTGCTCTACCATTTGAGCTACCTGAGCAAGGTACAATCTTATCTTATAAATACTTGAAGTTCATTTGATGCATTTCGATATGTTGTCCATACCATCGTCAGATTGTCCATACTGTTGATATTTATGTTATCTGCCTGGATGTTGACTTCCACTCCATCTTCTGGTTGACTGGAGATTATTTTTCATTATGAATTTTGAAATCCCCGCGGAAAAAGATTTGATTCATAAGTTCTTCAGTCAACCAGAAGATGGAGCAGGAGTCGTCATCCAGGGCTGACAACATGAAAATCAACGGTTTATACAATCCTACGATGGTATGGACAACATATCAATTTTAATTTATGTTGTTGTTTTTGACTCACCTGTTGCGCCAAATTAAATCTTCCATATATCCTGACATTTGTGATGCTTTACTTCTTTTATTAAATTTATTTTTAAAATTTGTTGGTTTTAATTATTCTAAATGTATCATTCTTTTTTCTTGTTTCTTAAGGTTGATTATCATGGTGATCCTCGTACTTCGGGAGGTGATCCCATAACAGTTGAAGTGCTTCCACTGGATGACTCAGGCAGTGAGTCTGCTGCCTTGGAGTCACAGATACAGGACTTGGAGGATGGAACTTATAGAATAAAGTTCAGACCACCTGCACCGGGCAGATATGTGTTAAAGACATCTGTGTTTGAACGTCCTATTAAAGACTGTCCTTTGTTTTTTGATGTTACTGAACACAACAATCCAGTTGCATTGTATGGCTGTCGCGGCTCAGGCAAAGATGAATTTCTGCAGCCGGTCGCCATTGCTGTCGATGATACAGATGGAGGTACAGTGTACATTGTGGATACTGGAAACTCCAGGATTAAGGTAAGTTATGTTATAACACTTTGTGATATTAATGAGTGAGTGGAGAACTTATTTTTAACGACTCACCTCATATAATTTCAAATTTCTTTGATACCGGCGGTTTCAGACAATATCTTGTCCCTCTTCAGTCATGCTTCCACTCTGAATGAAGAAGGACAAGATATTGTCTGAAACTGCCGGTATCAAAGGAATTTGAAATTATATGAGGTGAGTCGTTAAAAATAAGTTCTCCACTCACTCATTAATGATATAACCTCATAATTAATAAATTAATGAGTCATTTTAACATCTTACCTCATATTTCATGTTTTTCAAACACGGTAACTATAGTTTTCAAATGATCTTGTCATTCATTTTCAACCGCCATTATGTTTCCCAATTTTAACTTTGAGTAACCTCATAATGTTTACTTCCCAATATTAATTAAAATATAACAGTGTGATATCTCTGTTTAGATCACAGAATGTAAAACACAGGCAGTTGCTGCCAATACTATATTAACTAACTCACTGGCTCTATTGAACCCATAGGTTCATGACCACGCGGACATAAGCTCTCCATACATCCCTATCCTAAGCTAATGTTTTCCAATCATCCCCTGTATATTCTACTTCCCTCAAATCATGGATAATGTTGTTCTCCCACCTCATTCTGGGTCTACCAACTGGGTGTTTTCCTTCTGGTTTTTCTTAAGAAGTTTCCATGCACCTCTTTCATTCCCCATTTGTGCCACATGTCCTGCCCATCACAGTTTACGAGACTTAACTGTTCTTATTATATCTGGCTTCATATACATACCATGTAGCTTATATTATGAAGTTTTCTCCATTCACCTGTCTGTTCATCTCCTTTTGGCCCAAAAATTTTTCTAAGAACTTTATTCTCAAATACTTGTAATCTCCTTTCCTCCTTTAAATTAAGAGCCCATATTTCACATCCATATAATATGACTGGAAGAATAACAGTTTTAAATATTTTCAGTTTAACATTTTTTTGAAAGGAGTTGGGATGACAAGTAGTCTCTGTAATGCATAATAGCATGCATTTGCAGAATTGAGCCTATGTTTAATTTCTATGTGCATCTCATTCCTATTTGTAATTATTGTTCCTAGGTATTTGAATTAACCAGATATTTGAATTAAGCCACTTCTTCAAAATTTTCCTCATTTGTCATTAGTTGTCTAATTCCATTATACAGAGTGTACAGGACCTCACCGACAAAATTGTTAGGAATGATAGGCCATGAAGAGAGGATCATTTTTTGTGAAGGAACGTATAGTCGCAAACACGTCGTTTATGAGTTATGCACAGATGTTGGTGTTGACCCGTAAGGGTCAGAATTGAATACAAACGATTGTACACGTATCATTTTATTGAAAAAGACATGTTTTTACAATAATTGTTTTGACGATGTTAAAAAGAATCCTGCCATGACTGGACATGCTGGCCGATCATTGCTGCGACGATATCAAACATGTAATGAGGCACAAGGTTGACTATTATACTATTTTTAGTCTGATCATCTTACCTCAATATTAATGTTGATTTGTTCTTGGACATGTTTCAAAACAATTCTGTTTTTTATCATCAGCTTGTCCAGACAGAATTATTTTGAAACATGTCCAAGAACAAATCAACATTAATATTGAGGTAAGATGTTCAGACTAAAAATAATATAATTAAAATAACCTCAAAATATCACTTCCTAAAATTAAATATTAATTACAAGGTTGACTGTTTGAGAGAGAGTTTTCTCTTGAATTCTAGTTCCTGTGTTTAAAGAAACATGAAATATGAGGTAAGATGTAAAAAATGACTCATTAATTTAAAATTCAATGTTTAACTTATTTCCCATACAGTTTACAGCTTTGTGTATGGTTTGACAATGTTGCAGGTGCTGACACCTGACCTGGAGTTTGTGAAGCACATAGAGAATGAGGGTCTGGCAGGAAGAAGTTGCACGGGTATTGCTGTGTCTAACAATGGCCTGGTGATAGTGAACTGGCGTACCAAGACAGTCACTCAACTCTCACCTCTGGAGGGAGAGACGCTCTCCAAATTCTCACACAATGCCTTTCAGGTACATCCAATAACAATGTTAATATTATTCGTTTTTAAACATCTTAATGATGGACAAATTATATTTGAAAAGAAAAATATATGTCTAGACTGGGGTTTGAACCCAGGACCTTTGACTTTCTATGTCAATGCTCTTCCATCTGAGCCACCTACGCCACCTAAATGCGTTTAGATTGGAGGCCTAGGTGGCTCAGATGGAAGAGCATTGACATAGAAAGTCAAAGGTTCTGGGTTCAAACCTCAGTCTAGGCGTATATTTTTCTTTTCAAATATAACATCCAATAACAACTCACCATTTTTTAAACAAATTTTTTTTTATTTCAATTATAAAAATTTGTGTACCTTATATAACACAGTCTTCCTCAACTATATTATTTTCTGTTATAATCTTTGTTATATTATCAATTTAACAAAATAGATAAAACATTATCAGTAATCCACAAAGAAAACAATAGACAAAAAATTATATCCATTCATCCATAGTAATTCTGCCCGAGAGCAGATCTTTCACTGCAATCATAGCATTTTCATGCTATGCTTTGCAGCTTTACTAGGGAATTGTAGGTGTGGTAGCTTCCCGTTGCTTTCCACACTGGTGAAGGATGATGATGATAATGATAAGGATGATGATGGCCATATGATTTCGGGGACCGTTTGGGCCTTAAAGTTTTCCTGACATTTGTCTTACAGGTGAGGAAAAACCCCAGTAAAAACCTCACCCAGGAAAACTGCCCCGACCGGGGATCGAACCGGGCCCGCTGCGTGACAAGGCAGCATGCTACCTCGAGACCACAGCGGTGGATGTAAAATTAATATTTTGGAAGAAATTGAAATTATCAAGGAAGCATCATCATCTTTCTGGTAGGCCCTCGGCTGTTCTGCTCTCAGAATTCATCTTCCCATTGTCTTCTAGGACATCCCATATCTCTATAGCCTTGAAGCTGGTACAACAGTGCTTGTTTGTTAGCCTAGAAGAGTCTATTCTTAAAATATATTCATCAAATTTTTGTTTATAGCTTTGTATATTTTTTCATTTAGATTAAAAATCTAGGAAGCACAAAATAAAAATGTATTAAATGAAAATACACCTAGCAACCAAAGCCCTCTATATAAAATATATAAATAATTTCAGTATCAACAAAAATAAATAAGTATCTTTTGGCAACGGAAATGGATTTTATACGAAGAGCAGCAAGAATTTCATGAAGAGTAAAAATTAGGAACTCAGTTATAAGGAAAAAAATGAAGATTGAAGACACTATTTTAGATTATATTAAAACTCAGCAATTAAGATGGTATGGACATGTCCAGCAAATGGAAGAGGATCGGCTACCAAAATCTGTTTTGGAATGGAAACCTGAGGGAAGACAAGGCAGAGGAAGACCTAAAACCTCCTGGAGTCAGGGAATATATTTATATCATCATCATCATCATCATGAACAAATTCATTTTAGGCCATGTGGCCTGTACGGTAAACCTATCGAAGATGGTCTTGATCTTTCCACCGATGTATTGGTCTTCCTTGGTCCCTATGTCCAGTTGGGGTATATTGGAATGCCAATTTTGGAAGTCTATTTCTTGCCATTCTCCTCAGATGATTTTTCCATTCTTGTTGGTATCTTTGTATATCTTCATTTAAATTTGTTACTCCAAGTTTTCCTCTGATAATAGTGTTTCTTTGGTGATCCATATATATCCAATATATATATTTCATATATATTTATATATGCAGGAGAAACATCTACAACCAGGAGATTGGATGGACCGACAAAATTGGCTATTGGGAATCGGACGATGTCAAAGACATTAAACAACCGATGAGCTATCTATATTTCAGTATCAAGAAAATTTCTAAAGATGAAGCATGTCTGCAAAAAGCTTTGAATTTTAATAATATAATGAAGATTATAACAGAAAATTTTATAGTTGAGGATGACTGTGTTATATAAGGTACAAACATTTTTTTAAATTGAAATAATTTTAACCTCAACTTTGTTCAAACATGATTATTAGAATTTAACTTTCACAGGGAAAGAACACTATGAGGTTTAATTTAATAATTAAATTAATGTTTTTATTACCTCACCTCATATCCTTTTTCTTCTATACTGCAGTTTCGGAGCTTATCTCCATCGTCAGTAGCCTCTGGTCGACCGGTGTTATGTCGTTTCTTGGCGGTTTCCTTCTTACTTCTGTCGGTGGACCGATGAACCTCTGGATTAGGTCAAAATTTGCGGGAGTTTCAAAATTCATGAGTTTTTCTTTTTTGTTTTTTTGGATGTGATTTTTTTCCCAGACTGTGAGTTCCTTTAGTTTATCTGTTTGTTTGATTAGGCTAGCTTCTGTATCTATTAAATGTTTTTCAGACCAAGCATGGGCTGCTACTGCTGACTTGTCCACTTCCCCCTTTTTTTACATTTCTAAGGTGTTCCTTCAATCAAACATTTAATAGATACAGAAGCTAGCCTAATCAAACAAACAGATAAACTAAAGGAACTCACAGTCTGGGAAAAAATCCACATCCAAAAAAACAAAAAAGAAAAACTCATGAATTTTGAAACTCCCGCAAATTTTGACCTAATCCAGAGGTTCATCGGTCCACCGACAGAAGTAAGAAGGAAACCGCCAAGAAACGACATAACACCGGTCGACCAGAGGCTACTGACGATGGAGATAAGCTCCGAAACTGCAGTATAGAAGAAAAAGGATATGAGGTGAGGTAATAAAAACATTAATTTAATTATTAATGATTATTAGAAATATTTTTTTATTTATTGAATAATTTTTTTATAAAAATCAATATTGAATTGTTTGAAGATAGTAATATTGATAGATTCAATGTCAGCAATACAAGCAATAACTGATAACCAACAAATCATCCAGAACATAAGAACCTTGTATAAAATTGAAAAGCTCAAGATAAACACATTGTATTACAGTGGGTACCATCACATGTGGGATTACTGAGTAATGAACAAGTGGACTTCTTAGCAAAGAAAGGCTCCAAAATCAGGCTGAGGACAACGAAAGAGATGTCCCTACTTCTTCTTCTTCCTTCCAAGAATTAGGCCAAGGCCTGTTACGATCCTATAGAAAATTTTCCCTCCAGCGTTTCATAGGATGGCCCAGAGATCTTCATCCTCTTGGTATATAATTATAAACAGTTTTGGGGATCCAATTTGAACTCATGATGTTTCCAACTTAATTGGTACTGTTTAATATATTCCAGAATTGGTGTAGTCTTCAATTCTTTTAAGATATTGGTGTTCCTTTTCCGATCCCATCTGGTGTAACCCATTGTTCTGCGCATGAATCTCATTTCACAAGCCGTTATTCTGCTTTCATGTTGTTTTTTAGTGTCCATGCTTCACTACCATAGGTCAAGACTGAGCTCGTCAAAGTGTTACATAAACGTAAAGATATCCCTACAAAGAAGACAACAGGAGGTAAAACAGAGAATACATCTCAAAAGAAGAGAACAGAATATATAAGATCTTCAAAATAAGAAATATGAAGACATAGCAAAATATGCTGATACAATAAACTCCCTAGAAGAACAGCAGTAGCTCTCTTCAGATTGGAAAAGGGCTATGACTGTCTGGATGACCACCTTCATAGAATGGTGATTGTCCCTAGAACTTTGGGATGCTCCTTGTATGGAGAAAATGTCCTAAGCAAGGAACATTTGCTATACTGCAGATAACTAGACCCTGAGAAAAAGGACAGGAAAGACATCGCAGGACTTTATTGAGAAACAAGAAGTTTAATGGTGTAAACCAAACTCTAGTCATTTCATAACAACAACTTATTGAATCATGTATATTCTTACCTCACATATCTTTGTTCTTTAACACAGAACTGCGGTATCGAGAGCCATTGCTCCCATCCTCAGCTGTTGTCATGACTGTCGATTCTTCATCATGCCGATCATCTTCTAAACTGCCATCTAGTGTTGATTTGATGAACTTTGTAATAAAATTTTGTTTGTCTGGAAACTCAAAATTCATGGATGACATAGTTTTTCTGAATGTATATCTTTTCCCAAACTGTTCATTTTAAAGGCTTAGATAGATGTTTCAAAAGTTTAACTTCTTTTCAGTTCTATGATTCTACAACAAACTATGTGCTGCTATTGCCGATTTTTCAATTTCTCCAATTATTTATATTTCTGAAGTATTTTTTGTGTGAGTGTCCAAATTTGACAGTCATGACAATAGCTGAGGATGGGAGCGATGACTCTCGATACTGTGGTTCTGTGTTAAAGAACATAGATGTCTGAGATAAGAATATACATGATTTAGTATTGATTTTTATAATTCAAAACCTCATAATGTAAAATTCCCAACAATAGTATATGAAAAAAAATTATTAAAAATAGCAGTTCATATAAAATCTGATGATATTTCAGGAGCCTATAGATGTGGCAGTGGACCGAGGTTATGGGCACATCCTTGTAGCAGATAACGGCCTTAGCTGTGTCTTCGTTTTTGATGCCGATGGAAAAATTCTCTTCCAGGTAAAGTTTGTACATCTACTTATATATGAGTTGGATATCTTTTTTTTTTTTTTTGCAAATGCTCCAGGTTGTCTTTTGACATTCCTGGTGTTCTCTCCTGGCATGGCATACTTGTAACCCACTTCTGAGTTTGGGGCGCCTGGAAGGCAGGATTACGTTGCCCCGATGATATGATGGGTGATGATGATAGTGGTGCGCCAGGAGAGTCCCTAATCCTAAGCTTAATCTAAAATGAATATGAATGATGATGATTGCGATGGCCATATGATTTCGGGGACCATTTGAGCCTTAAAGTTTTCCTGACATTTGTCTTACAGGCGAGGAAAAACCCCGATAAAAACCTCACCCAGAAAAACTGTCCCGACCAGGTATCGAACCCGGGCCTGCTGCGTGGCAAGGCAGCACGCTACCTCGAGACCACAACGGTGGACTCGATAAAATATATTTGAAGAGAAACATTATATACTCAGACTGGGGTTTGAACCCAGAACTTTTGGCTTCCTAGGCCAATGCTCTTCGAAAGCCAAAGGTCCTGGGTTCAAACCCCAGTTTGAGCGTATAAGTTTTCTCTTCAAATATAATTTATCCTTCAGTGAGAAGTGTTAAATTAGTAATAAAAACATGGATAAAATATGTTTACATCTCACGTCATAAAGTTCAGTGTTTCCATGATACCAGTTTCAAAGGCCATTTGCTTTCATCTTCAGTCAAACTCAATTGAAAATTACCTTGTAGTGTTAATTCCCATTGTCATTTTGATTAAACTATATAGAAAATTACACTATGAGGTATATTAAATATATGTAGGATATAATACTAAGAGGTTTATTTTAATTATATTTGAGTTGTATATTTTGACTCACCTCATATTTCTTGATTTTTATGCAGACCGGTTTCATTGCTAACTGTGCGACATTCCCGATGCTTCACAACTGTTTTCTTGCGGTTGTCCCTCCTGCAAATTGTTTTTTCTGCACCCTCTGTTGGCCGAATGATGAACTTCCAAATAAGATTTTTTTTATATTTGAAGAGAAAAATTTTCGCCTAGACTGGGACTCGAACCCGGGACCCTTGGCTTTCCGGGCCAAGTGCTCTACCAACTGAGCTACCGAGGCGAGTTACGATCTAGATGCAAATTTTTCTCTTATATACGTTGTATTCCCTATCGCCAAATGCTTTTGAAACCATTGCATCTATCTTTGCAAATGGCGGCTTCTTAGTTAAGAAGACATTTATTGGAATTTAACGTTACTTTATAAAGCTAGTAAGGCTTCTAATGATGTTTTTATTATTCATTTAACATTTCTCAATGAAAGATAAATTATATTTGAAGAGAAAGATTTTTTTTCCCTTTTCAAATTCCCGGTGAATATTTAAATAATGATTTGTGAGTAAGCAGCTTAATTTTATTTGTTAAATAGTCCTAACAAATGCCACTCTTGATTTCCAAATTCTCTAGATAAATTGGAAATCACTCGTGGCATTACTTATGATAAAGTTTTAATTTAGAGGTTCATCAATGAACCAACAGAGGGAGGAATACTAACTCTCAAATCAACAGTCAATTCCAGCTGACTACGGGGAAGAATTTCCTTGAAACTGGTCCTGAAAAAGATAAAAATTATGAGATGAGGTGTAAAATCTGATTCATTTATGATTGTAAAATAAAACTTTACAGTGATACTTCCTAAAAACTCAACATTTTATTATCTTTGACTTATGACTTTGTTTGGTATTTTTAAAATGCTGATTTTAATTTTGTAGGTTGGTAAGAAAGGCAGTCAGCGAGGCCATTTCAATTTGATCTCATCTGTAAATGTAGGTCCTAGTGGCGAAATCATTGTTGCAGACTCACGTATACAAGTATTCTCAGCGAAGGGTGATTTTCTTGAAGAACTCTATCCAGAAGGAAAAGGTATGAAAATGGTAGAGATTTCAAAGTAATTTTCATTCAACTTCAAAAAAATTAATAATTTCCATTATCTGAATCAAATTCCTTAAATTAATGAGTCATATTCCCAAACACATTCAGAAAAACAAAGGAAAACTTATGAACTTCAAAATTCCCGCAAATTTTGACCTGATCCAGAGGTTCATCGGTCCACCAACAGAGGGAAAAAGAAGAGTTTCTTCTGATCGACATAGAAGGTTCTGAGGATGAGACAGTTATAGTCTCGAAATCATGATCAACTTAGAAAATTTATATGAGGAGAGGTAAGAAACATTTAATTTCACCATAATTTAAGGTTATTAAGGCTTTTGCTTGGAATTAAATTTTATGTATGTCTACTGTATGTATATTTAAAAGTCAGTGATTCACCCACTCAGATCGTTGTGGAAGGGGTTCGCGAGTCAAAAAACTTTGAGAACCGCTGCCCTAGACCACCAAGGTCGATCTATTTGAGAGTGGATAATGGTAGAAGGTCTGTAACTACAAGACAATTAGAAGAAGATGGAAGGAGCAGATTTGAATCCTGGAAAATCTGAAACCTTAAATTAAGAATTGACTCTAGCAACTTCCTTGTTTGATTTGTCACAATGAATACCATACAGTTTAATTAACCCTTAAATTGGGAATGTATCTTGTAAGATATATTAGTTTAATATTTTTAATAAGGTACACTAATGGAAAAATGAAATGTTAGATATTATGATGTTTTTATTATTAATTTCATACATCTCAATGATGGATAAATCATATTTGAAGAGAAAAATTATATCATTGAGATGTATGAAATTAATAATAAAAACATCAAAAAAAGCCATACTGGCATTTATAATGTAATGTATAATTCCCAAATATGTCTTCTTAATATAGGAGCCGCCATTTGCAAAGATAGAAGCAAAGGCTTCAAAGCATTTGGTGGGCGGGAATTACAACGTATATAGAGAAAAATTTGCGTTTAGATCGATACTTGCTCAGGTAGCTCAAATGGTAGAGCACTTGGACTAGAAAACCAAGGGTCCTGGGGTTCAAGTCCCGGTCTGAGCGTATAATTTTTCTCTTCAAATGTGTTAGATATTATTTTAATTTTTGTCAAATAATACAACAATACGCAAATAGGTAATAACTTTCAGTGTTTTATGATCGGTTTTCACTGTAGTCTGACACTTAAATAAGCTGGTATCAGAAATTGAATTTCTCCAATTTAACAAAGTAAATATTTATTATGTATTGATATTTTTATTATTAATTTATCCTTCAGTGAGAAGTGTTAAATTAATAATAAAAATATCAATAGAAGCCCCACTGGCTTTATAAAGTAGTGTTAAATTCGCAATAAATGTCTTAACTAAGAAGCCGCCATTGGAAAGATAGAAGCAAAAGGTTTCAAAGCATTTGGCGCGAGGGAATTACAACGTATATAAAAGAAAAATTTGCATCTAGATCGCAACTCGCCTCGGTAGCTCAATTGGTAAAGCATTTGCCCCAGAAAGCCAAAGGTCTCAGGTTCGAGTCTCGGTCTAAACAAAAATGTTTCTTTTTTAATTTGAAGAGAAAAATGTTTCTCTTCAAATATAATTTATTATGTAAATTAGAAACATTGGACCATAAATTCTACTTGCTTAAGAATTAGCTTAGCGTACGCAGTTCCTACATGACGGATTTTTTTGTACTTTTATTTATATTTAATAATTTGTGTTTTTATTTATATTTAATAATTTGGGATGTTCTTGGAAACACTGGAAGGAGTAAATTTGAATTCTGGAGAGGAATACCATATTTATATTAAATTAATGTTGGGAATGAGTGGACAACATATTTTTAACGACTCACCTCATATAATTTCAAATTTCTTTGATACCGGCGGTTTCAGACAATATCTTGTCCCTCTTCAGTCATGGCTTCCACTGATGCTATAACAAAAAGAGCTCAAATTCCTTTTTCTTCCTGACTTCCAGCAGCAATAGCAGCTCGAAATTCTGTGTTTGTTGATTTCTCTAAGGACGTCACCTCTTGTGCTGCCATCTTTCGTTGGGATTATAAATTTATGAGGTATAATCATTAAAATTCATCGGAGAACATTTTGTTTAAACAACACACCTCATAGGATTCATGCTTCCATGATACCACGGTTTCAAACACAGTCGTGTTCAACCTCAGCCATAACTCTGACTGACGAAATTCTTCAGCCATCAACTATTCTATTGTCGCCATCTTCAGTGCTGCCATCTATGATTGAATTTATGAACTTCGAAATCAAAGTAATTTCGTTAGGGATATCAAAATTCATTGATCTGTCTTTATTTCCAGTTTGGGAGAAGATATACATTCAGAAAAATAAAGATAGATCAATGAATCTTGATATCCCTAACAAAATTACTTTGATTTCGAAGTTCATAGATTCAGCCATAGATGACGGCAATAGAACATAGTTAACGGCCGAAGAATTTCGTCAGCTGGAGTTATGGCTTGAGGATGAACACGACTGTGTTTGAAACCACAGTATCATGGAAGCATGAATCCTATGAGGTGAGTTGTTTAAACAAAATGTTCTCGAATGAATTTTAATAGTATATTTACCCAAATATAAGAAAACTTTGAATTTAATTGATGAAGTTATTAATATTGATTTGTGTTGTATAGGTCGAGGAAGGTATGGAGGAGTGGCTGTGGATGGAGAAGATCGTATTATCGCAACTCGCTCTGAGAAGAACCGCAGCTATATTCAAGTGCTGAGGTTCACAGGAGGAACTCTCATTTCTACCATAGATTCACATGATTCTCGTCTGAAGCGGCCTAGCGGTATGGCTGTAACCAGTGATCATCACGTTATTGTGGTTGATCTGGGAAATGACTGTGTGAAAAAGTATAGATATTGGTAGAGTTGTGCCAGACATTCTTGTTTCACTCTTAAATGTGTGCTTTATTAGCAACCTCTCATGTTATACTGAGCCAAGCGTTTACTCAAGTTACCACAGCAAAGTCCCGATTATTTGTGCATGCATATCCTTTTTACGGATATTTCATTTACTCTGTGTCATTATTTCATGGTTTTTAATCACCTACCATATTTCACATACTTTTTTTTACCATATTTATGTGATCTAAGAGGTGATTTAGTCGGCCGCGGTGGACTAGTGGTTATGCTCCTTGCCTCTGGTTCCAAGGGTTGCATGTTCAAATCCAGCCAGGGTCGTTGGATAATTTTAGGATGAAAAAATCCAAAAAGTGAGTCCTCCGGGAGGGACTTTAAGTCATGGGTCCCGAGTGTGAAGATTTTCAGGCTCGTAAAAGAACCTTAAGCATGAATAAAGAGGCATCTAAGCAAAATTTACCGACATAAATGCCCTAAAGGCTGTCCGCTCTTAAAGTGATCGTCATCAAAACAAAACCATGTGACCTGCTCACTTTTCATTGGTTATGGAAACCGACATACGATGCAGAAGCAATAAGTACGCAAAAAAGTAATTCCCTTCATTAAATTAAAAATATGTCCTCTGAAGATCACAGGGCCGTCCTATGAAACGCTGGAGGGAAAATTTTCTATAGGATCGTAACAGGCCTTGGCCTAATACTTGGAAGGAAGAAGAAGAAGAAGAAGATATATTTGTTATTCTTCATGAATGAAAATAATGATATTCAAAACATAGAAAATATTCTAAAATATACCTAATCAATAATTACAGCTTATTGTTTTATTTTAGGAAGTAATATTTTGAGGTTCTTTTAATCAAGTTATTTTGAGTCTGTAATATCTTACCTCAATTTAATGTTGATTTGTTCTTGAACATGTTTCAATTAGTCTTCTATGTTCAAGAACAAATCAACATTAAATTGAGGTAAGATGTCCATGCTGAGGATGATTAGAAGACTAATCGAAACATGTTCAGGAACAAATCATTAAATTGAGGTAAGATATTACAGACTCAAAATAACTTAATTATAGCTTAAAATAGTTTATTACATATGGATAATGCATTTGAGTCATGCTTCAGTCGATTCTCATGAAACAAAATGGCTGAAAGGGTCGAATCTTCTGTTGCTGTGTCGCAATCTCCTGTCAAAATGTGACAGTAATTGTGGTCCAATTGGCATTTGTTTATGTTAGGATCACTCTAAGAGAGGATAGGGTGTAGTAATACCTCACTTATATTTGAAAAGAAAAATATACGCCTAGACTGGGGTTTGAACCCAGGACCTTTGACTTTCTATGTCTATGCTCTTCCATCTGAGCCACCTAGGCCTCCAATCTAAACGCGTATTTTTCTCTTACACTTGCCTGTTAGATGTCTCATTGGGTCAATGTGTTGACCGCATGCCATCCATGACATCTTTGAGCAAATAAGGTAAGTAAAAAAAAATTGGTCTAGTAACTCCTTACAAAGGAGAGGCTATGGCTCAACAATGAGCTACGCCATTATAGATAGATAGAAGTGGTGATTTATTCGAGAAAAGTTTAAGATATAAGCCAAGTAAGTGGCGTCATTTCAGCCCTCCAGGTTGGGGGTTGGACATTAGGCCAGCTCCCTAAATCCGTAAAAAAAAGTTACGACAATATATAACTGGACAGATTAATGGACATAGTTATATTATTTTTAGTCTGGACATCTTACCTCAATATTAATGTTGATTTGTTCTTGGACATGTTTCTGTTTTATCGTCAGCTTTTCCAAGAACAAATCAACATTAATATTGAGGTAAGATGTCCAGACTAAAAATAATATAATTAAAATAACCTCAAAATATAACTTCCTAAAATTAAATATTAATGGACACAGACCTAAGCAAAGACACAGAATATGAATAAATTATGTATTAAAATCTGGAATGAAGAATTATTATTAGAACAATGGGACGAAGGCATTTGAATTCCAATTTATAAAAAGGGAGACAGATTTATTATGTGAAAATGTAGGCCATTTGCACTCTTGAATTTAGCATATAAGATTTTTGCATGTGTACTAAGTAACAAATTCTCAGAACTAGTGGAATATAATCTAGCTGATTATCAAATGGGTTTCCTTCCAAGTAGATCTACTATAGATAACATTTTTATACAAATGAAAACCAGTATGCACCAGAACAGGTGGACACCCAAAAAAACAGATGGCAGGATGACATCATAAAAGATATATTAGAAATGAAAATGAAAATTGGCCATCTGTATGCAGAATAGATCCGAATAGAGGAAAATAATTGAGTAGACCAAAACTTCACTGAAGTAGTTGTTACGTACCAGAAGAAGTGGCAGTTATTTGCAATTCTCAGTTGCATCCCTTACAATTATGCATATCCAAAGCCAGGCTTGTCTACACCTTCTGTCATAGAACATTTATGAAATTCCCCCCCTATTTTTTAGAGAGAATGAAGATTAAAAGCAAATTCCCTAATTAAAATTAATTTTATATACTATTATAGCAATAAATTTTACTTAAATTTCAAAATATTATTGAATTTTCAATGTTTTTATTTTTAATCCTGGATAGAATCAAATTTAAGGAAGAAAAATTAATATTTGAACCCTGGACCCCTAGTTCTACATACTAGTGTGCTGTCCATTACACCTTTCAAACGACGATACAAACATTAACATTTCTTTCAACAATTAATAGTGAGTGGAGAACATATTTTTAATGACTCACCTCATATAATTTCAAATTTCTTTGATACCGGCGGTTTCAGACAATATCTTATCCTGCTTCAGTCATGGCTTCCACGACGAGGGACAAGATATTGTCTGAAACTGCCGGTATCAAAGAAATTTGAAATTATATGAGGTGAGTCGTTAAAAATATGTTCTCCACTCACTATTAATGATATAACCTCATAATGTTTACTTCCCAATATTAATTTAAATATAAAAAAAAATTCTTTCAACTTTTACAATTCTTGTTCATCTGAAGGCTAATAGCTGTCGCTAAAATGTTAATGTTTGTATCACCATTTGAATGGTGTAATGGCCAGCACACTAGTACATAGAACTAGGGGTCCAGGATTCAAATCCCAGTTCAAACATTAATTTTCCTTTCTTAAAAATATTTTTGATTATTCTTTTTTTTTATTTATTAGTAATAATAATAATAATAATAATATCGCAAAGTTAGCTGCCCTTCAACAAGAGTTTCTAATTGATACAGTATGCTGAAACAATTTTGATGTTATATTTAGTTTAACATATTCCATTTCTGGACAAATTTATTTTTTTGAAAAGAAAAATTAACGCTTGAACTGGGAATCGAACCTTGGACCTCTGACTCTATGTGTCAGCATGCAATCCATTACACCATTCAAGACCTGATACAAATGCCAAACTTTTTTTCCTCCTATACAATTCTCTTACGTCCAAAGGCAGATAGCTAGAGCTATTAACACGTCAGACGACTTGTGTCCAAAGTATTTTTAATGAGAATTTTACTTTACTTTTAAGCAGTAAAGTTTAATATTGTTATGTTATATTTAATTTAACATATTCCTGTTCAGGATAAATTAATTTTTTTGAAAAGAAAAATTAATGCTTGAACCAGGAATTGAACTCCAGACCTCCGACTATATGACGTCAGTGTACATTCCATTACACCATTCAAGACCTAATGCAAATGCCAAACTTTCATTCCTCTTATACAATAGCTAGAGCTATTAACAATGCCATGAGACGACTTCTGTCAGAAATATTTTTCATTAATACAATTGATGGGCTTATGGCAGTGACATGATAAGCTACATTCTGTTAAGAGAAATGTCATTTATTACAATGATAACAAATAAATGTATTGAAATATCCATAAAATCATTTGTAAGTGCTCCAGTGATGAGTTAAAACAGAAATATGGCTATATGTTTGATCGCATTTTGTGATGAAAATATTATTATTAAAGGAAATATGATGTTATCATTGGAAAGGGTATCCTTCAAATTACAACAATAGAACAAAACAAAACAAATCAAATCACTGCTCACATGCAGCTTGGCGGGTTGATTTTTGTGGGCTAGCATCGAATGCCTCCACAATTCTCTTTGTTGTTTCTGCATCCGTGCTAATGAGAGGCCTTCCAGGAGGTTTGGTTTTCTGCATCCTTCCCGTTTCCAGCAGTCATTTTCTCCACTTCCCCACAATCAACGACTGCAATGCTACGTTAAACTCACGTCTTGCCCGTCTTGCGGCCTCACGATCATTAGCATACGTTATTGCCCATGCAGCAATTGTAACTTGCTGTTGCATATTCAATGCCATTTTGACTAATGATGTAAGTTCTACACTGTTTTGTTTTATTCCATTGTTATAATTTGAATAATTGCCTTTCCAACGATAATTTCATATTTCCTGTAATGGTAATATTTTCATCACACAACGCGATCAAACGTATAGCCATATTTATGATTCACCCTGTAGATACAAAATGTATTAACAAGAATTAGTATTTATAATTTTTTGTAACATTAAAATCCTTGTACCTCAGAAAGAACAATGCGTGGCTTATCATGTTATTGCCGTAAGCCCTTCAGTTCTTGGTTGAATCGTATCCTCCACTCTCCATTATAGTGAACTGTACCATATTTTTTTCAGGATTTTTCTTTCAAAACTCTCAATTTGTCATCATCACACTGACTCAATGTTCATGTTTCGCTTCTTACGGTAAGAATAATTGCAGAATATTTATCAACTGTCATTACGATTTCTTTAACAGTTGCCTGGGTCTCTGTTAAAGCAGATAATCGGGAGATTGCTGTAATTTTATTTCTAGTATTGAAATATATTTTAATTTTCACTGTCATACAGTCGAGAGGTTGTTTGAGTGTTTGCTATAGAAAGAAATGTAATAAAGATGGCGACCAAGATTCATTTATTCTAGTTATTTATATCATTTTTTCCATCAAAACATCAGGTCAACAATTGAAACTAATGTCAAATTTGAATCAGGTGAAATTAGAAAGAGCGCAGTGTTTTCTGGTGTATATATCTGCTTGCTTCTTCTTATTTCCAATCTTCACTTTTTGTTCCTTTTTGAAAATAATTATGTTGATTCATTTTCGTTGCACGGTACTTGTTTAACCCTTGGCTTATTAATATTTTCCTTCATTGTTGCACCCATATATACCATTTAATTTTAAGAAAATTAGCTTCTTCGAAAAACAATGGATTATAACTCGCGATCTATCAAGAGAAATTGATTCTGTTGTACACCCTTGAATAGACTGTTCTCTCGGCTTTCCAACGGTATATAACATGTCATGCCATCTATTGACAAAACTAAAGAAACACTAAGAAGAAGCTACACCTGCTCAGTCTGGCTCACAGCCGTCTGTGTAAGAATGGGCTTCACTTGATCAGCCGGCTGAGAGCCATCTGTGTAAGAATGGGCTTCACTTGATCAGCCGGCTGAGAGCCGTCTATGTAAGAATGGGCTTCACTTGATCAGCCGGCTGAGAGCCATCTGTGTAAGAATGGGCTTCACTTGATCAGCCGGCTGAGAGCCGTCTGTGTAAGAATGGGCTTCACTTGATCAGCCGGCTGAGAGCCATCTGTGTAAGAATGGGCTTCACTTGATCAGCCGGCTGAGAGCCATCTGTGTAAGAATGGGCTTCACTTGATCAGCCGGCTGAGAGCCATCTGTGTAAGAATGGGCTTCACTTGATCAGCCGGCTGAGAGCCATCTGTGTAAGAATGGGCTTCACTTGATCAGCCGGCTGAGAGCCATCTGTGTAAGAATGGGCTTCACTTGATCAGCCGGCTGAGAGCCATCTGTGTAAGAATGGGCTTCACTTGATCAGCCGGCTGAGAGCCATCTGTGTAAGAATGGGCTTCACTTGATCAGCCGGCTGAGAGCCATCTGTGTAAGAATGGGCTTCACTTGATCAGCCGGCTGAGAGCCATCTGTGTAAGAATGGGCTTCACTTGATCAGCCGGCTGAGAGCCATCTGTGTAAGAATGGGCTTCACTTGATCAGCCGGCTGAGAGCCATCTGTGTAAGAATGGGCTTCACTTGATCAGCCGGCTGAGAGCCATCTGTGTAAGCCAGTGGGTTAACATTTATCTCAATCATAATCAAATATGAAGAACTGTTTCAGAAATTGAAATATTATCGTAAATAGTGAACTGTAGCTAATTGTAATCAATGGTAAAGAGAAAAATTTCTGTTTGAACTGGGAATCAGACCCCGAGCCTTCAGCTTTATATGCTGTTGCTCTGACCACTGAGCTAATTCATGCTACATTCCCATCCAAGCATAAATCCTTCCTTTACCTTACTCTCTTGGTCCCACATTCAATGCAATGAATCATCATTCACAAATACACATTTTCACGACCGTTGTTTTGTTGTCTTGAACAGCCGCCTACTATGAAGACGACAAAACAATGGTCGTGAAAATACTGAGGATGGAACTGAAGAAGAAAGTTCCAAACCTGATTTAAGATGAAGAAGAATATGAGGTAAGGTCATAAAATTTGATCTAAATATCTTCAGAAAATTCTTATAATTACTGTTTAACATCACAATGGTACCATGGCCTTCGTAGTAACAATAAAGCACATCACAAAAAACAGCGGTAGCTATATATCTAAAGAATGTACCATCTACAAAGGGGCACGCCGTAGCGTAGTGGTTAAGGCACTGCGCTACAAGTCGGAAGGTCGAGGGTTCAAGTCCCGGTGAGGTCAGGATTTTTAAACTGACCAAAACCTTCTGGCGGCACTATGGCCCTGGGGTCGACTCAGCCTCTAACGGAAATGAGTACCAGGCACTTGTTCTGGGGTAAAGGTGGCCGTCATGCAGGGCTGACAACCCGGCTGACTTCAAGTGCCGATTGTCTAGAAAAAGTAGGCGCCTTAACCTCCTACTACCCCAAGGGCCTCCCGAGGCCTGTTGTGGGATTACTTTACTTTACCATCTACAAAGAGAAACACCACCTAAAATCATATTATCTGCAGAACACCATACTGGAAAGAGAGCAAACTGATAAAATAGATCTCCTAAGCACCCATTGGAGCAAACTTTAATGTTCATCTTTTCTGTAAAGTCATCAGAAATAGAATTGGTGAAAATTAAAATATATATATATATATACATACATACAGTAAAACTTTCTCAAAGCGAAATTGCATGGGACCAATTTTTTTTCCACTTTAGACCATCCATCCATAGTAATTCTACCCGAAGGCAGGTCCTTCACTGCAATCATAGCATTTTCATGCTATGCTTGCAGATTTGCTAGGGAATTGTAGGTGTGGTAGCTTCCCGTTGCTTTCCACACCGGTGAAGGATGAGATGATGATGATAAGGATGAAGATGATGATGATGGCCATATGATTTCGGGGACCGTTTGGGCCTTAAAGTTTTCCTGACATTTGTCTTACAGGTGAGGAAAAACCTCACCCAGAAAAACTGTCCCAACCGAGGATCGAACCTGGGCCCGCTGCGTGACAAGGCAGCACACTACCTCGAGACCACAGCATATCCACATTATAAAAAACTAAAACTTATTACAGTAAAACCTGTCTGTGAAGGAACATGACGGTTCCTTAAATATATTTTCGTCTTGGCAGTTTTCCTTCTTATAAAGGGTCCCAAATTACAAGCTTGAATTTTCTCACGCATTATAAGGGTTTTACATGCACACTTTAAAGACATAACATATTGAACTGAAATACAGAATACAGTGTATGTAACACAGCAGAGTTTTGCACGGCAATACGAAACAACTTTATTACACAAAAACAAGAAGGAACTCTACTACACGAGGACTGAAGAGTTTTCCAACACCCTCGCAGGTTACGTAAGCAGGCAAGGAAAAGCATGGGTATCTCCACAATGCAATCAAGAAGGTAAAACGATATAAGCGTCATATGCAGAATTTTCACATGTGGTCATTAATACTGTAATTAGAACATACTTAAGAATAATTTTCCGTCTTACTGAGGTAAAAATTAAGTATTGGTACTTTAAAAACCATTCTGTTTCCACATTATGAAGGTTTCCGGCTTATACAGGACGATTTTACATATAAAATCATACAGTAATCAATTGAGTTGGTGTTTACTTGATGAAAATCCATATTTATTAATTAAATAAAAATAAAACGTAGTTTTATTTGATTTTCATATTTATTATATAATTCAGTGACAGCTGTTTCGGTACACTGTACCTTCTTCAGACATGTTAACAAATTATGAATTGTGTTCCAACTGATCTAAGCAACAATACAACAATATTTATTTAAATTTTTTAATTTAACAAAGGGGATTCATTCAAATCAAGTTGAGAATTTAACAGTTTTTTACTACTTTTAACTTATTAATTTCTACAGCCTCCAAAAGATTAACTTCTTACCCTTATCACAAATATGTAAAATTTCAATTAGGAAATGATTCATTCAAAATTACACCAGATGGCAGTTTGAAGAGGAATTCCTTCAAAAGAACACCAGATGGCAGTCTAGATAATTACCGGCAAAAAGGAGAAAAAATTGAGTCGTGAAAACAGCTGATGATGACGACAAAGTGTCGCCGATACTGCAGTGCTGTGTTTAAAGAAACATAGATGTATGAGGTAAGAATAAAATCACGATTCATTTAATTATTATTAGTAAAAAACTGTTAAATTCTCAACTTGATTTGAATGAATCCCCTTTGTTAAATTAAAAAATTTAAATAAATATTGTTGTATTGTTGCTTAGATCAGTTGGAACACAATTCATAATTTGTTAACATGTCTGAAGAAGGTACAGTGTACCGAAACAGCTGTCACTGAATTATATAATAAAATATGAAAATCAAATAAAACTAAGTAGATCTTCCGACCAGGAAACACGCCTAGAAGCACTCGCCACTGAAGATGCCCTCCGCAGTTGAGGGCGAAACGTCTGGTATCAACACCAACTATGGACCACGGCCACATAACCCGGAATCACTCAACATTATGATTACCGGCCGTGAAAGCCTGCATTCAACAAATAAAACTATGTTTTATTTTTATTTAAATCATACAGTTCTGGAGATTTTTTTTTCATCTTTACAGGTTTTCTTCTTATAAAGGTTCTGGCTAAGACAGTTTTCACTGTAATAATCTTAGATTATAGAGTACCGTATATGTCTTTTTATATAGCTTGGATTAATTGTAGTTCTGCTGCTGTAAAAAGTGAAGTATATGAGAGACTTCCACAGTAACGCGCAAAAAAAACAGTCCCTTTTGTCAGCATTAAAAAATGTCTCTTAGGCGCGTATCCTGAAATTGAAGTATGCAGTTTTGGTTTTCGCTCACTAACTACACTTTCGTCCACATCCTTTTTGATTCCCCGCAAATTTCATTCCACACTACATTATGTCGTCTTTTAAAACTGTCCAGCCAACCTGAAGATGCCTTGAAATTGTCATTCCCTAAAGATTTAGCAAGAGCTAGAGCTTGATTTTGGAGCATCGGACTGGAAATTTGGAGATTTATCTTCAATCATTTTCACTTTTTTGTTTAATGACAATGATACATACATTTTAGCCATCTTTATTCTGTAAATTCAGAACGCTATCTGTGAAAAATCAGTCTCAAAACTTAAACTAATTTAAGATTTCAGAGTGCAATGGTTATTTGTAGGACAGGTATCTATATTTCACATTACGGGTGTGCAGTGAGGCCGAAATAAAATTTCAGGTACAGGTAGAATCTCTATTTCACTGGCGGCAGGAATCACTCCTTATTTTTTTGCATAACCGAAATTCAATGAAGTGGATACTAATTTATTTCTCTGTTTTTCCGCTTTATAAAAAGTTTTTCAAGAATTGTATAGAAATATCCTATTTTCGCATTGGACATATTCCATTTTATGCAAAATAAATACACGTAAATTACTATTATTTCGCCGGGACCAATAAATTTGTTCACATTGGACAGATTTCTGCATTATTCACGTTCTGGATTACAATTTTACTGTGTATATATATATATATATATTGTTCTCATTAAAATGTTTTTAATATAAATACATATATATCTTAATATATAAAAATTTTGTGTCACGTTATTTTGTCTGCGATGGAATCCTAAACTACTGAACCGATTTTAATAAAATTTTGCACACTGTGTGCAGTTTGATCCAACTTGAGACTTAGGGTAGTTTATAACTAAATTTATAGTCACATTATTTTTTTATTGCAAATTATTTGTTTATTATTTAACAAAGAGTTATAATTATCTGTGAGTTCCATACGATTCTAACAGATGGCGGTGTAATTATCTGTGAGTTCCATACGATTCTAACAGATGGCGGTGTAAGGTAATTTGGTAAGGTAGTTGGTTTATTATTTAACAAAGAGAGATCCAGATGGCTGTGCTTTTTGTTGCAACCGCGAATTTCAATTGAATTACAAATATTGATTATTTCATAATTTAAGTGTGTTCAGTGTTTATTTTTTTTCCATATTATTAATTTCGTGTGTAAGTATTAGTTTTAAATAATCTGGCTGAAAGACAGCAACTTAATTTATATTTTTAATGTATACCTTAGCCACCAGCAAAGCGTGGCCGGGACTTCTAGTATATATATATAATATCAATAATTAATAAAACTAGGAGTTTTATGTACTAAAAGTTAAGGTTACAACATAAAGGCTATCCGCTCTTAAAGTGATCCTCATCAAAATAAAACCATGTGACCTGCTCAACTTTTCATTGGTTATGAGCACCGACGTACGATATAGAAGCAATGAGTACTCAAAAAAGTACTTCCTTCCTATTTGGCACTACAAACCCGTTGTGAGTTTTGGCCTCCTTCACAATTTTCCTCCATTCGTCTCAATCCTGTACTCTCCCTTTCCATCTTCTTATTCCCATCCTTCTCAAATCTTGTTCCACATCCTGCAGCCACCTCTTTCTCGGTCTTCCTCTCCTTCTTACTCCTGTTATGTCATCATGTATTAATCATTCTGATATTCTTCCATCCTCTCTCAACGTGTCCTACCCATCTCAATCTCAATGACTTGATGTATCTTACAAGATCCTCTCCTCTGAGTGTATGATTGATTTCAGAATTTGATCTGACTCTCCATGTATTGTTTCCCAATATTGGTCCATATATTTGTCTTAGGGTCGTATGCAAATACATTAGTCTCTACTCAAATTACTTCTCACCGTGAGCAATTGCTGAGATCGAATTAACGACCGACTTACCGGTCATGCATGAAAGTTGACATTTTCGTAATATTGGCAACGAATTACCCAGATATCCTCAGCGATAAAACCACTTCCGTTATTTTCATCTGCTATAGAGGAATGCATTTAAGCTTGCATCCCACAAATAATACTGTATACAACGACGTCTGCATCGTGCAATATTATGCCGATTCTCCTGTCCTTCCAGTTGAATTCTTTGGTAGACTCTATCAAATTCCTCTTCTCCGCGTATACCGAAAACATGATCGAAGTCTTCAAGGTCCGACATCTTGGATAAAGCTGCAAAGGTTTCAAACTATATTGGTTCCCTTCGGGATTTTCACGATAAGTTTCTATCTTGAGCTATGATCTTAAGGTACCTCGTCAGGTAGCTTACAATTATTATCGCATGAATAGATTTCTGAGTAAGCAAAATGTATTTGGATAAAACTTTCTCAGCAGAGAACGCCTTTTACTGTCTAATGCGTTCAAACATTCGACCCTTATTGTCTCTTTCGAATATACATAAAGCATTTTAATCTTCTTTATTTAACACCCAAGTTTCAGCAGTGTATGTTACCACTCGTGAAAAAGTAGTTACCTTCATTAAACTAAAAATATGTCCTCTGAATATACTTGTTATTCTTTGTGAATAAAATAATGATATTCAAAACATAGAAAATGTTCTAAAATATACCTAATCAATAATTACAATTTAAATCGTTTATTACATATGAATTATGCATTTGAGTCATGCTTCAGTTGATTCTGATGCAACAAAATAGCTGGAAGTGTTGAGTATTCTGTTGAAGTGTTGCTATCTAAATTTTTAAAACTCGAGTCTGCCAAACCATTGACTAGTGGTCAATAAAACAGTTATTTTAAATGTATTTCACAAGTTCAATGAAGAATCTCACCAGCTTTCTTGTAATCTACCCCTTTCAATGATCACATGTCTTATATACTTTATTCATGCTCCCTGTCAATGTGACAGTAATTGTAGCACGAATGGCGGAAGGATACAATTGGCGTTTGTTTATGTTAGGATCACTCTAAGAGTGGATAAGGTATAGATAGCATGCATTATTCCATTGTTTGTATTTGGAACCAAGACAGTCATAATTCTTATTCTCATTATTAAGGGGCGGATTCCTATGACATGTCACATTTTGACCAAAGTCTATATTCTAAGCTTCAAGTAAGTAAAAACAATTTGATAGATAGATCCCCTCCATGGTATCTTTACCTTGTCGTGGTGGAGTGGCTTGTGTGCTTAAATGATCCTGAGAGCTATGCCGGCGGTGGTAGCATTGCTGCCGATAGGGTTACCCATGCCGGACTGGTCGAAGGTGATAAGCCAGACGAAATAAGTACCTTGGTCGAAAGAGTGACGATCTTTCACCGTAAAAATACAACCGTCAAGAAATGCGGACATGGGTTCTACTGGGGTAAAATTTTCCGGAGGTCAAATAGTCCCCCATTCGGTTCTCCGGGCGGGGACTACTTCAGGGAACCCATGCCAAAGGCTCAAACACAGGGACATGTTCCTCGGAACATGGAATGTTAGGACTTTATACAATAGTGGGGCACTAGAGATATTAACGCGGGAATTGGATAAATCGCCCTTGGATATAGTCGCTTTACAGGAAGTTAGGTAGTCAGGAATCAGGAAGCTTTGCATTATACTATGGGGGTGCAGAAAGACCTGCATTTGGAACGGGTTTTTTAGTCAGAAGGAGGATCCTATCCGCTATCCGAGATATTAAGTTTGTTAGTGATAGGATATCATACATAATTCTAAAGGGTAAACGACATGATTTTATAATTGTAAATGTACATGCCCCCACAGAAGATAAAGATGACAAGATCAAGGATGAGTTCTATGACGAATTAGAATCCTTATTTGATAGCCTTTCACGATATCATATGAAAATTGTCTTAGGAGATTTTAATGCAAAAGTGGGGCGGGAAGATATATTCAAACCAACAATAGGCAAATTCAGTCTTCATGAAGATAGTAACGACAACGGGGTTAGATTAGTCACATTTGCCACATCAAAGAATCTCATTGTTAAGAGCACAACATTTCAGCATAAGGATATTCATAAATACACCTGGACGTCCCCAGATGGAGAAACTCGGAACCAGATAGATCATGTATTAGTGGATAAACGCTGGCACAGTAGCATCATCGATGTTAAATCAGTTAGAGGGACAGACTGCAATTCGGATCATCATCTGGTCAGAGTGAAAATCAGACAACGGCTATCGCTTATGAGAGGAACAAACGCTAAAGATGATTCTGTAAAATATGAATTAAAAAACTTGAAAAATGATGAAATGCGGCAAGAATACCAAATCAAAATTGCTAATAGATTTGAAGTACTGGAATCTTCAGATGACAATGTGGCAAACGAAGAAGAAACTGATATAAATAAAGAATGGGAGGCTATAAGAGATACTATTAAATTGTCAGCATCAGAAAGCATTGGTTGTTTAAAAAAGAGGCAAAAACAAGAAATGGTTTGATGAGGAATGTGCCGACATCGTAAAGAAAAGAAAGCTAGCAAAAATGAAATGGTTACACGAGCCAAATGAGGTAAATTTAGAGCAATTGGGTAGTGTTAGACGGGAAACCACCAAGTTACTAAAGAGTAAAAAGAGGGAATATTTGAGAGAGAAGATTAATGATCTTGAAATGAATGCAAAAAATAGGAACATTAGAGAATTATATCAGGGAATTAGTATAGAGAAGAAAGGGTTTCAGGCTAGAACAAACATAATTCGGAATGAAAATGGGGATATGATTGCAGATTCCAAGAGTATATTAAATAGATGGAAAAGTTATTTTAATCAGCTATTAAATGTACATACAGAACAGGACATTGAGGAGGATAAGTTACAGACAGCAGAAATGCTAGTCGCAGAGCCAAGTGCATTAGAGGTTGAAATGGCAATTGAAAAATTGAAGATGTATAAAGCATCAGGTTCAGATGAGATCCCAGCAGAACTGATAAAATCAGGGGGAGAAAAATTGATGGACAAGATACGCTGGTTGCTTACTATGATTTGGGAAAAAGAAGCTCTTCCAGATGAATGGAAGGAATCAATTATCGTACCAATTTATAAGAAAGGAGATAAAACTGATTGCAACAACTATAGGGGCATCTCATTACTTTCAACTTCGTACAAAATTCTAACAAATATATTAGTAAGCAGACTTACTCCCTATATTGATGACATTCTAGGAGATCATCAATGTGCATTTAGAAGAAACAGGTCTACAACAGATCAGATTTTTAGTATAAGACAGATTTTAGAAAAGAAATGGGAATATAATGGTACTGTACATCAACTATATGTAGACTTCAAAAAAGCATATGATTCAATTAAGAGGGAGAAGTTATATAGTATCCTGCTGGAGTTCGGAATTCCTAAAAAGTTAGTTAGACTTATACGAATGTGTCTAAATGGCTCAATGAGTAGGGTGCGTGTAGGCAAACAGTTTTCAGAAACTTTTGAAATCCAGAATGGGTTGAAGCAAGGAGATGCACTATCTCCTCTACTATTTAATTTTGTACTAGAGCATGCCATTAAATTTTTAGAGAATGAGGAAGGCCTACAACTGAATGGTATTAATAAGCTGTTAGTTTATGCTGATGATGTAGTACTACTGGCCGATAGCGAGGAGATACTAAAGGCCAACACGCACACACTATTGAGTAACACTAAGAAATTAGGACTGGAAGTAAATATCAGTAAAACTAAATATATGGTCACACGTAGAAATACATTATATAATGGAAATGGACAGCTAATGACAAATGAGGGAAATTTTGAGGAATTGGCTGAATTCAAATACCTAGGAACAATAATCACAAATAGGAATGAGATGCACAAAGAAATTATACATAGGCTCAATTCTGGAAATGCATGCTATTATGCATTGCAGAGACTTTTGATGTCCCAACTCCTTTCAAAAAATGTTAAGCTGAAAATATATAAAACTATTATTCTACCAGTTATATTTATATGGGTGCGAAACATGGACTCTTACTTTAAGGGAGGAAAGGAGATTACGAGTATTTGAGAATAAAGTTCTTAGGAAAATTTTTGGACCAAAGAGAGATGAACAGACAGGTGAATGGAGAAGACTACATAACAATGAACTACATGGTCTTTATAGGAGGCCAGATATAATAAGAACAGTTAAGTCCCGTAGACTGCGATGGGCAGGACATGTTGCGCGTATGGGGAATGAAAGACGTGCATGGAAACTTCTTGTAGGAAAGCCAGAAGGAAAACGCCCAGTTGGTAGACCAAGAATGAGGTGGGAGAACAACATTAACTATGATTTGAGGGAAGTAGATTATACAGGGAATGATTGGAAAGCATTAGCTCAGGATAGGGATGTATGGAGAGCTTATGTCCGTGCGGCCATGAACCTACGGGTTCGATAGTGCCATGAGTAAGTAAGTAAGTAAGTAGATAGATCATCGTCCAATTCCTAATAGCCAATTTTGTCGGTCCATCCAATCTCCTAGTTGTAGATGTTTCTCCTTCCTGTATAAACATATTCCCTGACTCCAGGGGGTTTTAGGTCTTCCTCTGCCATGTTTTGCCACAGGTAAAAAAAAAACTTTATGCATCCTCTAGATGGCGGATCTCATCTCCTATTCTAAATATCGTGTTCCTGGGGCCAACTGAATTTCTTGTCTGGGTTTGTTCTTATGTTGAAGTGTCCAGCCAGGTCTTCTAAAGAAGACAGCATATGCTGTATGTTTTCACGCTCCTTAGCTATAAGCATAGAGAACCGCAACAAGCACCAGATCACCTGCATAGACCAAGATTTTATGCTCAACAAGCACCAGATCATCTGCATAGACCAAGATTTTATGCTCAACAAGCACCAGATCATCTGCATAGACCAAGATTTTATGCTCAACAAGCACCAGATCATCTGCATAGACCGAGATTGTATGCTCCTCATCTGCATAGACCAAGATTTTATGCTCAACAAGCACCAGATCATCTGCATAGACCAAGATTGTATGCTCAACAAGCACCAGATCATCTGCATAGACCAAGATTTTATGCTCTGATCTTAGCCAAAAAAGACAGCATATACTGAATGTTTTCAGGCTTCTTAGCTATAAGCACCAGGTCATCTACATAGACGAACATCTTATACCCTGATTTTAGCCAGGAGGCGGAGAATAGGTAGAGGGACCCACCCTCTCAAAGTAGAAATCAATTTTTCCTCTTTAAAGGCCAGCCTTCATTTCGGTATTAAAAAGCTGATAATAAATAAACTACGTTTTCCTAGTTAAGAATGATATATAAATATAACGTAGAAATATAATTTGCATACTTCTATGTTTCCTTTTTTACCATAAAATCAATTAACTACACCATAATTGGATATTATTAATTATCTTCGCAAGAAAACTCTTCACTGCCATCTATTGTTGGTTCAAGAAACGTGCACGATGGCGTCACATTGTTGTTGCACGGAAGACGTCGATAATCTAGGTGACTACATATCTAACATCAAATTACGTATGTCGGATGTAAAATCCACGATGTCACAAAACTATAATTTTACAGAACACTCCACCGTTGCGGTCTCGAGGTAGCGTGCAGCCTTGTCACGCAGCGGGCCCGGGTTCCATCCCCGGTCGGGACAGTTTCCTGGGTGAGGTTGTTATCGGGTATTTTCCTCACCTGTAGGACAGATGTCAGAAAACTTTTAAGGCCCAGATAGTCCCCGAACATCATATGGCCATCGCAATCATCTTCATTCATATTCATCTTAGATTGAGCTTACGATTAAGAACTCTCCTGGCGCACCACTATCATCATCACCACCCGTCATATCATCGGGGCAACGTATCCCCGCCTTACAGGCGCCCCAACCTCAGAAGTGGGTTACAATTACGCCAATGCCAGGAGAGAACACCAGAAGGACAACCTGGGGCATTATAAAAAAAATAATTTTGCAGAACAATTTTTTGAAACAAGGTTTTTGGTTGACACCACCCCTATGGCGCCAAAATATAGCAGGGCATGAATACCCAGCAATTAACGGCTCAAAGTTCTTGACAGATGATAGATATTTGCCTTGGCTCAGAAATATGTTATTCTTCTTCAATTTAATGGGTAATATTAACTGAAAGATCGGATTCCATCCATAGTAATTCTGCCCGAGGACAGGTCTTTCACTGCAATCATAGCATTTTTCATGATATGCTTTGCAGCTTTACCAGGGTATTATAGGTGTGGTAGCTTCCCATTGCTTTCCACACCGATGAAGGATGATAATGATAGCCGGATGATTTTCGTGGACATTTGTCTTACAGGTGAGGAAAAATCTCGAAAAAGCCTTTCCCAGTAGCCTGTTCCGACCGGGAATCGAACCCGGGCCCGCTCCGTAACAAGACATCATGCTACCTCGAGACCACAGCGGTAAACACGATGATTAATTTCTAGGACCCATCCCGGTTTGTTTTAGCTACTGGTTATCTACTGTGGTCTCGAGGTAGCATGATGTCTTGTTACGGAGCGGGCCCGGGTTCGATTCCCGGTCGGAACAGGCTACTGGGAAAGGCTTTTTCGAGATTTTTCCTCACCTGTAAGACAAATGTCCACGAAAATCAT
Organism: Diploptera punctata; assembly: GCA_030220185.1. NCBI lineage: Eukaryota > Metazoa > Arthropoda > Insecta > Blattodea > Blaberidae > Diploptera > Diploptera punctata. The sequence goes on from JASPKZ010005296.1 coordinate 797,324, forward strand.
CCGGCTATCATTATCATCCTTCATCGGTGTGGAAAGCAATGGGAAGCTACCACACCTATAATACCCTGGTAAAGCTGCAAAGCATATCATGAAAAATGCTATGATTGCAGTGAAAGACCTGTCCTCGGGCAGAATTACTATGGATGGAATCCGATCTTTCAGTTAATATTACCCATTAAATTGAAGAAGAATAACATATGTTCTGAGCCAAGGCAAATATCTATCATCTGTCAAGAACTTTGAGCCGTTAATTGCTGGGTATTCATGCCCTGCTATATTTTGGCGCCATAGGGGTGGTGTCAACCAAAAACCTTGTTTCAAAAAATTGTTTCTGCAAATATTATTTTTTTATAATGCCCCAGGTTGTCCTTCTGGTGTTCTCTCCTGGCATTGGCGTAATTGTAACCCACTTCTGAGGTTGGGGCGCCTGTAAGGCGGGGATACGTTGCCCCGATGATATGACGGGTGGTGATGATGATAGTGGTGCGCCAGGAGAGTTCTTAATCGTAAGCTCAATCTAAGATGAATATGAATGAAGATGATTGCGATGGCCATATGATGTTCGGGGACTATCTGGGCCCTAAAAGTTTTCTGACATCTGTCCTACAGGCGAGGAAAAAACCCGATAACAACCTCACCCAGGAAACTGTCCCGACCGGGGATGGAACCCGGGCCCGCTGCGTGACAAGGCTGCACGCTACCTCGAGACCGCAACGGTGGAGTGTTCTGTAAAATTATAGTTTTGTGACATCGTGGATTTTACATCCGACATACGTAATTTGATGTTAGATATGTAGTCACCTAGATTATCGACGTCTTTCGTGCAACAACAATGTGACGTCATCGTGCACGTTTCTTGAACCAACCATAGATGGCAGTGTGAAGAGTTTTCTTGCGAAGATAATTAATAATATCCAATTATGGTGTAGTTAATTGATTTTATGGTAAAAAAGGAAACATAGAAGTATGCAAATTATATTTCTACGTTATATTTATATATCATTCTTAACTAGGAAAACGTAGTTTATTTATTATCAGCTTTTTAATACCGAAATGAAGGCTGGCCTTTAAAGAGGAAAAATTGATTTCTACTTTGAGAGGGTGGGTCCCTCTACCTATTCTCCGCCTCTTGGCTAAATCAGGGTATAAGATGTTCGTCTATGTAGATGACCTGGTGCTTATAGCTAAGAAGCCTGAAAACATTCAGCATATGCTGTCTTCTTTGGCTAAGATCAGAGCATAAAATCTTGGTCTATGCAGATGATCTGGTGCTTGTTGAGCATAAAATCTTGGTCTATGCAGATGATCTGGTGCTTGTTGCGGTTCTCTATGCTTGTAGCTAAGGAGCGTGAAAACATACAGCATATACTGTCTTCTTTAGAAGACCTGGCTGGACACTTCAACATAAAAAACAAACCCAGGAACACGACATTTAGAATAGGAGATGAGGAGATCCGCCATCTAGAGGATGCAGAGATGGATCTATTCCTGGGTAAGCCGATTGGGTTCCATATCGTGACGAATTACCACAAGCTGGCTGACATCATGCAGATCGCAGATAAAATTATTCTGGCTCCTTGGCAGAAGCTTGACACCCTGAAGACGTTTCTCTACGCGTCTCTCGACTTCGTTATGAGGACAGCCCAGTTTAGTAAAGGTGACTGGACGATTACGTAAGGGCCAGAATTAAGACTGTTCTGAACGTCCCACAGGAAGCGAGTAACCATTACATCTATGGTCCCACTAATAAAGGATGCGTAGGGATTCCGGAAGCTGCAGCGGACTCAGACTTCCACCTAGTCGACAACGCTTTTAAGCTCCTCTCTTCCAATGAAATCGGAGCTCGCTTTAGGAGATCTGCAGACCAGGTCGTCTTGTAGATCATCAAGACGTGTCTGCTTACATGACAGGAGACAACAAGGGCGAGTTCAGGCGAAAGAACAGTGGCATATCTACAGCCTGGACTCAAGCTTGAAAGGCTTCTACCAGGAATAAAGTTAAATGGTATTTCGAGAACTTCAAGCCTGTAGTCACCATAGGCGAAAAGACCCTGTACCAGAGCCAGAGGCACCAAGTGATGAGCACATTTAGAAAACCCCGTCGTGCGATGCACTTCTGCAGCTGCCGAGCCAGGGAAAAGCAATGAACTACGTGGCTACGGACCGAAGCAGCTCCCACTTCATAACAACCGGACACTTTATAAGATTTGCCGATTGGCGGCTTATCCACCGAGCAAGACTAAACTTGCTGCCACTCAATGGAAGTCACCATCACGACCAGAATGGCAATAAGAGCTGCCGGCGCTGTGGCTACGAGAACGAGACCCTGCCGCACCACTGCATGGATTACACGTCGGCATAATGCTGTGCTTCATTGAGTTTTTTAACATTTTAACCTAAGATAATCATGGATTGGGAACCACAGCGAAGTAAAAAGAAGGGTAGACCAAATATTACGTGGATTCAGGGAATCAATGAAACTAAGAGGGAATGGGAAATATAAGAAGATATATGGATGAACAGACAAGAATGGAAAAAATGTGTTGAAACAAATGTGTAGTTAACTGTGAACATGGGTACCGGAAAAATGTATATTCATTGCAAAAGCCGAAATAATAAAAAAAATAATGCCATCGTCAGCAGGGTCCGGAAGGCAGCACAACAACGCTTCACCATCATTGCCGAGAATGAGGCTGTCGTCGGAAACCTAAGACCAGACTTAGTACTGGTCAGGAACAATAAGGCCAGTATAATCGACATCACAATCCCGTTCGAGAACACGATGGAGGCGTTTGAAGAGGCAAGACGAGCCAAGCAAGAGAAGTATGCAGACTTGGCCGAGCTCCTACGCACCAGATGCACAACGGTGGAGGTGGACGCGATCGTTGTCGGTTCTTTGGGTTTCTGGGATCCGGCAAACGACAGAACCATGAAGAAATTGTGCTCCAAGAAGTACCTGTCTTTGTTTCAGAAATTGTGTGTTTCCGATGTGGTAAGGACTTCTAGAGATATTTATGTTGAGCACATTACGGGAACCCGCCAACAATAATGGATCAAGTGCCCTGGGTTGGTTTTTTCCGCGGTTTTCCAAGCCCTCTCAAGGCGATGGTCCATACGCTGAGCAGAATAGTGACTTACGTACTGTAATACGTATCTGCAAGTAAGTGTGACGATGGCAAGTGTTTTGCTATTAGTAACAAAGTTCAAATTGAACTGTGCATATATTGACAATGGATAATTATCCTTTTCTATAGTTTTACTTATTGACTGAACAGTATAAATGACAACGTACAAAATATGTACTTGAAATGTATGTTAACATTTGATGAATAAATCTGTTCTTATCAGCTTAATATCTGATACGCTCCGCATCGCGGGGACAGAATATTAAACTGATTTTTGGAAAATGACGGAGTGCTAGGAGCTTGCTCCACCTCTGTCACGGGTTGGCCCGGTATTGCAGTACCGCCGGGATCGGCCCACCTAATCTTTCACATTATTATATTAACTACAACAAAATTTAACCTATGGATACATGGTTCGTGAGTTCAAACCCGGCCGGGGTCGATGGATTTTTTAGGACGGAAAAATCCAAGGAGCAAGTCCTCCGGGAGGGACTTTAAGCCGTGGGTCCCGAGTGTGAAGATTTTCAGGCTCGTAAAAAATCCTTAAGCCTGAATGAAAAGGCCTCTAAGCAAAATTTACCGAATTTTCCCGTACTAGTACTACCTTGGTTTCCTAGATGTCAGTTTGAGGCGGAACGCTGACCACGTACCACTCAAATGACATCTATACGAAAACAAGTGTAACTAAAATAGTATGGTTCAAATTCTTCCCTGTAGGGGGAGAGCGTCTAAATCTCTGTAAAGGGAAAACATGGGCTTACAATACAAATACGTTCGTGTTTTGTTCTATTCTGGGGCAGTGAATTCCAATCGTCTCGTTTATGTTACATTCCTACATCATTCTTTCCATGCTTTGTTTCATTCCCATCATGTTCTGTACAATCTACTTTCTATTATCAATGAGTTTCCATTCTCTGTTTCATTTCCCTCATGTTCTGTACAATCTACTTCCATCAAATTCGGTTAATGTTGTTCTCCCACTTCATTCGTTCTCTATGATTCTTATCCTCCATACTGGGCTTTCCCCCTAAAAGTTCCTTTTCATTCCCCATTTGTGTTACATGTCCTGCCCATCGCAGTTCACGAGACTTATCTCCTCTTATTGCATCTGGTTTCCCATAAAAATAATATAGCCTTAATGTTTTAAGACTAAAATATCAAACTATTATGGATTCTTCTCGCTTGTGGATATTGTGCTAGCTACAAATGCAGAGGCAACTAGCTGTAACGGTTGGGGAATCCGAATGCTGACCAAACAAAAGACAAGATGTAACTGCTGAGGAATCCGATATGCTGACCATATGTCACCTCTACACTGGCTAGATGAATATCTATATCTGTGATTAACACTTGTGGATGTGAAGCCAGCAGATAACTGGTAGGCCAAGAGCCTTCTAGGCCTGCTGTGCCATGGAGAGAAAGAAAATTAGTGTTAGACTTTAAAAAAGATATGTTTGAGTCTAAAATATCAAACTATTCGGATTTTTCTCACTTGTGGATATTGAGCTAGCAGCTAGCTGGTAGGTCAAATATATTCTCAGCCTGTTGCACCTTGGAGAATATGGTTTCTATATTTTCTAAGTAAAGTGTAAAGGCATATGATAGTGTACCTCGACAATTGTTATGGATGGCAATGAGAAATATGAATATCTGTGATAAATGGATTAATATTGTTAGGAGGATCTATAGCAATACAAAGCTAAAGTAAAAATACAAAATAATTTAACAGAGGAATTCACGGTGAATAAAGGCCTTAAGCAGGGATGCAGTTTGTCACCAATTCTTTTTAACATTTATTTAGACCAGGCTCTTAACTTATGGTATAAAAAATGTTCTGAAATGGGTATTCCTATAGGAGGAAAAGTACTGCATTCATTGTTGTTTGCAGATGATCAAATAATTTTTGCAGGGGATGAAGATGATATGAAATATATGATAAATAAATTAATGGAAGAATATAAAAATGGGGACTGAATATAAATTTACAGAAAACAGAATATATGTGTTTGGGAAAGGATGTGGATGACCTCATACTTGAAACAGGAAAAATAAAAAAAATGTGAATTTTTTAAATATCTTGGGTCAATAATTACAAGTTCAGGTATCTGTGAGAGAGATGTACAGACTAAAATTGCAATGGCAAAAAATGCAACTAAGACATTACATGGAGTAATTTGGAACAAAAATATTACAAAGGAAACTAAAATGAAAATTTATAAGAGCATAATACAGAATATTTTGTCATATGGAAGCGAAACTTGGTCTTTGACGGAATTACAAAAGAATAACATTAGAACAGTTCAATTTGATTATTTTAGAAGAAGCCTCCAAAAAACAAGACAGGATAAAATAAGAAATGAATTCCTTTGGAGAGAAATTAATGTCACCACATCTGTTGTTAAGAGGATTGAAAATCAAACGCTTAAATGGTATGGCCATGTACAAAGAATGGAAAATGAAAGATGACCAAAAAATATATACCAATGGTCACCCCTGGAAGAAATAAACGTGGCAGACCAAGATGGAAATGGAAAACCTACATCAGAACAATAATGGAGGATAGGAATTTGGAAGAGGGAGATTGGGATGATAGAGATAAATGGAAACTGAAGACGGCAAACCTATAAGTGGGGGAAAGCCGAAGAAGAAGTGTAAAGGTTGATGATTGCATTATAGGCCTAAGAAGGCTCTTGGAGTTATACGAAGCTAGCAAGAAAATGTGCAAATAGTCATCTTATAAAATTACATATTAAATAGGAATGTTTAGTGTAGAAGTGTCCAAATCATCAACTATGTATGTAACTTAAGTGTCTGCAGTAATTTGAATAAGAAAATTAGGTTGCTCTTCAATAATATACTTCCTGAAGTAACTATAAAATGTATAATTTTTAAAATATTAATTTTAATAGAAGACAAAAATGAAACTGAGTTCTTTCATTTTTTAAAAGCAAACAAACTAATCAAAAACGAGTCTGGTAACTAAATAGAGTTGATGTATGCACATTCACATATGAATAATTCAGAATAGAGAGACAATGCATAGGTTTTAATTTGAATTTATTTTTGCTGCATTCTTATAAACCTAAGGTAGTTTTAAATTTTCATTTTAAGAACATTTAAATTTTTGTACTTAAATTATTTATGATTTTGATTCTTAAACACACCCCTCAGGGGTCCCCATCTAGGGGATATGTGAATGGCGACCACAAGGTGCCCAAGCTGAGCAAAACATTGCTTCCACTTACTTATGGTTTGCTCGTTATTTCTATCTTTAACCGATCTGGTATTTCTTCCTTTCTTCCACTTACTTATACCAGACTATTTTAACTTTACTATCTAACCTCTCTTGGTTAACTCTTGTTTTTTTCGACCCTGACACTATTAGGGCATCCAAGGGCTAGGGAGTCTTTCCTTTCTTCCATTTCATCTTTCCTTTATTTTCTTTTCTTCTCCAAAAAAGCCTGACCAGAGGGCTATAAGATGGCAGCCCCATCACTGGTCTTGCCTTCCTTTGCCAGCAATCAATCGAAGGGACTATTATTATGCTTTCAAGTCTTATATGAGAATTTACCGGAAGTATGCAGGAGGGAAAATTTTTTACACGATTGTAACAGGCCTTGGCCTAATACTTGGAACGAAGGAAGAAGAAACACACAAAAATAAATAGCATGTCATTGCTCATATATACCAGGCTCGTCAAATGTTGCTGCCAAAGCATATATAATATCCAGATACTGTTTGATACTTCTTAATGGAAATAACTTAAGAAATGTTATTTTGTAAACAATTATGTATTTTTTATTGTTACTTTAGAAAATCATTACAAACATTTTATCAATATTTTTGTTGTATAGGCCTAACATTTTGAATTACTTCCTAAAAAAAAATGATTTTCCCGTATTTATTATGTTCATCTAATACTTACTTACTTACTCACTAGCACTATCGAACCCGCGGACACAAGCTCTCCATACATCCCTATCCTGAACTAATGCTTGCAATCATTCCTGTATAATCTACTTCCCTCAAAATCATAGTTAATGTTATTCTCCCACCTCATTCTTGGTCTACCAACTGGACGTTTTCCCTCTGGCTTTCCTACAAGAAGCTTCCATGTAAGTATTTCATTCCCCATACGTGCAACATGTCCTGCCCATCGCAGTCTACGAGACTTAACTGTTCTTATTACATCTGGCTTCCTATAAAGACCATGTAGTTCATTGTTATGTAGTCTTCTCCATTCACCTGTCTGTTCATGTCTCTTTGGTCCAAAAATTTTCCTAAGTACTTTATTCTCAAATACTCGTAATCTCCTTTCCTCCCTTAAAGTAAGAGTCCATGTTTCGCACCCATGTATGGTATATGGTAGAATAATAGTTTTATATATTTTCAGTTTAACGTTTTTTGAAAGGAGTTGGGACAACATAATACATAATAGTACGCATTTCCAGAATTTAGCCTATGTTTAATTTCTTTGTGCATCTCATTCTTATTTGTGATTATTGTTCCTAGGTATTTGAATTCAGCCACTTCCTCAAAATTTCCCTCATTTGTCATTAGCTGTCCATTTTCATAACATAATATATTTCTACGTAGGCTATTCTGATGGTGCAGCAGTGTAAAATAGCTTCCAAAATTTAACATTGAGAGGCACCTCTATTCGGTTCTCATTTCTTCATCATCTTTCACGTCCTCACACCGTATCCGAGAAATGTGTATGCAAACTATGCAAACTAAATTGTGACAAATATCACGTTTTGAAAAGTAAGAACACAAAACTGTGATCGAAAAACTCAGCACAGAACACTGATTCCTGTGCCTATTCTACTCTTATGCATGCTTGTGCATTTATTATTATTATTATTATTATTATTATTATTATTATTATTATTATTATTATTATTATTATTAATAATTCAAATTTCAAACGTCCAATGAGAAAATCTAAAATTATTTTAATCCCCCAATAAGAAAATTAGAGCTAAGGCATAGAGGTAGTAATTCCTCAATGACTTTGAATTGGCTTAGAGCTCCATCTGAAGATGATCGGCGTACTACTGGGTCAAAAAATATAAAATCTCCCTATAAAGATTCATTGGCCTGGTCCAGGGATTAGTAATCATAGTTAGTAATCCCTGGGCCTGGTCAGGATTAACTAATCCTGTAGTAGTCATAATAGTAGTATAGTACCGAGTATATGTAAATAGATGTCAGTAAGCTACTTCTACACTAGCGCCGCTTGTGGCAGATACGCAAAACTCACTCACTGTGGCATCTATTCTTTTGATCTATGGGCCTGGTTCTCTTCTCTATGGTTATAATGCGAAAGGAATAATACTATTTGCAAGAAACGTGTATGCTTTATGTTGCACATATATTGGTGTATATAGTTATTGGGTTTATTGTGGCGGTACTGATTTGAGCGGTAAGAATGGCAGATGAAAAGGTAAAGATGTATACATATTTAGGTATTATTTCTAATATTCATTGCTTTCATAATTATAAGTTATTTTGTTGACATATATCCAATATTTGTAAATAGTAATTATGCATGACCGGTCTCCATGAAACACAAAGAGACATGTTATTACGTGTTTGCAGGGAGATCAACTTGTAGAAAATCACGACAGATTCGACAACATCCGAACATGATCCTCATTTCGAACCCATTATTCAACTTCCAGAAGTATCAATTTCAACAATGGAAGAGGAAGAAGTAGAAATTGTTTAAAACTGTTAGTATTCCTGTTATAAAATAGTTTTCTACTAATATTTGGTGTTGTTTACACATACTTCATTCATTTTAAATTCCTTGTTTCATTATTTGTAGCCGAGCAAAATTATTCCGTTATGATACTACAGAGACACCACCAGAATGGAAGGAAAGAGGGACAGGAGATGTGAAATTGCTCCGACACACTGAGAAAAATAGTGTCCGAGTGGTAATGCGGAGAGACAAGACTTTGAAAATTTGTGCCAACCATTATGGTAGGTATTTTCTTATGAGAATTATTACTTTTTAGAATAGATTGGCCGAAGTATCCATTATGCAATGCAGTTTTAAAATATCAGCATTAAGTCTAAGAGTGTGGTATAGTTTATAATTAGCACTTACTGTTATTTTAAATATTTTGTATCAATTATTAAAACAAAAGCAATGAAAAGGGGTTTCAGATTTATCGAGTTATTACAAGATCCGGAAAAAGTTGGTTATATGTCTCAGACAAATTCTTCTAAGTTCCACAGAATTGCAGTGAGCATGCGGGAGTTGCTGTAATGTAAGCGTAAGGGTTAATATAACCTCCGGTAGAGGCCTCTTGCAGTCGGCTTTTTTTTTTATTACCCAACTTTGGGAATAAAGTTCCAAATGCACAAAAACAGTGGACGTTTTAAATAACTTGCCATTGCCGTAACTAAAGAAAACATGTACATGCATCGGATTTAGGACCAAAGACGGAAAAAAAGGAACGGAAACCAACGTCCCAGGCCCAAACTAACAAAACAATTTAAATGCGTACTATTTAATGAACTATAAACTAATTTTACGTACACAAAACACTAAATATGGTTTGAAATTATTTTCAAGTAGTGGCAATGTTGGAACAACATGGGAAAGTAACAAGCAAGTAATGTATCCATGATCATGTTTTACATAAATATATAAATATAAAATATTGAAGAAAGCTTGAAGATTGTTGCAAAATGTTCAAAACACGTGTTTACAAGTGTTAGTGCATCAGTGGCCTAAGAATGTACGTGTAGAATTGTGATGGGCATATAACCTACCACACCCCAAGATCCTGTTGGAACTGGTTTGGTTGGGGTGTATTACGGTCGATTTTTAATTACACTATTGATTACAATTTTAATGCAAATATTCATATTATGTAATGGTATTAATGACAACATGAAAGCAGAATAACGGCTTGTGAAATGAGATTCATGCGCAGAACAGCGGGTTACACCAGATGGGATCGGAAAAAGAAAACACCGATATCTTAAAAGAATTGAAGACTACGCCAATTTTGGAATATATTAAACAGTACCAACTAAATTGGAAACACCATCTTGAAAGAATGAGTTCAAATCGGATCGCCAAAGCTGTTTATAATTATATACCAAGAGGACGAAGATCACTGGGCTGTCCTATGAAATGCTGGAGGGAAAATTTGTATAGGATCGTAACAGGCCTTGGCCTAATACTTGGAAGGAAGAAGAAGAAGTTGTGTTAAAATGCATAAGTAAAAATCGATCATGATACACCCCGCCCACTGGTTTTACTTTTTATTTCAGAGTGAATACTGTGCCTATGTTTGCTAGGGAGCTAAGAGAGCTAACTGGATACCATCACATGTTCTACCAGAAAAATCTGCAGAACCAGAAAGACTTAAACATCTTTTAAAATCAGCTAGGATTACAAATATCAACATGTTGCGAATACAGGGAGGGGAACTTTATGAGTCAGATGTATTCTACATAATTTAAATTGTTAAATTAATGTATTTAAACTTTTGGGTGTGGTGTACAAACCGTCACACAAAATTTTCAATCTTATTTCTTATTCCACTGATGCACTAAACACTTTTAAACGTCTAAAACATTTTGCAGCACTTTAAACACGTTTTAAACATCTTCCAATGTTGCAACAATCTTTTTTTTATATTTATATATTTACGTAAAACATGATCGTGCTACATTGCTTACTTGCTACTCTCTGCTATTTTCCCTCCTCTTCCTATGTTGTTCCAACGTTGCCACCATCAACAGCCCAAAATACTCCAGATGCTGCCAACATCACTTTCACGTTCCCTGGATTTCACCTACGTTAGAGTAATTGATTTGTGTTACAGTAATTGATTTAGGTTTGGTTAGCTTTTAGGTTCCTTGCGTTTTAAATGTGATTTGATACTTAAAATAAATTGGATATGCTACACTTTGGGTCGCACGAAAATTTGTCTAAGTTCTATAGAATCGCAGTGCGCATGCGCTAGTGCTCCAATTATCCCAGGTAGATAAATGCAACCTCCAGCAGTTGGCGGTATATGTATGTGAAATCAGTATGACCAACATTGATACAAAATTCCCAGAACTTGTCTAAAAATGTATAATTAACACGAAATGAACTAGTGGAAATATGATTTTACGTGGTAACCATCCAATATTTTGAATTTTTCATAGAATAACAGATATGAAGAGGTAATTTATTTTACGTATCAAATCACATTTAAAAAGCAAGAAACCTAAAAGCTAACCAAACCTAAGTCAATTACTGTAACACAAATCAATTACTCTAACGTAGGTGAAATCCAAGGAATGTGGAATCACATTTAAAAAGCAAGGAACCTAAAAGCTAACCAAACCTAAATCAATTACTGTAACACAAATCAATTACTATAACGTAGGTGAAATCCAGGGAACGTGGAAATGGTTGGCAACATCTGGAGTAGTTCGGGTTGTTGATGGTGGCAACGCTGGAACAACATAGGAAGTGGAGGGAAAATAACAAAGAGTAGGAAGTAAGCAATGTAGCACGACCGTGTTTTACGCAAATATATAAATATGAAAAAAACTCGTTGCAACATTGGAAGATGTTTAAAATGTGTTTAAAAGTGTTGCAAAATGTTTTAAACGCTTTTAAAAGTGTTTAGTGCATCAGTGGAATAAGATATTAAATTGAAAAATTTTTGCGACCTGAAGTGTACAACAGCCAATAAATCACCTCTTCATATCTGTTATTCTATGAAAAATTCAAAATGTCGGACGGTTATCACGTAAAATCATATTTCCACTAGTTAATTTCGTAGTTCTGGGAATTTTGTGTCAATGTTGGTCATACTGATTTCACATACATATACCGCCAACTGCTGGAGGTTGAATTTATCTTTCTGGGATTACATGAAGCACTAGCGCATGCACACTGGGATTCTATAGAACTTGGAAGAATTTATGTGCGACGGTAAGTATACATTATACAAACTTTTCACTTTGCAATGCTATTCTAGCCCACTACCACACCATCATGATTACTTTTAGTATTTGATTCTGCTGGCATTGTCATTGTGTCGTCATTTTCAACTAGATAACAGATGGTTTATTTTAGGAAGTAATATTTTGAGGTTCTTTTAATCAAGCCTGTAATCATCTTACCTCATTGAATGTTGATTTGTTCTCGAACATGTTTTGATATAATCTGGCTAAGCTGAAGATGATATAGAAGATTATATCGAAACATGTTTAAGAACAAATCAACATTAAATTGAGGTAAGATGATTACAAATTTTAAAAAAACTTAATTAGATAACAGATATTGCCGTCATAGCCTAGTCAATTACCAACATATTTATAGTTTTAATTACTTGTTTAATGCAACAAGCATTCATAAAACAATATATTAAATTTATTTAGCCATGGAATTTAATTATTTTTTACTCACTTTTCTCTCTTGATAACAAAGATTTATGTCCATATCTAACCACGGTTATGTCAGTATTTTTACCCTCTTTATTAATTTTACAGGTTAGAGTAATAACGGGCTTCCAATATAAAACCAGACCGGCCTTACAGAGTTTCACCCGGCATGCAGTGCTGTCTCTTCCTCCCGCAATTCACCCTGCCTGTTTCTTACCTTATAGAAAATGCTGGAAATGTTGTCCTCCCGCAGTTAAACAGGCATTATACCGAGTAAACACATTTAGATTGACACGCTGTAGTTTGGGCACTGTCAAGTTTCTGATTTCATTTCTTATGTTGTTCTTCAGTTCTTCCAATGTGTGCGGATTTGTTTTGTACACTTTGTCTTTCAGGCTACCCCACTAATAAAAATCACACACTGTTAGATCTGGGGAGCGAGGGGGCCATACACCAGCACTAATCACTCTATCTTCAAACACTTCCCTAATTTTTCTTCGGTGAGAACCGTATGCCTTCGCATGTGTTTCTTATTTTGTACTGAACCAGTGGTCTCAAATTTAGTCACAAGATCGTGGATTGTCGATCTGGAAGGAGGTAATTGTCCAGGGAAGTTCCAAATAAATTCCTTGCGAACGCGACGAGCTGATTCGTATTTATAATAACATTTACACACATGGATGCGCTGCTCTAATGTCAGCTGACGTCTCATCTTGTCGAACGATAGTAAACTGACTAGTTCACGGACGAGCGGCTAGCAGAGTGAAATGCGGACGAGGAGAGTGCGCTGCCTAACGGGTGAAACCCCGTGAGGCCGGTCCGGGTTTATATTGGAAGCCCGGTATAATTATGTTAGGTTAACTTTCAAATATTATATTCTATGGAATTTATTTATTCTTAACTAACTTTACTCGTAAATTAGAAAAAAAAATTCTTGTCATCTCTCTTAATACCTATGTTTCTGTCGATAAGAACAGGTTTCAGGAAAAACTGCACTTAAACTAGCGTGAAATACTTTCAAAGTCCTATAGAACAACAGTACACATGCGCCAGAGCTTATAGAGCCAGCGATAACCCACAATCGAACCACATATCGATTATCATCCTCTATTACTATCTGTTGCTATGAAATTTAAATGACCGATATTTGCAATAAATTCCCAAATCTATATTAAAAATTGTAGTAATAATATTAAAATTACCGAACGTTTATTAAAAATGGGTGTACACTTATCACTCCCTAACGCTGATCCAACTAGTGATAACCCAAAACAGTGATAGAAAAATCATGGAATAAGTAATATACTCTGTGGAGAAAATAGCAGTTAGCATCACAATATCGTCTAACAGTGTCATATTGTGACTTACATATTTAAATAAATACTTCAAAATTGTCTAATAATTAACCTTTTTTTTTTATATAGGAATTATCACTGTGAGGTTCAATTCAATATTAAATTAAAAGATTCTTACCTCTCCTCACATTATTCTGTTAAGTAGATCGCGATTTCAGGCCTATAGCAGGCCCATCTTCAGTACACTGTTGTTGACCGGTGTTATGTCGCTCGGAAGAACCACTTCTTCTTCCCTCTGTTGGTGGACCGATGAACCTCTTGATAAGATCAAAATTTGCGGGAACTTCGAAGTTCATAAGTTTTCCTTTGTTTTTCTGAATGTGGATCTTTTCCCAAACTGTAAGTTCCTTAGGTGTCTCTATTTGTTTAATTAGACTAGCTTTTGATTCAATTCGATGTTTTTCGTACCAAGCATGAGCAGCTACTGCTGACTTTTCCAATTCTCCATTTTTGACATTTCTAAGATGTTCCTTAATAATAGATGATTTGGAAACAGAAGAAAAATTTTTAATCAGGAATGAATGTGGAAAAATCATAGAAGAAATCAAGGAAATTCCTAGAAACAAAACAGGACTGGGAAACATGAAAATAATCAGAGAAATCAACAACAAAAACACAATTATCACAAAGCAGACAAAGGCAACCAGCTAGTATTATGGATAAGAAGATTATAGAAATAGAATGGACAAAGTTTTGGCATCTACAGAATACATTGAAGTAAAATCTGACCCACTTCCCAAAAGTATCAAAGACGTAGATAACACTTTGAAGACAATAAACAAAATTCTATCAAAAAAAGAAAAATTCAGGCTGAAGGTTTCAAACCCTAGAAATCCACAAATGCATGGTCTCCCAAAAACACACAAGGGTGGAGACAAAATGAGGCCCTCATCAACAATATAGGGTCTCCTACATACCTAATATCAAAATGGTTTGTAGTGAGTACAAGAAAATGGAAGGATTTGATAACCTCTCAATAGATAATTCATATCAACTTGTACAAAATTAGAAAACATTCAATTAGACCTACAGACAGACTAGTGTCATTCGATGTAATTTCATTGTTTCCCAGTGTCCCTAGAGAACCACCATTGAGATCTTGGAACAATGGCTAAACAAAAACAAATTAGAAAAGAAAATATAAAGGAGTTTTATAATTCTTACTAAATTATGCATTGAACAGATGTTTTTCACCTATAATGGTAAATTTTATAAACAAAATTCTGGGCTTTCTATGGGAAACCCTCTTTCACCCTTTTGGCCCAATTTATACATGGGAAGTTTCGAGCAGAAAATAACAAGAGGACATCCTTTGATCTTCAATTTTGGACCAGATACGTTGATGACGTAATTGCTATTGTCAAACAGAAACAAATTGAGGATGCTTTGAAGCTTTTGAACATCCAGAGTAGAACGATAAAATTCACCATGGAAACTGAGATTGAAAGACAAATCCCATTTTTGGATCTTAATTTAACACGAAACAAAGAAAACAGGATAGAATTTGGAATATATAGAAGAATACTCATATAGACAACTATATTAAAGCTTCGGGTTTCAACCATTTTGCTCACAAAGAGGCAGTGTTCAATAGCTTAGCATACAGATTAGTAAATATTCCTATGAGCCCAGAAAACTATAAAAGAGAAAAAGAATACATAATTAATGTGGCAACAGATAATGGTTATGATGAAAGCATGGTACACAGGAAATAAAATAAATTCAAAAGACCAAAAAATTAATTAATGAAAGCACACTGATAAAACAAAACAGAAAAAATAAAATTCAAGAAATTCACTTACCATCCATTGAAACACGACAAATTTCAAAAAAGTTTCAAAAAGGTTAATATAAGATTAGCCACCTAAGAATGAATAGAGCCTGAATAGGATAATTAAAACCACCAAAAATAAAAAAAAATTGCAGAAGAAAATAAATCAGGAATTTATCAGATCAAATGTCAAGATTGGGACAAAATTTATATAGGAAAAGCGGAAAAGAAATTTGAAAACAAGGGTGAAGGAACATCTTAGAAATGTCAAAAATGGAGAAGTGGAAAAGTCAGCAGGTAGCTGCTCAGGCTGGGGAACGAAAAACATCGAAGTTGAAGCAAAAGCCAGTCGAATTAAACAAATAGAGACACCTAAGGAACTTACAGTTTGGGAAAAGATCCACATTCAGAAAAACAAAGGCAAACTTTGGAACTTCGAATTTCCCGCAAATGTTTTTGATCTTATCAAGAGGTTCATCGGTCCCACCAACAGATGGGAAGAAGAAGTGGTTTCTTCCGACGCTGACATAACACCGGTCAACAACAGTGTAACTGAAGATGGGCCTGCTATAGGCCTGAAATCGCGATCTACTTAACAGAATAATGTGAGGAGAGGTAAGAATCTTTTAATTTAATATTGTCTAATAATGTTATAAAAATTGTTATAAAAAGTTTAAAATATTAAATGATGTTAGGAAAACAAATAAGAAGAAGAGCTATAGTTTACAACACTCTGAACGAAAAAAATCAAGTGCTAGTAGAAGTGCAGTTCAGCCCAGGTTTCAACAATACAACTCTGTCAATAACAAAGATTTATGTCTATATTTAACTGTGCTTGTCATTATTTTACCCTCTATATTCATTCATTTTACAGGTTAGAGTAATTAATTTAATTATGTTAGGTTAGCTTTTAGATATTAAATTCTACAAACATTTTTTGTGAAGATACGAATTTATTCATTAATATGCAGATTAAACTGAATGAAATATGATGGCAGAATCCTTGCGAGATTATGGATACACAGTTTATGAGGAAGTTCATGGTGTGGCCACTAATGGAAGTAATAGACGAATAGATATTATTGCATTTAGACCATCTTCTAAAATTGGTGTGATATTAGATCCCACAATCTGTTTTGAGACTCGTAGTGGCCAACCTGAGGAAGTTGACTCTGAAAAGAAAGCCGTATATGAGCCTACAATTGACTATTACAAAGATAAATACCAATTAGATAGTATATCTGTTACAGGATTAATGATAAGGACAAGAGGTACTATACCAGGATTCTTAGCTAAATTTTGGAATTTCTTAGATTTGGACTGAGTGTATCTTTCTAAAATTGCCATTAGAGGATCAATTTCTATTTTAAGAAACCATGTTTACAAAATGTATTTCATCAATTTCGAAAATTAATTGTCTGTATCACTTTGTCCTTGTGGCAAATCCTCTAATGAGGAAAGTTTTATATAATAGAAAATATCTACCAAATCATAACAAGTAAATTCTGTGTGATATTTTGTTTATATTTAAATTAATATTGGGAAGTAAACATTATGAGGTTATATCATTAATAGTGAGTGGAGAACATATTTTAATCGACTCACCTCATACATTTTCAAACTTCTTTGATACCGATGGTTTTAGACAATATCATGTCCTTCTTCAGTCATGGCTTCCACTGATGAAATTCCGTGATTGTTGATTTCTTTAGTGACATCACCTCTTGTGCTGCCATCTTTCGTTGGGATTATAAACTTTGTAATTAAATTTTTATCCACTGGAGTATCGAAATTCATAGATCGATATTTATTCTTCTGAATGAATATAATTTCCCAAATTGTCAATTCCAACGGTTTATCCAATTGTTTCAAAAGTTTCGCTTCTTTTTCAATTTTATGATGTTCTAGTAAACTATGTGCAGCAATTACTGATTTTTCAATTTCACAATTTTTAATATTTCTAAAATGTTCTTTAGTGCGTGTTTGCAAATTCCTTTTTGTTTTTCCTATGTATACTTTGCTACAATCATTACAATTAATTTGATAAATTCCAGATTTCTTACTGTCTGGGATGTTGATTTTTTATTGGTATTTAAAAGTTTTTCCAGACTAAATTTATTAATTGGTGCCAAAGTAATGGAATTTATCAAATTAATTGTAATGATTGTAGCAAAGTATACATAGGAAAAACAAAAAGGAATTTGGAAACACACACTAAAGAACATTTTAGAAATATTAAAAATTGTGAAATTGAAAAATCAGCAATTGCTGCACATAGTTTACTAGAACATCATAAAATTGAAAAAGAAGCGAAACTTTTGAAACAAATGGATAAACCGTTGGAATTGACAATTTGGGATATGATATTCATTCAGAAGAATAAATATCGATCTATGAATTTCGATATTCCGGTGGATAAAAATTTAATTACAAAGTTTATAATCCCAATGAAAGATGGCAGCACAAGAGGTGATGTCACTAAAGAAATCAACAATCACGGAATTTCATCAGTGGAAGCCATGACTGAAGAAGAAAATGATATTGTCTGAAACCATCGGTATCAAAGAAGTTTGAAAATGTATGAGGTGAGTCGATTAAAATATGTTCTCCACTCACTATTAAAGATATATGGTTTGTCGTAAATATTGCTCTGATTTGTGATATTAAAGTGACTCCATGGATGGAACTAAAACCAAATTGTGGAAGTGATCGTGCTTGGGTGTACAGTGTTGCAGCTGATTATGCTGACGAAGAGATGCGACCAGAGCTCCTCGCCATCAAATTTGCTACTCCAGAGAGTAAGTTGGATTGCTGTTAGTTTATTTTATTTTACTGCCATCTTTATAAGTAAAATTTAAAGTATACCATAAACTAATATCTGAATTAATGAAGTTAATATGAGTCTTACATTTCATCTCATACACTCTGTGTTCTTCACAGCATAGGACCGCAGTTTCAGAAAATCATTCCTATCATCAGCCATCTTTTTGACTGTTGAATTTCACCTTTATCTTCTAAACTGCTATCTAATGTTGATTTGATGAACTTTGATATTAAATTGTATTTGAAGAGAAAAATGTTTGCCTAGACTGAGACTCGAACCCGGGACCTTTGGCTTCTGGGCCAAATGCTCTACCAACTGAGCTAACCGAGGCGAGTTGCGATCTAGATGCAAATTTTTCTCTAATATACGTTGCAATTCCCTCGCGCCAAATGTTTTTGAAACCTTTGCTTCTATCTTTACAAATGGCGGCTTCTTAGTTAGGAAGACATTTATCATCATCAACAACAAGGATTAAGCCCAATGGCCTGTTCTGATCTCATTATAGGTTGAATTGGTCCTTCCATCTCTTCAATGGTCTTCCCAACATTCTTTTCCTTTTGGTTTTATAATTATACATTCTTCTTGGTATGCACTGTTTTATTCATTCGTAATACGTGCTGAAGATAAGCATTTTGATAATATTTTATTCTTTCACAGAGATTAAATATATTAAGTACTATATTAAATTAATGTTGGGAAGTAAACATTATGAGGTATAATCATTAAAATTCATCGGAGAACATATTGTTTAAACAACTCACCTCATAGGATTCATGCTTCCATGATATCGCGATTTCAAACATAATCATGTTCATCGTCAGCCATAACTCCGACTGATGAAATTCTTCGGCCGTCAACTATTCTATTATCGCCATCTTCAGTGCTGCCATCTATGGTTGAATTTATGAACTTCGAAATCAATGTAATTTCGTTAGGGATATCAAAATTCATTGATCTATTTTTGTTTTTCTGAATGTATATTTTTTCGCAAACTGTCAATTCCAAAGGTTTCTCTACTTGTTTTAAAAGTTTAGCTTCTCTTCCAATTTTATGATGTTCTAATAAACTATGTGCAGCAATTGCAGATTTTTCAATTTCACAATTTTTAATATTTCTGAAATGTTCTTTGGTCCGAATTTCCAAATTCCTTTTTGTTTTTCCTATATAAACTTTATTGCAATCTTCACAATTTATTTGATAAATTCCAGATTTCTTACTGTCTGGAACATTGACTTTTTTATTGGTACTTAGAAGATTACCCAGACTAAATTTATTTATTGGTGCCAAAGAAATGTTGTATTTGTCAAAAATATAATTACATTAAATCATCAGGCTTCAATCACATTGCTCATAAGCATGCAATATTCAATAGCTTAATTTACAGATTGACAAATGTACCATTAAACGAAGAAAATTTCAATAAAGAGTTTAAACATATCTTAAACACTGCTAGATTAAATGGTTTTGATAAAGAATTAATTATAAATAAGTTGAAGAAATTCAAACACAATAAAAGACTTAATGAATATACTACTCTACAAAATTGCAAAGAAAAGAAAAAATACAAGAAAATTACTTACCATCCTGAAATGCATAGGAAATTTCAAAAAATTTTTGACAAATACATTTCTTTGGCACCAATAAATAAATTTAGTCTGGGTAATCTTCTAAGTACCAATAAAAAAGTCAATGTTCCAGACAGTAAGAAATCTGGAATTTATCAAATAAATTGTGAAGATTGCAATAAAGTTTATATAGGAAAAACAAAAAGGAATTTGGAAATTCGGACCAAAGAACATTTCAGAAATATTAAAAATTGTGAAATTGAAAAATCTGCAATTGCTGCACATAGTTTATTAGAACATCATAAAATTGGAAGAGAAGCTAAACTTTTAAAACAAGTAGAGAAACCTTTGGAATTGACAGTTTGGGAAAAAATATACATTCAGAAAAACAAAAATAGATCAATGAATTTTGATATCCCTAACGAAATTACATTGATTTCGAAGTTCATAAATTCAACCATAGATGGCAGCACTGAAGATGGCGACAATAGAATAGTTGACGGCCGAAGAATTTCATCAGTTGGAGTTATGGCTGACGATGAACATGATTATGTTTGAAATCGCGATATCATGGAAGCATGAATCCTATGAGGTGAGTTGTTTAAACAATATGTTCTCCGATGAATTTTAATATTAAGTACTGTTCTTATATCTTCGTTTTTCTTTTTATCGGTCCTTTGGTATCCTGCTATTACTCTCAACATCTTCATTTCGGCAGTAAGACATTTATTGGGAATTTAACATTACTTTATAAAGCCAGTTGGGTTTCTATTGATGTTTTTATTATTAATTTAACACTTCTCACTGAAGGATAAATTGTATTTGAAGAGAAATTTGAGTCTTGGTCTAGGCGAAAATTTTTCTTTTCAAATATAATTTATCCTTCAGTGAGAAGTGTTAAATTAATAATAAAGACATCAGTAGAAGTCCTACTGGCTTTATAAAGTAGTGTTAAATTCCCAATAAATGTCTTCTTAACTAAGAGGCCGTCATTTGTAATGATAGAAGCAAAGGTTTCAAAGCATTTGGCATGAGGGAATTACAACATATATAAGAGAAAAATTTGCGTCTAGATCGCAACTCGCCTCAATAGCTCAGTTGGTAGAGCATTTGGCCTGGAAAGCCAAAGGTCCCGGATTCCAGTCTTGGTCTAGGCGAAAATTTTTCTCTTCAAATATAATTTATGCTTCAGTGAGAAGTGTTAAATTAATAATAAAAAGATCTTTATATTAAATCTTGCTCGCCAGAAATTTCAAAATTCATGGATCTAAATTTGTTGTAAGAGATGACATGTACGACTCATTTTTATCATCATCCTGACAGGTCATTGTTCTCAAAGGACTGTTACGATCTACTGAAGTTTTTCTTCCATCTCTTCATGGGTCGTCCCAATGATCTCTTCCCATGTGGGATATAGTTTAGGGTTGCCTTGGGATTCTTTGGGCATTCTATTAACGTATTTTTTTTCCAAATTTCTTGATATTTATGTATGTATGTATGTAGCTAGTGCTCTGGAGTTAACAACAAAGTTATTCTCCTTCTTGCTTCCCAATACTTGGATGTCACATCTTGATAATTTTGAAGAGCTACATAGTTTGTTAAATGTTCTCTGTCCATTTCCTAAGCAGTCGTGTCTTGTAGTAAGCCTCAGCATAGCAATTGCAGATTTTCGTATAGTTCTAGAATTATAGATGGATTTTCTAACAATATTGTTATATTTCTGTTTCAGACTTTTTCAATTAAATTGGGATTGTAATTATCATTAAATTTTTCTTTATAATTCTTTTAATTGATTCATAAGAAAATGCATTTGTTACTTTCTGCTTAGTTTTACATCCTTTTTTTGTGAGTATATCAGCTCTTTCATTCCCTTGTATTCCACAATGGGCTGGATTCCATTGTAAGACTATATGTTTACCAAGTTTCTCAATAGTCTGAATCTGTTTTGTATTAAATTAATATTAAGAAGCTAATGCTGTTAGTATGGTTGAAATAAGTATATTAAAGTACACAACTAAATTATTGTAATCAAATGGTAAAGAGAAAAATTTATGCCTGAACCGGGAATCGAACCCCGAACCTTCAGCTTTCTGTGCTGATGCTCTTAACCATTGAATTAGCTCAATGGTTAAGAGCATCAGCACGGAAAGCTGAAGGTTCGGGGTTCGATTCCTGGTTCAGGCATAAATTTTTCTCTTTACCATTTGATTGCAATAATTTAGTTGTATACTGTTTTGTATTTCTGATATTTTTCCCATTTTTGGATTCATGGTTGATGCTATGCCCAGAATCACGGCTTTGGAATCTGATAGAATGACAATATTTTTGCAGTGTTAGAGCCAATTAAAAATGTTTTTAAGCAAGAGATTAATAGCTTCAATTTCGCCATCAAAATTAGTAATATTTCGCCATCAAAATTAGTAATATTTCTTATGTGGAAATTCTAAAAGAACTAAAAATAGACCCTGTAGTCCACAAAGATACTTGGGGAAGACCTAGAATATGCTGACAGTGGATCCAACATG
The DNA here is from genome assembly GCA_030220185.1 of Diploptera punctata. Lineage (NCBI taxonomy): Eukaryota > Metazoa > Arthropoda > Insecta > Blattodea > Blaberidae > Diploptera > Diploptera punctata. The sequence continues at coordinate 819,896 of JASPKZ010005296.1, forward strand.
TGAAGCATATGATATCAATGTTAAGGGTGAGACTGGTGATACTAATACAATCTTACCCCTCGTTTACACTTTTCAAGAGACCGCAGGAAAAATGGTGTAAAATAGGGGAAAGTGTAAATTGAGGGAAATGAAGATGAGCTCAAAAATGTTGACCCCCCATACTCTGCATCCATTGCAGAACATGAAAAAAAAAACAGATGGGGATAATATACTACAGTATTACCCCTCTTTTACACTTTACATGAGGGAAAGTGGTGCAGATTTGGGGAAAGTGTAAATTATGGAAAACAAGGAGCTAAACAATGTTTTATAACATTTTCCAATACTGTTATTTTAACACAGTTCCAATAACCAATCATATTATAATGATATTGTGAAAAGAAAAATTAATGTCTGAACCAGGATTCAAACCATATTGGAAAATGTTAACATAATTTACTGCTTATAAAAGTGGTGGTGTAAAATTCTCAAATATAGATACTTCTAAACGAAGCCAGCCGTTGGCAATGGTTGTGATACCTACCTGACAGTGGATGAAACGAGAATTATAGATTTGTATATGTGGAAAGAATTGTTAATGGTTGTGCCAGGTCTGGAATGGTGTAGTGGGCTGCACACTAGTCTGAAGAACTAGAGGTCCACGGTTCGATTCCTGGTTCAGACATTAATTTTTCTTTTCACAATATCATTATAATATTATAAAAAATGTTTACCCTCACATTCAGCAACCATTCTAGAACATGCAAAAAAGCAGTGACTGAGGTAATATACAATATTGGTTAAATAATGTAATGTTTCTTTTAATTTAAAATAAAATTCTTTACATCTCACCTCATATCCTGTCTTTTATTTATTTAGAAGACAAAATATCAGGTGAGGTGTAAAGAATTTTATTTTAAGTTAAACCTCATAGTGATATTCCTATAATAGTTCAATGTAATGAGTGTTTTGAACTGCTGTAAACATAAAGTTACTTATATTTGAAGAGAAAATATTGCCAAATGCTTTTGAAACCATTGCTTCTATCTTTGCAAATGGCGGCTTCTTAGTTAAGAAGACATTTATTGGGAATTTAACATTACTTTATAAAGCTAGTAAGGCTTCTAATGATGTTTTTATTATTGATTTAACATTTCTCACTGAAAGATAAATTATATTTGAAGAGAAAAATTTTAGCCTAGACCGAGACTCGAACCCAAGACCTTTGGCTTTCTGGGCCAAGTGCTCTACCAACTGAGCTACCGAGGCGAGTTACGATCTAGACGCAAATTTTTCTCTTATATACGTTGTAAAAATTTGTGTCTATATCGTAACTCACCTCGGTAGCTCAGTTGGTAGAGCATTTGGCCCAGGAAGCCAAAGGTCCCGGGTTCGAGTCTCAGTCTAGGCGAAAAATTTTCTCTTCAAATATAATTTATCTTTCAGTGAGAAATGTTAAATCAATAATAAAAACATCATAAAATTACTTTCTTTTTGATGTTTTATTATTAATTTCATACATCTCAATGATGGATAAATTATATTTGAAGAGAAAAATTATACGCTCAGACCGGGACTTGAACCTGGGACCCTTGGTTCTCTAGACCAAGTGCTCTACCATCAGAGCTACCTGAGCAAATACCGATCTAAACGCAAATTTTTCTCTATATACTTTGTAATTCCCGCCCACCAAATGCTATGAAGCCTTTGCTTCTATCTTTGCAAATGGTGGCTCCTTTATTAAGGAGACATATTTGGGAATTTTTACATTACAAAGCCGTACTGGCATTTTATAATGTAATGTAAAAATTCCCAAATATGTCTCCTTAATAAAGGAGCTGCCATTTGCAAAGTGAATGTGACACAGCATTGAGAATGTCACAAAAGATGTGAAGAAACCCTGGGTCTGCTATGAATGATGAAGTATGAGGTGAGTGAAATAATAAAAAATAAACAATATTAAAAAACCTCATAGTGTTATTTCCTATCTACATAACTTAATAGAAGCAAAGGCTTCATAGCATTTGGTGGGCGGGAATTACAAAGTATGTAGAGAAAAATTTGCATTTAGATCGGTACTTGCTCAGGTAGCTCAGATGGTAGAGCACTTGGTCTAGAGAACCAAGGGTCCCGGGTTCAAGTCCTGATCTGAGCGTATAATTTTTCTCTTCAAATATTACTTTCTTTTACTTTCACCATTTAAAAAAAATAACAAGGAGAGGTTCAGTAAGCAGCACTATGAATCTTTATTGAGAGATTAAAAAAAATTGTTTTGCCATAAAAGTAGACGGGTTGAATTTTAAAGTTCTGAGCCAACTTCGTTGGCTCGATGAACCTGTTCTGCTCTTTATCGATTGTACAAAAACCAGCTTCGTTGGCTCAGTGAACTTGCTCTGCTATATATCAATTGCACAGAAGTGATCAAATAAATAGAATATCCTGGATGTTTAACACTGAAGATCGACGTGATGTGACGTAAATTGCGGGAAAACAAAATTTCAGGAACGTAAAAGCAGGGTTTTTAATACATTGTGAATATAGGGAAACTGAAGGGAACTTTAAAAATTGTTGTAAAATGCGGGAAAACGTAAAAGCAGGGTAATACTGTATCAAGATTGGTAGGCATATGCTGTTGTTTGCCCAGAAAGCATGTGTTTTAAATGCAGAGCTCATATATTTTGATGACTGTATTACTTTATTCTGTGAAATTATTTCTTTAAATTTCAGATGCAAAGAAATGGCGGGAGAAATTTGAAGAAGCCAAGATGATAGTGGAGACACAGTGTGAATTATATTCCAAGAATAGTAAGTACAATCCATTATTAACTTGAACCAGACAATACTGTATGTAAATATCTGGTAATTTTATATTGTTGCAGATAGCTTAGGATACAGATGGAGAGTCTCTTCTTCATCTTTTATTTTATAACCACTTCTTCACACTCGCTGATGACTTCACTTAACACATCTACTTAGCTTTGCACTTAGGTCACTACTACTCGTCCATGATTGACTGCCAGAACCTAGCACTTCCTTATATATGCGATAGTGGAAACAATCTGGTTTTTTGGCCGCGGTGGACTAGTGGTTATGTTTCTTACCTCTGGTCACGATGGTCACAGGTTAAAGCCTGGCCAGAGTCAATGGATTTTTTAAGATGGAAAAATCCAAGGAGCGAGTCCTCAGGGAGGGACTTTAAGTCTTTGGTCCCGAGTCTGAAGATTTTCAGGCTCGTAAAAGATCCTTCTTCTTCCTTCCAAGTATTAGGCCAAGGCCTGTTATGAACCTATAGAAAATTTTCCGTCCAGCGTTTCGTAGGACGGCCCAGAAATCTTCATCCTCTTGGTATATAATTATAAACAGTTTTGGGAATCCGATTTGAACTCATTCTTTCAAGATGGTGTTTCCAATTTAGTTGGTACTGTTTAATATATTCCAAAATTGGCATAGTCGTCAATTCTTTTAAGATATCGGTGTTCCTATTCCGATCCCATCGGGTGTAACCCGCTGTTCTGCGCATGAATCTCATTTCACAAGCCGTTATTCTGCTTTCATGTTGTCTTTTTAGTATCCATGCTTCACTACCATAGGTCAACACTGGTCTGGTGTTTTTTTGCACAAGGGATGGTTTCATAACTTGATTAATAATTCCCAAACTTTTATTATAACTACTAATTTTTTCAGGGATATCCTTTTCATCCCAGATAGAGAAAATAATGTCCAAGATATTTAAATTGATTAGATCTCTCTAAAATTTTATTCTGGAGACAGATTTTACTTTGTATGGGGTCCTTCCCATGAAATGCCATAATTTTAGTTTTGTTAATTGATATTTCCATATTAAGTTTGACAACTATATTTTGTAAATTATAAATTGATCATTGCAAATCATTTTTGGAAAGTGCCAGAAGAGCTAAATCGTCTGCAAAAAGAATAGCATCGAGTTTGAGGTTCCTATTGATGGGTATATATCCCCGTTGTTTTGCTCCATTCGTTTATTATTCTATTCATATGTATAATGAAAAGCACTGGTAAAAGTCCGCATCCCTGTCTTACTCCAGTGTTGATCTTTTTCCAAGAAGATAGTTTGCCATCTTGTTTAACAGAGATTTCATTGTCTTTATATAGATGTTGAAAATATTAGTAATGTATTAATGAGTCATTTTTTAACATCTTACCTCATATTTTATGTTTCTTCAAACACGGGAACTAGTTTTCGAGAGAAGGATCTCTCTCATTTTCAACCGACATTATGACTACCGGATTTTCGTTGGAATCTACCATCAATGACATTGCCATCTGGTGTTGATTTGATGAACTTTGAGATGAGGTCACGTTCATCAGGAATCTCGAAATTCATGGATCTAAATTTGTTCTTCTGAATATATATCTTCTCCCAAATTGTCAATTCTAAAGGTTTTTCCAAATGTTTTAAAAGTAGGGCTTCTTTTTCAATTTTATGATTCTCCAATAAACTATGTGCTGCAATAGCTGATTTTTCAATTTCATCATTTTTAATATTTCTGAAGTGTTCCTTAGTGCGCGTGTCCAAATTTCTTTTTGTTTTTCCTATGTATACTTTATTGCAGTCCTTACAATTACTTTGACTATTTAACTCATGCCCCAAATGGGAGTCAATGACCAATCACGTTTCAATGATTTCTGTTTTACAACCAATCAGAGTCGTGTTTCACGAAATATTTATCAGTGTTATAATTACCATATATTAAACAAAGCTCCTCCTTTTTAATATTCTGAACAGGTCTGACCGTTATTTTGCAGTGACTGAGCCTATAACAAATACGGCTACCAGATTGTATATATAGTGCATACATGTCAACATTTGTAGCAATTTATTATACCACCAAAAAAAGAAACCACTGTTTGACTTTCTTAAATGTATTTTTTCCCAGGTAATAATCCAGAAAAATATAATTGTAATATTTACATCATACGACATCAGAAATGAATTAATATACAGATTGATGTTTCATTTTTTCTCCACTAGAGAGCATTCTTACAATATTGCGTTCCTTTGGCAATAAATAGTATGATCTGGTTGCAGTGATAAACAAAAAAGCAGTAGAAGCGTACCTATCGTTTCTCATTTGTTTTCAAACATCGCCGTTTGCATTAAATATATAAATATTTTGAAATAACTACAGTTAAATAATGATTTGTGAGTAAACAGCTTAATTTTATTCGTTAAATAGTCCTAACAAATGCCACTCTTGATTTCCAAATTCTCTAGATAAATCACTCCTCACTTCGTGAGTCGTGAATTTATCGATAATTTGGAAATCACTCGTGGCATTACTTATGATAAATTTCAGATTTTTTGCTATCTGGGGTGTTCAATTTGTTACTTACTTACTTACTCACTGGCACTATCGAACCCGTAGGTTCATGGCCGCTCAGACATAAGCTCTCCATACATCCCTATCCTGAGCTAATGCTTTCCAATCATTCCCTGTAAAATCCACTTCCCTCAAATCATAGTTAATGTTATTCTCCCACCTCATTCTTGGTCTACCAACTGGGTGCTTTCCCTCTGGCTTTCTTACAAGAAGCTTCCATGCAAGTCTTTCATTCCTCATACGTGCAACATGCCCTGCCCATCGTAGTCTACGAGACTTAACTGTTCTTATTATATCTGGCTTCCTATAAAAACCATGCAGTTCATTGTTATTAGTTATTAATAGATTACCAAGGCTAAATTTATTTATCGGTGCCAATGTAATATTGAAAATTTTTTAAACCTCATAATGTTATTTCCCATATTTAACTATTAGTAATATATTGTTGTGGAACGTTGTCATTAGCTAATATTTGTAATAATATATTTCTGTCTGCTTTGTCAAAAGCCTTTATGAAGTCGACAAAGGTGATATTAGTTTATGTAATTAGTAGAAGAAAAAATTAAGGACTGTTTCTGTTTGCAGCTTCAACAAATGAGGATGATGAAGATGATGAGGATGCTGATGAATCATTGGAATCTACAAACACACAATCAGATACGGACAAAGTTACAAGTGAGTTGGAGAAACTTAAAGTGGATAACAAGGAAACATCAAATAGTGAAAAATCAGAATCTAAAGTAGAGTCCACTTCCAACGGCATCACTGCATCTGAGTAAATAATTAACAAGTTTTATATTCTTTGATGAAATTCAGGTGTTAATAACATTACAGGCTGTGGAGGCTATTATGAATATAATAAATTATGTTATTTCCTAAATATGTGTATTTTACTTAGTTACAAACAAATTTATTAGTTTGTTTATTATATGGTGCACATAATAAATTTTACTTTTTTTCAGTGATCTTGTCCAGGAATTAACTTTTAATAAATTCTGAATTAAGGTATTGAGGTTTTTGTATGAAAATTGATTAAACATTTTTTGTATGTTTTCACTTCATCAGTCTTCTACCTGAAAATGACCATGGTAAAAATTTGTAAATTTAAGGTCATGTTTGTTAACCAGCAAAATCGTACCATTAGGAGTAGGAATTCATTTGAAATGAAATTTAAAGAACAGTGAACTATTATTATCCTTCAGTGAGAAGTGTTAAATTAATAATAAAAACATCAATAGAAGCCCTACTGGCTTTTTATAAAGTAGTGTTAAATTCCCAATAAATGTCTTCTTAAAATATATATACAGTCAATATGCCCATTTCACCAATTAATGTTTTAAAATGGTCAACAAGTTTCCACAGCCAAGCTGTCATTCTCAAGACCAGATATTGACTGAAGACAAAATTGATAATAAATAAATAAATAAATTCAATTTTGTCTTCAGTCAGTATCTGGTCTTGAGAATGACAGCTTGGCTGTGGAAACTTGTTGACCATTTTAAAACATTAATTGGTGAAATGGGCATATTGACTGTCCCTACTGGCTTTTTATAAAGTAGTGTTAAATTCCCAATAAATGTCTTCTTAAAATATATATACAGTCAATATGCCCATTTCACCAATTAATGTTTTAAAATGGTCAACAAGTTTCCACAGCCAAGCTGTCATTCTCAAGACCAGATATTGACTGAAGACAAAATTGATAATAAATAAATAAATAAATAAATTCAATTTTGTCTTCAGTCAGTATCTGGTCTTGAGAATGACAGCTTGGCTGTGGAAACTTGTTGACCATTTTAAAACATTAATTGGTGAAATGGGCATATTGACTGTATATATATTTTATTACCAAGAAGATCACTTGTTATATTATTTTTGGTCTGGACATCTTACCTCAATATTAATGTTGATTTGTTCTTGGACATGTTTCAAAACAAAGACCAAAAATAATATAATTAAAATAACCTCAAAATATAACTTCCTAAAATTAAATATTAAGATCACTTTTGTATTAAAATGTCTTCTTAACTAAGAAGCCGCCATTTGCAAAAATAGAAGCAAAGGTTTCAAGCATTTGGCGCAAGGGAATTACAACGTATATAAGAGAAAATTTTGTGTCTAGATCGCAACTCGCCTCGATAGCTCAGTTGGTAGAGCACTTGGCCCAGAAAGCCAAGGGTCCCGGATTCGAGTCTCGCTCTAGGCGAAAATTTTTCTCTTCAAATATAATCACTATTGTGTTTAATTAAAAATTTAAAATACAATTCTTTTCACCTCACCTGATATCTCGTCTTCTAATTAGATTAGTTTCATAACGTTTAAGTAAGAAGCAGTGCTTGTGGACGACTGAACATCGGTTGTGTAACTACTCAATATGTAACCACTAAGGTTATGAAACCTATCTAATTAGAAGACAGGATAAGGGGTGAGGTGGAAAGAATTTTATTTTAAATTTTAAAAAACATCTTTCATTGCTGAAATTTTCCAGTTTTTGCAACGATTCTCAGTACATATGAGTAGTATTGAAATAATGTGTTAAAGATATTCTCCAAAAATTGGTGAAATATGACCATTAAAAGTGGGGGGGGGGTATCTAAAACCCAAAATTTAAAAAAATCTTTTTCACTGCAACCTGACACATTTAAATAACTGCCTGGAGAAATTAATGTTTTGCCAGTTTATGGATTAATAAAAGAAGGATGTATTTTGAAAACAGTAAAATTGGACATAAATTCGACATGTTGAGGAATTTGCTTGGTTTTTGTAGTTCCTGCTTAACAGATTTTATTATTTAAGCATTTGACTTAAAGCAATTTGATAAGAATCAAATGAATCGTGAATTCTTCTTACCTCATACACCTATGTTTTTTAACACAGAACTGAGCAGTATCGGGAAATACATCATTCCCATCTTCAACTGTTTTCACGACTCAGAGTCGTGAAAACAGCTGAAGATGGGAATGATATACTTCCCGATACTGCAGTTCTGTGTTAAAAAACATAGATATATGAGGTAAGAAGAATTCATGATTCTTATGAACAAAACCTCATAATGTAAAAATTCTCAAATTTATTATATTAAGCATTTTCATGTCTTTATATTACTAACACGCTATCACTATTAAACCTGGCGGTTCCTGACCACACAGACATGTTACATACATCCCTATCCTGAGCTAATATTTTCTAATCATTCCCTGTATAATTCACCTTCCTCAGATCATAGTTAATTTTCTAAAAAAAATTCTCTTCAAATATAATTTATCCTCTCAGTGAGAAGTGTTAAATTAATAATAAAAACTTGAATAGAAGCCCCACTGGCTTTATAAAGCAGTGTTAAATTCCCAATAAATGTCTTCTTAACTAAGAAGCTGGCCAGTTGCAAAGATGGAAATAAAGGTTTCAAAGCATTTGGCACGAGGGAATTACAACGTATATAAGAGGAAAATTTGCGTCTAGATCGCGACTTGCCTCGGTAGCTCAGTTGGTAGAGCATTTGGCCCGGAAAGCCAAAGGTCCTGGGTTTGAGTCTCGGTCTAGGCAAACATTTTTCTCTTCAAATATAATTTATCCTTCAGTGAGAAAAAAACTTTAATCTTCTAAATTCATCAGAGAACATTTTTTGAAAACTCGCCTCATAAATTTTGTGCTTTTCACGAGTCAGTTGTGACTGAGGATTGTGCTTGAAACTGCTGTTTTGTGAAAAGCACGAAATTTATGAGGTGAGTTTTTTTTAAAAAAAAGTGTTCTCTCATAAATTTAAATGAGTATACCTCATAATTTTTTTCTATAAAAGTTCTATACCTCATAATGTTTACTTCCGAACATTAATTTAATATAGTTAATGTTTTTCTCCCATTTTGTGTTAATATTTAATCATTAGAGATCCATGAAATTCGCATCGCAATAACGCGAAATGCTCTAATTTTGTCATTTTCTTGTACCATTTCTTAACTCCACTTCCTATAACCTCAAAAAAGCATTTATGAATTGCAAAATAGCGCAAAATCCTACGATTACGCAAAATAACACCGAAATTTAATGGAGTTCTTTTTTTCTATTTGCGAAATTTTCATAATGCATTTTTAAAGACTGTTTTTTGATTCCATCCTCTTTTTAACTGTTCTCTGCTTCCTCCATGCACTCTTGCAAAGGGAAATTGTTGCAACATAGTGGCAATATTTTGTGTCCTTCACATGCTCAAAAATGGTCTCTCCATAGATTTTAAGTTCTACACGGCCAATATGAATTCAAGAAATACAAATTATATTAACGTATAAGATATGTTTTTTTCCCCCTAAATTTTTGCAGACATAATTATCAATTTTATATCAATCATTATTAAGTAATGGTATGTTCAAATCTGAAGAAAACATTTCTCGCCATGGTTGCTTTTTCTTAAAAGGTAAATTTTGCTAACAAATTAGCAACTAGGATTAAAATTTTGTGCATTTTAGTGTATTAAAATCTATACCAATTGTACAAGCTAAAGGTTGATCTTAAACTACTGGATATATCATTCTTATTGGGTTTAATGTACTAAACTAGGATTAAAAAGACTCAAACTTAAATTTTTTAGAATAACACCGCCAAATTCTCAATGACATTGAAATCTTGAAATTTTAAAACGAATTTTCCCTAAAAATAAAACCACTTTCACGGTTCTCTATTAATTACTCTCACCTTAACACCATCTATCCTCCTACCTGGAACCCAAACAACAAAAAGTGGAGTGGGTGACATTAGAAAACACACTTTGTTGTTAAGTGATCTACATTACTAATATGTTAATAAAAATGAGTCATATCTTACCTCATATTTTGTGGTCTCCAAGCACGGAACCATTGTTTCAGGAGGTATCCCTTCTATTTTCAGCCAACTTTATGACTGTATGGGATGCCTCCTGAAACTGCGGTTCCATGCTTGAAGAACCTAAAATATGAGGTGTGATACGACTGAATTTTTATGAATTATTAACTTGAAAACCTCATAATTTTATTTCCCATAATTAATGTATGAATATCCTGTATGTTAACTGAAAGAAGTGATAAAAATATTGATTAAAATAGAAAAGGTTTTTCTAAAAACATGTCTAACTGAATATTTAATTATGATGAAAATACTACCACACTAGTGGGGAATCACAGGTTTGATCCTGATGGCATCAGGATTTGTAATCTGGCCTAAAACCTTCTGTGACAGTAAGGTTCTGGGTTGACTCAGCCTCTATTGGAAAAAATACCAGACATGTTCTGAGGATAAAGACAGCTATTGTGCAAGGCTGATATCTTATGAGATCTCTTGCTGACATCTCTCGTACTACCCCAAGGACCTCCTAAGATATGTAGTGGGATCACTTTAAAAAAACTACAATTAAACAAAATAAAAAGTTGGAAATCAATGGTAAAGAGAAAAATTTTTGCCTGAACCGGGAATCGAACCCCGAACCTTTAGCTTTCCGTGCTAATGCTCAGACCACTGAGCTAATCCAGGCTTCATTCCCATCCAAGCAAGAATCCTTCCTTTACCTTTACTCTACTGGCCCCACATTCAATTGCAAGTAAAGGTAAAGGAAGGATTCTTGCTTGGATGGGAATGAAGCCTGGATTAGCTCACTGGTCTGAGCATTAGCACGGAAAGCTAAAGGTTCGGGGTTCGATTCCCGGTTCAGGCAAAAATTTTTCTCTTTACCATTGATTTCCAACTTTTTATTGTGTTTATTAATTTACTTATTTCTATCATAGTAATAGCTTTAGCTTCCCAATATTAATTTAATAAAAAGTTGGAAGTTATATTTTCCTTTAAAAATACAATGTTTAATTGTTTCAATTGATAAATTTTATATGATTGGTTAACAAATAAAAATATCCTAGTGCACTAATTCAATTATTTATTTTTTGAGTAGAGAGAATATTTAAAAAAAATTGTTTCTCAGTTTTTTAAGTTTTGAAATCTGAGACACAGCACTCCACAGCCTGGGAAAACAGAATTTTTTTACATTTTCCAGACATAATGTTGCACGTACAAATGATTTTCAGGAATTGCTTGTTTTATGCAATAAAACTATTTTCCTTGTGGTTTTGAAAGATGGTGAGGCTATTGTATTTTTCATAATGATAAGTGCTTGTGTTTTGCTTGAAGTGCGTGAATGTCCAAAGTGAAGCAAGAAAAAAAACAGTAAATAAAAATACAGGTTCCACGTCACTGTCCATCATCTATTAAACAAAGTTTGAACCAGAACTGTAAAAAATTGAAAATTACCTGCTATGAATTGTATAAACAAAACTTCAACCATGGTTATTGCTGTGGATTTAAAGTATTTTTCCAGTTGTCATTGAAGCAAAGTAAAATTATAAAACAGTTGTGGTTGAGATGAATGAGCAGCATAATAATCTGAAGCTTCAGTTTTAAATGAAGTTGTATTTAACAGGACTGGTGTTTATATTTGAAGAGAAAAATTTTCGCCTAGACCGGGACTCGAACCCGGGACCCTTGGCTTTCCGGGCCAAGTGCTCTACCAACTGAGCTACCGAGGCATGTACGTTTTCTCTTCAAATATAATTTATCCTTCTATGAGAAGTGTTAAATTAATAATAAAAATCGTCAAGGACAGGTGTTTATTTAACTTTCACAGGGAAAGAACACTACGAGGTTTAATTTAAGAATTAAATTAATGTTCAAAGTTAAAAATGGGAAACACGAATTGCAACGTATATAGAGAAAGATTTGCGTTTAGGTCGGTACTTGCTCAGGTAGCTCAAATGGTAGAGCACTTGGACTAGAAAACCAAGGGTCCCGGTCTGAGCGTATAATTTTTCTGTTTAAATATGACATTATGAGGTTCTTAATTAATAAATTAATGAGTCATTTTTACATCTTACCTCATATATCATGTTTTATTAAACACAGTAACTATAGTTTTCAAATGATCTTGTCATTCATTTTCAACCGCCATTATGACTACCGGACATTCGTTGGAATCTCCCTCTATAACGTTGCCATCTGGTGTTGATTTGATGAACTTCGAGATATCGTTGCCATCTGGTATTGATTTGATGAACTTCGAGATGAGGTCACGTTCATCCGGAATGTCGAAATTCATGCAGCACATAGTTTGTTGGAAGGTCATAAAATTGAAAAAGAAGCTAAACTTCTAAAACATTTGGAAAAACCTTTGGATTTGACAGTTTGGGAGAAAATATTTATTCAGAAGAACAAATTTAAATCCATGAATTTCGACATTCCGGATGAACGTGACCTCATCTCATCAAATCAATACCAGATGGCAACGATATCTCGAAGTTCATCAAATCAACACCAGATGGCAATGTTATAGAGGGAGATTCCAACGAATATCCGGTAGTCATAATGGCAGTTGAAAATGAATGACAAGATCATTTGAAAACTATAGTTACCGTGTTTAATAAAACATGATATATGAGGTAAGATGTAAAAATGACTCATTAATTTATTAAATTAATGTTTTTATTACCTCACCTCATATCCTTTTCTTCTATACTGCAGTTTCGGAGCTTATCTCCATCTTCAGTAGCCTCTGGTCGACCGGTGTTATGTCGTTTCTTGGCGGTTTTCTTCTTACTTCTATCGGTGCACCGATGAACCTCTGGATCACGTCAAAATTTGCGGGAGTTTTCAAAATTCATGAGTTTATCTTTCTTATTTTTTTTCCCAGGGGAAAAAATCCACATCCAAAAAAATAAGAAAGATAAACTCATGAATTTTGAAACTCCTGCAAAATGACCTGATCCAGAGGTTCATCGGTCCACTGATAGAAGTAAGAAGAAAACTGCCCAGAAACGACATAACACCGGTCGACCAGAGGCTACTGAAGATGGAGATAAGCTCCGAAACTGCAGTATAGAAGAAAAAGGATACGAGATGAGGTAATAAAAACATTAATTTAATTCTTAGGATTGGTCTTTCTCATTTCTTTAATTGCAATTTCGGTATCGACCATGTCTTGATCTTCTGCCTCTTCATTTATCGTATCCAATGCCTTTTCCATATTCATTCCGTCTGTTCCATTTTTATTCTCATTTAATCGATCTATTTTAGGGTTTTTACAGCTGCTGCTGTCTTTCTGTGCCAAACTTCCAAAGCCTATGATCCTGGACATCTTCTATGCTTAGCCCTCTTGCTTGCATTGCTATGCTCCTGCTTTCCTTCCATGTTAACTTTGGCCTCCCTTTTTTTCTTCTTTCTGGTTGTTTGCCATTGATACAGTTGTTTTTTCCATCATTCATCTTCCATTCTTAAAATATGTCCTAACCATTTTAATTCCTTCTCCTCAATTCTTTCAATGATGCTTTCTTCTGCTTTCAATATGTTTCTAATTCCTTATTTGTGACATGTTCTAATTTTGACTTTCTGGCACTTCTATGTAAATAATCCATTTCTAGAGCAATTAGTCTATTCTCAAATAAATGTCTTCGTAATAAAGAAGCTGCCATTTGCAAGATATGAGCAAAGGTTTCATAGCATTTGGTGCACGGGAATTAACAGCATATATGAGAGAAACATTTGTGTTTGGATTGGAACTTGCTCAGATAGCTCACTCGGTTAGAGCATTCGCCTAGAGTGCGAAAGGTCCTGGGTTCAAGCCCCAGTCTAAGCATATAATTTTTCTCTTCAAATATGATTTATTCTACAGTACTTATTGATTGTCGTTTTCTTTTTACCTCGTGTAATTGTTTCTATTACGACATATGTTTCAGAGGAAACATAAATACTTATTTATTAAGTAAACCCTCATAATGTTACTTCCTACTGAATTTAAAAAAAAAAAAATTCTGTATGAGAGAACTTATTGAGGAAAAAAATTGGACCAGAAGTATGCATTGTCTTCATTGAGTTTGAAAAGGCTTACAATAATGTACTACATACTTTTTTGTTTTGTTTAATGCCACCAGGTTGTCTTTTATGACATTTCTGGCTTTCTCCCCTGGTATTGGCAGAATTGTAATCCATTTCTTAGGTTGGGGCAACTGGAAGGCGGAGTTACATTACCCCGATGGTATCATGGGTGATAAATGATAATGAAGCGCCAGGAGAGTTCTTAACCTAAACTCCAGACCATGGGCAACCACAGGAAAAATTCCTATGGTTGACCGGGAATCGAACCCGGGACCTCATGAACAGTAGTCAGGAATGCTGACCACTGGCCCATGAGGCTGGTCAATGTGGTGCATACAAAAAATACGAGAAACCTTGCAAAATTTAAAGATGCAAAAGAGTTTAATCAGTCCTGCGCCGTAGCCGAGTGGTTAAGACAGGAAGCCTTGGCGCAGAGCTACGGGACTTGCGCTGGTTCGAGTCTCCATGGGGGAAGGAATTTTCTCATGGTATTTCGGGCAGTATGGGACCGGTGCCCACCCAGCATCGTGATGCATTTGGGTAGCTACAATAAGTAGCGGCTCCAGGTTGAGAAAACCAGCTATAACGGCTGGGGGACTCGACATGCTGACCACATGTCACCCCTACACTGGCTGTTGATCATCTACCTCTGTGATTGACACATGTGGATGTGAGGCCAGCAGCCGGATGGTAGGCCAAGGGCCTTGTAGGCCTGTCGCGCCAGGAGTTTTTTAAAAAGGGTTTAATCATATACCAGTACAGGAAATGTGGAAACTGAATAAATACTCCTGTAGGAATAGCTCGGTGGTTAGAAAAAAGGTTGGAGTTAGTAAAGGGAATGTGTTGTCCCCTGTTTTGATTGATGTCATAATGGACAAAATTACAAATAGGGGAAGGCAAAAAAAGCTGATATGAAAACCTTAATATTAATAGATGATGCAGGAAAATTCAAAAAGTATCATAATTCATAACAGACTCGAGTGTTGGAAAATAGTTTCAAAAGAATATGGTTTATAAAGATAAATACTAATAATATGGCTATCATAAAAATATCTAAAACCAGAATCATGATTGAACTATTAAGTTATCAGGCACAAATTTACAAAGAGAGGAAAAATTTACATGTCTAGGAATACTTTATTGTAGCTAAGAAATAAGATAATTTCTTGCTTCATTTTGGGTGAGTGACAACTGATCTTTAATGCATTACTTAGAATAAAACGTTCCATCTCATAAAGTTTTTTTTTTAATTTTAGTAGTTTAGTGTTTTTTTCTACAATAGTAACGAATGGAAATGACAATAACCGAGATTGTGCAGTGTTTTGGTGCAACTGATGTGAAAGTTTGTTACATTTTGCATGAATGAAGTGATGAAAATATTTTAATATTTTCTACGTAAGTCAGACCAATGTAATATCAACATAACACCTAGATTTAATATATTTTGTAGCAAATAAAACTATGAAGTTTCTTTTAATTATTACGAGTTAGTCATTTTGACTTACCTGATATTTTTTTTATATATATTCTACAGACTATAGTTTCGTCGCATCTATGCGATGTTGTCGATGCATTCTTACTGAATGTTAGAATGCATCAACAATGTTGCTAGATGCAACGAAACTATACATCTATGCGATGTTGATGCATTCTAACTGAATGTTAGAAGTGTCGCTAGATGCGACGAAACTATAATCTGCAGAATATTAAAAAATTCAGTTAGAATGCATCAACAATGTCAGTGGATGTGACAATACTATAGTCTGCAGAATATAAAAAAAATCAGTTAGAATGCATCGACAATGTCACTAGATGCGACGAAACTATAGTCTGCAGAATATGAATCGACAATGTTGCTAGATGCGACGAAACTGTAGCCTGCAGAATATAAAAAAGATAGTTAGAATGCATTGACAATATCGTTAGATACGATGAAACTATAGTCTGCAGAATATAAAAAAATTCGGTTAGAATGCATCGACAATTTTGCATAGATGCGATGAAACTTTGCAGAATATCAAAAAAAGTATGAGGTGAATCAAAAAAGTAACTCATAATAATTAATAACATCTAGAACCCGACCTCATTCATGCAGTGCAACCTGTTTTGAAATGAACGAGGCTGTAAAAACCAAATCACATTGATATAACTCTTCTATCAAGATTAGAGGAAGTACTGATTTATACAGGGTGTTGCAAAAATACCCCGACAATGGAGGTGAGGTGGTATATTGAGACATGCTGATCATTTTTTAATAAGGTACCAATGTCCGGAAATGATGCTTTTTCACACTAACAGTAGCTAACTTCTCAACAGTTCCTTTAGTTGGATTTCAAGACTCAATACTGTCACTGTCACATAAAGTTTTAAAAATATTCACCTCCCATCTCATTGCGGTGTAGTGATAATTGGTATATACATTCAAATACGCCTGGCCTCGTTTGAATTTTTTTCTGTAGCAGCGTGCATTTGGGCTATAAGATCCATACGTGACTTTACTGGAGTCTGTTTCATGTCGCCCCACAAAAAGTAATCGAGAGAGTTAAGATCAGGTGATCTCAGAGGCAATGGTACTGGTCCCTCTCGACTTGGATATGTGGTATCCAAATGTCGCCTCACATTGGCATGTGAGTGAGCTGGAGCCCTGTCATGTTGCAGCCACATTCTGTTGGGAAGCCAGGTATCATAGGTTCCATACCTGTGAGGTGTTTTCAAATAATCAGTCTTCAAATCCTTCAAACTAACACTGACCTTGAGACATAATTAACTAGTCATAGTGTGAAAATGCATCATTTCCGGACATTGGTATCTTATTAAAAAATGATCAACATATCTCAATATTTAGGTAGAATTTTTTTATCACTCACCTCATATTGTTCTTCTTTTTGACTATAAACTAGTTTTGGAACATAGTTTCTGTTCCATCCTCAGTATTGTCATGACCGTTGTTCTGTCATCTTGAAGAGCAGTGGTAGTAACTCTGTAACAGGTCCTGTTCTGTTGATGTTCCTGACTGACCGCCTTAATGCCAGCAGAATCTCAGGAACAGTCTGGAATTGAATGTCACAAAGTGGTTCCTTCATCTTAGGGACCAAATTATAATTACAGGGGCTTAAGTCCAGTGAATATGGTCGATGGAAAAGCACTTCCTACCTCCAACGACGGTAGAGATCAGCTACAGGGTGTATCGTGTGTGCCCAAACAGTCCTGTATGACAATACTGTCTTCTCACATGCTTCCATAAGACTTTCATGATATTTTCGTGCTGTACAGCCACAGGCACATTGAATTTTCAACCAAGTCACTGTTCCTGCTTTGTAAACACGGCGAAACACAACAGCTTAGAGCGCAACTCAGAGGAGACTAACTTCCTCTCTCCAAAGCACGTCTGCTTTGAGACATACGGACGAGTCCGTTTACTATAAGATAGGTGAGAGATATATTAACATGTGGCAGAAATTACAACAATTAATCAAGTTTTTTTGAGTCAGGAAATATCTTACCTCAATTTAATGTTGATTTGAGGTAAGATGTTTCCAGATTTAAAAAAAAACTTGATTAAAAGAACCTCAAAATGTTACTTCCTAAAATAAATCATTAGATACAACAATTAACTCCGTCTGGTTTTGCTTCTATAGCAGTGTTGCCACTATTTTTGTTAAGCCCCCGTAATAATTTCTGTAATCTAGTAAAATTGACAAAAAATGTCAGAAATAAAATTGAAATATGTGTAATTGATGGCCAATCAGGTATTGATGCTTCATATTGGTTTTAACACTTAAGAGTCCTGCAGTGGTACTAGTACCACGACATTTAAATGACACTGAAGCCGGAGAAAATTAAATCCCTTGGCATGCCTGTGCCGGTGGATTTACAGGTGTGTTTTCTGGTTCAGAAAAACACCCCTGTAAATCTGCCAGCACAGGCATGCCGGGGAATTTAATTTTCTCCGGCTTCAGTATTGTTTAAATGCTGTGGTACTAGTACCACCGCCGGACTCAAAGTGTTAAGAATGAACAAGTAAAATTAGGTATGACATTACATTGGTCTGTTCACTTGATTTAATGAAAAGTATTCTCATTGTTAAATAGGATAAGAGTTTTCAGTTCCTATTGGTCAGTTTACATAGTGCCAGATGGCAGGCTAGCTACTTACAATATAAATGATACATTCCTAGCCTTCCGATCTTCATTTGTCCTTATGCTAATCTTATATAGAGTGTTGAGTCTTGGACAGAAGCCTCAATCTATCTTAATCATTCCATAAATTTATCCTCCTCTTTCAACATTCTTCCTAACTTGTTCCTCTCATCAGGCCTTTTCATCTCTTCCCTGGTGTATACTAGTCCATGCCTTCTTGATATGACAATTTTTCTTACAATAACAGCAGCTATAAACAAATTTTACTTCAGCCATGATAATAACTGCAAAAGTTGTAGAAATGTTGAACTTTTATGGGGAAAAAAATTACTATGATGTTTAATTTAAGATTAAATTAAAATGTTTCATACCTCACATCATATCCAGTCTTCTAATTACACAGCGGTTTCAAACCCCAGGCAGTTTCATCTTCAGTAATTTCTCATCGACTGATGTTACGTCGATCAGAAGAACTACTACTACTTCCCTCTGTTTGGTGGACCGATAAACCTCCGAATCCAATCAGAATTCGCAGGAATTTCAAATTAGAAAAACAAGAAAGAAAAACTTATGAACTTCGAAATTGCCGCAGATTCTGATTGGATCCAGAGGTTCATTGGTCCACCAACAGAGGGAAGAAGTAGTTCTTCTGATCGACATAACATCAGTCAACGAGAAAGTACTGAAGATGAAGCTGCCTAGGCTTGGAAACCACTGTCTAATTAGAAGACTGGATATGAGGTGAGGTATGAAACATTTTAATTTAATCTTGTAGAAATGTTCATCTTATATCAGTGTGGTCCAATTGGCAGCCCTTGTTGTCTACTCTCCTAGTCCCTAGTCCATGACTCTACTTGTAGACGGCAGTTGTTTGTTACATTGCAAAATTTTAAAATATTATAAATAAAAATGCCATACAAAATTAGATTATAAGTTACATTTAACTTACCTGTAGTTGACAAATTAAATTTGAAGAGAAAAATATATTATTAATAGTGAGTGGAGAACATATTTTAATCGACTCACCTCATACATTTTCAAACTTCTTTGATACCGACGGTTTCAGACAATATCTTGTCCCTCTATAGTCATGGCTTCCATAGTGGAAGCCATGACCGAAGAGGGACAAGATATTGTCTGAAACCGCCAGTATCAAAGAAATTTGAAATCATATGAGGTGAGTCATTAAAAATATATTCTCCACTCACTATTAATGATATAACCTGATAATGTTTACTTCCCAATATTAATTTAAATAGAAAAATATATGCCTAAATCAGGATTTGAACCCAGTATCTCTGGTTATGTACACCAGTGCTCAATTTTAGCTATTAAACTTCACTAGCTAAAAAAAAGTAGTGTTAACACTTTGAGTTCGGCGGTGGTACTAGTACCGTGGCATTTAAATGACACTGAAGCCGGAGAAAATTAAATCCTTTGGCATGCCTGTGCCGGCAGATTTACAGGGGTGTTGTTCTGGTTCAGAAACCCCCCTGTAAATCTGCTGGCACAGGCATGCCAAGGGATTTCATTTTCTCTAGCTTCAGTGTAATTTAAATGCTGCGGTACTAGTACCACCGCAGGACTCAAAGTGTTAAAAAGAATAATACACGTCACAACATATACGTTTACTAAGATACTTAAATGGAAATGTATCCCTCATATTTCGTGAAACATGTTTTGGCTAACATCTTTGTCATTCTCAAATAGAATCCAACTGCTATGTTGACCTGTTGGAAGTCTTGTATTTTCTTTCCCTCTGGTGGTTGGCAGACAAACCATACAATTAAATTCTTTTACCCAGGAATTTAAACATTCATAATTTTCTATGTTTTTATTATTTCGTACATCTCAGTGATGGATAAATTATATTTGAAGAGAAAAATATATGCTCAGACTGCAGTTTGAACCCAGGACCTTTCACTTTCTGTGCAAATGCTCTACCAACTGAGCCACCTAAGAAACTCCAATCTAAACATGAAAGACCCTGGGTTCAAACCTCAGTCTGGGCATATATTTTTCTCTTCAAATATAATTTTTTTTTTCTTCCTATATGTAGATTTTTTCTCATACTGAGTGTTCTTTTGGTATTTCCAATTGTTTCACCAATTTTTACTTCACTTCTATGATAAACACGAGTAGCTACTGCCAATTTTTTGGTATTTCTCCATATTTTGTATTTCTAAGTCTCCCGTCATTCTGATTGAGAACACATTTAAATTTAAGTACCCTGACATGTTTTGCAATGTAGCTTCTTATTAAGTTATAAAGATTAGGGATCATTTCAATTTACGAAAAAAAAAATCATTTTACTGATTTTTTTTTGTTATTGCAATTACTCATTTATTATAAATGACTCACTCAAAAATCCACCGAACATGTGATCTTTAAAATGTAGTTCATGCGAGGACACTGATAGCTGCCAACTAGGTGCTGTGTAAACAGATTCCATGTATCTTACATCACATTCAATCTTGAATCGAAGACCTCCCTCGAATAAGGATCCAATCAACAATGCTTTGTGAAACACTATCTTAAGCCAAGCTCAATCGATTGTTACATAATGCCAGGTACTTAGCTATGTACCAACTACTTACTAAGTTGGGGAAAATTTCATAAATAATTTTTAACACCTTTTAAAAAATGTTGTAGGTTACACTTTTTTTATTTTTGAGGGAGCTCTTCATTTGTTAAATACAGTAAAACCTTTATTAAAAGACCATTGATGATTTAATTGTCATAAAAGTAACATTACGGCTCATTAAGGGCCTCTGCTTTCTTAGCATTATCCGCCAGGTTGATCTGTCTTTAGCCAGCCATGTTTCAGCAATTCCTTGTATCCTCTTAATAGTCTATCAATACACCTGCTATTGGGTCTTCCAATCCTTCATCTCCCTTCTGGTTTTTTTAAAGTATTTTTAACAAAGTTTTCAGTAATTAAGACTTTTGTGTGTATATTCTTACCTCTTATGGTTGTTTTTGTTGAATATATGTTTCAAGACTTGTGAGCAGACTGATGGTGGGGTTCACAAGCCTTGAAACATTTTTTTCCCAAAGTAGTCCCCACCCGGAGATCCGATTGGGGGACATTTTTACCTCTGGTATATTTTACTTTAGGACGTCCCATTAGGCTACATTGTAGATCATTTTGTGTTAACCACGGTGCACCACTGGGGGTGATCTACGTTACCCCAAATTGAAAGGAATAAGAAGAAACAAAGAAATGAACCTCTAGGCCTTGAATGCTCTAATACCATTGAGATCGAAGAAGGAAGAGTTTAGCCAAGAGTGGCTGGATAGGAAAGAATATGGTAGGGATCCAATTCAAAAGTGGAAGCAATATTGGATCGGTCATTTACCCACCATGCTGACCAGGCATATTGGTGGGTATCCTATCCCGTTCGTTCACCATGAGTAGTTAACTCATGATTACTAACAGCTGCCCCACGTGAAGGTTGGGATTGGACACTAGGATGCTCCTTTAAGCCTTATATGTTTAAGGAATTAAAGGGTCTCCTCTCTGTTATAACAACATCCCTTTTACAGCCGCCTTGAAACATGTGTTCAACAAAAACACCCATAAGAGATAAGAATATACAGACCAAATATCTTAATTATTAAATAAACCTCTTAATATTACTTGCTATTGTATTTTAAAAAGTTTTCAGTTTTTGTTCTCTGTCCATATCTATTTATTTTAATTGAGGTAATTATGTGAGATAAATTATAGATTCATAAAACTGATGATTTAATAAAAAAATTGTTTTTGAAAGGAATATTGTCTCATAGGAACAAGTAAAATACATTTTTATCATCTAATGGTCGGTTGAAAATGAAGCTATTTGCTATGTTAGTTCTGGTGGATAGTTCATACCATGCTCACATCTTGTTCCAAGGTTCAAGGTTTCAAATCTGGTCAGGATGAATGGATTTTTAAGGACATAAAAATAATGAATATTGCTTTCTTCAGAAAGGAAGTAAAGATGTGCATCCGAAGCTATAGAGATTCATGGCATGAATAACAACCATTAGCCCAGTATAAGAGGCCTCTGCTCCTATAACTAGGCAGTTTAAGGCAATGTACTTGGTGCTAAGGTATGGTACGTGCATTGGTTTTGAATCCCAAGTGGGGAAGAAATTTTCTCATGGAATTTAAGACAGTTTGGGGTTGGTGCCGCCCAGCATCGTGAGGACTTTGGGTAGCTACGACAAGTAGCAGCTGCAGGTTGAGAAAGCCAGCTATAATGTTTGAGGGACTCAACAGTCTGACCATATGTCACCCTTTCAGACAATATCATGTCCCTCTTCAGTCTTGGCTTCCACTGATGAAATTCTGTGATTGTTGATTTCTCTAATGACATCACCTCTTGTGCTGCCATCTTTCGTTGGGATTATAAACTTTGTAATTAAATTTTTATCCACCAGAATATCGATCTATGAATTTTGATATTCCGGTGGATAAAAATTTAATTACAAAGTTTATAATCCCAATGAAAGATGGCAGCACAAGAGGTGATGTCATTAGAGAAATCAACAATCACAGAATTTCATCAGTGGAAGCCATGACTGAAGAGGGACATGATATTGTCTGAAACCGTCAGTTTCAAAGAAATTTGAAATTATATGAGGTGAGTCGTTAAAAATATGTTCTCCACTCACTATTAAAGATAAATATGTACCTAATGTGTACTATGAGCGACATCATTAGATTCCGTCACATGGCATCTCTACAGCAGTGTTGCCACTATTAAAGTTCCAACCCTTGTAACTTGCTGGAACTCTTGAACCTGGAGGTTCATAGTCCTATCCTGAGTTAATGTTTTTCAGTTATTCCTTGTAAAATTAATTTCCCTTAGGACATAACATAAATTATTAAATTCCTTAAGCACCTATAAATAAAAATGTAATATAAAACAAATTAGAAATAATAATAAGTTTGATCTCTATTATTCTTATTTCATATCGTTGTTTCTGTTAGACATATGTTTGAAGACATGTTAGCGCCTCATCTTCAGTAGTTACAGACTGGTTTTCCCCCAATTGTTGGCCCTGGATCTCAACTCCTGCCCCCTCTTCCTGTGGTCCAATGAACTTGCTAATTAGGTTCCTCTCCCCGGGAATTTCATAATTCTCTCCTTGTTTTTCTGTATATAGATTTTTTCTCGTATGGTGAGTTTGTTTGGGTTTATTAAAATTCATCGGAGAACATTTTGTTTAAACAACTCACCTCATAGGATTTCATGCTTCCATGATATCGCGATTTCAAACACAGTCGTGTTCATCTTCAGCCATGAGTCGGAGTTATGGCTGAAGATGACACGACTGTGTTTGAAACTGCGGTATCATGGAAGCATGAAATCCTATGAGGTGAGTTCCATCCATACTAATTCTGCCTGAAGGCAGGTCCTTCACTGCAATCACAGCACCCTCATGCTGTGCTTGCAGCTCTCCTAGGGAATTGTGTAGGTGTGATAGCTTCCCGTTGCTTTCCACACCGGTGAAGGATGATAAGGATGATGGCCATATGATTTCGGGGACCGTTTGGGCCTTAAAGTTTTCCTAACATTTGTCTTACAGGTGAGGAAAAACCTCACCCAGAAAAACTGCCCCGACCGGGGATTGAACCCGTGCCCGCTGCGTGACAAGGAAGCACGCTACCTCAAGGCCACAGCGGTGGACATGAGTTGTTTAAACAAAATGTTCTCCGATGACTTTTAATGTATATACCTCATAATGTTTACTTCCTAACATTAATTTAATATTGTTTGGGTTTTCTAACTGTTTTAATATTTTTTTTTAAATCTATTTTGCATTTTTCTGACCAAAAAAAAAAACTGGGAAAACCAGTCGTTTTGAGTCGTGAAAACAGCGGACGATGGTCGCCGATACTGTGGTGCTGTGTTTAAAAAAACATTGAAGTATGATGTAAGAAGAATTCACAATTCATTTGATTGAAGATGAGGCTAACATGCCTTGAAACATATGTCTAACAAAAACAATGATTGACTAAGAATTAAACAGACAGAACATATTATTAAGTAAAACCTCATAATGTTACTTCCTATTGTATTTTCAAAATAGAAGTAATTTGTGGATTGAGAGAGAAGTGGTCTTTTATTGGAGATATGGAATATATTGATTTTAAAATTTGTTCCTAGAAAAATCAGTGTTTAATGGTGGTCTTTAAGACAGGTTTTACTGTATATAATCACCTAACATTGGAACATACACAATAGTCAGGTAGGAATATACAATTGCAGCTTTGGAATGAAGAATTTAGTTTTTTGCTAGTGTGATTTAGTTAGGGAAGGAATTATAATCACACTCATATTGAATATAGAATATATTTTATATTGCATAATATCATAATTGTTAAAAAGTACAGAAGAAATAATTGTCTAATGTATACTCGAAAAAAATCACAATTTATATAGAGGAAATAAATATTTTGTAAGTTTGCAGCATAGAATGGTATAAAAATAATAATGTATTCTCACACTTGAACAATAGAATTATTTATTAAAAATATCACCTCACCTCATGCCCTGCCCTCTTTCTAGACTGGTTTCAGAATAACGGTTCTATCAGTATTTTCACAACCGTTGTTTTGTCATCATGAACAGTGGTTCATCAGGTGGTAGACCAATGAACTAGTTTTTGTGAGAATGGGAACATCTTACATCAAATTAATGTTGAGTTCTGTTTGAACGTGTTTCAATATAATCTTCCATATCATCGTCAACTTGCCCATATGGTTGAGTTTTATGTTGTGAACCCCGGATGTCGATATCAGCTGACCGAAGAACCTCCAAACTAGGTCATGTTCAGCAGGAATTTCAAAATTCATACTC
The DNA here is from genome assembly GCA_030220185.1 of Diploptera punctata. Classification (NCBI taxonomy): domain Eukaryota; kingdom Metazoa; phylum Arthropoda; class Insecta; order Blattodea; family Blaberidae; genus Diploptera; species Diploptera punctata. Next base: position 845,096 of record JASPKZ010005296.1, read on the forward strand.
TATTTTTGTTCTTCTGAATGTAGATTTGTTTCCCAAATGGTCAGTTCTTTCCTAATTTCTAATTGTTTTAATAATTTAGTGTTTAAATTTATATTGTATTTTTCGGACCAAACATGAGCAGCAACTGCAGATTTTTCTATTTCCCCATTTTAATTTTTCTTATATGTTGCTTGATTCTAATTTTCAGGTTTCTTTTAGTTTTTCCAGTACATTCCATTTAATATTTTCCTGATTTTTTTACTTTGATCAGTTTTTTTTCTTTTTTTGTTGGTTTTGATTACGCTGGTCAACATGATTTTTGTCTCATGAGTACCAATAGTTGTACTTTTATTGCAGTTTTTTATTGTGTTTTCAAATATGTATTTGGAATTTCTCCATCACCCACAGTTTTTTTTATTTCAATTTCAATTAATGGATTTAAATAATTATTTTTTTAATAAACGTTTTTTCGTCCATTTGTCCATTGTAAAATAAAACGGGGAACACTTTCATCAGAAGATTTCAGCTATGGAAGAGATATATCAAGGCAAATGGAATCCTAATATGCTGCCCCATTATTGTTGGACAATCAAGAGGGATGCTCCACAGGCGAAATATAGCAGAAAATTGTCATTTCTTACTTTCTAGGTGAGTCCGAATGTTCGAATATTGTGTAGTTACGAATGTAGAAAATATTGAAGTGTTTGAAATTATAAACGCCTGTCTCTCGGCAACCTTGCGTGATGGAGACAAACCTATATCATATGTCTTCTTAATAAAGGAGCCGCTATTTGCAAGATAGAAGCATGGCTTCATAGCATTTGGTGGACGGGAATTACAATGTATATAGAGAAAGATTTGCGTTTAGATCGGTACTTGCTCAGGTAGCTCAGTTGGTAGAGCACTTGGTCTAGAGAACCAAGGGTCCCGGTCTGAGCGTATAATTTTTCTCTTCAAATATGATTTATCCATCATTGAGATGTACGAAATCAACAATAATGACATGGAAAAAGCCGTACTGGCTGTAATGTATAATTCCCAAATATGTCTTCTTAATAAAGGAGCCGCTATTTGCAAGATAGAAGCATGGCTTCATAGCATTTGGTGGACGGGAATTACAATGTATATAGAGAAAGATTTGCGTTTAGATCGGTACTTGCTCAGGTAGCTCAGTTGGTAGAGCACTTGGTCTAGAGAACCAAGGGTCCTGGGTTCAAGTCCCGGTCTGAGCGTATAATTTTTCTCTTCAAATATGATTTATCCATCATTGAGATGTACGAAATCAACAATAATAATATATCATATTTTAATTCAGGAGAAAACTACTATCAAAATCACATATTTTTCTTTCTGAGACAAAAAAGTTTCTTTTTTTGTTGCTCAGTGTTAGTTTATTTAAACTGTGGTCATTTTTTGTTGCTAATTTAATATTAAATTTGTCAAAAATCTTCTGGAATCGTAGAGACCAATGAACCTCGAAATCAAATCACATTCCCCAGGAATTCAAAAATTTATTTTCTCCTTGTGTTTTTTGATTGAAAATGTTTTCTCAATTTGTGAGCTCTTTAGGTTTTTTATTTGTCTTATTTAGCCTTTCTCTCATTTGATATTTTTCTGACCAAACGTGAGTGGGCTACTGAATATTTTTTCTACTTCCCCAGATTAACGTTCTTGTTAAAGAAAACTTATCAAAAGTTTTATATGATTTTCATTTTTTCTAATGCTACCAAGTTGTTTTTTATGACATTTCTGGCTTTCTTCTCTGGTATTGGCAGAATTGTAATCCATTTCTTAGGTTGGGGCACCTGGAAGGTAGAGTTATGTTACCCCGATGATATGATGGGTGATAAATGATAATGAAGTGCCAGGAGAATTCTTAACCTAAATTCCAGACCATGGGCAACCACAGAATAATTCCCTTTAAGAAAAAAAATTCTATGGAATGCCCGAGAATCGAATCCGGGACCTCATGAACAGTAGTCAGAAACACTGACCACTAGCCCATGAGGCTGGTCATATGGTTTTCATAAATATTATATATTTTATTTAACATTCGTAACAGCTGTTTCAGTACACTGTATCTTTGTCAGACGAATGTCATAAATACAAATATATTTTCTATCTTTTTATGCATCTAAAAATACTATAAACTTTATAGATTAGTGTAGAGTGAATTAGGATAGCATCGCTGTATTTGAGTCAATCATCAATGTCTGTAAGTATGCTATATTCGATTGGCATGCAAATTAAAGTTCTTCTTCTTCCTTCCAAGTATTAGGCCAAGGCCTGTTACGATCCTATAGAAAATTTTCCCTCCAGCCTAAATAGTATGATCCTTCCGCGAAATTCTCATATAAGACTTGAAAGCATAATAATAGTTCCTTCCATTGGTTGCTGGCCAAAGGAAGGCTAGACCAGTGATGAGGCTGCCATCTTATAGCCTCTGGTCAGGCTTTTCTGGAGAAGAAAAGAAAATAAAGGAAAGAAGAAATGGAAGAAAGGAAAGACTCCCTAGCCCTCGGATGCCCTAATAGCGTCGGGATCGAAAAAACAAGAGTTAACCAAGAAAAGTTAGATAGTAAAATTTAAAAGAGTGCAAAACACAAGTAAGTGGAAGAAATGTTTTGCTCAGCTTGGGCACCTTGTGGTCATCATCCACATATCCCCTAGATGAGGACCCCTTTAATTTTATCATAGCTACAACTCTGTTATTCATTCATGTTTGTATCGCATGTAGAATAATAGCAATTTTTTTAAAATTAAAAACCCAACAAAATAAGGGTTTTAAAGGCATTTAGATTCCAGTGACTGTGTGGTAACAGATTACTGTTCGACATTGCACTCAAGAAGGTACTGAGAGATGCCAAAGTTAATATCTTCTTCTTCCTTCCAAGCCTGTTACGATCCTATAGAAAATGTTTCCTCCAGCATTTCATAGGACGGCCAGAGATCTTCATCCTCTTGGTATATAATTATAAACAGCTTTGGGGATCCGATTTGAACTCATTCTTTCAAGATGGTGTTTCCAATTTAGTTGGTACTGTTTAATATATTCCAAAATTGGCTTAGTCTTCAATTCTTTTAAGATATCAGTGTTCCTTTTCCGATCAGTTGCTATTTATGGCAGTGAATGCTGGACACTTAGCAGAGAGAATGAAGAAAGACAGAATCTTTGAAAGGAAGATCCTGGGACCTATAAATGATCGTGCAGTATGGCGGATAAGATATAACAATGAAATCTGCAATTTGTATTCAGACCCAGATTTTGTGAATGTTATTAAAATTGGCAGACTGAGATGGGAGAATGGAGGAGGAGAATACCACTAGAAAGCTTACACTACTGAGACCAGATGGAGGAAGACCGAAGCTGAGATGGATGGATGGAATAGAGGAGAATCTTCAAAAGCTCGGGGTCCAGAGATGGAGAAGGAGGGCGTGGAGGAGTGTCCTAACAGCAACCAGGGCTCATAAAGGGCTGTAGAGCTGGAAAAAGGGTGGTAACAGGCATTTAAAAATCCAATATGTTAAAGCAAAGCCAGAGGGAAAAACGCCCAGTTGGTAGACCAAGAATGAGGTGGGATAATAACATTAACTATGATTTGAGGGAAGTGGATTATACGGGGAATGATTGGAAAGCATTAGCTCAGGATAGGGGTATATGGAAAGCTTATGTCCATGTGGCCATGAACCTATGGGTTTGATAGTGCCAGTGAGTAAGTAAGTAAAGTGTAGTATGCTCTTAGGCTCAGTCATAAATCAGTATACATATTCCATCCATAGTAATTCTGCCCGAGGGCAGGTCCTTCACCGCAATCATAGCATTTTCATGCTATGCTTGCAGCTTTACTAGGGAATGTAGGTGTGGTAGCTTCCCGTTGCTTTCCACACTGGTGAAGGATGATGATGATTATGGTAATAATAAGAATGATGATGGTGGTGATGGCCATATGATTTCGGGGACTGTTTGGGCCTTAAAGTTTTCCTGACATTTGTCTTACAGGTGAGGAAAAACCTCACCCAGAAAAACTGCCCCGACCGGGGATCGAACCCGGGCCCGCTGCGTGACAAGGCAGCACGCTACCTCGAGACCACAGCGGTGGACCGTATACATATTAATGAGCTAAATTACATTTGTATTGGAAACAAACTTGATAAGGTAGTACTTTGTGTGGGAGAACCGTGGTGCTACTTTTACCTGCCATATGACTGAATTGTGTACGGAACTGTCATCGATAGATACATTGTTCTTAGACAGCATCATATTTTAAGAAATAAGACTGAATACAAGGTAAGATGGTACCAATAATTAGGTACTTCCATTTCTTATTTATTTATGACGAAATTATATATGGGCCTACTTATCAGACGTTTACGCTTTTTCCATGATGTTGATAGATATCCATCATCATCATCCTGCCAGGTATTAGTCCTAGAAGAACTGTTACGGCCTGAGAAAGCAGTTTTCGTGATATCTTTTCATAGGTCGACCAAGTGACCGTTTCCCATTTGGACAATAGTTCATTATTGCCTTGGGGATCCTGGATCTAGCCATTCTTGAAACATGTTCCTTCCAGTTTAGCTGATATCTGGAGATGTAGTCCAGTATTGGTGACACATTAAGTTCTTGAAGGATTTCTACATTTTTCTTTCGATCTCATTTGGTGTAGCCAGCTGTTCGGCGCATAAATCTCATCTCACAAGCTGTTAGTCTGCTTTCATCTCTCGTCCTTATAGTCCACGCTTCACTCCCATAACATAGGGCTGGTCGAGCCATTATTTGATAAAGACGAGTACGAGTTGAATTTTGCACTAATGAAGGTTTTAAAACTCTATTAATGATTCCCATTGATTTTTTGAATTTCACAATTTGATAGATATCCTTTATTTGCAATTTCATTATGAGCAGAAATATATGCTCTATACTGACTCACCTGTAAATTCTGCTGTTATTTTCAACATAACTGTGTGATTTTTTTCAACTGTTAGAAAACATTAAAAATAATTTGTTTTTCTCCGCATTTCAAACGGTTTCTTTTCCAATGTTTTAAGAAATTTTGAAACAATAGAAATCCCAACGTATTCCGTATTGCTCATGCATAAGAATAAAAACAATGCTTATTTAATCTATTAAAATTGTAATTATATATTTTAAGATTCTCTCACATAACTTATATAGACATGTGCTAAATGTATTTTATTTCGAGTGTTAAAGAGCGAACTACATTTTCTTACACACTTAAAGGTAAAACCATTATTCGACCAATGAAAATGCAGTCATACATTTGGTTTGTTTACGTTACAATTGGAACTTAGCTCAGAAGAGGTATAACTCATAGCCTATAGAACAGGGCCGTCCTAACTACGGCCCGTGGGCCAGATACTGTCCTCCATCACTTTCTATCCGGCCCTTGTAGGCCTGAATCATTCTTATAAATTAAAATATGCTAAAGTCAGGCCTATAATATTAGTCTATCAGTAATGGAAACATGAACTGTTGAATATGTTAAAACGGCATAATAAGAAAAGTAGAAAATCAACACACGCTTATAATAATAATAATAACAAACAATAAAATTTGTATGGTCAAGTAAAAAGAATAACACAAGACAGATCCCCAAGAAGAATACAATAAAGGGTACCACTTCGTTGAAGAAAAAGAGGACGGCCAAAAATAACGTGGATTGGTGGTATTTTGAGCATCATGAGAGAAAAAGGATTGGACGATGGAGATTGGAAGGTAGAGATATGGAGGAGAAGGACAGTAGATTAATTGGGTGTAGGAAGATGATGTTAAATATTGTGAAACATACTAAATAATTAATAACAAACAAGCTATAATAGTGACGATGGCCCACGACACAAATAAGTTTGGGCGGCTCTGCTATAGAAGATACCCTTAAACTACCCCATATTTTCCCTCCTTTTGCATGCATTAAAAAAGAATATAGCAATCATTCTAGACAAATGGATATTTGTATTAGTGTTTGTAAGTTTTAAAATGATTGTTATTTATAATATTTAATTTAAGTTCTGCAAACTAGAGCACAAACAAAAACAACTGAACATCTAATGACAATAACAGATACAAAAACATTAAGATGCATTTCAGGCTATGGTTTACATGACAGAAGAACAAAGAAGATGATCGTAAATAAGTATGGAATATAGGATGTGGTCAAGTTGGTAAAAGAGAAAAGGATGGAGAAACCACATCTCAAGAATGTAATAAATGTGAAATACAGGATGTGGTCAACCGGGTAAAGGGAGAACAATGAAGAAACCATATATCAATTTCTCATGACTATATTGCAAAATTTGCCATTACTGGGAAAATTTATACCCCAAGGCCTTTGGAACGGCCCACCGCTGGGGTAGCGTGCTGCCTTGTCATGCAGCAGGCCTGGGTTTGATCTCCGGTCGGGACAGTTTTTCTGGGTGAGGTTTTTATTGGGATTTTTCCTCACCTGTAATACAAATGTCAGGAAAACTTTAAGGCCCAAACGGTCCCCAAAATCATATGGCCATCGCAATCATCATCATTCATATTCATCTTAGGTTAAAGCTTAGGATTTAGGGACTCTCCTGGCACACCTTGATCATCATCACCCTGTACTGAAATCAAGTTTTCGATACATAGATTACGTCATACTGCGCAACCTATATGTCATCGCATCTCCATTTCTTCTGTGATCTTAGTGAACAGTGCCAAATTCTTTCCTACTACGCGCTGTGTGCTATCGCGCATACTCTCCTCTCCTAGTGAACACTCATATAGAGCTGTGCTTGTAACATCAGATCATCATCTGTTTATCTACCGTTGGAGTTAGGTCGATACAGTGTCTTGCATATGCTGATGATGTAATAATAACAGCAAGAACAAAAAATTCCCTACTGGAAACCTTTGACAAATTGAAAAATGAAAGTATAAAATATGGGCTTGTAATCAATCTAAATAAAACAAAATATTTAAGATGTATGAGAAATAAAACAAATTTGACTGAACTAACTATAAATAGTGACTGTATTGATCAAATTAACTCCTTTAAGTACCTAGGTACAATACTAAACAAAAATAATACTGTTGAAGAAGAGATCAAAACAAGAATATTGCAAGGGAATAAAGCATATTTTGCTAATTTCGATATATTAAAAAGCAAATTAATATCAAAAAATGTTAAATTCAAATTATATACAGCAATAATAAGACCAATCATATGTTATGGAGCTGAAACCTGGGTACTAAAAGAAGCAGATAAACTAAGACTATTAACGTTTGAGAGGAAAATATTTAGAAGAATGCTAGGTCCAGTAAAGGAAAATGGAAATTGGAGGTTGAGAAGGAATGACGAATTATATCTCAAGAATAATAAAGAATATATAGTTAGTTTCATCAAATCCAAAAGATTACAATGGTTTGGACATACACTAAGAATGCCAAAGGGAAGATTGCCGAATGATATTTTGAATTGGAAGCCACAAGGAACAAGACCAAGGGGAAGACCCAAGGATCGATGGGAAGATAACGTAATTGAAGATTTGAGAGAGATGGGGATTTTTGATTTGAAATCCACTGCACAAGATAGGAAGAAGTGGCGTAAACTGGTTGAGAAGGCCAAGACATTCCACTGGAAGTCGTAGAGCCTGACGAAGAAGAAGAGGAGTTAGGTCGATATAGCTCAGGAGAGCTTGTTTGGTTAATTAGTCCCTTAGGCCAGGGTGGGGCCGCAAGGACCATGTACCCCAGCCCTTGGCTGGACTAGTGTGTATGTAACATTGTATGTATGATTTGTTAATATTGTTTTTATACAGATTATCGATGATAGTATTATGTTTCTTTTGTTAACTTATTTTCAATGTCAAACTATTGTCTTTTATTTATTTCATTGTTATATCTGACTATTTCTTGACTCACATTAAACTTCATCATCATCATCATCATCATCACTCCAGGGATTAGGCAATTGCCCGTTCCAACTTCATAATGCATCAGCCCAACGTCTTCTAGGTCTTCCAACATCACGCCTTCCTCTTGCTTCATAATTTCTTGCTAACAATGGATATCTCTCCTTACTCATTCCATCCATGTGATCAATCCATTTCTGTCTGTAATTCGTGACTTTATCCAATAAAGGCTGTACTTTCAATTCTTCTCTTATATCCTCATTTCTTATTCTATCAAGTCTTGTACATCCTTTTACTTGTCTTAGGAACCTAATCTCCGCCGTCTGTATTCTATCCTTCTGTTTTTTCACTGGAGCCCAAGTTTCACATCCATACAATATTGTGGGAACCGCCATAACATTATACATTTTTATCTTGGTTTCTTTTCTAATTTTATTTTTGAATGTTCTCTGTATTGTTCCACACACCGTCTGAAATTTATTTATTTTGGAGTCAATATCTCTTTCCACATTGTAGCCAACATCACAGCCCAAATATTTGAAACTAGACACCTGTTCTATACTTTGATTTTCTAAAATAATTTTGGATCTCTTCCTCTAAAAGCCATGGTCTTCGTTTTCCTTACAGAAATCTTTAGATCGTATAATTTACATATTTCATTTAATGCATGCATTGATTTCTGTAAGTCGTCTTCATTTTTCTGTATTATGTTATCTATTGATTTGGTAGCTAGTCATTTAAATTAGCACCGAAAAATGATTACAGCTTAGGTAATTTAATAAAAAACCAACAAAAATGAAAAGATTGAAGACTGCAAAAAATTGGGAATTTATCAAATTAATTGTAAAGATTGTGAAAAGATATACATAGGAAAAACAAAAAAGGAATCTAAATACAAGATTAAAAGAACACCTCAGAAATGTTAAAAATGGAGAAACCGAAAAATCTGCAATAGCTGCACATGCCTGGTCAGAAAAACATAGAATAGAAACCAAAACAAAATTACTTAAACAATTGGAAAAACCGAAGGAACTCACAGTTTGGGAAAAAATTTACATATGCAAGAATGAAAATACAACTATGAATTTTGAAATACCCGGTTATAAAGAAAGAGGACTGATTTGGAAATTCTTCGGTCGGCCACCAGATGGCGCAGAGGTCAGTCTGCAGGATAGAAGGCCGTTGGACGTCAGTTGTGAACGTGACACAGCATTGACAATGTCACAAATTATGTGAAGAAACCCAGGGTCTGCTATGATTTATGAAGTATGAGGTGAGTGAAATAATAAAAAATAAACAATATTAAAGAACCTCATAGTGTTATTTCCTATCTACATAACTTAATAAGAAGATATAATGTTTAATCAACCTTATTGTCCTTAGTCCATATTTTAAAATTTTTATTAAGGGGCGAATATTCCATATCCACAGGCATTGTAAGAATAAAACAAGAATTCAAAATATTTCAATCACTAATCCATTACTATTCAAAATACTTAAACTTTGTAGGAAGTAACACTATAAGGTATTATTAATTAAATATTTTAATTTTAATAAAACCATGGGAATAAATTCAGTAATGAAACTTTCACTAGCCCAGAGAGATACCAGAACATGGTTATACTGCACCGTATAGGTGCTGGATCAAACCGTTATTGTTGATAACTATTTTGATTGGAAAGCATAGATTGTTCAAATTGTGACATCTTTGCCTGGGCCCATAGAGGCAAAGAGGAATTCAACTTTCTTTACTCAATTCTCCCAATATACAGGGTGGACCGCTCGAATGGACCTAATTTCAATTGCTTGTTACTGGCAAACGGTTGAAGATAGAAACTTAAAACAACGTTCATATTACAGAAAAACTCACCAAGTTTTGATATCCAGATCACCACATCTCTATATGAGCCCCAGCAGTCACTGTGACGATATCAAAGCGATGAACAATTTCTTGCCAAGTACGTTGGAGTATGTCTTCTGGAATGTTCTCAATAGCCTCTATGATGCGCTCACGAAGATCACGAAGGTCTTTGACTGGGTTGGTGTAAACTTTATCTTTGACATAGCCCCAGAGAAAGAAATCCAGTGGTGTTAAATCGGGAGATCTCGGGGGCCACGCGATTGGTCCTCCCCTACCAATCCAACGGCCAGGGAAAATGTTGTCCAAAGTCGTACGAACTTCATTGGACCAGTGGGGAGGAGCACCATCTTGCTGGAAAACGATGTTAGGCTGCAGTTGTTCAATTTGTGGAAAGAAGAACTGCTCCAGCATGTCAAGATATGTGGTACCACGAACAGTTTTCTCGGCGAAGAAAAACGGTCCAATGACCTTATTATGTGACAAACTGCACCAAACATTCATCTTCGGACTATCACGAACATGCTCTTGAATAGCGTGAGGATTCTCCGATCCCCAGATCCGCACATTATGCCGGTTTACCTTGCCTGACAAATGGAAAGTGGCTTCGTCCGAGAAGAAAATCTTGGTCATGAAGTCAGGATCAGCGCCGAGACGGTCCAGCATCGTATTGGCGAATTCCACTCGTTTCGGCATTCATTCGGCTCCAGACGTTGCACTAACTGCACTTTATATGCGTGCAGTTTGAGGCGTTTGTGGACAATCCGTTGTAATGTCGATTTTGGTATTTGAAGTTCCCGCGAAGCTCTTCTTAATGACTTCCGGGGGCTTCGCTCAAATGCGGCTTGAACATTTGCTACCATTTCATCGGATGCTCTGCGACCACCACCATGCTTCTTCAACACAGATCCTGTAGCTAATAATGTATCACGCCACTTCTTTATGCTTCTAGCAGTTGGAGCATCACGGTTAAACACACGCCGGAACTCCCTTTGAACTCTAATGATTGATTTAAACTCCGCATACCACAAAACAGCTTGCGCTTTCATCTGCGGAGTCGCCATTTTCACAAACAATTAAATCTAAGAACGAGAAACGTATCTTTGTGCCATCTACCGACAGGATTCGAAACTTGGTGAGTTTTTCTGTACTATGAACGTTGTTTTAAGTTTCTATCTTCAACCGTTTGCCAGTAACAAGCAATTGAAATTAGGTCCATTCGAGCGGTCCACCCTGTATAATGTTTTCTGAGTTATAAAATACAATTGTGGAAGCTTTGGGATAAAGGAACTAACACACGCTTGAGCAAGCTTTTGGAATTTGACTTAGACATCTGACTTATGTTAACTACTGAATGAATAGGCATAAGTAAAAAAAGCACAACTAAAGCTTTTAATGCGAGTCAAAATATAGTCAGATTTAATATAAAGATAAATAAATAAATATTCGATTTACAAAGAAAAGAAATCATAATAGATCATCTATACAAAAAAGAAAATATGATATAAATCAACATACATACATACATTATCACTCACTCTAGTCCAGCCTCGGGTTGGGGGAAATACTGTCCTAGCGTCCCCACCCTGGCTTACAGGACTAAACAAACAAAACCAGCTCTCCTGAGCTGTTCTGACTAGACTCCAACGGTGACTAAGTAGATGATTCGATGTTACAAAACACAGCTATTTATGAGAGTTCACAGGGAGAGGGGGGAGTGCGCGATAGTACAGGGTGCGCACTAGGAAGGGAAGGGATAGATAGGACAGCGCTGGGTTCAAACTAGGAAACTAGTCATAATTGTGCAGTACCTTAACTACTGTGTTATGTGGCATGAACCGAAGACTCTCCTACGTGTCCTGATAGCTCAGCGGTAAAGCATGCAGTCAATGTTTCTGTTAATGAAGATCGCAGGTTCGCATCTTCAATTACGCAGTTTTTTTCGTGATATTTGTATTAAAATGTTTTATGAATTAAATACATTTTATTTTGACATTTGAATTAATCTATACTTTTTAAGTTCATAATTGTTTTTCATACCATTGAGGTTATAACAATGTTAAATTATATATTTTTTTACCTTGTATACTACCGTCTTCCTCAACTATTTAAAATTTTCGTTGATTTCACTCTAGGCCTTTCGATGCATGCTTCATCTTCTGGAGTTGTTGTAGTAGTACTGAATTAACTGTATGTCTAATAGAGGGTTTTGCTCATTAGGTGTATTTTCGTTGAGAATGTTTGTATTCTTGGCCTTTTTGATAATTTAGATTTTTTCTAAAATGTTAATTTTATGTGTATTATTTTCTCTGTGTATAATTGACATTGTATTATCGATATTGTTGAAATTATGGCCGCTTTCTGAAATGTGTTTAGCGAAATTTGATTTTATTGTTAAAGGAGAAGGCAAATCACATTTCGCTGTTCACCAGATTTGAGTCCAATCAAAAATGTGTGGGCTAAGATAAAAATAGAGATGAACTCTAATTGGCCTGCAGATGCACGAAAGATGGCTTATGGGCACAAATTCAAGATGCCTGGGATGCTCTAGCCGATTGTCCACGTGCCTGTAGAAATTTGATTGCATCAATGCTCTGCAGATTGAGGGCGGTAATAGATGCTGAGGATTCATACACCCGATATTGATTTTGTTTTTGTTAAAGTTTTCATTTTAGAATATATTATTTTTTTTCATTTACTTATTAGAAGAAGGTTTTAATTCATGTTTTTGTGTGTGCATTAAAGCCATAAAACTGAAATATAAAATTAAATATGAAACTACATTACAGGCAAAATGCTATTCTAACATTCCGTTAAAAAAAAAGGTAGAACGGGAATCGAACCTATGAGGTTACGAATGCAGACAATGTCTATTAAACCTATCGACCACAGAAACACACTAAGCCAAACTCTCTCTTTAATGTGCTTGAGTGTGCACTGCATTAACTAGCAAACAACGCAGTACAATTATTGAAAATGTGTTGATGTGAATACGGCTTTTGCGAGCGCTCACGAAGTTCCCCGATCGATTGATAGAATCAGCGGATGACTCATTTTTTTTGTCTAAGGGTGTACATTCATGAATACCAGAATAACTGGATGAATGAGTTCAGATAGAGTTCCCAAAGCCATGCTTCATTAATTGTCAAACATGGAAGAGGTTAAATGAATCGTGATTTTTTCTTACCTCATACATCTATGTTTCTTTAAACACAGCACTGCAGTATCGGCGACACTTTGTCGTCATCGTCAGCTGTTTTCACGACTGTCAATTTTTTCTCCTTTTTGCCGGTAATTATCTAGACTGCCATCTGGTGTTCTTTTGAAGGAATTCCTCTTCAAACTGCCATCTGGTGTTATTTTGAATGAATCATTTCCTAAACTGCTATCTGTTGTATTTTTGAAGAACTTTGTAATCAAGCTTGGTTCTTCCGGAATCTCAAAGTTCATAGTTCTAGTATGGTTTTTTTGAATATATATTTTTTCCCAAACTGTTAAATCCAAGGTTTTGATAGATGTTTTAAAAGTTTTGCTTCTTTTTCAATCCTATGATGCTCTAATAAACTATGTGCTGCTATAGCTGATTTTTCAATTTCTCCATTCTTCATGTTTCTGAAGTGCTCTTTTTTACGAGTTTCCAAGTTCCTTTTTGTTTTTCCTATATATATCTTGTTGCAATCCTTGCAATCAATTTGATAAATCCCAGATTTTTTGTCATCTGGGGTATTTAAAGAAACATAGATGTATGAGGTAAGAAAAAATCACGATTCATTTAATTATTATTAATTGAACCTCATAATGTTAAAAATTCCCAAATTTAATATATAAATGGAAGAGGTTTCTGGGCCACCCAAGGAAGCGCTGGATACAAATTAGTAAGATCATAATAGGTCTCTAGGCCTAAGACTTGTATGGATGGGAGAAGAATAAGAATTACATGTTAAAAATATCACCTCACCTCGTACTTTGTCTTCTTCTTTTAATGCAGGGATTGTGATAAAATGTACATAGGGAAACTCTCAGAAAGTGGGGGAAGTAGAAAAATCTCCAGTGCCCACTCATGTTTGGTCACAAAAACATCAAATTGAAAGAAAGGCTAAATTAATAAAAAACCTAAAGAACTCACAGTTGGGAAAAAAATGTATATAAAAAAACAAGGAGAAAGTATTGAATTTTGAAATTTCTGGGGAATATGATTTGATTTAGAGGTTCATTGGTCTACCAACAGATGGAGGAAAATGCAGTGCATCACCAGGCTAGAACAACGATTGCAAAAATACTGAAAATGGAATTTATTTCAAAAGCAGTCTAAAAACAAGAAAAAAATATGAGGTGAGGTGATATTTTCAATACTTACTATATTTTTTCTTCTAAACCTTAGTAGAGTTTTACTTCATATTTTCACACATCGGTGTTTAATTAAAAAAAAATAATTCTTGTCTAACCATCCATCCATAGGTCTTTCATTGCAATCATAGCATTTTCATGCTATACTTTTCAGTTTACTAGGTGTAGCTTCCCGTTGCTTTCCACACCGATGAAGGATGATGATGATGGCCAGATGATTTTTGGGGACCTTGGGCTCTAAGCTTCCTGAAATTTGTCTTGCAGGTGAGGAAAAACTCCTGAAAAAACCTCATCCAGGAGCCTGTCCCAATCGGGAATCGAACCCAGGCCCACTGCATGATAAGATAGCACACTACCTCAAGACCACAGCGGTGGACTCTTGTCTAATAAAGGTTATTATTTAAATTTGAAAAAAGATTACAATGGTTTGGACATACACTAAGAATGCCAAAGGGAAGATTGCCGAATGATATTTTGAATTGGAAGCCACAGGGAACAAGACCAAGGGGAAGACCCAAGGATCGATGGGAAGATGACGTAATTGAAGATTTGTGAGAGATGGGAATTTTTTATTTTAAATCTACTGCACAAGATAGGAAGAAGTGGCGTAAACTGGTTGAGAAGGCCAAGACATTCCACTGGAAGTCGTAGAGCCTGACGAAGAAGATTTAAATTTGAATATTGGTTTGTCTTAAATTTAAAATGCTAAACAAATAAGGTAACTAATTTTTTTTTCTTGCATAGGTAGTTACAACTTAAAATTCTAAATATTACTTACATGGCCTTGGTAGTTTAGGGATTGTGGTTTGCATTTGGTTCTGAAGGTCGTAGGTTCAAACCTAGCTGAGGTCAATGGATTTTTTAATATGAAAAAATCCAAGGGCAAAGTCTGAAGATTATTGAGCTTGTAAAATAACCTCAAACTTAAATTAGAGCCTCTAAAAAAAATATTTGCCTTTCTCATCCAAGTATATCTTAGTTGCTACTAGGTGTTTTTTTGGTGCAACGAGTTGACCACTAATCAGTCACCTATATTTATAGGAAAATAACCCTAACTGAATTAGCCTTGTTTAAATAATTCCCATAAGAGAGCACTTTTGCCCCACATGGAATGTAACAGGTATGGACACACTTACGTGGCTAGAGTTCTTTTAAATTTCAACCATCATTTTTTATTAACTTTTGTTTGACAAATGTTGAGAAAAATAAAACTGGCATAAGCGTAAATTTGGATTTTGGGTTAGGTACATTATTTGCCAGTCACAATTTTACACTTACATTCTTATGCCACTGATGCACTAAACACATTTTGTACTGTTTTAAACATTTTGCAACAATCTTCAAGCTTTCTTTACAATATTTTATATTTATATATTTACATAAAACATGATCGTGGATACATTACTTCCTTGCTACCGTACTTTCCAATGTTGCCACCATTTGAAAATAATTTCAAACCATATATAGTGTTAGTGTACGTAAAATTAGTTTATAGTTTATTAAATAAAACGCATGTAAATTGTTTTGTTAGGTTAGAAAATGGGAAGTTGGTTTACGTCCATTTTTTTAGCATTTGGGAATAATATGCATGTAAATTGTTTCCTTTGGTTAGGAAATGGCAAGTTAGTTTACGTCCATTTTTTTTTTGCATTTGGGAAGTTATTCCTAAAGTTGGTAACACCGACTGCAGAGCCATCTACCGGAGGCTACATTACCATTACAGCAACTCGCACATGCGCACTGTGGAACTTAGAAGAATTCGCATCTGCCATATAACCGACTTTTTCCTGGATTTTTATTAAATTATTGAATAAATATGTGTGAAATTAGTAAATATTGTTAAAAAAATACTATTTGGGCAGAAACTTTTTAATGAATGAAATCAACTCTTCCAGGTATTCAAACTGAGATATGCTGACCAAGAATTAAATATGTTATCACCAGTATGGTGAAATTAAGGACAAACACTGCTGCCCAAACCACCATAATATAGCTTACTTATTATCGAATTTCGCAAAATCCCATTTATTTTTTAAGATTCAAACTGAATAAAGTAAAATACAGTTTATGTTAAAAGAATTTTATTGCTAAAACACTGCACACAACAAACACCAAATTCCACCATTTGTGTCATATAGAATATAATATTTAAGGAAACAATAACAATTTGTAAAATCAAGTGTCAAAACTGTAAAGATTCTAAAATTATAACAAAAAAATAATTCTGAGAAGTATTGAGTGCAGAAAAAGATCCTAATTTACTTTCCATTGCTAACTGCCATGACTAGCTACGATATGGAATGTCCGTAAATGCACTCTGTAATATTGGAATGTGTCACTCCTTGTTCTCAAATGTATTTCCTGTACTGCAGAATATCAACAAATTCACCAACTACAGTTCCTCATGTTGAAAGGATTGCAAAATGTTTAATCTTTGTTGTATTTCATCTTTTTTTTCTTTACTCATTTTACCTTTTGCTAAACCCTGTACTCTTTTTAGTTCATTAGGTACAAATTCGTCACCTTTCTCTAGAGATTTTCGCATTGTTTTCACATAAACCTCTGCAGTTTTCTGATCAGCTTTTCCCGTTGTCTTGTCCCAAAGATCTTCTGCCTCTCGTAGCAATGCCTTTTTCACTTCAGGATCCCTGACCTGAGAAAACTTGACAGCTATCTTATCAAAAGCTTCCAGACAACCAGGTAAACCAATGTGAACATTTGATTTGGTGCGAATGAATTTCTTAATGTTGTCCGCAGTAAATTCCGAATCTGTAAATGTATATGGTTCAGAAATTCCAGCAACAAAAAGCTTCACTACTGGAAAATCATCCTTGCTTACTTTATATCGCTCTGCCAAATCTGCATTTTCTTTTTCGCCGTAATCCTTTATTCCAACTTCACCAACAAGTAAATCGGGAACAGTGTATGCTGCTTCTGCTACCTTAGCAAATTCATCGTGTTTAGTGCCATAAGGGTATGCCACGTCAAACTTGATTGCCGCTGCTTTAAACTTCGATATTATCTGAAAACACATAAACAAAACGTGCTGTCATCACTTTATACTATTTAATAATCTCTAAGAAAGAACGCCGGTAACAATCTTACCTTGTCAAACGTAAATGTATCGAGAGGCACACATCCTTTACAATTTATAGCATCTGTACAAATCACAAAGTATAAAACTACGAATATAATATACTGTATGTTCATTAGCATTTCTTGTAAAATCTGCTAATAGCTCCTTATATCAGGAAAACTGACTTTTTTATTTGTATACGTGCCACTACTATATTTGTGAATAAACAACTATGATAACCTGTATTATGACGTGCTGTCACTTGATAGGTTATCCAGAAACATATAGAATACTCAGCGATTCAGAAACTAAGTAAGTTAAATGGTCTTGACATTAAATAGCTATGAGGTAGGAAAAAATAACAGTTTATTTGAAAATGTCTCGGAATAACAGAACCTTAGAGCAGGTTATCGCTGCCTCAAAATGCTATGCTACAAATAACAGTTTATTATTAAACGGGTTTTACAATACAATACAAATTTTCCTGCGCCCAAAATTATTTAATTTTATTATATTCTTATCTAACAATATAATCTACATGTTGTAACATAATGTAACGTTTTTATTGTTTTTCTTTCTCTATTGTAAAGTATACTTTGTCACTTTTGGCAAACCCTAATTGGGTAAGTTAGTTATAATATATTGAAAATATCCATTAAAGTATATATGCTGTACTAGACCATAGAGAACCGACAAATAGTGGTTATCTCTGCGACAAACCATACTAGACAAACCATCGGTGAAACAGGAGCAGTTGTAACAAATAAAATAACAATGTCGTAGTCGTCGTAGTTGTGTCAAATATAATAAAAAAATAAGGTTGCGGTTGATTCAGGTAAATAATCACAGATTAGGATATCGCTGTTGGCGATTATCGAAAATTAAGTTAATCGAAAATAGAAGCACTTTAACTGTAACGAATTCTATATCATAGAGTTCTATATAGTGTTGTTATTACTATCGGTATGTGGTATTACACCGTTGAAGAGGGCAGTATGAACGTTAAAAAGTAAATTAGACTTTAATAATTATTTATAAATTATACAATGCAATAATCTTCTTTATCTAATCTCGTTCCGGGGGTTGAGACAACATAATAATATAACAAATTCATGAGTTATAGTTAGAGGTAAGTAAGGCCTACGGATTTTTCCGATACATCTGGAACTAAATTTTAATATTTAACTTTGATGCCCTATATGAATTATGTGTTCTAAACAATAGCCATTGCATTAAAATGGCGCTGTACTTAAAAATGTCATTAGGACCGATCCTGCCTTCAACACGCGTTACTTTCACGAACTACCTATCTACAAGTATTAGAGTGCAATATATCCAGTGGCGTAGCGTGTAAAGGAACTGTTTGTTGTTGAAGGTAGCCTATATATTAGTATCCTTGGCCTATATAATATTAACGAAGACGAAGTAGATCGTGGAATTAGGCCTAAACCAAAAAGTGCTTTCTTTATCAACAATATTGTGGACAGTTTTTCCAAAATTTGCCAACTGCAAAATTGAGATTTTGATGTATTCATTAAATATAAGACATCTCTACATTATGTTAAAGGCGTTTTAGCAAAATCTGATTATTGCCTTCACAGTAATGTGTCAAAATGCGATCGTTTTTTTTTTTTAAACTCACCGGTACTGCTAAGTGAGAGCTACAGCAAAACTTGCTTATTGCTTTTTAAATAATTTCGTCTCTATACTCATTGGTATTAATTTTGTGATTCAACAATGAATTTAGTGTCAGATACTTGTAACAATGGCTTTCAATTTGTTCTGTATTAGTCATTCAAAATATCTCTGCAGGCGGACGCATCGCGAAGCACTGCTTGTTGCCACACGTGACGTAATATAAGGCAGTGTACAGTGGAGAAAGAATCACTATATCCTTTTAATAGCACTTGTAACCACATCGTTCGCTCTTGAAGAGCGATTTCGTGTCGATACAACAATTTCTATTATAGACCTACGTTTGTATTGTATAAGTATGGAGATGCCTAAAAGTCTCCAAGAAAAGTGATTAATTCACAACGCAGAAAGATAATTTTACATAATGTGCATCGCTAACAGACTTTCTATAGTTACAGACGAAGTGTATGAAAGGAAGAGGAATTCATTAGTCAGCACATCATAGCACGAGGGATTGTACTATAACTTACCTTATCATTAGAAGCTTAGCGGGCGTGCCAGTTCAGAGTCTGATGAACAATCCTCACGACCATTTTCACTATTGTCTTCCTCTTCACACAAATCCATTCCTCTTAATGATATGATGAAACTGTCCATCACGTCTTCCATTAATCCATCCTTTTTCTAGAATTCATCATCCACAGACCTAACGTGACTGACGTAGCCCTCCCAATCTGTCGGTGTGGTTGAGTTCACTGCACTTTCAGTCAATTCCTGTAGTCTTGTTAGGGACAGGTCACCAGTAACATTATTTTCTCTAACATATCTCTTTATTGCAGCCCATGTCAGTTCTATTGCATTGAGTTCGCACATATAGGGAGGCAATCGAATGTGTCCTTGCATTCCTATAAGTCTATCGATATGATAGGATTTTTCTGCTGGCTTGAAGCGTTGAATTAATTCAAAAAGTTGAAACATTTTCATTTCAACAGAAAATGGTATATTGTTATTTTCCAGCCACTTCATCATTTCTAGTTTCACAGCATACTTCGTTGGGGGCTTATTTTCTTGTATACTGTGATACAGAGCATTGTCAAGCACAATGACACTAGAGCTGGGTATGTTGGGGAACAACTTCTCTACCATCCATTTAGCGAAGTTATCACCATTCATCTGGCCATGGTAATCACCAGTAGCCAGTCCAGCCCTGAATATTAATGATGCTCCGGGAATTAAACCATCTTTACTGTCTGCATTCAGGTTTGAAGAACTGGTGTTCATTGTAATACCCAAGATGTCATCGCTCTGCCAACAGGCACTGAAGGTCAGGTTGCTGTCCACCCATGATTCGTCAATATAAATAATGTTTTTTCCTTCATCTCTGTATTTTTTTGTATCTAGCCCGCCAATAAATTATATCTGGACGCTCTATTAAAACTTTTCTTTTAGTGCCGCATTTTTTCCATCTGAAACCCATGGAATATAGCAACCATAGAGCAACTTTCTTAATAATTATAGGGAGAATTTGGACGCATTTTTTTTTAAATTTTTTCCCACGTAGTACCGTGGTCATCTTAAGATATCGCCACCGTCGCCATTTTATCGATTGTTGACGTGTGACGTACAAATAAATCGAGTTGTAAAATCGATTAAATTTAAATAAATCAACGGTGGGATTGTTATGTACTGTACGAAGAGAAGTTTGAGGTTGAATATAATATAATATAATATAATATTTATTATTGATGCATCGAAGTTAATTGTTAAATTAATTAATTATCTACAATCCGAAGGATAAAGTGAAGCTGGAAAATACAGCTAATGGAAGGTAGGTCAATGATTACATATGGTATCATTTTTCTCAAAAATTTTAACTTCTGAAAATAGTGTTTTCAAATAATAGGCCTAACTGTGAATTATGTAAATTGGCACGCCGTATATTTTATTTGCATCATGACATTAGAATACCCCTAAAAAATTGTTTATAGGCCTACCTCATTCATTCTTATTTCTTAGCCTGTAATATGTGTACTTATTCATCATTATTTTTTTCACAGAATAGAGGCT
Organism: Diploptera punctata; assembly: GCA_030220185.1. Taxonomy (NCBI): domain Eukaryota; kingdom Metazoa; phylum Arthropoda; class Insecta; order Blattodea; family Blaberidae; genus Diploptera; species Diploptera punctata. The sequence continues at coordinate 865,960 of JASPKZ010005296.1, forward strand.
GTAAAGGTCAAATCCTATGTGTGTATTTTCGTATGACAGTGAATGGGAAGTCTACATATGTATAAAATTTTAGGTAACTAAATTTGAGGTATTCGGAGTGGATCTAATGCTGCTACTTTCATTTTACTAACTTTGAAGTTTCATTCTTTTTGTTTGGTGTTTCTTATTAGATTAAGTGGAAAAAGTCGGTTTTATGTCTCTCAGGAATTCTTCTAAGTTCCACAGAATCGCAGCGCGCATGCGCGAGTTGCTGTAATGGTTAATATAGACTCCGGCAGATGGCTCTGCAGTCGGCGTTACCAACTTTGGGAATAAATTTCCAAATGCAAAAAAAAAAAATGGACGTTAACTAACTTGCCATTTTCTAACTAAAGAAAACATTTTACATGCATATTATTTCTTCCCAAATGCTTAAAAATGGACGTAAACCAACTTCCCATTTCCTAATGTAACAAAGCAATTTACATGTGTACTATTTAATGAACTATAAACTAATTTTACATACACTAACACTAAATATTGTTTCAAATTATTTTCAATTGGTGGCAACGTTGGAACAACATGGGAAAGTAGCAATGAAGTAATGTATCCACGATCATGTTTTACGTAAATATATAAATATAAAATATTGTGAAGAAAGCTTGAAGATCGTTGCAAAATGTTTAAAACAGTACAAAATGTGTTTACAAGTGTTTAGTGCATCAGTGGCATAAGAATGTAAGTGTAGAAATGTGAGAGACATAAAACCGACCACATCCGATTAAGCTACGAAAGTGAGATAGCATTATTCAGAACACCCGTAAGTCTAAAAATTAATCTTAAAAGAAAACATAATAGCTAAATGGCGGAAAAATAACATAAAGAACAAAAGAAACCAAGAAGAAGTATATAAAGTATATTTATTACAAGATCAAAGTATTAGACAACATTATGAAAGCAGAATGAATAAATATATATCAGAGATAGCGACGTCAGAAGATGTAAATATTGAATGGGAAAATATATCAAATGTAATACATAAAACAGCAAATGAGATATTAGGAAAGAAAAATAGAATAAGAAATAGGAAGGGCTTGAGAACTTGGAATGCAAATATACAAAATACAGTGAATGAAAAACAAAAAGCATATCATACATACTTACGAATGAAAACAGAAGAATCTTATGAAGGATATAAAATGAAAAGGAGAATTGCTAAAAGCAATATAAGAAAAACCCATCAGGAGTCATGGGATAAATTTATAAGCTCAGTAGAACATGATATGTATGGAAGACAAGAAATAGGTTATAAATTAGTGAAACATCTAAATCAGACTGAGAAAGATTCTGCCAGATTGAATATAATCCCAGAACAAGAATGGATCCAACATTATGAAAAACTTTGGAAAAAGGAGGAAATTGAAGGAAAAGAGAACAATGAGGACGAAATAAAAGTGGAAAATATTGATGTAATAGACATAAATGAATTAGAAATGGCTTTAAGAACCACTAAGAATAGGAAAGCAACAGGATTAGATAATATAAATATGGAGTTAGTCAAATATAGTGGAATATTGTGTAAACTACAAATACCTCATCTAATTAATATATGTTGGCAGACCTATGGGATTCCAACCACTTGGGAAACAGCAATTGTGAAGAATATATTCAAAATAGGAGACCGGAGAAATTGCGAGAATTACAGAGGATTAGCTTAATGAATACTGGCTACAAGATATATACGAAAATAATAAGTAATAGATTGAGAAACATAACAGAAGTAATAATAAGTGAAAATCAAAGTGGATTCAGAAAGGGAAGGTTATGTATAGACAATGTCTTTACACTGAAACAACTCATAGAAAAGAGAAGAGAACATAACTTAGAAACTCACATAGGATTTATAGATTTGGATAATGCCTTCGATCGAGTAAACAGACAAAAATTATGGGAAATATTACGAATGAAAGGATACCCGCTGTGCCTTGTTGAAACAATAAAGAAATTATATGAAGACACAAATATAATTATAGATACCGGATTCAAAAGAACAGATGCAATCAAAACAAATACTGGATTATGACAAGGATGTAGTTTATCACCCACTTTGTTTAATATATATATAGACGATATTTTAAAATAATGGAAAGTTTAGTAAATCTAGGAATAAGAATGGATAATAAAGTTTGCATAAATAATCTTCTATTTGCTGACGATGTAATCATAATACAGAAAAATGAAGACTACTTACAGAAATCAATGCATGCATTAAATGAAATATGTAAATTATACGATCTAAAGATTTCTGTAAGGAAAACGAAGACCATGGCTTTTAGAGGAAGAGATCCAGTGAGATCCAAAATTATTTTAGAAAATCGAAGTATAGAACAGGTGTCTAGTTTCAAATATTTGGGCTGTGATGTTGGCTACAATGTGGAAAGAGATATTGACTCCAAAATAAATACATTTCAGACGGTGTGTGGAACAATACAGAGAACATTCAAAAATAAAATTAGAAAAGAAACCAAGATAAAAATGTATAATGTTATGGCGGTTCCCACAATATTGTATGGATGTGAAACTTGGGCTCCAGTGAAAAGACAGAAGGATAGAATACAGACGGCAGAGATGCGGTTCCTAAGACAAGTAAAAGGATGTACAAGACTTGATAGAATAAGAAATAAGGATATAAGAGAAGAATTGAAAGTACAGCCTTTATTGGATAAAATCACGAATTACAGACAGAAATGGATTGATCACATGGATGGAATGAGTAAGGAGAGGTATCCATTGTTAGCAAGAAATTATGAAGCAAGAGGAAGGCGTGATGTTGGAAGACCTAGAAGACGTTGGGCTGATGCATTATGAAGTCGGAACGGGCAATTGCCTAATCCCTGGAGTGATGATGATGATGATGATGATGAAGAAAACAGAAATTTAGGGATAAAATTTCCATTATGTGACAAAAAAATTGAAAAAAAAACTTGTTTACTTTTCCTAATAATTTTTAAGTCCTGCAGAATAATAGTGCACATGTGCAAACGTTTATAAAAAGTTTATATAGTTGTATTGCTAGATGGAACCACGTAGATGTGAAATCAATATGACCAACCTTTGCAATAAACTCCCCTTCCTAACCTAACTAAACAATATTCATGCATATTATTTAATTAAATGTTCACTAACTTTTTAGCATCGGAACCTAACAAAATGAAATGAGTGAACATCCGTTTTTGAATGTTGGTTTTATTCCAATTTCACAGATATTTCCACCTTTTAGTATAAGTTCATTTAAGCATTTGTGCATATGCACAACAAATCTGCATAACTTTGAAGAAATCATTGCATACATAGATAAATATTTAATAATTGTAAAAAAGTTATAAGTATTGTTGCAAGTGTTTAAAATATTATGAAATGTTAGTAAAGGCAGAAGAAGTATGTAGAGCAACAGTATTAAAAAAAATATACTATGGAAACTGAAGGGTAAGGTAATCTAAAGTTGAACCAAAAAAATTTCGAAGTCCGAGTAGATCCATACACATGTGCCAACAGATACAACTGGATATAATTTTGAATCATACGAACCGTCAACATACACAGCATATTAGAATGCTCGTTGCCAACCAGAGGAGAAACATTCCAATATTGAAGACTTAAACTTAAAAAAAAAAGTAAATAAACACTGAATGGTAATAATGAAGACAGTGTAATCATTATTATTAGTTTATTTATGTTATTAGTAAAGTAAAGTAAAGTGATCCCACAACAGACCCGGAGGCCCTTGGGGTAGTAGGAGGTTAAGGCTCCCACTTTTTCTAGACAATCGGCACTTTATGTCAGCCGGGTTGTCAGCCCTGCGTGACGGCCGCCTTTACCCCCAGAACAAGCGTCTGGTACTCATTTACGTTAGAGGCTGAGTCGACCCCAGGGTCATGGTGCCGCCAGAGGGTTTGGGTCAGTTTAAAAATCCTGACCCCAACGGGACTTGAACCCTCGACCCTCTGGCTTGTAGCTCAGTGCCTTAACCACTACGCTACGGCGTGCCCTAGGAGAAAGAGCATAGAAGAATTGGAGAAGCAGGATTCTGGAGTTAGAGGAAGTAGAGATAAGAACTCTAGGGAAAGCAATGATAAAGAAAAGAGGAGGAATTTTAGTTCCTGGAGTGCAAACTCTGGGAGAACAGCAGATAGATGGAAAGATAGGAGAAAACATCCTGGTCCAAGAAGATATGAACCCAACAGTGATAGTAAAAGAAGCAAATCCCCGTATTCCATTCTTTTTTAAGTCAAGTATTTTCGGATATTGTAATTTAAATTTTCAATGCAAGTTTTGACTGCTTGTTAAATATTACAAAAAAAAACTTTAAAATATGTAAGTGTATACATGTACACCCTTCGACAAAAAAAATGAGTCATCTCTTAATGCACATTTCTTCTAAGTCATACTCGGCACAGCGCTGGGTTCAAACTAGGAAACTAGTCATAATTGTGCAGTCCTTGAGCTACTGTGTTATGTGGCATAAACTGAAGACTCTCCTACGTGTCGTGATAGCTCAGCGGTAAAGCATGCGGTCACTGTTTCTGTTAGTGAAGATTGCGGGTTCGCGTCTTCAAGTACGCAATTTTTTTTCGTGATATTTGTATTAAAACGTTATATGAATTAAATACATTTTATTTCGACATTTGAATTAATCTATACTTTTTAAGTTCATAATTGTTTTTTATACCGTTGAGGTTATAACAACGTTAAATTATATATTTTTATAAGCTTTATATTAACTTGACCTGTATCTCTCTATGTAACGGACCTGTATCTATGTAACGGAATCTTTGAACACGATTTTCACCCACTTAAAAACATTAGATCGACTTGAAACTTTGTATACTTGTAAAGGACTCATACCAATACAATAATTTCATTATTTCTTTTAAATCCTGGCCAGAATCATCAGAAAATAAAAAAAATAAAAAATAAAAAAACGGTGTAATAGGTTACGGACTTCACGACTTTTTAGTCAATCGTTTTAAGAGCTCAGTTGGTAGAGCGGTGGACTGTAGTGGTATATAATTTCAGTAATCCATAGGCCGCTGGTTCAAATCAAGGCCGGAGGATTTTTTTTAGAAGAGTATTAAGCAATTAGATTTTCATGGGATTCCAGTTTATGACAATCAATTAAACTAAAAATTAAAAAAATAAATAATAGTTTAAAAAAACTGAAACAACACGCTTTATTAGAAAACCATACTAAAAAATTAAAAATAAATAATAGTTTAAAAAACTAAAACACGCTTTATTAGAAAACCGAACTAAAAAATGAAAAATAATTTTAATTTCCAACACGCTTGGGATAAAATTAAAGTGGTCAACAAAAAAATCACCTCCAACACATCTAGAATAAAACTAGAGTTATCTACAAAAAAAATAATTTTACCATCAAAAGCGTGGGGTGCTTTCTATGGTTTTTACGTTTTCTTCTTAGAGACTTTAATTTTACCAATATATGTTTATTATCAAATATATTAATTGATATAGGGCACTCCACGCTTTTGATGGTAAAAATATTTTTTTTGTAGATAACTCTAGTTTTATTCTAGATACGTTGGAGATGATTTTTTTGTTGACAACTTTAATTTTATCCCAAGCGTGTTGGAAATTAAAATTATTTTTCATTTTTAGTTCGGTTTTCTAATAAAGCGTGTTGTTTTAGTTTTTTTAACTATTATTTATTTTTACCTTGCATACTACCGTCTTCCTCAACTATTTAAAATTTTCGTTGATTTCACTTTAGGCCTTTCGATGCATGCTTCATCTTCTGGAGTTATTGTAGTAGTATTGAATTAACTGTATGTCTAATAGAGGGTTTTGCTCATTAGGCATATTTTCGTTGAGAATGTTTGTATTTTTGGCCTTCTGGATAATTTCGATTTCTTCTAAAATGTTAATTTTGTGTCTGTTGTTTTCCCTGTGTATAATTGACATTGTATTATCAATATTGTTGAAACTGTGGCCGCTGTCTGAAATCTGTTTAGCTAAATATGATTTGATTGTTAAAGGAGAAGGCAAATCAAATTTCGCTGTTCACCTGATTTGAATCCAATCGAAAATGTGTGAGCTAAGATGAAAATAGAGATGAACGCTAATTGGCCTGCAGATGCCCGAAAGATGAAAGATCGCTTATGGCACAAATTCAAGACGCCTGGGATGTTCTAGACGATTGTCCACGTGCCTGTAGAAATTTTATTGCATCAATGCCCCGAGGATTGAGGGGGTAATAGATGCTGAGGGTTCATACATCCGTTATTAATTTTATTAAAGTTTTCATTTTAGAAGATATTATTTTCTTTCTTCATTTAATTATTAGAAGGTTTTCATTTATGTGTTTTGTGTGTGCATTAAAGCCATAAAACTCAAATATAAAATTGAATATGAAACTATATTACAGGCGAAATGATATCCTAACATTCAGTAAAAAAAAAGTATAACGGGAATCGAACCCATGAGGTTACGAACGCAGATGCTGCGTGTTAAACCTCTCGACCACGGGACACACAAAGACAAGTTCTCTCTTTTATGTTACTTGAGTGTGCACTACGTTAACTAGCAAACAACACAGTACAATTACCGAAAACGTGTTAATGTGAATAAGGCTTCTGCGAGTGCTCACGAAGTTCCCCGATCGGTTGATAGAATCAAGAGATGACTCATTTTTTTTGTCTAAGGGTGTACATAATACTTATACAATGATTCAGGATCATATTGTGTGAAGTCCATCTTTTTACAATTCTTGTTGTGAATGTTACATTTCCATAGCCTAGAATTCTAAATAAAACACTTACTTAGAATAGTATGATCCTAGATCGTCAATATATATAAGAGTTGGGAATACCTTCATTGTGAAGGACATTGACAAATATTATATATACAGTGAGTTTCACTCAACTTATGGCCACTAGCATAGACACTGAGTGGATAGCGTGAGCTGATGACTCAATGCTTGCAGTCACTTTTCCTCACTATCGGCTGCAAGTCGAGTGAAACTCACTGTATATGTATATATATATATTTCTTTTTTATTTATTTATTTTTTCAGGCTCTACAGTAGGTGTAAAGAAGTTGCGCTTCAAGAATATCTACAAGTGTATTGCAAGAACATACCAGTACATTATAGACTATGCAGAAAAGTGGTTGTGTTTTATTAAAAACAAATTTTTGAACTGTTATAGAATATATTTTAAATTACAAATTTTAAAATTATGTTAATATTGTGTCATGTAAATTTTAATTCATCCTTACTTCTACCTCGTTGAGAACTTTCTATGTCTTTTATAACATTTATTTAACATGTGCAAAAAAATTTTAATATGAAGTGTTGGTAATTACTTAGAGAACAAAACTGTTCCGTCAATTTTAACAACAATAATTTGGCTTAACATTCAACTATTCAGCGATTTCCTGGTAGTAATGAAGGTAGGCATTTGTGTTAGGCTTAAATAGGTGTGTAAGCCTAAAATGTCAAACAATTTGGAATCTTCTCGCAGGTGGATGTTGGGCCAGCAGCTAGCTGGTAGGCCAAGGGCATTGTCAGCTTGTTACACTTTGGAGAATATACATATGATTATATTATTTTTAGTCTTGAAGAAGTAATTCTTTTCCCATGTTGTGGTGACATTTTGAAGCAGCTAACTCTCTTCATGCCTGATATTGTAGTAATATTTTGAAGGATTGGTGTCCCAAAAAGAATTACTGGTTCAGATTGGGTTTAATTTTCGGTAGAGCTGGAATCTCCTCTCAAGGTCAGAAGTTGGTACACTGGATAGGAAAACATTTTTAAAATCACTGAAAACTGTTTCTTGTAGAAATAATTGTAAATTTATTTACTATTTAATTTCCCAGCAGATCAAGTTAATATAGCTGGTATTATTCTTCACCGTCAATTAAAATTAAATTATTTTCTTTTCTTCAATCAACTATTCTTCTTGTATTAAATATCACATTTTATCAGGAGAGCTGTTATTGCTTCTATCCTTGATGAAAGTTGTATGCTGAATGACTAGGTAATTCTTTTATAATTTTTAAAGAACATTATTACATCACATGATGTTAAGTTTAAATTCTATTGGTTAATATAATGTTTAAATTTGATTTGTTAAATCAAAAAGTTAATTGTTTTAACATCCAATCAGAGTTTAGTATACTTTTATTTAAAAATATTAAGTTAAGCAGGTGTTCTTATTACAGTTATAACAGAAACCTTTATAATTCTGACAACTATGGCTTAAAACAATTTTAAAAGCATTATTTAGAAAGACTGTTATATAATACAATTTCTTTAATTGTTACTGAGACATTTTTATTCAACAACAAACAACAATGAATTATTTAGATATTTTTCTTTATTTAAGTTATATTTAAATATTAAACGAATTTTAAAATATAAAATTATTAATATTTAATTTTAGGAAGTTATATTTTGAGGTTATTTTAATTACATTATTTTTGGTCTGGACATCTTACCTCAATATTAATGTTGATTTTTGTTCTTGGACATGTTTCAAAACAATTCTGTTTTATCGTCAGCTTTCCCAGAACCTCAAAATATAACTTCCTAAAATTAAATATTAATATACATATGATTTCTTCTCTAATGAACTGTTCGATTTTGTAATCAAAATGTAAAGGTAGGTGATCCCATTATAGGGCTTGGGGTAATGGGAAGCTAGTAAATAAATGTGAAATAGTCTTCTTATAAAATTACATATAAAATAACTAGGTTTATTGTTGAAATATTGAATCTTTAACTATGTATGTGACTGAAGTTTCATTGAGAAAATTCTGTCCATCTTGAATAATGTACATCCTGCAGTAACTATAAAATGTATAATTTTTTTAAATATTAATTTTAATACAAGGCAATAAATGAATCATGTTATTTCATTTTTAAAAGCAACAAACTAATCAAGACAAGTCTGCTTACTAAATAGAGTTGATGTGCGTGCATTCACATATGAGTAGTTCAGAATAGAGAAATGATGCATAGGTTTTAATTTGAATTTCTTTTTGCTACATTCTTATAAATCTAAGGTATTTTTGAATTTTCATTTTAAGAATAAATAAAAACTTGTGCTTAAATTACTTTATGGTTTCGGTTCTTAAAACACACAAAAACAAATAGCATATTAGACTCATTAGACCAGGCTCGCCAACTGGTGCTGCCTTAGCATATCCATTATCCAGATCCTGTTTGATATTTCTTAATTGGAAATTACACAAGAAATGTTACTTTGTAAACGATTTAGGCATTTTTTATTTTTACATAAGAAAATTATTACAAAAATTTTACCAATATTTTTGTTGTGTAGGTCTAACATTTCCAATTACTTCCTGATAAATAACGATTTCCCATATTCATTATGTTGATCTAAAAGTGGAATGGTTTTTAATAAATACTTACGAAATTGTTTAAATCATTTTAGTCAACGTACTAATTGATGAATTTAAAAAGAAAAAATTGAAAATAATTTATAGTTAAAGACATCTGAAAAGGTGGCAAAGTTCTTGTAATTTTCTTCTGAAGAGAGTAAGAATAAAAACATGCTAAATTGTTCACTAGGTAGTATTGCTTGTATTTAGCTTTAAATTTTATTTTTAAAAGAATGGGTAAGGATAGGGTACTTTTCTTGCGATTGATCCACTGTAGCCATGCTCAAGTAGTAGTGTGGTCATATTCAGATGGTGCAGCGGTATGAAATTGCTTCCAAAATTTAACACTCTATTCGTTTTCTATGTCCTCTATGAAGATGACCGGGGTACTAGCGACCAAAAAAATGATGTAATATCTCCCTATAAAGTTTCATTAGGCTGGTAGCAACTTCCTTAAGGCAATGCTTCTGTGAAATATGATGAAAACATTGTTTTTTCTATTTTAAGTTTTTTATTATGTTCGAACTCTGTACTTTTATTTTGCACTTTTGTTTTTTTTAATTTCGGCCATATTTAAAGCCCCATGCAGCCATTTAAGTCTCCCGTGCGACTACACACTGGCTCTTTAAAGCCCACGCCCATCACTATAACTTTTGTAAACATTTTTTCGATTATGTACTCATTCAATCACATTTCCAAGAGATTGAAGACAGGTTTGAAGAATGTTGTGACAGAGTGGAGAATAAAAGGTGTGACATTAGGTGGTAAAAAGTCAGGAAATTTGAAAGAAGAGACAATGGTAAAACTGGCAAATTACTATCGTAGTGCCATAATAAAGAATACACCTATTGTGCAGCAGATGAAATCAGCTGTTTTTGCCACACTCTACCACTGTACGTCCACAGATGAAACGCCTCAACACTTCAAAGCGTACCTTCAGTGAGGAATCATGGTGTTTCTATAACAGAGCCCTCGCTGCAGGAAAAGAACCACCGAAGCATGACAGTAGCACCTTGAAGACAACACTATCTGCATATGTGGTGTGTAAAATAATGCCTGTGTATCAAAGATTAGCTTCTGATGAGATTCTGAACCGCTGTACTGTGGGGAAGACTCAGAATCCAAATGAATCTTTGCACAGCGTTATTTGGGCTAAATGCCCGAAAGAGGTGTTCGTCTCAAAAAAGAAATTGGAAATTGCTGTCACATCAGGGATTGCAGAATTCAATACAGGATGTGAAACAACACAAAATCTGAAAGCTGCAGTCAGTGGTGTGCAATTAAGTGCCTCAGGACAAAAATTTAGTGCAATGAGGGATAAACGTCGACTCACAAACAGTGAAGTTGCAGCAAAGCAAGTCTTCAAAACACCCGGAGAAGACTCAAATTGACAAAAACTGCTGTTGAGGCCAAAAAGAAAGCAGCAGAGGGTCACACATATGGTGCTGGGGAGTTTTAAGTCTACCTGAATGAGGTATTGTGCTCATATCCATTGTTAAAATTTTATTTTTCTCAACTATATTTTTTCAGCATTTTTGAGTTTTCAAAATGCTCTGCGTACCACAATATTTTACTAATCTGCTTGAAATTTTCAGGAGAGCTTTAGATATTACCTAGTAAAAACTGATGCACAATCTTTTATGTATATTGAATTGTTCACCCTCATAAAATTAAGAAATTATGTAACAAATATAGAATTTTTTTTTTTTACTAAACTAGTTCAAATTAAAAGAAACCTGCACATCAGTTTATTTATATTACTCTATTAAGTTTATAAAAAAAAGATGTGGTAAACCGTTTGGTACGAGGAATATAACATTGACATAAAAAAGCAGTAACATTTTTAATAGAAAAATTAATTTCTCAAAATGTTTTTGAGATAGCTTAACAAAATTTGGTATATAGTATCACTATGATACCGTGGAGGTATGGTTAAAATTTGAAGTTGATCTGATGAAACATAGATTTTCACAAATTTCACAGATGCACTGCCTCAATATTGATTTTAAAGTACAAACTTATGTTAAAATTTGAAGTTGATCTGATGAAACATATACCATAGAGAACCGAATAGAGCGGCCTCTCTGTGTTAAATTTTGGACGCAATTTCATACCGCTGCGCCATCTGAAGATGACCACGGTACTACTTGAGCATGGCCACGGTGGCTCAATCGCAATAAAAGTACCCTATCCTTACCCATTCTTTTAAAAATAAAATTTAAAGCTAAACACAAGCAATGCTACTTTGTGGACAATTTTAGCATGTTTTATTCTTACTCTCTCCAAAAGAAAATTACAAGAACTTTGCCAACTTTTCAGATGTATTTAACTATAAATTATTTTAATTTTTTTTTTAAATTCATCAATTAGTAAGTTGACTAAAATGATTTACACAATTTCATAAGTATTTATTAAAAACCATTCCACTTTTAGATGAACATAATGAACATGGGAAATCACTATTTATTACAAAATAATTGGAAATGTTAGACCTATACAACAAAAATATTGGCAAAATTTTTGTAATAATTTTCTTAAGTAAAAATAAAAAATGCAAAATTGTTTACAAAGTAACATTTCTTGTGTTATTTCTATTAAGAAATATCAAACAGGATCTGGATAATGGATATGCTAAGGCAGCACCATTTGACGAGCCTGGTCTAATGAGTCTAATATGCTATTTGTTTTTGTTTTTTAAGAACTGAAACCATAAAGTAATTTAAGCACAAGTTTTTAAGTGTTCTTAAAATGAAAATTCAAAAATACCTTGGGTTTATAAGAATGTAGCAAAAAGAAATTCTATGCATCATTTCTCTATTCTGAACTACTCATATGTGAATGCACGCACATCAACTCTATTTAGTAACCAGACTTGTCTTGATTAGTTTGCTTTTAAAAATGAAATAACATGATTCATTTATTGCCTTATATTAAAATTAATATTTTAAAAAAATTATACATTTATAGTTACTGCAGTATGTACATTATTCAAGATGAACAGAATTTTTTCAATGAAACTTCAGTCACATACGTAGTTAAAGATTCAATATTTCAACAATAAACCTAATTATTTTATATGTAATTTTATAAGAAGATTATTTCACATTTATTTACTAACTTCCTATTACCCCAAGCCCTATAATGGGATCACCTACCTTTACATTTTGATTACAAAATCTAATAGTTCATTAGAGAAGAAATATGTATATTCTCCAAGGTGCAACAAGCTGAGAATGCCCTTGGCCTACCAGCTAGCTGCTGGCCCAATATCCACCTGCGAGAAGAATCCAAATTGTTTGACATTTTAGGCTTACACACCTATTTAAGCCTAACACAAATGCCTACCTTCATTACTACCAGGAAATCGCTGAATAGTTGAATGTTAGGCCAAATTATTGTTGTTAAAATTGACGGAACAGTTTTGTTCTCTAAGTAATTACCAACACTTCATATTAAGATTTTTTTGCACATGTTAAATAAATGTTATAAAAGACATAGAAAGTTCTCAACGAGGTAGAAGTAAGGATGAATTAAAATTTACATGACACAATATTAACATAATTTTAAAATTTGTAATTTAAAATATGCTCTATAATAGTTCAAAAATTTGTTTTTAATAAAACACAACCACTTTTCTGCATAGTCTATAATGTACTGGTACATTCTTGCAATAAACTTGTAGATATTCTTGAAGCGCAACTTCATTACACCTACTGTAGAGCCTGGAAAAAAAATATATATATATACATACACATATATATGTATATATACATATACAGTGAGTTTCACTTGACCTGCAGTCATTAGTGGGAAAAGTGACTGCAAGCATTGAGTCATCAACTCACGCTGTCCATGCAATGTCTATGCTAGTGGCCACAAATCGAGTGAAACTCACTGTATATATAATATGTGTCAATGTCCTTCACAATGAAGGTATTCCCAACCCTTATATATATTGACGATCTAGGATCATACTATTCTAAGTAAGTGTTTTATTTAGAATTCTAGTTATGTCAGTGTCCCATATCTATGGGCATTGAAAAAAAAATAAAAACCAAGAATTTCATACTCTAATTTTCCAAAGGTGTTACTAATCAAAATATTGAATTCCTGATTTATTATCAAATGGCTTTGGAAATGTAACATTCACAACAAGAATTGTAAAAAGATGGACTTCACACAATATGATCCTGAACCATTGTATATGTATTATATACATGTATACACTTACATATTTTTAAGTTCTTTCTTGTAATATTTCACAAGCAGTCAAAACTTGCATTGAAAATTGAAATTACAATACCTGAAAATACTTTACTTAAAAGGACAGAATACTAATACCATAAATAAACTAATAATAATGATTACACTGTCTTCATTATTACCATTCAGTGTTTATTTACTTTCTTTTTTAAGTATAAGTCTTTAATATTGGAATGTTTCTCCTCTGGTTGGCAACGATCATTCTAATATGCTGTGTATATTGGCAGTTCGTATGATTTGTAATTATATCCAGTTTTATCTGTTGGCACATGTGTATGGATCTACTTAGACTTGGATTTTTTTTTGGCTCAACTTTACATTACCTTACCCTTCAGTTTCCATAGTATATTCTTTTAATACTGTTTCTCTACGTACTTCTTCTGCCTTTACTAACATTTGCAACAATACTTATAACTTTTTTTTACAATTATTAAATATTTATCTATGTATGCAATGATTTCTTCAAAGTTATGCAGATTTTGTTGTGCATATGAACAAACGCTTAAATGAACTTCTACTAAATGGTGGAGATATCTGTGAAATTGGAATAAAATCAATATTCAAAAATGGATGTTCACTCATTTCATTTTGTTAGGTTCCGAAGCTAAAAAGTTAGTGAACATTTAATTAAATAATATGCATGTAAATTGTTTAGTTAGGTTAGGAAGGGGAATTTATTGCAAAGGTTTGTCATATCGATTTCACATCTATGTGGTTCCATCTAGCAATACAACTCTATAAACTTTTTATAAATGTTTGCACATGTGCACTGTTATTCTGCAGGACTTAAAAATTATTAGGAAAGGTAAACAAGTTTTTTCATTTTTTTGTCACATAATGGAAACTTTATACCTAAATTTCTGTTATCTTTCAAGATTAATTTTTACACTTATGGGTGTTCTGAATAATGCTATCTTACTTTCATAACTGAATCTAATAAGAAACACTAAACAAAAATAATGAAACTTCAAAGTTAGTAAAATGAAGGTAGCAGCATTAGATCCACTCTGAATACCTCAAATTTACTTACCTAAAATTTTATACATGTGTAGACTTCCCAATCACTGTCATACGAAAATACACACATAGGATTTGATCTTTACAGCCTCGTTTATTCTGTGAAAGAAATAATGATGAATAAGTACACACATTACAGGTTAAGAAATACAAATAAATTAGGTAGGCCTATAAACAATTTTTAAGGGGTATTTTAATGTCATGATGCAAACAAAATATACGGCGTGCCAATTTACATAATTCACAGTTAGGCCTATTATTTGAAAACACTATTTTCTGAAGTAAAAATTTTTGAGAAAAATTATACCATATGTAATCATTGACCTACCTTCCATTAGCTGTATTTTCCAGCTTCACTTTATCCTTCGGATTGTAGATAATTAATTAATTTAACAATTAACTTCGATGCATCAATAATATTATATTATATTCAACCTCAAAACTTCTCTTCGTACAGTACATAACAATTCCACCGTTGATTTATTTAAAAATTTAATTCGAGTTTTACATTTTACAACTCGATTTATTTGTACGTCATACGTCAACAATCGATAAAATAGCGACGGTGGCGCGGTCTTAAGATGACCACGGTACTACGTGGAAAAAAATACTAAAAAAAATATTGCGTCCAAATTTCCCTATAATGATTCAATGGCCTGACATATACTTCCACAGCCTCAATATCGATTTTAAGGTACAAACCTAAAAATCGAATCCAAAAATTAAATAGGTAACGTAATTTCACCTGTCACTTCTTGGTCGAAAAGAAAAAGATGTGTAAGTATGGTGTATAAGATAGATGAAGTGAAAAACAGCAGGAACATTACTTGAAAATGTCGTGCAATAAATGCTATTATAGGTAATTAAAATTTTTATAACTCTATTAAAACAAGATATTAAGAATGAGAAGTATTTTATAAATTATTATACAGTATGTACGTTTTATTTATTATAATCTACCGCTAATTCCATTGACGATTATTACCGATCTCTCTGCCACCTATGTGAAAGGGCTGTACTACAACGCGTCGGTTGGCTCCCGCGCCGATGCTTATTGCAACTCTTGATCAACTATGGTTTTTTTTGCCGCCGCTTGGAACGCTGCAATCGCTATATTCCGTAAGGTCGGCTATAATCTAGCGCCAGAGCTGCCAACAGACTTCTTACATTAAATACTCTTATTATTTGAAATAAGCTGACTTCTAATTTTAATAGAACAATTATCATGATGTAAACGTTTGTATCAATTATTGCATATACGAGTATATTAGCTTCCATTCATTTATTTATGTTTTTTTCTATATAACATAATAATAAATCTGTATACTTTGTTTCATTATGTTGGCTGCGTATTTCAGAATTTTATTTTATTTTCGTCTGACTTACACCTTCGACCTGTCCGGAACATAGTTTCGGAACAACAGTACATAATAATTCTACCGTTCATTTTTTAAATTTAGTTCGATATTCAATTTTACATTTCGATTTGTTTTTACGTCATACGTCTACAATCGATAAAATAGCGACGGTGGCGCAGTCTTAAGATGACCCGAGTACTACGTGGACAAATAATAAAAAAAAATTGCGTCCAAATCCAGGGATAATCCCTGCCAAATCTCCCTATAATGATTCACATTCGGAAGGAATGCTACCTCCGGCATAGTCCTTGGAGTCATGACGCAAGCCACACCACAAAAAAAAAAAAAAAAAAAAAAAGCGCAGAAGTCAACAACTGCGCTTACTCCTTAAACGGGTAATACCAACGGGAGTTTCATGTTTAAAGATAAAGAAGTTTGCAAATATATTCAAATCGATAGACAAGTTAATCTAAAAAAAAAGGCGGATTTATTTTATCTAAGAAATCCTTTATCAAGTTATAAATGTAAAAAATATATAGGCCGCAAGAATAAATGCAAGTGTAACATTATTTTAACTTGTTACTCAGGGCAGTCATCGATTAATATATGCACTAATATAAACTTTGAAGTCTCTTCATAAAAGTTATAGGCCCTATAAATAGAGAAATAGTTATTGTAAGCACAAATATCATAATAACAGTTTAAAACAGTGCGTACACGTCACGTATCTCCGCAATACGCCACGTACATCTGGCGCTGACTTGATTTTCCTTTCAGATCATATCCTAATCAATCTCCTACTAATTTCAAAACACCATGACACTTTAAAATGTCATAATAGTCTGTTGGAGATATTAATTCTTCTTTCTGCCTGTATTTCTTTTCAACATTCCTGTCCGGTGGCATAAAACTATGTCCACGTAGCCTATGGGGGAAAAATGGTGGACTTCCGAAAATACACTAGATATCTCTAAAGATCTTGCTACTATTGCCAACATTATACTATTTTTGTTTTGCGATACTTAAAAACTGCTAACACATTCTATGAAACCATCTTTCAAAAAACAAAGATAGATAGATCATCGGTTGATTAATGTCTTTTGACATCGTCCGATTCCTAATAGCCAAATTTGTCGGTCCATCCAATCTGCTGGTTGTAGATGTTTCTCCTTCATATATAAACATATTCCCTGACTCCAGGAGGTTTTAGGTCTTCCTCTGCCTCGTCTTCCATCAGGTTTCCATTCCAAAACATATTTTGGTAGTCGATCCTCTTCCATTCGCTGGACATGTCCGTACCATCTTGTGCGCGCGGGGCGGCACCCCAAAACCACGCTCTGCTACCATTTTGTGCATAAGAATAAACAAAACCACGCTGTGCTACCCTTTTGTGCATAAGAGCCGCACGCATCTACTACCATTTTGTGGCGTTTAAGAAACAAACCACGCTCAGCGTAACACTTGTCCGGGATCGGGCTTTGTTATTGCTGTATTTATTAATGTGGTCCTGATATTCAAAGAAGTTATCTGTAAGAAAGCAGCTTGCCTCGGGCCCATGAAAGGCAGCTATTAATTCATCTTTCTTTCCTTGATGAACATATATACATATATAGATACTGATTATTAAATGCATACAGTGAGTGATTTTAGTTACAGGATAGTGAATAACTACTTATACTGGAATAATAACAGAGGGGCGTTGTTTAAAAAGATAACCTTTTAATATAAACAAGTTGGTTATAAATAAAATAATAAATTAATAACAAAAGATGATTCTTGATCAAACAATCAAGCATAGCTGTAGAAATAACTGAATAAATAACGTACCATACATAATACCACACTCACACACGTGTCCAAGCTTTAGGAATCACTTCTTCCGTACATTGCTGGACTAACTCAAAACAGACCTCTTCTCGGTCTCAATCAACTTGTCTATATAGACCACCATATTAACCTTCCAGTCGCATGGTGAGCTGGAACTGGATTCCACCTTTGAATCCGCTGTTAAATAACCAAACGCCGATTGCTAGGCTGATCGAATGATGATGTTCGGTAAGAGTACAATGTATATAAAGGTTCGCAAGTAGAGGGGATATGCGCCGTAGAGATGCGCGGCAGAAAGGATGAAGAGGGAAGGGGTAGTTACTAGGAAAACAGGACATTGGCATATTTCATAAATGTTCTGTAGTAGGGAGGAGAACAAAGATACCATACTGAACCGCAGAAAGGCACTTTCGGTTCAATCTTAATCGCTGAGTTTTAATATAATCTAAAATAGTGTATTCAATCTTCATTTTCTTCCTTATAACTGAGTTCCTAATGTTTTCTCTTCTTGAAATTCTTGCTGCACTTCGTATAAGATCCATTTCCGTTGCCAAAATATACTTAGGCCTATTTGTTTTTGTTGTTAATGGCCAAAGTTCTGCTCCATAAGTGATGATGCTTTTAACAATTGTATGATATATATTCATTTTATTTTTATTACTTATATTTTTATCCCACAATATTCCATTGAGGCAAGCAATTGCAAATTTTCCTTTATTATTTCTATTTCTTATTTCCTCTTCATAACTCCCATTTTTACTTATTTTAATTCCTAAATATGTGATCTCACTACAAGATTTTATTGTTTCTCCAGACTCCAAAATTAAATTTTGTTCTGGTTCACCAATTGATAATTTTTTTTTTTTCATGTTCAAATTTAATCCCCATTTTTCTATTAATTTTCTAGTCATATATTCTAAATCTTCATAATCTTGTGCAATTAACAATTGATCATCTGCAAAATGTATGTTGTATAAAGTTTTGTTGTTTGAAATAGGAATTCCCATGCTTGAGCATTTTCTCCTCCAATTCTTTAATATTTCATGTACATATATTTTAAACAGAGTTGGTGATAGACAACAACCTTGACGAAGATCTTTATTTATCGTGAAACCATGTGACACCTGAAAAAATCGCTGGTCCTCCAGGTTGGGGGTTGATGCGGTAGGCTAGCTCCCTCCCATCAGAAAAAAATTGCAATGCTAAAAAAAACCTAATAGAGATAAGCCGGTCAGATTAAAAAAAAACAAGAAAGTGAAAAAAAGTCGTCGTCTATTGTTGAAGACTCAGATGTTAGATAAAGTGAATCATTTAGTGTACTGTGTGCCAGACTACATTTTATAGAAAATAGATCGCTAACATTCTGTCCTATTAATAATGTTAATATTTATGATGTTACGCTTTTCTCGTAAACTTAGCTCTAGTTACCAATAATTTGTTCAAAAACAATATGAAAAACCCCAAAATATTAATATAAATATATATTTTGGCTCAACTGCACTTCTACTAGCGCTTGATTTTTCAGTTATATTGTTGTAAACTATAGCTCTTTTTCTGTATTTACTAACATTATTTAATATTTTAAACTTTTCAAACAATTTTATAACATTATTAGACAATTTTGAAGTATTTATTTAAATATGCAAATCATAATATTATGACACTGATAGACAATATTGTATTATCGCCTCACTATGATGGTTATCTGTTTATATAAAAGCGGGTGCCGCGACAATGCTTGCTAATGATTAACATGCGGAATTATTATAGTGGCAGTAGTCGGCAACTTTGTATTTAATTATATATAACGGCTGCGGGGAAACAAAGCGAGCCGCTGGACAACCATCATAGTGAGGCTACAATACTACTAACTGCTATTTTCTCCATAGAGTATATTACTATATTAGTCTATGATTTTTCTATCGCTGTTTTGGGTTATCGTTGGTTGGATCAGCGTTAGGGAGTGATAAGTAAGTGTACACTCATTTTTAATAGACGTTTGGTAATTTTAATGTTATTAATATATTTTTTAAACATAGATTTGGGGATTTATTGCAAATATTGGTAATTTAAATTTCATAGCGACAGATAGTAATCAAGGATGATAATCGATATGTGGTTCGATTGTGGGTTATTGCTGGCTCTATAAACTCTGGTGCATGCAACCTGTTGTTCTATAGGACTTAAACTCTGGTGCATGTGCACTGTTGTTCTGTAGGACTTTGAAAATATTTCACGCTAGTTTAAGTGCAGTTTTTCCTATATATATATATATATATATTTTTTTTTAATTTTATTTATTGGTGATACGTTTTCAAGTTTACAATAATATTAATGGTTGTGCTAAGTTGTAGATTACAGGTTTTGGAAAAACTGTCGAAATAAAAATGTTTGTAAGAAAAATATTACTAAATTAAAGTTGATTTCAAAATAACCTGTTAGAAGCCCTGTGGTAAAGCACAATTTGCACATATAAACTACTTGCCTCTATTCAGTTTTTTGTGTCTCCTGAAAAATTCAGTTTTTTTTTTTCAGGTAGCAAATTTTGAAAAAGACGGTCCTCAATTGCACTAATGCCGCAACCTTGTAGATTTTATAGGAGACATACATTGATCTGTAAGCTGATTATAAACGACCTCCAATAAGTTACAAAATAAAATAATATAGGCCTAGTGCATTTCACGTTAAGAAGTCCAACATTTCCGTTCTTCTCCTTTTTTTCTCATGTATGTGATTAAAGGGAATTATTCCTGTTGTTGCCCATGGTCTGGAATTTAGGTTAAAGACTCTTCCGGCTTTTCATTATCATTTATCATCCATCATATCATCGGGGTAACCTAACTCCGGCTTCTAGATGCCCCAACCTAAGAAATGTATTAAAAGTCAGCCAATGCCAGGGGAGAAAGCTAGAAGCGTCATAAATACAACCATTGAACTAGAAAGAGAACTTTATAATTAAAGTCGGGATGTTAGGTACTTAAAAAATTCAAAATAGGCTCTTACAAAGAATGGACTACAACATAACTTTTTACAGTCTTACGTTAAGAATATAAACATAGGCTATGCTATTAATAACATGCGAACATCTCAGAGATGTTTTTGGAGTTTGTTGTGCCTTTTTACAAAGAACATAACCGTCATTTGAGAATATTTCCGCACCAAATTCTTTCACTAAATAATTGGTCAGTTTGTCTTTTACTGTTGTCCGCTCGTTAGGTATCTTAAAAAAAACTGTTCTAAAGGTAAAAAATAAACTTGTCGCACCACTTTGTCTTTGAATCACCTGTCTACGAATATGAAGACTGCAGACTGAATTCAGTATTACCAACATCAAAAATAATATTGCCGGTTTCAGCATCAGGTGTGAGACAGAGAAAGAAAGCTTGAGCCATCTACCCTCTTTGTCACTCAGCAATGTTTGTATTGAAAAGAAGCAAATGACTTTTCTCCAAGCCGGAGCATAACACAATGGGACATAGCTTAGGACTATTTCGCTTAACGAGAACGCATGAGGTGGAAAAATACAATATTTACCTAACGGGAGTGCATTGAGGGGAAAACCATCTACCTGCTAGGTTGTTGGGTTTTTGCCACCCCTATCCTAAAATATTCTAAGGGAATTTATAAAACTTCTATGAAATGATTTGGGCCATGAAGTTTGTCCATTTCTATTGATTTCATTGAAATACTGAATTAATTTCGAGAAAAAAAATGCAAATAGGCATTTATTGGCATTGTAAACTGATATAGGCATTTATAGGCAAAATGAAGTTCATGGAAAACAACTCTAGGGTCGTTGGTATGAACTTATATGAAGTCACTTTTAAAATATCTATAATAAATAACTGTAGGCATTTTCCCTAATATCCGGTCTCTACAAACATAGGGTGAGTGAGGAGGAAAGGTACATGATTTGAGGGCAGATAGTACTGGCGATACTGAACAAAAAACTTATAATAGACACATGGCCTTTTCTTAACCGTTTCTTACTTACTCACTGGCACTATCGAACCCGTAGGTTCATGGCCGCGCGGACATAAGCTCTCCATACATCCCTATCCTGAGCTAATTCTTTCCAATCATTCCCTGTATAATCTACTTCCCTCAAATCATAGATAATGTTATACTCCCACCTCATTCTTGGTCTACCAACTGGGCGTTTTCCGTCTGGCTTTCTTACAAGAAGCTTCCATGGAAGTCTTTCATTCCTCATACGTGCAACATGTCCTGCCCATCGCAGTCTACGAGACTTAACTGTTCTTATTATATCTGGCTTCCTATAAAGACCATGTAGTTCATTGTTATGTAGTCTTCTCCATTCACCTGTCTGTTCATCTCTCTTTGGTCCAAAAATGTTCCTAAGTACTTTATTCTCAAATACATGTAATCTCCTTTCCTCCCTTAAAGTAAGAGTCCATGTTTCACACCCATATAATATAACTGGTAGAATAATAGTTTTATATATTTTCAGTTTAACGTTTTTTGAAAGGAGTTGGGACATCAAAAGTCTCTGCAATGCATAATAGCACGCATTTCCAGAATTGAGCCTATGTTTAGTTTCTTTGTGCATCTCATTCCTATTTGTGATTATTGTTCCTAGGTATTTGAATTCAGCCACTTCCTCAAAATTTCCCTCATTTGTCATTAACCGTTTCAGGGTGATTTAATGAAAACAATGATGAACCAGAAAAGTGCAGGTGACATTAAATCAAGATATTGTTATCTTAAGTTTTGTTTAATTGTGTACAAATTCCTCATAAAAGATGTTCAAACACCGCCAACTTCAATGTATTTTGCTGCACTTGTAGACAGCTGTTGTGTGTTGCTCATTCCTACATTCTTTTATTTGAGCACAAGCTTGAGCGATAAGTTCCTCTCTTGTGTCCACTCTGTACTTGAGACTTCACTCTTAAGCCAATCCCACAAATAGTATTCTAATGGGGTAAGATCAGGTGACCTCGGTGGCCAAGCAATGATTCCACCATTTCTTGAAATTGTGTTACCAGAATATTCTTGGGCCAACGGATCTGTGCCCCCGTAAGAAATGCGAACTAAACACTAATTCCGTTTCTGTCTCGGTAAATAATTTCCCTCCCTGCATTCTTGCCTGTCTTTATTTTCTATCTCTCTCTTTCTCCCCTCCCATTACTCACAGTTTTGAGTTTTCTTGCCGGATATTATTTGCACTCACAGTCCAGTGTTGTCAACTCATTATCAGTATGTTATGTTATATAGTATGTAAATTGTAATTATTATCATTAGCTTAATTCATAAGCATAAATTAGAAATCCTGTATAGTATCAGTATGTTATATAATATGTAAATGAGAAAGAAGGAGGGTACATGATTGTGTGTTCAAACCTAAAATGTTATAATTTTGTTGGGACTTCAAGATTACGTTCCAAATCTAACCAAATAAGACAATGAGGCGGAGGAGAAGAATTTATGACGAAACATTATCTTTAAAAACAACATATGTAGATTCCCTTCACGTAATTTCCATTTAACCAACAGATATCCACTATTATAATTATATCTATTAATCGTAGAAATCAATCAGTGTCACTAGACCTACTTAAATTAGATATGAAGCAGTAATAATTAACCTTACATTATTCAATATTCAATAGCCTGACACCGGGGGAAGTTTTGCGACGGCCCTACTCGATCAGTTACAGTGGCCTCTATTTGACGTAGTGGGAGGGGAGCGCGGTTGAATGGTGTGGGAACTGACGTGTACTTTTTGAAGAACGATGCCGGGGCTACAGGGGCACAGATCCGTTGGTCCGAGTATACTTAGGTTATCCATTTTCGCAACACAAGCTCGTGTGTACTTTTAGCCTGACGGAGTTCTTGCACATTCCTTACGGCCAGTGAAACGGCATCTCAACCAAAAGTATCCTGGGCGTTGGATCAGTCGCGATGGAATCATTGCTTGGCCACCTGATCTTACCTCATTAGATTATTGTTGTGGGGTTGACTTAACAGCGAAGTATAAAGCACGAAGTGGACCCAAGAGAGGAATATGCTTGTGCTCAAGTAAAGCTCAGATCAGCAACACAACAGCTGTCTGCAAGAGCAACAAAATGCATTAAATGTGGAGTGTTTGAACATATTTTGTAAGAAAACGCACACCATTAAACAAAACTGAAATAACTGTATCTTGATTTACTGTCATCTGCACTTTTTTGGTTCCACGTTGTTTTCATTAAATTAACCTGAAACGGTTAAGAAAATGTCTTATGCAGAGTAAAAATTATTTAAACCGACAAACTCTGGGAGGTTATAGGGGACACCAAAATAAATGTTTTTCCCTAATGCGATTTTTTTCCTATGAGGATTATTTAAACCGGTAGAGGGCGTATTACGCTCTTGAGTTGTCATGACTGCAACTGCTGTTGATGGTAGGAATTGTTTTGGCCACCAGAGTAGTAGTGAATTGTATCTGTTTACTAATGGAGCGATACATCTGGAGTGAGAACACTGATATGTGTGGGCCGTTGTTTTTGGGGACTGTTTAATTGGGACATATCTCCTACCAAGGATGCACTTTACAATTTTCTCGCCAGAGCATTGCCAGAATTGCTGGAAGACGTCCCGCTCCCTACAGGACAACGCATGTGGTTCCAACATGACGGGGCGCCGGCACATTTCAGCCGTCGTGTGCGTCGATTCTTGAACCAACGATTTTCAGAAAAGTTGATTGGCAGAGGTGGTCCTGTACCATGGCCTGCTCGATCCCCAGATATGACTCCTTTGGATTTTTTTTTGTGTAGGGAGAGATGTGCAACCTTGTTTACACAACTCCTGTTGCATCAGAAAAAGGATCTGGTTGCCCGGATAGTAGTAGTAGCAGCAGCAGCAGGAGCAATTAACGATACTCCTGGAGTTTTTGCCCGTGTTAGAACATGATCCGCCGGTGTAACCTTTGTTTACATGTCAATGGAGGCATTTTTGAACCTCTACTGTAATTTAAGTAATTGAGTTGTGCTAATGTGTTGTCTCTTGGTAATAAAAAATGCAAAAGTGTTTATTGGTTTAATTAATTTGCCGCTAGATAAATCTTCCTCTACCGGTTTAAATAATCCTCATAGGAAAAAAATGACATTACGGAAAAATGTTTGTTTTGGTGTCCCCTACAACCTCCCAGAGTTTGTCGGTTTAAATAATTTTCACCCTGCATATATTAAAAGTTTTTTGTCAGAATTAACAGTACTATCACCCTCAAAGCATGTACCTTTCCTCCTGACTCACCCTGTATATTTACTTATTATTTGTATTTTATAATTATTTTTTAAACAATTTTTTGTGACAAAAAATTAAAATTTTCTCTTCAAAGTAGAGACCGTCAGATTCTATTGTCTCTGGTTTTTGATGCGAAAAATTAGTTAAGATCCATTTCCAAGCTTCGATGTTTTAGAAATTTCAAGCAAAAAATGAGTTATGGATCGAAACAGATATTAATCTGAGGGCCCAAAATCAGGGTATATGCTGGGTGTGATAGCAGTTCGATTCCTCCCAATTGCTGAATTTTTGTATTGATTGTTCGTACAGTATGGAGTATAATCGGATTTGAACTCGCGACGCTCTAAACTCATTCCATTTGTTAAGAATGCAGATCCGCATCGACAACACATCCAAATTTCCAGTGAATCACAGCTTAAAAATTCAACCAGACCCGTAAAATTACACTAAAAATCGACTTTTTTACGGTATGTTATATCATTTTCTCTACATATATTGTTTTCCACTGATTTAGCGGAAGAGACGGCCTTATGTAATTAGTTTTCCCATTTCTTATAAATTAATATTGGGCATGGCGTAGCGTATATGATCAAAGCAATACACTACAAACTAGAAAACACCCGTTCAAATCTCGAGCAGGTCATCATCATCCTAAGGCGCGACAACTTCAAAAATGAAAATTTTGACCTTCTCAACAATCCTCCTCCATGCCAATCTGTCTCTTGCCATATTCAAATTAGTCACTTTCATTTTCTTTAGATCGTTCATTGTGTCATCCTCCCATATAACCTTCGGTCTTCCAACAGCTCTGCCTCCTATAGGTTTCCATTTACGAATTTTCTTGACCAGTCTCTGATAATCCATTCTTATCAAATGTCCAAGTCAACCAATTCTGAGAGATCTTATATGGTTTACTGTATTCTGATTTTTTATTAATTTGTTTAGTTCGTTATTTGTTTTGAATCACCAACAGTTCTCGAGCAGACCACGTTTCTTAAACTGGCCTATACCTTCTAAGAGAAATGAGTACCAGATGGATGTTGTAAGGGTAATGACGACCATCACGCAGAATTAACATCCCGGGTGTGACATATCGTGCCCATTGTTCGTAGTGGGATCACTTTATTATTATTATTGTTATTATTATTATTATTATTATTATTATTATTATTATTATTATTATTATTATTATTATTATTATTATTATTATTGCCTGGTCCATCATCAGTGTTTCCGTCCGGCTTTCTCCTTCGCTTTTTAGTAATAGAACATTCATCTGGCCGCCTTACAAGGGCTGCGCAGATATAGTTGGGTGGTGGGATTGCCACCTTACAGCCTCCCAGCTTGCTTCAGCTTTGTTTTTAGGGTGCCTTCCCTTAGGTAGATATAGAAAATAAAGTAAATAAATTTCAGGCTATTTGTGAAACCATAAAAAGAACCTTAGGTCGGAAAACAAGGAAAGATACGAAGCTTAAATTATATAAAACAATAGCTGTTCCTTTGTTGTTGTATGGAAGTGAAAATTGGATAATGAAATCAAGGGATAAAAGCAGGATACAGACTGCGGAAATGCTGTTTTTACGTAATGTGAAAGGATGCACAAGAGCGGATAGAATAAAGAATGAAATTATACGAGAAGAATTAAATATATGTAAAATTGAAGATAAAATCAGCGAAAATAATTAATAAGAAACGGACAGAACACTTAATGAGAATGAACAACGAAAGAATACCAAAAAGAACCTTCCTGTATAATCCCAGAGGAACAAGTGATGTTGGCCGACCACGCAGAAGATGGACTCCACTTCTAACTTCGCCGGAACAGGCTGCATAGCCTAAACCCTGTAGTAGAAGAAGAAGATTATTATTAGTGTTAGTTATTTTCGCTTATAAGAAAAATCATCATTAGGCCTACTTATAGAGCAGAACTTAGGCCATTAACAACAATAACAAAGAAGTATCTTTTGGCAACGGTAATGGATTTTATACGAAGGACAGCAAGAATTTCAAGAAGAGAAAACATTAGGAACTCAGTTATAAGGGAGAAAATGAAGATTGAAGACACTATTTTAGATTATATTAAAACACAGCAATTAAGATGGCACGGACATGTCCAGCGAATGGAAGAGGATCGGCTACCAAAATGTGTTTTGGAATGGAAATCTGAGGGAAGACGAGGCAGAGGAAGACCTAAAACCTCCTGGAGTCAGGGAATATATTTATACACGAAGGAGAAACATCTACAACCAGGAGATTGGATGGACCGACAAAATTGGCTATTAGGAATCGGACGATGTTAAAGAATTTAATCAACCGATGATCTATCTATATATTATTATTATTAACTCTAACTAACTCACTGGCACTATCGAACCCGTAGGTCCATGACCGCGCGGACATAAGCTCTCCATACATCCCTATCCTGAGCTAATGTTTTCCAATCATTCCATGTATAATCTACTTCCCTCAAATCATATTTTTTTTTGCAAATGCCCCAGGTTGTCTTTCGACATTCCTGGTTCCTCTCCTGGCATGGCGTACTTGTAACCCACTTCTGAGGTTGGGGCGCCTGGAAGGTGGAGTTACATTGCCCTGATGATATGACGGGTGATGATGATGATGATAATGGTGCGCCAGGAGAGCATAATATAAGATGAATATGAATGATGATGATTGCGATGGCCATATGATTTCGGGGACCGTTTGGGCCTTAAAGTTTTCCTGACATTTGTCTTACAGGTGTGGAAAAACCCCGATGTAAACCTCACCCAGAAAAACTGTCCCGACTGGGGATCTAACCCGGGCCCGCTGCGTGACAAGGCAGCATGCTACCTCGAGACCAAAGCGGTGGACTATTTCTGTGTGTGACCACATATTTAATTTTATTGATGTTTGCTTCCAGTATATATATATATATATATATATAGCCTATATCCATCCATAGTAGTTCTGCCCGAAGGCAGGTCCTTCACTGCAATCACAGCATTTTCATGCTATGCTTGCAGCTTTACTAGGGATGATGATGATGTTGGCCATATGATTTCGGGGACCGTTTGGGCCTTAAAATTCTCCTGACATTTGTCTTACAGGTGAGGAAAAACCCCGATAAAAACCTCACCCAGAAAAACTGTCAATTGCACATTTTTTTTTGTTTTCCCAACAATTTGTAGTTTGTAGGTTAGATCTCTTTTCGGGGCAACTATTCAATTTATAAATTGAGTCAGAGAAATCTTTTTTTTACTTATTGTCTCATAAAATGCTATGTTTTCACAGGACCAGTTTCAAAGGCCATCATTTTTTTTAGGATGCAAAAGCCCAAGGAGGGACTTTAAGCTGTGGATCCTGAGTTTGAAGATTTTCAGGCTCGTAAAATATTCTTAAGCCTGGATAAAGAGACCTGTAAACAAAATTTACAGAAATCAATGTCCTAGTAATACCTTAATTAGCTGTTAGATGTCTCATGGGTCGATGTATTGACCTCATGCCATCCATGACATATATGAGCAAATAAGGTAACTAAAAATTAACTTGGTCTATTAACTCCTTACAAAGGAGAAGCTATGGCTCAACAATGGGCTACGGCATTATAGATAGATTGATTAGGGTTGCATAAATATTGCCTATTTTGAAATATTAAGTAAAATCTGTCTCCAGAATAAAATTTTAGAGATATCTAATCAATTTAAATATCTTGGATATTATCTCTCTATCTGGGATGAAAAGGATATCCCTGAAAAAATTACTAGTTATAATAAAAGTTTGGGAATTATTAATAAAGTTATGAAACCATCCCTTGTACAAAAAAACACCAGATTACGTTTATATAACACTTTGGCTAGACAAGTAGTAGTGTGGTCATATTCAGATGGTGCAGCGGTATGAAATTGCTTCCAAAATTTAACACTCTATTCGTTTTCTATGTCCTCTATGAAGATGACCGGGGTACTAGCGACCAAAAAAATGATGTAATATCTCCCTATAAAGTTTCATTAGGCTGGTAGCAACTTCCTTAAGGCAATGCTTCTGTGAAATATGATGAAAACATTGTTTTTTCTATTTTAAGTTTTTTATTATGTTTGAACTCTGTACTTTTATTTTGCACTTTTGTTTTTTTTTTTAATTTCGGCCATATTTAAAGCCCCATGCAGCCATTTAAGTCTCCCGTGCGACTACACACTGGCTCTTTAAAGCCCACGCCCATCACTATAACTTTTGTAAACATTTTTTCGATTATGTACTCATTCAATCACATTTCCAAGAGATTGAAGACAGGTTTGAAGAATGTTGTGACAGAGTGGAGAATAAAAGGTGTGACATTAGGTGGTAAAAGTCAGGAAATTTGAAAGAAGAGACAATGGTAAAACTGGCAAATTACTATCGTAGTGCCATAATAAAGAATACACCTATTGTGCAGCAGATGAAATCAGCTGTTTTTGCCACACTCTACCACTGTACGTCCACAGATGAAACGCCTCAACACTTCAAAGCGTACCTTGAGTGAGGAATCATGGTGTTTCTATAACAGAGCCCTCGCTGCAGGAAAAGAACCACCGAAGCATGACAGTAGCACCATGAAGACAACACTATCTGGATATGTGGTGTGTAAAATAATGCCTGTGTATCAAAGATTAGCTTCTGATGAGATTCTGAACCGCTGTACTGTGGGGAAGACTCAGAATCCAAATGAATCTTTGCACAGCGTTATTTGGGCTAAATGCCCGAAAGAGGTGTTCATCTCAAAAAAGAAATTGGAAATTGCTGTCACATCAGGGATTGCAGAATTCAATACAGGATGTGAAACAACCCAAAAACTGAAACTGCAGTCACTGGTGTGCAATTAAGTGCCTCAGGACAAAAATTTAGTGCAATGAGGGATAAACGTCGACTCACAAACAGTGAAGTTTCAGCAAAGCGAGTCTTCAAAACACCCGGAGAAGACTCAAATTGACAAAAACTGCTGTTGAGGCCAAAAAGAAAGCAGCAGAGGGTCACACATATGGTGCTGGGGAGTTTTAAGTCTACCTGAATGAGGTATTGTGCTCA
This sequence comes from Diploptera punctata, assembly GCA_030220185.1. Lineage (NCBI taxonomy): Eukaryota > Metazoa > Arthropoda > Insecta > Blattodea > Blaberidae > Diploptera > Diploptera punctata. The sequence goes on from JASPKZ010005296.1 coordinate 896,115, forward strand.
TATCCATTGTTAAATTTTATTTTTCTCAACTATATTTTTTCAGCATTTTTGAGTTTTCAAAATGCTCTGCATACCACAATATTTTACTAATCTGCTTGAAATTTTCAGGAGAGCTTTAGATATTACCTAGTAAAAACTGATGCACAATCTTTTATGTATATTGAATTGTTCACCCTCATAAAATTAAGAAATTATGTAACAAATATAGAATTTTTTTTTTACTAAACTAGTTCAAATTAAAAGAAACCTGCACATCAGTTTATTTATATTACTCTATTAAGTTTATAAAAAAAAGATGTGGTAAACCGTTTGGTACGAGGAATATAACATTGACATAAAAAAGCAGTAACATTTTTAATAGAAAAATTAATTTCTCAAAATGTTTTTGAGATAGCTTAACAAAATTTGGTATATAGTATCACTATGATACCATGGAGGTATGGTTAAAATTTGAAGTTGATCTGATGAAACATAGATTTTCACAAATTTCACAGATGCACTGCCTCAATATTGATTTTAAAGTACAAACTTTAAAATTTGAAGTTGATCTGATGAAACATATATTTTCACAGCCTCAATATCGATTTTAAGGTACAAACCTAAAAATCGAATCCAAAAATTAAACATGTTAGTCAGATTAAAATATGTAATGTAAAAGAAAAAGATGTGTAAGTATGGTGTATAAGATAGATGAAGTGAAAAACAGCAGGAACATTACTTGAAAATGTCGTGCAATAAATGCTATTATAGGTAATTAAAATTTTTATTAACTCTATTAAAACAAGATATTAAGAATGAGAAGTATTTTATAAATTATTATACAGTATGTACGTTTTATTTATTATAATCTACCGCTAATTCCATTGACGATTATTACCGATCTCTCTGCCACCTATGTGAAAGGGCTGTACTACAATGTGTCGGTTGGCTCCCGCGCCGATGCTTATTGCAACTCTTGATCAACTATGGTTTTTTTGCCGCCGCTTGGAACGCTGCAATCGCTATATTCCGTAAGGTCGGCTATAATCAGAGATAACCCACTATAATCCAGCGCCAGAGCTGCCAACAGACTTCTTACATTAAATACTCTTATTATTTGAAATAAGCTGTCTTCTAATTTTAATAGAACAATTATCATGATGTAAACGTTTGTATCAATTATTGCATATACATTAGCTTCCATTCATTTATTTATGTTTTTTTCTATATAACATAATAATAAATCTGTATACTTTGTTTCATTATGTTGGCTGCGTATTTCAGAATTTTATTTTATTTTCGTCTGACTTACACCTTCGACCTGTCCGATATGGAACCTGTCCGGAACATAGTTTCGGAACAACAGTACATAATAATTCAACATTACGATCATTCAACCAACATATACAAGAGACAACAGCAGCAGCCACAAGAGCATTCTACAGCATAAAAAATCTAGCCCGACTGTCACTACCCACGGCCATGACATTATTCGATACAACGATATCTCCAATCATAACATACGGCATAGACATTATATGGGAGAAACTGTCACTTAGCGATCTCGAAAGGATAGAGAAGGTTAAGGCACGTTTCCTTAAAGTGGTTCTAAGGGTGGGGAAAACAACCCCGTCGAGACTTGTATATGAACTTGCAAGAGAGTCGTTCTATGCAGAAGATCTGAGGATGAAACACCTTCTACCTAATACCGGCCCCTACACAGAACTCGTACACCGAAGCAAATTGAAGAAGAGGGAGATAGACCTTGATTTCTATGCTACGGGAGCCATGATAGAGAGGAATTGGATAAAAGCTAACCAGGACCAGCGACATGTTGTGACACGTTATGCAGTGCACGGTTTTCATCACAAAGTGTGTGAAAACAAGAAGTACCACGACCCAAATGAAAAATGTATATGTGCTTTGTGTGGTCACAGATGCGAACGGTACCACATACAGAAGTGCCCAAAGAACACAAAAACACTGAACGAATATAGCAAAGATTAAATATAATCAATGCCCACTCGGGCGAACCTTTTACTTATTATTATAATAATTCTACCGTTCATTTTTTAAATTTAGTTCGATATTCAATTTTACATTTCGATTTGTTTGTACGTCATACGTCTACAATCGATAAAATAGCGACGGTGGCGCAGTCTTAAGATGACCCAAGTACTACGTGGACAAAAAAAAAAAAAAAAATGCGTCCAAATCCCTGCCAAATCTCCCTATAATTATTCACATTCGGAAGGAATGCTACCTCCGGCATAGTCCTTGGAGTCATGACGCAAGCCACACCACAAAAGAAAAAAAAAAAAAAAAGCGCAGAAGTCAACAACTGCGCTTACTCCTTAAACGGGTAATACCAACGGGAGTTTCATGTTTAAAGATAAAGAAGTTTGCAAATATATTCAAATCGATAGACAAGTTAATCTAAAAAAAAAGGCGGATTTATTTTTTCTAAGAAATCCTGTATCAAGTTATAAATGTAAAAAAAATAGAGGCCACAAGAATAAATGCAAGTGTAACATTATTTTAACTTGTTACTCAGGGCAGTCATCGATTAATATAAACTTTGAAGTCTCTACATAAAAGTTATATAAATAGGAAATAGTTATTGTAAGCGCAAATATCATAATAAAAGTTTAAAACAGTGCGTACACGTCACGTATCTCCGCAATACGTCACGTACATCTGGCGCTGACTTGATTTTCCTTTCAGATCATATACATCCTAATCAATCTCCTACTAATTTCAAAACACCATGACTCTTTAAAATGTCATAATAGTCTGTTGGAGATATTAATTCTTCTTTCTGCCTGTATTTCTTTTCAACATTCCTGTCCGGTGGCATAAAACTATGTCCACGTAGCCTATGGGGGAAAAATGGACTTCCGAAAATACACTAGATATCTCTAAAGATCTTGCTACTATTGCCAACATTATACTATTTTTGTTTTGCGATACTTAAAAACTGCTAACACATTCTATGAAACCATCTTTCAAAAAACAAAGATAGATAGATCATCGGTTGATTAATGTCTTTTGACATCGTCCGATTCCTAATAGCCAAATTTGTCGGTCCATCCAATCTGCTGGTTGTAGATGTTTCTCCTTCATATATAAACATATTCCCTGACTCCAGGAGGTTTTAGGTATTCCTCTGCCTCGTCTTCCATCAGGTTTCCATTCCAAAACATATTTTGGTAGTCGATTCTCTTCCATTCGCTGGACATGTCCGTACCATCTTAATTGCTGAGTTTTAATATAATCTAAAACAGTGTATTCAATCTTCATTTTCTTCCTTATAACTGAGTTCCTATTGTTTTCTCTTCTTGAAATTCTTGCGGCCCTTCGTATAAGATCCATTTCCGTTGCCAAAAGATACGTAGGCTTATTTGTTTTTGTTGTTAATGGCCAAAGTTCTGCTCCATAAGTAATGTTGCTTTTAACAATTGTATGATATATATTTATTTTATTTTTATTACTTATATTTTGATCCCACAATATTCCATTGAGGCAAGCAATTGCACATTTTCCTTTATTATTTCTATTTCTTATTTCCTCTTCATAACTCCCATTTTTATTTATTTTAATTCCCAAATATGTGATCTCACTACAAGATTTTATTGTTTCTCCAGTCTCCAAAATTAAATTTTGTTCTGGTTCACCAATTGATGAATATTTTGTTTTTTTTTTCATGTTCAAATTTAATCCCCATTTTTCATATTTTTCTATTAATTTTCTAGTCATATATTCTAAATCTTCATAATCTTGTGCAATTAACAATTGATCATCTGCAAAATGTATGTTGTATAAAGTTTTGTTGTTTGAAATAGGAATTCCCATGCTTGAACATTTTCTACTCCAATTCTTTAATATTTCATGTAGGCTACATATATTTTAAACAGAGTTGGTGATAGACAACAACCTTGACGAAGACCTTTATTTATCGTGAAACCATGTGACACCTGAAAAAATCGCTGGTCCTCCAGGTTGGGGGTTGATGCGGTAGGCTAGCTCCCTCCCATCAGAAAAAAATTGCAATGCTAAAAAAACCTAATAGAGATAAGCCGGTCAGATTAAAAAAACAAAGAAAGTGAAAAAAAAGTCGTCTATTGTTGAAGACTCAGATGTTAGATAAAGTGAATCATTTAGTGTAGGTACTGTGTGCCAGACTACATTTTATAGAAAATAGATCGCTAACATTCTGTCCTATTAATAATGTTAATATTTATGATGTTACGCTTTTCTCGTAAACTTAGCTCTAGTTACCAATAATTTGTTCAAAAACAATATGAAAAACCCCAAAATATAAATATATATTTTGGCTCAACTGCACTTCTACTAGCGCTTGATTTTTCAGTTATATTGTTGTAAACTATAGCTCTTTTTCTGTATTTACTAACATTATTTAATATTTTAAACTTTTCAAGCAAATTTATAACATTATTAGACAATTTTGAAGTATTTATTTAAATATGCAAATCATAATATTATGACACTGATAGACAATATTGTATTATCGCCTCAGTATGATGGTTATCTGTTTCTATAAAAGCGGGTGCCGCGACAATGCTTGCTAATGATTAACATGCGGAATTATTATAGTGGCGGTAGTCGGCAACTTTGTATATAATTATATATAACAGCTGCGGGGAAACAAAGCGAGCCGCTGGACAACCATCATAGTGAGGCTACAATACTACTAACTGCTATTTTCTCCATAGAGTATATTACTATATTAGTCTATGATTTTTCTATCGCTGTTTTGGGTTATCGTTGGTTGGATCAGCGTTAGGGAGTGATAAGTAAGTGTACACTCATTTTTAATAGACGTTTGGTAATTTTAATGTTATTAATATTTTTTTAGACATATATTTGGGGATTTATTGCAAAAATTGGTAATTTAAATTTCATAGCGACAGATAGTAATCAAGGATGATAATCGATATGTGGTTCGATTGTGGGTTATCGCTGGCTATATAAACTCTGGTGCATGCACACTGTTGTTCTATAGGACTTAAACTCTGGTGCATGCGCACTGTTGTTCTATAGGACTTTGAAAATATTTCACGCTAGTTTAAGTGCAGTTTTTCCTATATTTTTTTATTTTATTTATCGGTGATGCGTTTTCAAGTTTACAATAATATTAATGGTTGTGCTAAGTTGTAGATTACAGGTTTTGGAAAAACTGTCGAAATAAAAATGTTTGTAAGAAAAATATTACTAAATTAAAGTTGATTTCAAAATAACCTGTTAGAAGCCCTGTGATACTATAATTTATAAGATGTAAAGCACAATTTGCACATATAAACTACTTGTCTCTATTCAGTTTTTTGTGTCTCCTGAAAAATTCAGTTTTTTTTTTTCAGGTAGCAAATTTTGAAAAAGACGGTCCTCAATTGCACTAATGCCGCAACCTTGTAGATTTTATAGGAGACATACATTGATCTGTAAGCTGATTATAAACGACCTCCAATAAGTTACAAAATAAAATAATATAGGCCTAGTGCATTTCACGTTAAGAAGTCCAACATTTCCGTTCTTCTCCTTTTTTCTCATATATGTGATTAAAGAGAATTATTCCTGTTGTTGCCCATGGTCTGGAATTTAGGTTAAAGACTCTTCTGGCTTTTCATTATTATTTATCATCCATCATATCATCGGGGTATCGTAACTCCGCCTTCCAGATGCCCCAACCTAAGAAATGTATTAAAAGTCAGCCAATGCCAGGGGAGAAAGCTAGAAGCGTCATAAATACAACCATTGAACTAGAAAGAGAACTTTATTATTAAAGTCGGGATGTTAGGCACTTAAAAAATTCAAAATAGGCTCTTACAAAGAATGGACTACAACATAACTTTTTACAGTCTTACGTTAAGAATGTAAACATAGGCTATGCTGTCAATAGCATGCGAACATCTCAGAGATGTTTTTGGAGTTTGTTTTGCCTTTTTACAAAGAATATAACCGTCATTTGAGAATATTTCCGCACCAAATTCTTTCACTAAATAATTGGTCACTTTGTCTTTTACTGTTGTCCGCTCGTTAGGTATCTTAAAAAAACTGTTCTAAAGGTAAAAAATAAACTTGTCGCACCACTTTGTCTTTGAATCACCTGTCTGCGAATATGAAGACTGCAGACTGAATTCAGTATTACCAACATCAAAAATAATATTGCCGGTTTCAGCATCAGGTGTGAGACAGAGAAAGAAAGCTTGAGCCATCTACCCTCTTTGTCACTCAGCAATGTTTGTATTGAAAATAAGCAAATGACTTTTCTCCAAGCCGGAGCATAACACAATGGGACATAGCTTAGGACTATTTCGCTTAACGAGAACGCATGAGGTGGAAAATACAATATTTACCTAACGGGAGTGCATTGAGGGGAAAACCATCTACCTGCTAGATTGTTGGGTTATTGCCACCCCTATCCTAAAATATTCTAAGGGAATTTATAAAACTTCTATGAAATGATTTGTGCCATGAAGTTTGTCCATTTCTATTGATTTCATTGAAATACTGAGTTAATTTCGAGAAAAAAAATGCAAATAGGCATTTATTGGCATTGTAAACTGAAATAGGCATTTATAGGCAAAATGAAGTTCATGAAAAACAACTCTAGGGTCGTTGGTATGAACTTATGTGAAGTCACTTTTAAAATATCTATAATAAATAACTGTAGGCATTTTCCCTAATATTCGGTCTCTACAAACATAGGGTGAGTGAGGAGGAAAGGTACATGATTTGAGGGCAGATAGTACTGGCGATACTGAACAAAAAACTTATAATAGACATATGGCCTTTTCTTAACCGTTTCTTACTTACTTACTTACTTACTCACTGGCACTATCGAACCCGTAGGTTCATGGCCGCGCGGACATAAGCTCTCCATACATCCCTATCCTGAGCTAATTATTTCCAATCATTCCCTGTATAATCTACTTCCCTCAAATCATAGTTAATGTTGTTCTCCCACCTCATTCTTGGTCTACCAACTGGGCGTTTTCCTTCTGGCTTTGTTACAAGAAGTTTCCATGCACGTCTTTCATTCCCCATACGTGCAACATGTCCTGCCCATCGCAGTCTACGAGACTTAACTGTTCTTATTATATCTGGCTTCCTATAAAGACCATGTAGTTCATTGTTATGTAGTCTTCTCCATTCACCTGTCTGTTCATCTCTCTTTGGTCCAAAAATGTTCCTAAGTTCTTTATTCTCAAATACTTGTAATCTCCTTTCCTCCCTTAAAGTAAGAGTCCATGTTTCGCACCCATATAATATAACTGGTAGAATAATAGTTTTATATATTTTCAGTTTAATGTTTTTTGAAAGGAGTTGGGACATCAATAGTCTCTGCAATGCATAATAGCACGCATTTCCAGAATTGAGCCTATGTTTAATTTCTTTGTGCATCTCATTCCTATTTGTGATTACTGTTCCTAGGTATTTGAATTCAGCCACTTCCTCAAAATTTCCCTCAGTTGTCATTAACCGTTTCAGGGTGATTTAATGAAAACAATGATGAACCAGAAAAGTGCAGGTGATAGTAAATCAAGATATTGTTATCTTAAGTTTTGTTTAATTGTGTACAAATTCCTCATAAAAGATGTTCAAACACCGCCAACTTCAATGTATTTTGCTGCACTTGTAGACAGCTGTTGTGTGTTGCTCATTCCTACATTCTTTTACTTGAGCACACGCCTGAGCGATAAGTTCCTCTCTTGTGTCCACTCTGTACTTGAGACTTCACTCTTAAGCCAACCCCACAAATAGTAATCTAATGGGGTAAGATCAGGTGACCTCGGTGGCCAAGCAATGATTCCACCATTTCTTGAAATTGTGTTACCAGAATATTCTTGGGCCAACGGATCTGTGCCCCCGTAAGAAATGCGAACTAAACACTAATTCCGTTTCTGTCTCGGTAAATAATTTCCCTCCCTGCATTATTGCCTGTCTTTATTTTCTATCTCTCTCTTTCTCCCCTCCCATTACTCACAGTTTTGAGTTTTCTTGCCGGATATTATTTGCACTCTCAGTCCAGTGTTGTCAACTCATTATCAGTATGTTATGTTATATAGAATAGAATATATTTATTTATCCTGGTGGAATTAAGGCCATGTGGCCTTCTCTTCCACTCACCAGAACAAACATATGTTACATATGAATACAAAAAAAATACAATAATAGTCATATTAAACAGGACAAACATGTTACATATGAATACAAAAAAAATACAATAATAGACATTGAACAATTAATTATCTGTCATATTGAATAATAATGAAAATAATGTCTAATAATACAATGAAACTAAATACAATTAAAATTAAATTAATGATACAATGAATAAAAAAAAAAGGAATAACAGCTCGAATCTACTATACGTAAAAAGAAAAGAAAAAAATACAAAGAAAGTAATAAACTACAATGAATTAATCTACGCTTTTTATACAAGGCATTAGGTAAATATATTAACAAATCCTAAGTCTATTTTTATTAAATAATGCAAAAACGCATTATTAATTCTTAAAAAGTAATATTAGTGAGTTGTTTCTGTTAGTAATTTTATTTTCAATTTGTTTCTGAAAGATGGTAAAGTTTGACAGTCTCTGACGTAGGGTGGAAGTGAATTCCATGTTCTAGCAAGAGAAACTGTAAAAGATTTAGAATAATAGGTAGTGTGATGAGGAGGGACATAAAGGACACTGTGCTCAAGGGATCGGGTATCTAAGTTATGTGTATCAGAGAGTTTAGTGAAGCGGTGTGATAAATAATAAGGTAATGATGTGTGTAATATTTTATAGAGAAGGCGTAGGGAATGGATGGTTCTACGATCTTGTAGACGAAGCCATGACAATTGTTCCAGGGATGGTGTAACATGATCAAATCTACGTATACCACAAATAAAACGTATGCAAGAATTGTGAACACGTTGAAGTCTTTGGGTAAGAACAGTATTTAGGTCAGTAAAAAGAGTATCACAATAATCAAAATGGGGCATTGCAAGTGTTTCTACTAACAGTTTTCTTAGGGAAAACGGTAAACAATTTCTTATACGATTTAATGAATGTATTATTGAGAAGATAGTTTGGCAAATGTTATTTATTTGTTTATTCCAAATTAAATGTTTATCCATAAACACTCCTAGATTTTTACTGTCTCACTATAAGTATGTAAATTGTAATTATTATCATTAACTTAATTCATAAGTATAAATTAGAAATCCTGTATAGTATCAGTATGTTATATAATATGTAAATAATAGCCCGAATGAGAAAGAAGGAGGGTACATGATTGTGTGTTCAAACCTAAAATTTTATAATTTTGTTGGGACTTCAAGATTACGTTCCAAATCTAACCAAATAAGACAATGAGGCGAAGGAGAAGAATTTATGACGAAACATTATCTTTAAAAACAACATATGTAGATTCCCTTCACGTAATTTCCATTTAACCAACAAATATCCACTATTATAATTATATCTATTAATCGTAGAAATCAATCAGTGTCATTAGACCTATTTAAATTAAATATGAAGACGTAATAATTAACCTTACATTATTCAATATTCAATAGCCTGACACCGGGGGAAGTTTTGCGACGGCCCTACACGATCAGTTACAGTGGCCTCTATTTGACGTAGTGGGAGGGGAGCGCGGTTGAATGGTGTGGGAACTGACGTGTACTTTTTGAAGAACGATGCCAGGGTTACAGGGGCACAGATCCGTTGGTCCGAGTATACTTAGGTTATCCATTTTCGCAACACAAGCTCGTGTGTACTTTTAGCCTGACGGAGTTCTTGCACATTCCTTACGGCCAGTGAAACGGCATCTCAACAAAAAGTATCCTGGGCGTTGGATCAGTCGCGATGGAATCATTGCTTGGCCACCTAGGTCACCTGATCTTACCTCATTAGATTACTGTTGTGGGGTTGACTTAACAGCTAAGTATAAAGCACGAAGTGGACCCAAGAGAGGAATATGCTTGTGCTCAAGTAAAGCTCAGATCAGCAACACAACAGCTGTCTGCAAGAGCAACAAAATGCATTAAATGTGGAGTGTTTGAACATATTTTGTAAGAAAACGCACACCATTAAACAAAACTGAAATAACTGTATCTTGATTTACTGTCATCTGCACTTTTTTGGTTCCACGTTGTTTTCATTAAATTAACCTGAAACGGTTAAGAAAATGTCTTATACAGGCTGAAAATTATTTAAACCGACAAACTCTGGGAGGTTGTAGGGGACACTAAAACAAAATATTTTTCCCTAATGCCATTTTTTCCTATAAGGATTATTTAAACCGGTAGAGGGCGTATTACGCTCTTCAGTTGTCATGACTGCAACTGCTGTTGATGGTAGGAATTGTTTTGTCCACCAGTGTAGTAGTGAATTGTATCTGTTTACTAATGGAGCGATACATCTGGAGTGAGAACACTGATATGTGTGGGCCGGTGTTGTTGGGGACTGTTTAATTGGGAGATATATCCTACCTACTAGGCAATTAAATGGCAGGCACTATTACAATTTTCTCGCCAGAGCATTGCCAGAATTGCTGGAAGACGTCCCGCTCCCTACAAGACAACGCATGTGGTTCCAACATGACGGGGCGCCGGCACATTTCAGTCGTCGTATGCGTCGATTCTTGAACCAACGGTTTTCAGAAAAGTTTATTGGCAGAGGTGGTCCTGTACCATGGCCTGCTCGATCCCCAGATATGACTCCTTTGGATTTTTTTTTGTGTAGGGAGAGATGTGCAACCTTGTTTACACAACTCCTGTTGCATCAGAAAAGGATCTGGTTGCCCGGATAGTAGTAGTAGCAACAGCAGGAATAATTAACGATACTCCTGGAGTTTTTGCCCGTGTTAGACAGAACATGATCCGCCGGTGAAACCTTTGTTTACATGTAAATTGAGGCATTTTTGAACCTCTACTGTAATTTAAGTAATTGTGTTGTGTTAACGTGCTGTCTCTTGGCTATAAAATATGCAAAAGTGTTTGTTGATTTAATTAATTTGCCGCCAGAGAAATCTTCCTCTACCGGTTTATGTTTAAATAATCATCATAGGAAAAAAATGACATTAGCGAAAAATATTTGTTTTGGTGTCCCCTAGAACCTCCCAGAGTTTGTCGGTTTAAATAATTTTCACCCTGTATATATTAGAAGTTTATTTTGTCAGAATTAACAGTACTATCACCCTCAAAGCATGCACCTTTCCTCCTGACTCACCCTGTATATTTACTTATTATTTGTATTTTATAATTACTTTTAAACAATTTTTTGTGACAAAAAATTAAACTTCTCTTCAAAGTAGAGACCGTCAGATTCTATTGTCTCTGGTTTTTGATGCGAAAAATTAGTTAAGATCCATTTCCACAGCTTCGATGTTTTAGAAATTTCAAGCAAAAAATAAGTCATGGATCGAAACAGATATTAATCTGAGGGCGCAAAATCAGGGTATATGCTGGGTGTGATAGCAGTTCGATTCCTCCCAATTGCTGAATTTTTGTATTGACTGTTCGTACAGTATGGAGTATAATCGGGTTTGAACTCGCGACCCTCTAAACTCATTCCATTTGTTAAGAATGCAGATCCGCATCGACAGCACATCCAAATTTCCAGTGAATCACAGCTTAAAAATTCAACCAGACCCGTAAAATTACACTAAAAATCGACTTTTTTACGGTATGTTATATAATTTTCTCTACATATATTGTTTTCCACTGATTTAGCGGAAGAGACGGCCTTATGTAATTAGTTTTCCCATTTCTTATAAATTAATATTGGGCATGGCGTAGCGTATATGATTAAGGCAATACACTACAAACTAGAAAACCACACGTTCAAATCTCGAGCAGGTCATCATCATCATCCTAAGGCGCGACAACTTCAAAAATGAAAATTTTGACCTTCTCAACAATCCTCCTCCATGCCAATCTGTCTCTTGCCACATTCAAATTAGTCACTTTCATTTTCTTTAGATCGTTCATTGTGTCATCCTCCCATCTGATCTTCGGTCTTCCAACAGCTCTGCCTCCTATAGGTTTACATTTATGGATTTTCTTGACCAGTCTCTGATCATCCATTCTTATCAAATGTCCAAGTCAACCAATTCTGAGAGATCTTATATGGTTTATTATATTCTGATTTTTTTATTAATTTGTTTAGTTCGTTATTTGTTTTGAATCATCAACAGTTCTCGAGCAGGCCACGTTTCTTAAACTGGCCTAAACCTTTTAAGAGAAATGAGTACCAGATGGATGTTGTAAGGGTAATGACGGTCATCACGCAGGACTAACTTCCCGGGTGTGACATATCGTGCCCATTGTTCGTAGTGGGATCACTTTATTATTATTATTATTATTATTGTTATTTTCGCTTATAAGAAAAATCATCATTAGGCCTACTTATAGAGCAGAACTTAGGTCATTAACAACAATAACAAAGAAGTATCTTTTGGCAACGGTAATGGATTTTATACGAAGGACAGCAAGAATTTCAAGAAGAGAAAACATTAGGAACTCAGTTATAAGGGAGAAAATGAAGATTGAAGACACTATTTTAGATTATATTAAAACACAGCAATTAAGATGGCACGGACATGTCCAGCGAATGGAAGATGATCGGCTACCAAAATGTGTTTTGGAATGGAAATCTGAGGGAAGACGAGGCAGAGGAAGACCTAAAACCTCCTGGAGTCAGGGAATATATTTATACACGAAGGAAAAACATCTACAATCAGGAGATTGGATGGACCGACAAAATTGGCTATTAGGAATCGGACGATGTTAAAGAATTTAATCAACCGATGATCTATCTATATATTATTATTATTATTATTATTAACTCTAACTAACTCACTGGCACTATCGAACCCGTAGGTCCATGACCGCGCGGACATAAGCTCTCCATACATCCCTATCCTGAGCTAATGTTTTCCAATCATTCCATGTATAATCTACTTCCCTCAAATCATATTTTTTTTGCAAATGCCCCAGGTTGTCTTTCGACATTCCTGGTTCCTCTCCTGGCATGGCGTACTTGTAACCCACTTCTGAGGTTGGGGCGCCTGGAAGGTGGAGTTACATTGCCCTGATGATATGACGGGTGATGATGATGATGATGATAATGGTGCGCCAGGAGAGCATAATATAAGATGAATATGAATGATGATGATTGCGATGGCCATATGATTTCGGGGACCGTTTGGGCCTTAAAGTTTTCCTGACATTTGTCTTACAGGTGTGGAAAAACCCCGATGAAAACCTCACCCAGAAAAACTGTCCCGACTGGGGATCGAACCCGGGCCCGCTGCGTGACAAGGCAGCACGCTACCTCGAGACCAAAGCGGTGGACTATTTCTGTGTGTGACCACACATTTAATTTTATTGATGTTTGCTTCCAGTTATATATATATATATATAGCCTATATCCATCCATAGTAGTTCTGGCCGAAGGCAGGTCCTTCACTGCAATCACAGCATTTTCATGCTATGCTTGCAGCTTTACTAGGGATGATGATGATGTTGGCCATATGATTTCGGGGACCGTTTGGGCCTTAAAATTCTCCTGACATTTGTCTTACAGGTGAGGAAAAACCCCGATAAAAACCTCACCCAGAAAAACTGTCCCGACCGGGGATCGAACCGGGGCCCGCTGCGTGACAAGGCAGCATGCTACTCGAGACCACAGAAGTGGACTCCCTCAAATCATAGTTATTGTTATTCTCCCATCTCATTGTTGGTCTACCAACTGGGCGTTTTCCCTCTGGTTTTCCTCTATTATTATTATTATTATTTTATTTTTAATATTATTATTAATATTATTATTATTGAGTAATTCGATATGTGACTGACTGACATTTACAATACACTTTTGCAGCAAAATGGTTGCATAAATATTATAATTGATTGAAATTAGGGGTGTTATCTACGTGATATGATAGAGGAAAAGTGTGTGATTAAGACTGTACATAAATATACAACTTCTAAAGAAAAACGATGTTATTTATTATCTATCAAAGTATGTGTGACTGACTGACATAAATGTCAACTCATCATGCAGCTTAACATGTTCAGCTGCATCATTCTCTAAAGTGTGGTTCCTAATTCAATTTTCCAAAATACCGTTCGGAGGACACATTTCAAGTTACATTCTCAATAAAAAACAAAACAAAACAAAAATCAGAATTAAGACCGGAGTTATAACCTAATATGTGATGTGTGACTGACTGACAACATTCTGTGACTGACTGACATATCTGAATTTTATTAAGACTTTAATATTATGGAGCTGCAAATATTATACAAATATTACAAAATAATATGTGGAGTGCCAGTCTCCCATCGGGCGCCTCCCCAGGGGGCGGATAGGGGAATGCTCACTAGATATGGCGGGTACTGGGGAAACAAAATACCCAGGGCGGACCAAAACTAGCACTGCTGCCTTGCAGTAAGATACTGGACTATCAAAGGCTAGAAGAAGAAAACCTTGAACAAAAAATTACCCGTCCCCCAGGTTGGGGGTTGATGCATCGGGCCAGCTCCTCGTTCATCATAAAAATAAAAAATGCTAAAAAAACAGGCATCATGCCTCGGAATTATGGGTGTGCAAGAGGAGCCAGACATCATAGACATTATAGAAAAGAAAATATTACAGTGGTATGGCCATGTCTAAAGAATGCCAGAGCAAAGATTGCCTAAAATTGTTATGGAATGGATCCCAATAGAAAGGAGGAAGAGAGAAAGACATCCGTGCCATCTTTTTTACTTGGGCGCCAATCGCATCTATAGTTCATTTTCCATGGTACGATTCAAAGAAGTTCCATTTTATGTCAAAATCTAAATATGCTAGTAAGCAGTGTCATATTGATAAATGTATAGGCCTATTTCTATTACTGCTGCTCCAACTGAATATTTTTATCACCTCAAGTTTTTGAAGAAATCACTACAGTTAAAAAAAAAAACACTTTTCTATAGCAAATGTCACATAACCTGACACTAGAACGAAGTATTTCTTCTCAACTTCTCTGTCACCTTCCATCTAAACTAGACAACAGCAGTTAATATTGAGATAGGCCTATGCCAATGTTTCCAATGAACTACCTGGATCTCATTTTGTTCTTTGTAGGTATACTTTTCTGATAATCAACAAGTATGGCTGCTTCGTTTACTGCACCCTTTTTCCTGAATATATTTAAATGCTTTCGTTAATTGTCTTTTAGCTCAAATTGACACAGATAAAGGGTCAGTAATTATTTTATGGAGCAGCTGAGCCGAACAGTCTACCAGATTTCCTAAACCACGTTTATGTTAATCCTCAGCGGAGTGCAGCAAGCAACTGACTGCACCATGCGTTTTAGCATATATATGGCAGGACAAAAAGTCAGTCAGTCACGGGACACTAGCGGGAACAATAATGACTTTACAAGAAAATGTCTTCAATACGTTTTTGTTAGATGTGTTACCGATAATGTAGAATCTCAAGAGGAAATTTTATTCGCTCAATTATTATGTTTGTGTACAGTAATTTTTATACGTTTTTTGTGTGACTGATGACGCATTGCTTTGCGTTTTAAGATTTATAGTACACATTTAAGGTAAATAGAACATTAGAATGCAATTAATATTATTACATTTACGACTTAGGGAGGACCAAGTGTGGTTTAACAAAAGAGTGTTGTGAAATAAAACGACAGTAATACGACCAAAATCATTAAAAAACAAATAGGTAAAATTTTGCGTGTTTTTACAGGTTGGTAATATGACAAGTTGTACCCCTGATATTAGATTAAAAAATGCACTTATGGAACAATATCTTATCGAATCAGAAAATGTGAGCCCTTAAAGATATATATACGCCAAAAAAAAGAGGCCTGCGGCAATGGCAAATTGTCACGGGGGGACAGGGGCAGGGAAGGCGCGAGGAGGAGATGAGGAGGAGTAGGAGGAGGAGGAGGAGGAGGTATTAGGAGTGTGAGTAGGGAGGAGAGCAGGGAAGGGGAGAGGAGGGGGAAGAGGAGGAGGAAGCGGAGGGAGGAGGAGAGGGAGGAGCAGGAATAGGATGAGAGGGGAAGAGGAGGAGGAAGAGAGGAGAGGAGGCGGAGGAGGAGGAAGAGGGAGGAGGCAGGGGAGAGGATGAGGGGAGGAGGAGCGTAGGAGTAGTAGGAGTAGATGGGAGCAGGAAGAGGAGGAGGAGGGGGGAGAGGAGGAGGAGGGGGGAGAGGAGGAGGATAGGAGGAGGAGGAGGGAGGGAGGAGGAGGAGGGGAGGAGGAGAGGAGGAGGAGGAGGAGGAGAGATAGGAGGAGGGTAGAGGAGGGGGAGAGGGGGAGGATGAGGAGGAGAGGGGGAAGAGGAGGGGGAGGAGTAGAGGAGGAGGAGGGTGGAGAGGAGAGGAGTAGGAGGGGGGAAGAGGAGGAGGGAAGAGGAGGAGGAGGAGGAGGAGGGAAGAGGAGGAGCAGGAAAGAGGAGGAGAGGAGGAGGAGCAGGGCAGAGGAGGAGGAGGAGGACCAGGAAAGGAGGAGGAGGGGGAGATAGGAGGAGCAGGAAGAGGAGGATAGGAGCAGGTAAGAGGGAGGAGGAGGGGGCAAGGAGGAGGAAGAGGAGGAGGAGGGGCGGAGGAGGAAGAGAGTAGCAGGAAGAGGAGGAGGAGGAGGAGGCGGGAGGAGCGAAGAGGAGGAGGAGCAGGAAGGAGGAGGAGGAGGGTGAAGAGTAGGAGGAAGAGGGTATTTCTTTCTTTAGGAGGAGGATGGAGGAGGAAGAGGAGGAGCAGAGAGGAGGAGAGGAGGAGGAGCAGGAAGAGAGGAGGAGGAGGGGGGGAGGATAGCAGAGTAGAGGAGGAGGAGCAGGAAGAGGAGGAGGAGGGTGGTAAGAGGAGGAGGCAGGAAGAGAGGAGGAGGAGCAGGCAGAGAGGAGGAGGGTGAAGGAGGAGGAAGAGGAGAGGAGGAGAAGGAGAGGGAGAGGGCGAGAGTGAGGAGGAGGAGGAGAGTAGGAGGAGGGAGGAGGGATCAGGAGCGGAGGGAGGGAGGGAGGAAGAGGAGGGGCGAGCAGGGAAGAGGAGGAGGAGGGGGAAAGGAGGCGGAGAGAGAGGAGAGGCGGAGGAGGGAAGAGGAGGAGCAGGAAAGGAGGAGGAGGAGGAGGAGCAGAAGAGGAGGAGGAGGAGCAGGAAGAGGAGGAGGATGGGGAAGAGGAGGAGGAAGAGGAGGCGGAGGAGGGAGGAGTAGGAAGGGGAGTAGCAGGAAGAGGAGGAGGAGAAGGAGGAGGAGGAGTAGGAGCAGAAGATATGGATGAGGAGGGGGAGGAGAGCGCAGAAGAGGAGGAGGAGAGCAGAAGAGCGGAGGAGGGGGAATGAGGAGGAGGAGCAGGAAGAGGATGAGGAGGAGAGCAGGACGAGGAGGAGGGAGGAAGAAGAGGAGGAGGGAGGAGGAGGAGGAAGAGGAGGAGCAGGAAGAGGAGGAGGAGGATGAGGAGGAGGAGGAGGAGGAGCAGGAAGAGGAGGAGGAGGAGCATGGAAGAGGAGTAGGAGGAGCAGTAAGAGGAGAGGAGGGGAAGAGGGGAGGAAGAGGAGCGGAGGAGGAGGCGTAGGAGGAAGAGGAGGAGCAGGAATAGGAGGAGGGGGAGGGAGGGGAGGGAGGAGGAGGAGAGGAGGATGAGGAGAGGGGAGGAGGAGAGGAAGGGGAGATGAGGGGAAGAGAGAGGAAGATGCTAGGAGGAGGAGGGGAGAGGAGGAAGGGGAGGAGGAGGAGAAGAGGATGGAGAGGATGAGGAGGAGGTTGAGGAGGAAGAGGTAGGAGGAGGAGGAGGAGGAGGAGGGGAGGAGCGGGAAGAGGAGGAGGAGGAGCAGGAAGAGAGGAGGAGGGGGAAGGAGGAGGGAGGAGAGAGCAGGAAGAGTAGGAGGAGGAGCGGAAGCGAGAGGAGGGGCAGCTGAGAGGAAGAGGGAGGAGTAGTGTTGATTAAGAGGGGAGCAGGAAGAGGAGGAGGAGAGGAGAGAGGAGGAGGAGGAGGAGGAGGAGGAGGAGGAGGAGCAGGAAGAGGAGAGGAGGACAGGACGAGTAGGAGGCGGGGGAAGAGGAGGAGGAGAGGAGGAGGCGGAGGAGAGGAGGAAGCGGAGGACAGGAAGAGGAGGAGGAGGAGAGAGGAGGAGCAGGAGGAGGAGTGAGGATGAGGAGGAGGAGGAGGAGCAGGAAGAGAGTAGTAGTAGCCGAAGAGTAGAGGAGGGGGCGAGGGAGGAGGAATAGGAGGAGGAGGAGATGGCGGAGAAGAGATGAGCAGTAAGATGAGGAGGCGGAGGAGGAAGAGGAGGAGCAGGAACGAGGGGGATGGATGAGGGGGAAGAGGTGAAGAGGAGGGGGTGAAGAGGGGGATCAGGGATGAGGAGTGGAGGGGGGGGAGAAGAGGATGAGATGGAGAAGAGCAGGAAGATGAGGCGAAGATGAGAGGAGTGGGGGGGTAATGAGGAGGAGGAAGCAGGCAGGGAGGATGCGGAGAGGAAGAGGAGAGGAGGAGGATGAGGAGGAGAGGAGGAGAGGAGCAGGAAGAAGTAGGATGGTGAAGATGAGTAGTAAGAGATGAGAAGATGAGATGAGGAGCATGAATATGAGGAGGTGGTGAATAGGAGGCGAATAGGAGGAGTAGGGGAGGAGAGGATTAAGAATAATAGGAGGAGGATTATAGTAGTAGTAGGAGGAGGAGAGAGGAGTATGATTATATGAGGGTTATGAGTGAGAGGCGGAAAGGCGGATTAATATTATTTTAGTTATCATGAAATAGTATTATTGTTAATATTATGATTAATATTATTCTTCGTATTATTATTATTAATATTATTTATCAGGATATTATATTATATGGTAATATTATTAATATTATGAGATTTTAAGATTTATTGTATCATTAATATAAGTATTATGATTGTTAATATTATTATTATTATTTAGATGTATTATTATTATTATGAATATCAGTAATATAGTATTAATATTATTATTATTATTATTTATTATTATTATTATCATCATTAATATTATTATTATTATTAATATTATTATATATTATTATTATTATTATTAACGAATTCCGAAGGAATTATGGTATTGAGATTGTTCTCATGGAAAGATTTTTGAACATTTTTATCAGATCTTCACCCATCCTGTCTAGTAGACACAGATAATGGTCATCATTAGATGTAGGTGTTCACCTAAAACTAAAATTAAAAAATTGGTTCTAACTAACTAACTCACTGGCACTATCGAACCCGTAGGTTCATGGCCGCGCGGGCATAAGCTCTCCATATATCCCTTCCTGAGCCAATGTTTTCCAATCATCCCCTGTATAATCTACTTCCCTCAAATCATATTTAATGTTATTCTCCCACCTCATTCTTGGTCTACCAACTGGGCGCTTTCCCTCTGGTTTTCCTACCAGAAGCTTCCATGCACGTCTTTTATTTCCCATTCGTGCCACATGTCCTGCCCATTACAGTCTACGAGACTTAACTGTTCTCATTATATCTGGCTTCCTATAAAGACCATGTAATTCACTGTTATGCAGTCTTCTCCATTCACCTGTCTGTTTATCTCTCTTTGGTCCAAAAATTTTTCCCAAGAACTTTATTCTCAAATACTCGTAATCTCCTTTCCTCCCTTAAAGTAAGAGTCCATGTTTCGCACCCATATAATATAACTGGTAGTAGCAGTAGCAATTTTTCATGTTTTTCAACTGAACTCAGTATATGCTATTAAAATAAACTGAGGCAAGCACTCACTAAAAATCAGCAAAATCCGACCATTAGAAGTGGGGGTTATCCTGAAACCCAAAATTCACTCTGACAACCACCATATTTGGTTCTTCGCAATGCATACCATATAATTTAATTAACCTTTAAATTGACAATGTATCCTATAACATTCATTAGTTTATAATACTTAAAAAATAATGGAAAAATATATATTATGATGATCTTGAAGGAGATTTCCGGGCTGTAGGCCGTGGTCTCGAGCTTGAAGTTCCCCGATGTTTCGCCAGAGACTGCGTCTAGCATCCTCAAGGGTTGTCTTGAGTCTCTGGCGAAACGTCGGGGAACTTAAAGCCTCGAGACCACGGCCTACAGCCCGCAAATCTTCTTCAAGATCATCATAGCAACTCCGGCCGTGAAAGCCTAAGTCAATACATAGGTATATATTATTTATATTGGTATTAAATTATACAACAATATACAGTACGTACGTAATAAATAATAACTTAAGATTATCCATGATTTATTTTCATTGCAGTCCGACACTTTTAAATAAGCGGCCTCAGCAATTAAGTTTCTCCGATTTAATAAACGAAATATAACATTAATTAAATATAAATAAAACGTAGTTTTATTTGATTTTCATATTTATTATATAATTCAGTGACAGCTGTTTTGGTACACTGTACCTTCTTCAGACATGTTAACAAGTTATGAATTGTGTTCCAACTGATCTAAGCAACAATACAACAATCTTTATTTAAATTTTTTAATTTAACAAAGGGGATTCATTCAAATCAAGTTGATAATTTAACAGTTTGTTACTACTTTTCAATTTATTTATTTCTACAGCCTCCAAAAGATCTAACTTCTTATATAAAATCCGCAAACTAGCAAATGGGACCATACTTTCGACTAGCCGAAGAATTCGCTTAGTTTACGCAGTTCCTACACGACGGGTTATTATTATTATTATTGTCGTCATCATTATCATCACCATTATCTTCACTTCAAGGTTTAGGCGATTCGCCTGTTCTGAATTCACAATGATTCCTTCCATCTCTTCCTAGGTCTTTCTACATCCCTTAATCCCATTGGTTTATAATGATATGCTACTCGTATCTTGGGAAATCTTGTTTCTTCCATTCTCTGACCATGCTCTTCCCGGTCGACGCTGTGTTGTTGAATTCTATCATTTATTGACTATATTTATAGTTCAGTTATATCTTAATTTCTTATGTGGTTTAATTTTGTGCATCCTTTAGTCCTTCTTATAAAAGTCATTCCTGCACTTTGCATTCTACTCGAACTCCTATTTGTTACCCAGGACTCGCCACCGTATAAAAGTACCGGCACCGCCATTGTTTTGTAGAACTTCAATCTTGTATCCTTTCTTGTTTTATGTTTTAGTGTTCTATGAATGGTGCCACATATCATTTGAAATTTTGATAATTTATTATATATGAATATTTTAATGTATGCAGACGATCTGGTAATGATACATAAGTCAGAGGATGATTTACAAAGAGCCATTTACATGTTGAATCAATTAGGACTCTATTATAATCTCAAAGTCTCAACTTCAAAAACTAAAATTATGGCTTTTGAGGGCAAAGTGCCAGTCAGAGCAAAAATAGTAATCAACAATGAAATAATAGAACAGATAGCACACTTTAACTATCTTGGTACAACCGAAATGAAAGTTTTAAGGAAAATCGTAGGAAAATCGATGAGAGAGAAAATTCGCAGTTCTGTTATTAGAAAAGAATGTGAAATTGAACCTATAAACATCTGGATAAATGATAGAAGACTAAACTGGAACGATCACATAGATAGAATGGAGAAAAGTAGATTAGTGAAGAAAGTTCGTGACTGGACACATCAGCAGAAAAGGCATTTAGGAAGACCACAACTACGATGGAAGGACGTCACCATACCCCGGACCTGTAGCGAATGAACACGCAACAAGCTGCCAGCTTTCATGCATAGAGGAAGAAGAAAGAAGAAGAAGAACTATCTTGGTTCAAATATAACATGTAGCTACGATTGGGATATACATAATACATTAAACCGATATCAAATGATGTGTGGCATCATAAGAAAAACCCTCCGAAAGACTCGAAGAGAAATTTAGCTCAGGTTTTATAAAATTATGGCTGTTCCTATTGTTTTGTATGGATCTGAATCTTGGGTACTTACAAAAAAATATATCTCACACATTCAAGCCACTGAAATGAAATTTTTAAGATCCGTAAAAGGATATATACGCATGGATGGATTACACAACGAATCAGTAAGAAATGAACTGGAGATATTTTCAATAGTCAATAAACTAGAAGAGCACAAATACCGATGGAAAGAACATTTAAACAGAATGGACAATACAAGATTACCCAAAAAGATCAACACCTACAAACCACATGGAAAAAGATCTTTGGGTCGGCCAAGGAAACGATGGACTTGAGACCGGAACAGGTCGCATTGACCTAATCCTGGAAAGGAAGAAGAAGAAGATAATTTATTGTTCCATATCCAGAAGACAATTCAGAACCTAGATAATTAAAATTTAACACATTATTATTATTTTTTTGATTGCGGATGAGCCCATGTAGGACTACGCAAAGTAGGCCTACTTAGAGGCGTTTCCTTTGAGCCCAAATTTCTTTCATTCTTTTGCTATGAGCTTGTTTTCTATCATCTGTCCAAGTTGTTCCAATGTTTTTCTTCGGTTTGTCCTCTTGGTCAACTTGCTACTTATTCACCTTAATTCTAAATATATCTCTGTTTGGGATATCTTCTTTAGTAATTCCTGCCAATTTTAAGTCCTTTTTGACTTCATCAATCCACTTCATAGTATCCACTGGAGCTTTACTTCTGTTTTCGTAGAACTCCATTATCTGTTTTGTAAGCCTATTTGAGTTCATTCGTTTAATATGGCCATAAAATTTTAACCTTCGTTTTCTAATATCATTATGAATGTCTGTATATATTTTTATTTCCTTTTTACTTCTGAGTCTAAATGCTTCACCTATGACTTGTGGACCTAAAACTTTTTCTTATAATTTTGCATTCTTTTTTCACTATATTTTCGATATCTTTTTTTCTGTTCAAAAATAATGTTTCTCCTCCATAGAGGCACTCTGGCTTAATTACAGTGTTATAGTGTCGTAATTTCGTATGCAAAGATATGCATTTTTTATTATAAATGTTGTGAGTAAGCCGAAATGCTGTTTCCATTTTTTGGCATCTACTTTTATTGGCTTTAGTTTCAATTCCATTTTCCTGAAATATTTCACCAAGATATTTAAATTGTGAAACTCGTTTAATTTTCCCATATTTGGTTTCCAGGTATTTTGGTGCTTGTTTATTGCATGAAATATATTCCGTTTTTTCAAAAGAAATCTGCAGACCAACACATTATTATTATTATTATTATTATTATTATTATTATTATTATTATTATTATTATTATTATAAGGGGCACGCCGTAGCGTAGTGGTTAAGGCACTGAGCTACAAGCCGAAAGGTTGAGGGTTCAAGTCCCGATGGGGTCAGGATTTTTAAACTGACCCAAACCTTCTGGCGGCACTATGGCCCTGGGGTCGACTCAGCCTCTAACAGAAATGAGTACCAGACGCTTGTTCTGGGGGTAAAGGCGGCCGTCACGCAGGGCTGACAACCCGGCTGACATCAAGTGCCAATTGTCCAGAAATAGTGGGAGCCTTAACCTCCTACTACCCCAAGGGCCTCCTGAGGCCTTTAGTGGGATTACTTTACTTTTTTATTATTATTATTATGTAGTATTTTTCTCCACAAAATCCCAGATTTGTGTTGTAGAGATTGTGAATCACTATCTATAGCTATGGACTATTTTATAAAATTATATTCATTTACAGTTTATAGAAAAAAATTGAAATATAGACTACATGGTCCACCACTTGAATGAATTATTATGTTTACTTCAATTATCATTTTGATAAGCTTCAAACCAGTATAGGCCATGCATTTAATTAAATGTAATACAGGCCGCTTATAGATATATCTATTTATCAAGCATTCCATTAATTTACTGTAGATACATTTTATGTTTCAATCAGAAAAATTCTCTCAATAATCGATACGATTTTTTTTTTCGGCGAATTCTAAAAATACGTTAGTCCAAGTGTAGCATTGTGCAGGGCGAGGAAATGAATGGCTAGAGTAAGGCGGGTTGCCTATTCCAATAGTTTTGTCAGGCGCAGTACAGTTTTCTTCCATTACGTGCTGCGATCTAGAGGTGAACGTGGAAACGTGGTTGCACATCATTTAAGGGGACCATTGCTATTCACCGGGCCCCTTCGGATCATATCTCAGTGTTTCTGCAATTGTAAAGTGCGCAATGATACTAGTAGAATAACTGTGCCGGGTTTCCAGCTGAACATCAATTGGGGATTACATTAGATATCACACGGACATCTTCCAACTTCAATTCACCAAGGTAACCAACAGACCAGCCATACCCTTACGTTATTGATTGTTGGAGAGTAGACAGTTATTTCAATAATCGTGAAAATACAATCAAATCTTGTGCTCTTTTTTATTTTGTTTTACATCTTTCCGCAAATTAAAAATGCATTTTTATTACTTCAAAAAATGTACCTGAAATTTGCTTAAATTTATCAACGATTACCATTCACTTACAATGATAAAGTTTTAATATCAATTTTAGTATATTTATAAATTATAACATCACCAAATATACTATTAAAATATTTATAACCAATCCTATTTTCATGATAATTATTATATTAAACAACATTTTTTTTAAAAGTGTGAAGTGTACATTTTGGTAATAAAATGGTAAGTTTGTTTTTTAACGTGTATAAAATTTAATAGAATGAATAGTATATTTAGTGAAGAAAGAACAGGGTTGATTTTATGTGATCGATAGAGCGCTCTTTGAATATTACGGCATTCACTTTGTAATGTCAGGACCACACAAAACTCCCTGGTAATTCCAGAGATTCTTCATTGCGTGGCTTTAATCGTACAACACGCAAATTCCACCCCCTCCTTATTCCCCCAACTTATTGACGGCGGCATATCATTTCACTGTGAATAAAATTAACTCACATTCCAACAGCCAGAAGTCCCATACGCCCTTTTTCATTTAAAACTGCTTTATGTATTATCCCTATAAATATATTGGTTTATATCTCTATTTCAATTTAATTTCTAGACTGTTGAACGCCTTTGAATATATTATTCTTCTTCATCTGGTCTCCCCCCGTTTCGGGGGTCCAGTTTTGATTGTATTGTATAAAATAGGCTTACAAGTGGTCTATGCGTTTCTATTATTAGTATAAAAGAGTTCAGCACAAATTCATTGATTTTTTAATTTGTATTAATGCATTGTGATATATCTTACCATGTAGCGGTTATAGCACTCAATACATTACATGAACGTTTGGCATCCCAACTTCTCTCAGCAAAACGTTAAATTGATAATATATAAAACAGTTATATTATATGGATGCTAAACACAGACTCTTTAACCCTTAAATTGACAAAACACAAATTTCTTCTTTTAGTTATTTGAATGTGGCGGACCGCAGTGAAAACGGAATCCTGTATAACTGTTATTATTAGGTATATTGTGTAATTAGACACGCATTTAAGTGGTTTATTTTTGCTCGTTTTCTTCTGATTTATTTAAAATATTAAATTAATTGAACCAACTGATGTATCCAAAAGGATACATTACGAATTTAAGGGTTAAGGGAGGAGACAAGATTAAAGGTATTTGAGAATAAAGTTATCAGGAAAATTTGTGTGCCAAAGAGAGAGCCGTAGCCGAGTGGTTAAGGCAGAAAGCCTTGGCGCAGAGCTACGGGACTTGCGCTGGTTCGAGTCTCCATGGGGGAAGAAATTTTCTCATGGTGTTTCGGCCAGAATGGGACCGGTGCCCACCCAGCATCGTGATGCATTTGGGTAGGTACAATAAGTAGCGGCTCCAGGTTGAGAAAACCAGCTATAACGGCTGGGGGACTCGACATGCTGACCACATGTCACCCCTACACTGGCTGATTACCATCTACCTCTGTGATTGACACATGTGGATGTGAGTCCAGCAGCCGGCTGGTAGGCTAAGGGCCTTGTGGGCCTGTCGCGCCAGGAGTTTAAAGAGAGAGGAACAGATAGGTGAATGGAGAATACTATACAATAGTGAACAACAACATATTTATGGGAACTTGAACAGTTAATATAGGCCTAATCTATAACCAATCATTTTATATCTCTACTTCAATCATAAGTGCCATAGACTGATATGGCTCGAATGGGGAATGAAAAAGGGATATGAAAACTTCATGTACGAAAAACAGAGGGAAAGCGTCCAGTAGATAGGTCAAGATTGAGGTGGGAGAATACATTTAACCATGATTTGAATTATACAGGGGATGATTAGAAAACATTTCTTCCACTTACTTGTGTTTTGCACTCTTTTAACTTTACTATCTAACCTCTCTTGGTTAACTCTTGTTTTTTTCGACCCCCGACGCTATTAGGGCATCCGAGGGCTAGGGAGTCTTTCCTTTCTTCCATTTCTTCTTTATTTTATTTTCTTTTCTTCTCCAGAAAAGCCTGACCAGAGGCTAGAAGATGGCAGCCCCATCACTGGTCTTGCCTTCCTTTGGCCAGCAACCAGTCGAAGGGACTATTATTATGCTTTCAAGTCTTATACGAGAATTTCCCTCGAACGTTGGAGGGAAAATTTTCTATAGGATCGTAACAGGCCTTGGCCTAATACTTGGAAGGAAGAAGAAGAAAGATTAGAAAACGTTGACTCAGGATGGGGATATATGGAGAGCTTTTGTCCGTGTAGCCAATGGGTTTGATAGCGCCAATGAGTTAGTTAGTTATAGCTGTGAGACATGGTCTCAAACTCAAACTAACTAACTCACTGGCACAATCGAATCCGTAGGTTCATGGCCGCGCGGACATAAGCTCTCCATACATCCGTATCCTGTGCCAATATTTTCCAATCATTCCCTGTATAATCTACTTCCCTCAAATCATAGTTAATGTTATTCTCCCACCTCATTCTTGGTCTACCAACTGGGCGTTTTCCCTCTGGTTTTCCTACAAGAAGCTTCCATGCACGTCTCTCATTCCCCATTCGTGCCACATGTCCGGCCCATCGCAATCTACGAGACTTAACTATTATTATTATTATATCTGGCTTCCTATAAAGACCATGTAATTCACTGTTATGCAGTCTTCTCCATTCACTTGTCTGTTCATCTCTCATTGGTCCAAACATTTTTCCTAAGAACTTTATTCTCAAATACTCGTAATCTCCTTTCCTCCCTTAAAGTAAGAGTCCATGTTTGGCATCCATATAATATAACTGGTAGAATAATAGTTTTATATAATTTCAGTCTAACGTTCTTTGAAAGGAGTTGGAAAGCCAAAAGTTTCTGTAATGCATAATAACACGCATTTTCAGAATTGAGCCTATGTTTAATTTCCTTGTGCTTCTCATTCCTGTTTGTGATTGTTGTTCCTAGGTATTTGAATTCGGCCACTTTCTCAAAAAATGTCTTCATTTGTCATTAGCTGTCCATTTCCATTATATAATGTATTTCTATGTGTGATCATATATTTAGTTTTATTGATATTTACTTCCAGTCCCAGTTTCTTAGTGTTACTCAGTAGTGTGTGCGTGTTGGCCTTTAGTATCTCCTCGCTATCGGCTAATAATACTACATCATCAGCATAAACTAACAGCTTATTAATACCATTGAGTTGTAGACACAAGGCAAGAAAACAGGTAAAATTATTGAAAATAGGTTCTTAAGGCAAATAAATATTCAGTCCCGTAATAAATCAGATTGTCCAACGGAAGAAGTTTCATAATGAGAAACTATAATTTATATAGTTTTCCTGATATTTTTGTGATTATTAAAACTTTAGTCCACCGCTGTTGTCTCGAGGTAGTGTGCTGCCCTGTCGCAGCGCGCCCGGGTTCGATTCCCGGTCGGGACAGACTCCTGGGTGAGGTTATTTTTGGAGGGTTTTCCTCAGCTGTAAGACAAACGTCAGGAAGCTTAGGATCCAACGGTCCCTGAAAGTCATCCGGCCATCATGATCATCCTTATCATTCTCATCATCATCCTTCACTGGCGTGGAAAGCAACGGGAAGCTACCACACCTATAATTGCCTAGTAAAGCTGCAAAGCATAACATGGAAAATGCTATGATTGCAGTGAAA
Organism: Diploptera punctata; assembly: GCA_030220185.1. Classification (NCBI taxonomy): domain Eukaryota; kingdom Metazoa; phylum Arthropoda; class Insecta; order Blattodea; family Blaberidae; genus Diploptera; species Diploptera punctata. Next base: position 924,091 of record JASPKZ010005296.1, read on the forward strand.
GACCTGCCCTCGGGATTAAAATTTTAGGATTGAGATGGATAGGTCATGTAAATCGGCTGATGATGTAGTATTATCAGATGATAGTGAGAAGATATTAAAGGCCAACACACACACTCTAAGGAAGTTAAAATCAATAAAACTAAATATTTGTTCACACATAGAAATACATTGTAAAATGGAAATGGACAGCTAATGACAAATGAGGGAAATTTTGAATAAATAGCTGAATTCAAATACCTATGAACAATAATCACAAATAGGAATGAGATGCCAAATAAATTAAACATAGGCTCAATTCTGGAAATGCATACTATTAAATAGATTACAAGGACTCTTGTCCTAACTTCTCTAAAAAAAGTTATATAAAACTGTTATTCTCCCAGTTATATTATATTATATTATATGGTTGCGAAACAAAGACTCTTACTTTAAGGGAGGAAAGTATTCTAGAAAAAAAGGTAGGCCTATAGGAAAATGTTTTGACCAAAGAGAGATGAACAGACGGGCGATTGGAGAAGACTACACAACAGTGAGCTACATGATCTTAATAATAATAATAATAATAATAAAAAAATAATAATAATAATAATAATAATAATAATAATAACAATAATAATAATAATAATAATAGCTTTATTTTAGGAAACCAGATATAATAAGAACAGTTACGTCTCGTAGACTGCGATGGGCAGGACATGTGGCGCGAATGATGAATGAAAGAGGCGAATGGAAGCTTCTTGTAGGAAAACCAGAGTGGAAACGCCCAGTTGGCAGGCCAAGAATGAGGTGGTAGAATAAAATAACCATAATTTGAGGGAAGTAGATTATACAGGGGATGATTGGAAAACAGCTCAGGATAGGGATGTGTGGAAAGATTATGCCCTTGCGGACATTAACCTACGGATTCGATAGTGCCAATGAGTTAGTTAGTTAGTTAGGTCATGCAAATCGAATGGGCGACAGTAGAAATGGATTGATTTTTTATTGGGAAACCCCTTGGGGAAAGACCATTAGAGACGACAGTAGGGATGATTTGATTATGTTTTCATTGGAAAACCCTTGGGGAAGGACAATTAGAGCTTAGAGCCATACGTGGGAGGGTATTATTCTGAACTGGATATCAGAGATATGGACTGGTTTCAGCTGGCTTGAGGAAAGGGACCAGTAGAGGGCTTTGGTGAATGTTGCATTTAACCATCGATTTCCATAAGCCATTGATTTGGTTAATAAATTGTAATATAACAATTAATTGTTAAATGAACCGTGGCAATGCAATTCCAACCCATTTGTTTTTACGACTCGTAAAACCTCCAGTCAACTTGATCGGTCTAGAATTAGAAATCGGTACCTCTACAATACTAGTTTCAACCGGTTCTAACTGAGACAGACGTTTGTCCATTATTTTAACTTTATTTTGAGAAGCTGAAATTCTGAAGTTATAAAGACTGGGGATCTTTAAGTACATCTATGAGCTATACGTCTATAGACTATATTTGTGAGAATCTTCCACTATTTTAATTCCTATATCTATCATCATCATCGTCATATTTTGAGAAGCTGAAATTCTGAAGTTATAAAGACTGGAGATCTTTAAGTACATCTATGAGCTATACGTCTATAGACTATATTTGTGAGAATCTTCCACTATTTTATTTCCTATATCTATCTACAGCTATATTCTTGAACTCCTTACCAACTGCATGCCATTAGATTCCTTTAAAATAAAGAAATAAATACAAAGATGTGTGTGTATGTGTGTGTGTGTGTGTGTGTGTATACAGAGGAGCACCCGCCGTAGCGTAATGGTTAAGGCACTGCGCTACAAGCCGGAAGGTTGGAGGGTTCATGTCCCAGTGGGGTCAGGATTTTTAAACTGATCCAAACCTTCTGGCGGCACTATGGCCCTGGGGTCGACTCAGCCTCTAACGGAAATGAGTATCAGACGCTTGTTCTGGGGGTAAAGGCAGCCGTCACGCAGGGCTGACAACCCGGCTGACATAAAGTGCCGATTGTCTAGAGAAAGTGGGAGCCTTAACCTCCTACTACCTCAAGGGCCTCCTGAGGCCTGCGGTGGGATACCTTTACTTTATATATACAGAGTGTTGCAAAATACCGACAACGGAGGTGAGGTGGTATATTGAGATATGCTGATCATTTTTAATAAGGTAGGGCCTACCCATGTCCGGAAATGATGCGTTTTCACACTATGACTAATTAATTATATCTCAAGATCAGTGTTAGTTCTAAGGATTTGAAGACTGGGTGTTGCCAAAAAAAAAAAAAAAAACGCCGCCAACGTAGGTAAGGTGATATATTGAGATATGTTGATATTTTTTATTTACTTAATACAGGCTTTCCACTTTACAGCAGTTTGCCCTTGATTCCTGCTTTCCAGAGATTCCTATCTTCCCATTGTCCATCTTCCATACCTCTCTTCATCATGGCATCATATATTCCCTCATACCATGTTCTTCTACTTCTTCTCCTTCTCCTTCTGCCTGGTACCATCCAATCCAACACCTGTTTAGGCCACTGGTCTTCCGACATCCGTTGTACATGTCCATACCATTGTAGAGCTCTCTTTGTTATCCTATCGATAACAGTTTCCTGTGCATCCATTTCTTGTCTGATATATGTATTTAGAATATGTTGTAGCCTGGATATTCTCATACTTCTCCGTAATCCATCCATTTCTGTCGCCAAGATTCTTTTCTGCATCCTTTCATTTATTGTCCAGCTTTCTGATCCATATGTAAGTATACTTTCTATTATTGTCTGTATAATCCCTTTTTTTGTTTTTCTGGTCAAATTTCTATTCCATAAAATACCATTCAGGGATATAATCTCTGTTAATAATATCTTTTTCACAAGTACCAGATTTATCTATTATATATCCAAGATAACCCTCAGGGGTCCTCATCTAGGGGATATGTGGATGGCGACCACAAGGTGCCCAAGCTGAGCAAAACATTTCTTCCACTTACTTGTGTTTTGCACTCTTTTAACTTTACTATCTAACCTTTCTTGGTTAACTCTTGTTTTTTCGACCCCGATGCTATTAGGGCATCCGAGGGCTAGGGAGTCTTTCCTTTCTTCCATTTCTTCTTTTCTTTATTTTCTTTTCTTCTCCAGAAAGCCTGACCAGAGGCTATAAGATGGCAGCCCCATAACTGGTCTTGCCTTCCTTTGGCCAGCAACCAATCGAAGGGACTATTATTATGCTTTCAAGTCTTATACGAGAATTTCCTGGAAATTTTCTATAGGATCGTAACAGGCCTTGGCCTAATACTTGGAAGGAAGGAGAAGATATCCAAGATATTTAAATTCTTCAACACGTTTAATTATCATATTATTTATTTGTAGGTCTTCTGAATTTCCTCTGATTACCATATATTCTGTTTTGATATTTTTTATACAAATTAAATAAACTTAGATTAAATTATAGCAAATCAATGTTATAGACCTAAGTAGGATAACGGCGGCAGAAATGAAATTTTTGAGATCTGTTAAAGGGTGCACTAAGGAAGACAGAATCAAGAACACAGAAATAAGACAGGAACTTGAAATATTTGCAATAACTGATAAAATGGATACATATAGACAAAAATGGAAGCAACACATAGACAGAATGAATGAAGATAGATATCCAAAACAAATAACAAAATACAAACCTAAAGGCACCCGAGATGTAGGCAGACCTAGAAAGAAATGGACTGAAGTCGGAACAGGTCAACAGACCTAATCCATGAATGAAGATGATGATGATGATGATGTTATAGAGAAAGAAAAGAACACAAACCATTAATTAATCTTCTGAGATACCAATAATAAGAGAAAGAAGTTGATGTTCGACACCCTTTAATGTCATGAACTAGGAGTCTAGCAATAGTTACAGTGCAGGAATTTGTATAATGAATGAGGGTTCGCGCGATATCTTGATGACTTAGGAAAATCACAAAAAAAAAAAAAATGGTAGTCAAGTTCGTTGGCCCAGAGGTTTGAACTCAGGATCTCCCAAATGTGTGTTTAAAATGCTAGTCTAAAATTTCATGAAACTTGAAAGCATAAAAGCGAGATTCCTAAAGCGGGCTCTTTCAATTTCAAAATTCACAAGACATGGCTATGCCTACATAATAGCAAAGGAGTCTTACTTCATAGAAGACATCCGAAAACACTTCGATCTACTAGAAACGCAGGCATACAAAACAGCAATCGAGGAGAGACAGAGAAAAGCCCGAGAGATTCCGAACGGAAGCGTTAAACACAGACGAATGGAAAGGACCAAATTTTCGACTTCGCCACGTATACACACGCTTCGCCGCTCACGGCTTCCATGGGGAAATATGTCATAAACAAAGTTACCATGAACCCGAGGAGGCCTGCATCTGTAAACTCTGTAGCAAACCGTGCCCAAAGTATCACTTAGTGAAGTGCCAAAACAGAAACAATTCACGAATTAATAGCAAAATGGTAAAACCATGTATATAATATTAGTGTACACATTGTGTTTAATAAATATATAATAAATTGCTAGTCTGAGTCAAATTCGATGGTAACATTCTTGTGTTTACTCATTTGAAAAAAAAAATGGTACAATTTTAATGATAGTAGTATGATGTTTCCTGAATTAATAATGAACTTCCGATTGAAAATCAATTACGTAAGTTACATTCCCGTAACACAATTTCCTTTCTAGGAAAATCCCGGACCGATATCATGCGACTTTCCTTCTTCTAACCTTATTTTTTTATTCATATAATGATCGACTAGTTCCGCCTTATAATGCTGTAATGCATACCTGCACCGTAGCCGAGTGGTTAAGGCAGGAAGCTTTGGCGCAGAGCTACGGGACTTGCGCTGGTTCGAGTCTCCGTGGGGGAAGATATTTTCTCATGATATTTCGGCCAGTATGGGACCGGTGCCCACCCAGCATCGTGATGCATTTGGGTAGCTACAATAAGTAGCGGCTCCAGGTTGAGAAAACCAGCTATAACGGCTGGGGGACTCGACATGCTGATCACATGTTACCCCTACATTGGCTGATTAACATCTACCTCTGTGATTGACACATATGGATGGGAGGCCAGCAGCCGGCTGGTAGGCTAAGGGCCTTGTAAGCATGTCGCGCCAGGAGTTAATATATACATATATATGTGAGGTTGGCCATTCTGAATTCTCCAGGTAAAGAATAATTATTTAATAACAAACTAACTTATACACCTCACTGATAGTATTCTTTTAACAATTAATACATTTAATTATTTATGTAAATAATATTAAGATTAACAAATATTTTCTTTTGTTTTGTTTTAAATATTGTATAATCGTAAACTTAGTTTTCTATATCTCATTATTTTTCTTTGTTTTTTATAAACATTACACAGGGACAATTTAATGTCTTGCTTGTATACATTTTATTATTAGTTTTTAGTCTTAATTTTAACTAACATTAACTGGTTGCATTATAGATCGTAATATAATAGATATTATTTTTTTTATCAAATTTTTATTTAGCATTTAATCCATCCATAGTAATTCTGCCCGAAGGCACGTCCTTCACTGCAATCATACCATTTTCATGCTATGCTTGCAGCTTTACTAGGGAATTGTGTAGGTGTGGTAGCTTCCCGTTGCTTTCCACACCGGTGAAGGATGATGATGATAATGATAATGGTAAGGATGATAATGATAAGAATGATGGCCATATGATTTCGGGGACCGTTTGCGCCTTAAAGTTTTCCTGACATTTGTCTTACAGGTGAGGAAAAACCCCGATAAAAACCTCACCCAGAAAAACTGCCCCGACCGGGGATCGAACCCGGGCCCGCTGCGTGACAATGCAGCACGCTACCTCGAGACCACAGCGGTGGTTTAGTATTTAATATTAGAGTTAATTGTGATTGTTATATTCTGATGTAATATATGTTTGTCCTGGTGAGTGGAAGAGAAGGTCACATGGCCTTAACTCCACCAGGCTAAATAAATCTAATCTAAATATATATATATATATATATATATATATATATATTGTATTTAACTATGCTCTTTGACAATGTAGCCATTAGCATCAAAATTAAAATTTAGACGTGAAAGGACTGACAAATTTTGCTGAGATGCCTCTTATTTCAGGCATGACGTTCTATTACATGCAGTATATCTACGGCATGAGACCTATGACTTCACTTTAACTTCTCCTCCCAAAGAATTGTACTCAATATTTATTATTGAGTATTATTTTTATTTCAAATGCCCCAGGTTGTGTTTCTGGTGTTCTCTCCTTGCATGGCGTACTTGTAACTCACTTCTGAGGTTGGGACGCCTGTAAGGCGGGGTTACACTGCCCCGATGATATAAGCGTTGATAATGATGGTAACGATGCGCCAGGAGAGACCTTAAACTAAACTTAAGCTAATTAGGTGAATATGATATTGATGGCTATTTAATTCATGCAACAAATGGGAGTCAATGACCAATCACGTTTCAATGATTTTTTATTTACAACCAAGCACAGTCGTGTTTCGCCTAGAATTTACCAACTAAAGTTTATCATAATAAAGAAAGCACCTCCTTTTTAACATTCTGAATAGGTCATAGCATTATTTTGCAGTGACTGACTCTCCAAGAAATAGGGCTACCAGATTGTATATATAGTGCATGAATGTCAACACATTAGCGCATGCGGGAGTTAATATAAAAACATTTGTAGCAATTGATTATACCACCAAAAAAATAAACCACTGTTTGCACTTTCTTAAATGTATTTTTTTCCCCACGTAATAACATCCCAGAAAAATATAATTGTCATATTTACATCATAGGACATCAGAAATTAATAAATATAATGTTGATGTGTTTCATTTTTTCTCCACTAGAGTGCATTCTTATAATATTGCGTTCCTTTGGCAATAAATAATATGATCTGGTTGCAGTGGTGAACAAAAGAAGCAAATGAAGCGTACCAATCGTTTCTCATTTGTTTTCAAACATCGCCGTTTACATTAAATATATAAATATTTCAAAATAACTATAGTTAAATAATGATTTGTGAGTAAACAGCTTAATTGTATTCGTTAAATAGTCCTCACTTCGTGAGTCGTGAATTTATCGATAATTTGGAAATCACTCGTGGCATTACTTATAACTATGGCCAGATAGTGTTCTGGGACATTTATCTTACTGGTGAGGAAAAACCTTACCCACGAAACTTGTCCCGACCGGGGATCGAACCTGGGCCCGTTATCTCGAGACCACAGCGGTGCACATATATTTATTCATCATCAGAATCAAGTATAGACCTGCTGGTCTGTTCCGATCTCATGTTAGAATTGGTCTGTCCATCTTTTACTGGGTCTTCCAACATTTCTTTGTCCTAGTGGTTTGTAATGAAGAATCTGTTTCGGAATTATATTGTTATCCATTCTATTGATGTGGTCCATCCATTTATCTCTGTATTGTGTAATTCTATCTAATAGTTTGAATATATTCAGTTCTCTTCGTATATTTTCATTTCGCTTTCGATCTGTTATTGTCCAGCCACACTCCTCAGAAACCTCATTTGTGACGTTTCTATTCTTCGTTCCTGGTTTTTGGTTAAGACCCAGTGTTTCGATCCTCACCTGTAAGACAAATGTCAGGAAGCTTAGGGCCCAACGGTGCCCGAAAATAATTCGGCCATCATCATCATCCCTATCATTATCATCATCATCCTTCACGGGTGTGGAAAAGAACGGAAAACTACCACACCTATAATTCCCTAGTAAAGCTGCAAAGCATAGCATGAAAATGCTATGATTGCAGTGAAAGACCTGCCCTCGGGCAGAATTAATATGAATGGATACATACAATGTAGCTCACTATTGTGTAGTTTTCTCCATTCACATGTCTTTTCATCTATTTTTGACCCAAAACATTTTCCAAAGAACTTTATTAACAAATACTCGTAATTTTCGTTCCTCCGTTATAGTAAGAGTCCATGTTTCGCATCCATATAAAAATGACTGGGAGAATAACAGTTTTATATATTTTCAGTTTTACGTTTTTTTGAGAGAAGTTGAGACGACAGGAGTCCCTGTAATGCAAAATAACATGCATTTTCAGAATTGAGCCTATGTTTAATTGTCTCCTACATATCGTTCCTAAATATGTGTTGTCGGGTGAGGCAATTTAAAGAAGATTTAATATTAATTACAACGTAAGTAGATCAGAAAATATATGATTAGAGCTCCACCATCTCGCGGCTTCTAATCTTCATCAAGAAGGTGTCATGAGAGGATAAATTAAACAGTAACTCTCAGCGTAAAGCAGGTGTGTCAAACTTCCGCACCATCTATAGACATTTTCATTGACTATTTAACTCATGCCCCAAATGGGAGTCTATGACCAATCACGTTTCAATGAATTTTGTTTTACAACCAATGACAGTCGTGTTTCAACTCGCTATTTATCGAATTATGTTACCAAAATAAAGAAAGCTCCTCAGTTTTAATATTCTGAACAGGTCAGAGCATTATTTTGCAGTGACTGACTCTCCAACAAATACATTGATTATGACAAATAAGGAACAGATTTCTTCGAACTACATACTTGATAATTGTGTTATTAAATAATGATTGTAATGAGTTGTTTACTAAAAAAATAAGTTAATAACCTATAATGTTGGTTATAATATACAGTTTGATGTATTTCATTTTTTCTCCACTGGGGTGCATTCTTATAATATTGCCATCCTATTTGGCAATAAATAATATGATCAAATTGCAGTGAATAAAGAAATTAAACTTAACCAAACACGTTTTATTGTTTTCCAACATCGCCATTTACATTATATAATTATATAAATATTTTAAAATGCCGGTAACTATATTTAAATAATGGTTTTGGGATAAACAGCTTAATTTTATTCGTTAAATAGTCCTAACAAATTCCGCTCTTGATTTCCAAATCCTCTAGATAAATACATTCGTCACTTCGTGACTCGAGAATTTATCGATGATCTGGAAACCACTCGTTGCATTACTTATGATGATGAAGGTCGGCAAATTTTGCTTAGAGGGCTGTTTTCAGGCTTAAGGTTCTTTTACGAGCTGGAAAATCTTTAGTCTCGAGACCCACGGCTTAAAATGGCTTCCGGTGGACTTGTTCCTTGGATGTTTAATCCAAAAAAGCAATTGACCACGTCCGGGTCGTGTTGTGGTATTTTGCTGTACAGTCAGAGGAAGTCACTGTGTGTTTGAAATAGGAAACTGGGTTGCCATTTTAACAGTATTTTCTTCAGAGAAACCCTTAAATCTTCTTCTTATTCGCGATTTAGGCTTATTTACTAGCCTGTTCCGGCTCCAAATTGCTGCTCTTTCGATCTATTTCTTGGTCTTCCCAAAGTTCTTCTTCCTCGTGGTGAATAGTTGTATGCTGCTTTTGGTATTCTATTCTCAGTCGTCCTTGCCAAGTGTTCTTTCCAGTTTGTTCTGTATTTCTCTATTGTTGTGTTTAATTCCTCTATTTTTAGTTGTTGTCTTATTTCTGTGTTATGTTTTTTGTCTGTTCTTTGATATCCTGCTGTTGGTAGAAACCCTTAAATAAAACTGAAATATGAAACACAGCAGGTATTACCCGTTCAAGGAGTAAGCGCAGTTGTTGACGGAGGGTACTGCAGTCGTGTTTATGTAGGAATAGAACACGTGACACTGCTATCTAGGAGTGCTGAGGGGAACGGGACGTGGGACGCTGACAGTGAACACTGCCTTAGATGACGTCACGTGTAGCAACAAAGGGAGTTTCTCAATTCTTCCGCCTGCAGAGATATTTTGAACGACTAAAAAACAGAGTTGTAAGTTGTAGCCGTCCAAGCCACCCCCTCTTAAAGAAAAAAAAAACAGTTACCACTTGTCACTGAGCTCGTGCGGATCTGTACTATCCTGTGTGAAAGTGTCGACTCTCATATTTACTATAAAACTAGTTTGCATGCCGTAAAATAAAAACATGTTTTTTAAATGTGTAGTACATATATTTGGAAAAAGTACTGCTAACCTTGCCCTTCCACCCCTCCTTAAACAAACAAATACCGTTATTATAAGTTTCGCAATATCTACCCCCTGTACGCAAGGGAACATTGGTTTAGCCCGTAAGGTCTGTAGTGACTTATTGGGTTGAATTAGAATATAGCGTGAAAACGGTACGTTTCCGGGCATGAGTTCCTATGCTAAACGTAACCGTCTTGGTCCTCACTACATGTCCTGAAAGTCTGTAATATGAATTTAGTTACACCCTGTGTGCATAGGGAACTTGGTTCTAAGCGTGTACATTGTCGTTCCAGATGTTGTGCATTTGTGTACATTTAATTGCAGAGTGGTGTGATGTTCACGCAATATCGCATGTTGTACTTACTCTATGCATTGTATTGTTACAGAGAGATGCCGAAGCAGACGTGATCTTTCGAGCACAGCAGGAGTGGCTCACAACTTTCCGACCTGGTGAGTATCTCAATAAATAAATACATTTTGGTACATCCTACCTTATAAATACTAGGGCGTTCGATAAGTAATGACAACTATCTATCTATCTTCGGGTTTTTACGGCTGCTGCCGTCTTCCCGTGCCAAACCTCCAAAGCCTACGATCTTGGGCATCTTCAATGCTTAACTCTCTTGCTTGCATTACTGTCTTCATGTTTTCCTTCCATGTTAACTTTGGTCTCCCTCTTCTTTGTGGTCGGATGCCATTGATATAGTTGCTTTGGCCATCGCTCATCTTCCATTCTTAAAACATGTTCTAACCACTGTAATTCCTTCTGCTCAATTCTTTCAATTATGCTTTCTTCTGCTTCCATTAGGGCCTATGTTTCTAATTTCCTTATTTGTGACATGTTCTAATTTTGACTTTCTTGCACTTCTGCGTAAATAATCCATAATGACAACATTGTTGTAAATCAGCGATGATTGTAATTTTGTAGTGTTATAGCCTCGCTATGATGGTTGTCCAGCGGCTCGCTTTGTTTCCCCGCAGCTGTTATATATAATTAAATACAAAGATACCGACTACCGCCACTATAATAATTCCACATATTAATTAGCCTATTGTCAAGCATTGCTGCGCGGCTTCCGCATTTATATAAACGGACAAACATCAGAGTGAGTATTTATTGAATCTCCAAATATTTTGAAACCCTATTTCTCCACAAAGGCATGTTAGGGTTGTAGCTTATTATAACAATTCTATTCTTCGTTCCTGGTTTTTTGTTCCGATCCATATAGTAGTGATGGAACCGCCATTGTTTTATAAAATTTTGAAAGTGTCTGCTTTCTAGTTCCTTTGAGACTTCGTTTTATGGTGCCACACTTATGTTAATTAAATTTATTTATTTTGTTTTCAATTCTTCACTTCTTCTATATGACACATTGTATCCCAGGTAATTAAAATTATTATTATTATTATTATTATTATTATTAAGTCCACCGCTGTGGTCTCGAGGTAGCGTGCTGCCTTGTCATGCAGTCCTCGGTCGGGGCAGTTTTTCTGGGTGAGTTTTTTATCGGGGTTTTTCCTCACCTGTAAGACAAATGTCAGGAAAACTTTAAGGCCCAAACGGTCCCTGAAATCATATGGCCATCATCATCCTTATCATTATCATCATCATCATCCTTCACCGGTGTGGAAAGCAACGGGAAGCTACCACACCTACAATTCCCTAGTAAAGCTGCAAGCATAGAATGAAAACGTTATGATAGCAGTGAAGGACCTGCCCTCGGGCAGAATTACTATGAATGGATACTATACATTGTAAAACAGATATTTTATGGTTTTGAATAAGTGTTATGAATTACATACAAGCACGAAGATCCATAAAAATGTTGAATGGAGTACTGTGGAGTAGGACCATGTCAAACCACACGAAGAAGAGGATTTTGAAGTCTGTTGTGGAAAGCATAATGACATATGGTGCTGAGGGATGGACTTTGGTAGAGGGACAAAAAACTAAGATCTTGGCAGTGGAGATGGATGGAATAAGACGCAGTGCCAGGGTGTCCAGGTTGGAAAGAAGAAGAAATGAAGAAGTGAGGCAGATGATGGATATGGAGGAGACAGTGGTGGAAAGGATCGAAAGACGAGCTCTTCAGTGGTATGGCCATGTCAGGAGAATGGAGGATGATAGGTGGCCCAGAACTCTTTTGGAATGGTCACCTTCTGGTAGAAGGAAACGGGGCAGGTCAAGAACAACTTGGAGAGGAGAGATCCATAGATTGATGAACGACCGAGGTCTGGAGGAGGATGAATGGCGTGATCGGCAAGAATGGCGAATGGGAATACAGGGTAACCGCTGAAAAGTGGAGAGAGCCTCAAAAGTAAAAAAAAAAGTAAGTTATGAATTACATAAATCGTCTATAAGCGTCTTAGAAAATACTACATAGGCCTATTGTTATGAATGTTTGTTATGAATTTCATAAAATGTTTATAATAATTTTGTTTCTTAAAAAATCACTTCACACATTGAAGCAGAAGCCTCATCATCATTTAAAAGTAACATGTTGTTGAACAGTCCTTGTTGTATAAATATGTAATATACAGGGTGTAAGATAACTCAACGGCAAAATTTCAGGAATGAGTTCCTCATATGGAGAGAATAAAAAAAGTGTATTACAACATGAGTCTGGAAATTTATAATTACAGAGTTATTCGAACTTTTATGAAAGGTTATTAAGGTTTACAGTAGTTATTGACAGTCTGTTTTCTGCTGATTGTAGGCTTCTGTGATGTACAAAAATATAGAATATGCCTGTATTGAGGCACAAGGAGGTCACTTTGAACATTCCATCTGACAGAACAGAGCGCTCCAAGTCCTTTCCATTTTTGTCGCCATGTACTAACATTCATAAAAGTTCGAATAACTCTGTAATTATCAGTTTCCGGACCCATGTTGTAATACACTTTTTTTTATTCTCTCCATATGAGGAACTCATTCCTGAAATTCTGCCGTTGAGTTATGTTACACCCTGTATATTTTTTTAATGTCCAAGGTTCGTCCTTTTTGAACATTTCTGATGTTCTCTCCTGGCATTGGCGTAACTGTAACCCACTTCTGAGGTTGGGGTGCCTGGAAGGCGGGGATACGTTACCCCGATGATATAGTGGGTGACGATGAGATGATAGTGGTGCGCCAGGAGAGTACTTAATCCTAAGCTTAATCTAAGATAAATATGAATGATGATGATTGCGATGGCCATATGATATGATGTTCGGGGACCGTTTGGGCCTTAAAGTTTCCTGACATTTGTCTTACAGGTGAGGAAAAACCCCGATAAAAGCTCACTCAGGAAACTGTCCCGACCGGGGATCGAACCCGGGCCCGCTGCGTGACAAGGCAGCACGGTATCTCGAGACCACAGCGGTGGACAAATATGTAATACTGAAAGTCTTGAAATAACAATGTTTTTGTGAATACATTCACTGTTTCCCACATTTACCGTTTCTATATTATAAATATTAATTTAATAGTTGTAAGATGGGTTAATAAATATAGTTTGCGTCATATGTATTATGTATATATGTACATTATATGTATGTATTACGTCATCAGAATATTACCAAAACTGTCCGAAATTTAGCAAGTAATACCGTCCTATAAAATATTTTAGTACAATTTGTGTAGAAGGTGTTTTTGGGAAGTACTCTTTAATCCACCAAATTCACCAGACAAGATTCCTTGTAACTATAATTTATTCTCAAAGATCAAATAACTTCTACGAGGGATTCGATTTCAATCAAGGATTGATATCCAGAAAGCTCTATATCGATCAGATAGCCAGATATGGTGCTGCAGATTGAATGATCCGTATTTCAAGGATTTGGCAACGTATAGTTGGCTTTACAACAAACTACAAATGTAGTTCGTTATGTAAAAGGAACCTAAATTATTTTTTTGTGATTTTATAGCAATAAAACAACAATAATTAATCATTATCTCAGTCAAATATTAAATTTACTCAAGTCGACGTATTAATCTCCTTGTGTGAGATCATTTTTGATGTCGACTTGAATAAAATATTTGACTGAGATAACGATTAATTAAAATATTGTTTTTTATTAATTACTCTCAGGGAATAATATTTATAATATTAAATGTTATAGCAATATCGCCATTACTTATCCAATCTCCTAGTATCAGTGGCGTTTATCCCAGCTGTATGGCGGAAATATACTCATATCTTATGGTTTATAACAACTTATTTTCCAAATTGTTCAGTTTATAAATAGTATGAGCATTTATTATTGTAAATGTGTTTCGAGAAACCTACCATAGTAGTAGAGTATATAAAAAATATTTTACAATTCATACTCATGTGTGCACAATTCAATAATACGTGCAGGTGATACTCAATTAAAATGGGTCTGTAATGTATATTATACAATCACTCAATTTAATTTTTAGTAATCTGACAAATCATATTTATCAGGAACACTAACTAAAACTTGCGAAAGCAGATTAATACCGCATTTGAAAAAAACGCAGTGCCGATATTATATTATTTCGACTATTGATTTCCAAATATAATATATATACACGTTCGTAATCATTCAATTGTTGAGTTATCCAATTAGATGATATGATATAAATAAAGTTTTTCTTTAAATTAATACGTTTCTATAGCTGAAAAGTATAGCCTACCACATAATTTGATTTTATATTGTATTTCCAAGTTTTGTAAAAATATAACTTGCAGACATAAAATATTATGAATATAAAAATATTAATTCGAAAAATTATATTATTGAGATACTTGTACTTTTCAAATAAACCAATCGCATTTCTCGTCTCGCTTCAGCAAAGGATTGCTTCATGAATCGATAGACCGAAACTTCATTCGACCTTATGGTTATCGATCAACTTATATATTTCGCTTTCGAGTTGTGACGTCGGGCCCAGCTAGCTGGTATTCAATGACTAAGTTTAGTGCAGCGATAACCCGATGGTTTATCAGTCATGCATCGAAATACGCATGCGTGAATTCATCTGTAATTTAGTAGCTGATGGGGTAATGTGAACACAGGAAGCTCCGTCAAGCCGAATGCGATAGATGACTGTTGACAACGGTGGAAAATTTGAAATTTAATGTTCACGGGTAATTGATTTGAATGAAATTTGGTAAATCTATTAGTTTATTTCAATAAAAAATATGAATAGGCCTATACTAATTACCCCTGCAGTGCTGCGGTAGCTAGGGTTGAATGCACGCCACTGCCTAGTATTAATAAATTACAACAGGAAATAACATTGTGAGATTGTTCTTAATAAATAAATTTACCTCATAAATTGTTGTATTCTTCTGGACATGTTCAGTATCTTGCATATTATCTTCAGCTTGATCAAAGCTGAGTCTGGACAAGCTGACGATGATATGGACAGCATATCGAAACATGTCAAATGAAATACAAATATATATGAGGTAAGATGTACTAGATCCACCTTATTTATCAAGAAGAAACTTCCTGTTGTAATTTATTTTCAATAAAACTAAATATATGCTCACTCCTAGAAATACACTATTAAATGGTAATGGGGTCCAATTTGGAGTGATGTAAATCAAATCTTTTGCAAAGATATTGACAACCAGGAATGAGGAACGAAGATAAATTAGACATAGGACAAAACTGGGAACACAAACGCCTAATATTATGCATTATTGGGAATTATTTTCCTTCCTTTTCTGCTTCATGTTTTGAACTTTTAGACCATTCCGTCTCTGAATTGATCTGATCATATTTTCTTTGGTCTTCTTGTGTTCTTCTGCCTTCGGTTCGGTATCGTAAAGCCATTTTGGGAATATTGTTATGTCATTCTATTTATGTGCTGTCACCAAATTTCTTTACACGTATTAATTACTACAATTTAACTCTTTTCGTTTTATATTATGAGGATACTCGTGGTTTACGATAGACTGGACATGTGGCACGAATGAGAAATGAAAGAAGGGCAGGAAAACCAGAGGGCAAGCGTCCAATATGAAGGCCAAGAATGAGGTTGGAGAATCACATTAATCATTATTTAAGTGGGGCGAATTATACATTTGATCAAAATGTACCTACTGTGTTTTTATTTAAATTATCAAATATCTATAGAATACATGTAAAAAGAACATAATTTCATATTTTTTTGAGGGGTTGTTGCTATCAGGAATCATGGCCGAGTGTCTAAGGCGTCTGACTAGAAATCAGATTCCCTCTGGGAACGTAGGTTCGAATCCTACCGAACTGCGTTTTTGTTTAAGTTAAAATCAATTGTCAGTAGAATACATGTATCAGGAATACAATGTATTGTGTCAGCAGTCGTGGCCGAGTGGTTAAGGCGTCTGACTAGAAATCAGATTCCCTCTGGGAGCGTAGGTTCGAATCCTACCGACTGCGTTTTTATTCTTCTAATTCCGAATGCAGTATTGGGTGATGATGCCCGTTCTGCGACTACAAAAACTGATCTTTCCATCGGTCTTCCGAGGTCTCTTTTGCCGTTAGGGTTGAGGTGGTAAATCATCTTTGGTAAACGGGAATTTAACATTCTCTGGACGTGTTGGAACCATTTAATCTGATGATTTTGTATATGTTCAACCATTTCCTTACTATTCCACTGCATCCTTATCTCATCACTTTTCATTCTATCCCTTAATGTTACTCCAGTTAGTGATCGGAGGAATCTCATTTGTGAACTATTAATGCGGGATTTATCTTTTGCTCGAAGTGTCCAGCATTCACTTCCGTATAGTAGAGCAGGTTTGGCTATGGCATTATGAAATCTCAATTGGATTTCTTTCCTCATTTGTTTTCCAAAATTTCTCCTAATTATACCATTTAATCTGTTATATTTTTCTAAATTTGTTTCCACATCTTTTGATTATGAAACTGTGATATATTATTACCTAAATAATTAAAGTGTGTTACTTGTGCGTTTTTATTTAAATTGTTAAAATTGTCAGAATACATGTATCAGGAATATAATGTACTGTTTTCGTGAGGTGTAGATAGTATCAGCAGTCGTGGCCGAGTGGTTAAGGCGTCTGACTAGAAATCAAATTCCCTCTGGGAGCGTAGGTTCGAATCCTACCGACTGCGTTTTTATTTAAATTGTTAAAATTGTCAGAATACATGTATCAGGAATATAATGTACTGTTTTCGTGAGGTGTAGATAGTATCAGCAGTCGTGGCCGAGTGGTTAAGGCGTCTGACTAGAAATCAGATTCCCTCTGGGAGCGTAGGTTCGAATCCTACCGACTGCGTTTTTATTTAAATTGTTAAAATTGTCAGAATACATGTATCAGGAATATAATGTACTGTTTTCGTGAGGTGTAGATAGTATCAGCAGTCGTGGCCGAGTGGGTTAAGGCGTCTGACTAGAAATCAGATTCCCTCTGGGAGCGTAGGTTCGAATCCTACCGACTGCGTTTTTATTTAAATTGTTAAATTGTCAGAATACATGTATCAGGAATATAATGTACTGTTTTCGTGAGGTGTAGATAGTATCAGCAGTCGTGGCCGAGTGGTTAAGGCGTCTGACTAGAAATCAGATTCCCTCTGGGAGCGTAGGTTCGAATCCTACCGACTGCGTTTTTATTTAAATTGTTAAAATTGTCAGAATACATGTATCAGGAATATAATGTACTGTTTTCGTGAGGTGTAGATAGTATCAGCAGTCGTGGCCGAGTGGTTAAGGCGTCTGACTAGAAATCAGATTCCCTCTGGGAGCGTAGGTTCGAATCCTACCGACTGCGTTTTTATTTAAATTGTTAAAATTGTCAGAATACATGTATCAGGAATATAATGTACTGTTTTCGTGAGGTGTAGATAGTATCAGCAGTCGTGGCCGAGTGGTTAAGGCGTCTGACTAGAAATCAGATTCCCTCTGGGAGCGTAGGTTCGAATCCTACCGACTGCGCTTTTATTTAAATTGTTAAAATTGTCAGAATACATGTATCAGGATTTTAATGTATTGTTTTCGTGAGGTGTAGATAGTATCAGCAGTCGTGGCCGAGTGGTTAAGGCGTCTGACTAGAAATCAGATTCCCTCTGGGAGCGTAGGTTCGAATCCTACCGACTGCGCTTTTATTTAAATTGTTAAAATTGTCAGAATACATGTATCAGGATTTTAATGTATTGTTTTCGTGAGGTGTAGATAGTATCAGCAGTCGTGGCTGAATGGTTAAGGCGTCTGACTAGAAATCAGATTATCTCTGGGAGCGTAGGTTCGAGTCCTACCGACCGCGATTATTTTATTCATAAGTTTCAAAATCAATTGCTTATATATCTTCATCATATTTCGGCGCAATCTAGCAGTCTTTTAAGAGGTCTTCCTGATCGACGATGTCCCTTGGACTTATATTGCATTATCATTTTTTGGGATTCTTGAATATATATATATATATATATATTTTTTTTTTATATCTAAAATAGAATAGGCACATGTATTAGGAATATAATTTATTATTTGCAAGTGGTATAGAAGCTATCAGCGGTCGTGGCCGAGTGGTTAAGGCGTCTGTCTCGAAATCGGATCCGTCTGGGAGCGTAGCTTCGTGTCCTACTGAATGGGGTTTTATTCAGTAAATCAAATATCGGCTTTTATATACTACCTTGCCAACTGTGAATATTCAATCGGAGAAGGTTTCGTCATATTACCCAATGTGATAACACATGTTCCTGCTAGAGCCAATTGCCAACATGTTTACTCACTTATGAGGAGATTTCCTCCCAGGAGTCCGCCTACATTAGTGGGCAAGCTAGGATCAGATGGGCAAGTTAGTATTATTCATAGTTAAATATGGGAAATAACATTATGAGGTTATTAATTCGCAAATGAATGGGTCATTTTTTAACATCTTCCTCATATTTTATGTTTCTTTAAACATAAAATATGAGGTAAGATGTTAAAAAATGACTCATTAATTTACGAAGTTAGTATTAGTTTTGGTAATTCAGTGTGGGAAATTGGCCGAGTTAGGAAGCCTAAATCAGATTCGTTATGCGTTCACTTGTTTGGTAGCGGGTTTTTGTGATAATTGGCTATAGTGTCCGTGCATTGTCCCCGCGCCGTAGCCGAGTGGTTAAGGCAAAGAGGCTTTGGCGCCGAAGTATGGGATTTGCGCTGGTTTGGGTCTTCTAACTAACTAACTCACTGGCACTACCGAACCCGTAAGTTCATGGCCGGGCGGAGATAAGCTCTCCATACATCTCTATCCTGAGTTAATATTTTCCAATCATTCCCTTATAATCTACTTCCCTCAAATCATTGAGCCTTTGGCGTGGGTTCCCTAAAGTAGTCCCCACCCGAAGAACCGAATGGGGGACTATTTGACCTCCGGAAAATTTTATCCCAGTGGAACCCTTGCCCGCATTTCTTGGCGGATGTATTTTTACGTTGAAAAATCGTCACTCTTTCGACCAAGGTATGTTTTTATCTGGCTTATCACCTTCGACCAGTCCGGCATGGGTAACCCTATCGGCAGCAATGCTACCGCCGGCATAGCTCTCGGGATCATTTAAGCATGCTATGGAGGGGATTTGGGTCTTCTGGGGTAAGACATTTTCTCATGGAATTCAGGCCAGTATGGGACCGGTGTCCATATAGCATCGTGAGGAATTTGGGTAGCTACAATAAGTAGCGACTCCAGGTTAGAAAACCAGTTATAACGTCTGGCTCGATGTTCGTCTACCTCTGTGATTAACACATGTAGACGTGAGGCTCATAACCGGCTGTAGGCCAAGAGCCTTCTAGGCCTGTCGCGACATGGAGTTTAGTTTTAGTTTATTTTACATTGCAAATATTCTGATTTTATGTTAGTCAGAGCTTAACGCATCACTTCATTTTAATGCATTTCACACATTTTTTTAAAAATTTAACTTATAAATTTCTTACACGGTATTCACATACTGCAGCAATAAATTTTGTGTTATTCCGTTTTTTTTTAATTTATTTAGGTGGTAAGGTAGCATAGAATCCACAAAATATATCTAGAATACATTATCATCACAGTACATACACGAATTTAGGACATTTGTTGGCTGTGCTTTCCTTCAGGTCCGAAAATTTTTTCAATTTTATATCTTATTCCACTGATGCACTAAACACTCTTAAACACTTTCAAAACATTTTGCAACACTTTTTAACACATTTTAAACATCTTCCAATGTTGCAACGAGTTTTTTTTTCATATTTATATATTTGCGTAAAACACGGTCGTGCTACATTGCTTACTTCCTACTCTTTGTTATTTTACCTCCACTTCCTATGTTGTTCCAGCGTTGCCACCATCAACAACCCGAACTTGCTTTTTAAATGTGATTCCACGTTCCCTGGATTTCACCTACGTTAGAGTAATTGATTTGTGTTACAGTAATTGATTTAGGTTTGGTTAGCTTTTAGGTTCCTTGCTTTTTAAAAGTGATTTGATACGTAAAATAAATTATACATTTTTAGACAAGTTCTGGGAATTTTGTGTCAATGTTGGTCATACTGATTTCACATATATATACCGCCAACTGCTGGAGGTTGCATTTATCTACCTGGTAAATTGGAGCACTAGCGCATGCGCACTGCGATTCTATAGAACTTAGAAAAATTTTCTACCGACCTAAAGGAAAAGCATATTCCATTTGTTAACTTGTTTTGGCCTCAAGAGAAACACAATTCAATATTCTGTTGAGTGGACGTCCTGGTCTTCTTCTTCCTGCAGGTTGATAGCTTAGACAATATGGTGGCATTGAATAAAAAAATTAAAAAAACATTAGTTTCGTCCATTCGATGAACATGTTGCATCCATCTTGATTTATAATACAAAAAA
Organism: Diploptera punctata; assembly: GCA_030220185.1. Taxonomy (NCBI): domain Eukaryota; kingdom Metazoa; phylum Arthropoda; class Insecta; order Blattodea; family Blaberidae; genus Diploptera; species Diploptera punctata. The sequence goes on from JASPKZ010005296.1 coordinate 944,906, forward strand.
ATTCTAAAGGTTGTAGAATACATGTAATAGGAAATAACATATTTTTTCTTGAGGCATCATGGCTATCAGCAGTCGTGGCCGAGTGGTTAAGGCGTCTGACTCGAAATCAGATTCCCTTTGGGAGCGTAGGTTCGAATCCTATCGGCTGCGGTTTTTTTTTATTTCGCTGTTAATAGTTTTATTGCAGCCAAATTGCCACGATTAAAGAGATGTTAATTGAAATTTATACTTGCATGTTCTCAAATTGTCTTCCTTCTTTTTTATGCAGAGTTCAATGTGATAACAAGGGCTCGGCTCGGAAGTTGAGGACCTGTAAAATGTCTATAACAGACATTTAAAATAATAATAGGGTAAATGCGCACAAGTTGTGCAGAAAATATATGTTACATAAGTTTTGTTATTAATTTGATTCACATAGCTTATTATTTGCAGAATTTTACCAGGGATTTCCCTGTTTTTTTGCAGTTGGTTAAATGGTAACGGTCGGATGGTTGCTCGCACAGTTCACACACACAGTTGTTCCCGGGGTCGTGGAAACACTTGGTCTTGCATATCTTGTGGTGGTATCCATGCACTGCTATTGAGTTCACCAGGTGTGGGAGTTCTTGATTGGTGTTGGTCCAGGATCTGTTTGTCATGGCTTCTGTTGTATGAAAGTCCAGCCATATCTCTTGTCTCTTCTTCTCCCTTTCCTGAAGTAGTTTATTTGAGCTGTCTGTGGATGGTAGCCTCATACGCAGTTCTTCTGTGAAGAAGGGTTGCTTGGCGAGTTCATATGCTAGCCTCGACTTTGATAACAGACATTTAAAAAGTCCTAAAATATCCTTAAAAAAGACTAAAATCTGAAAAGACGTAAAAATGACAATTAAAATGGAATAATAATTTTATTTTCAACAGCATTAAACAAATGTTTAAAAAGTACAAAAATCTAGTGAAATTCAACATACATTGCGAAAAAAAAAAATTGGTGACTGAAAATGCTTCTTTTTTCATACTCAATTTTTTTTAATTCAACATATTTTTAAAAAGGAATTCTGTGTTCATTAAAAAGAAAGTTCTTAGATAATTTAGAATGAACTATTTTTCCCACCTATTGTATATCTGACTTAACTTGGCAAATAGAGAGATGCAGATATAAGGGTAGATCCTTGACCGCGTTCGCTCAGTTACAAAAGAAAGAACGCACCCAGTTGTCAGTTTTCGTCTTCCCCCTATTAACATCTGGCGAAGAAACACCAACAATGCTGGTGCGAGTGAGAGAAGTGAGCACAGCTGTCTCTTTCTACAAATTTCTTGCAAAGTTAAGCCAGACAATAGAATTAATTCAGCGAACTCAAATGGATATCAGACGGTCGGTAGGTTGGTTAAAAATAACAAGAATATATATTTTTTTGAGGAATCGATATTTTCTCGCGGAAAAAACGTGTTTACAACTTGAAAAGTCTATGGAAAGTAAAACTAGATAATATTTTTAAAAGAAGTTGGAACTGAGACTTGACTGCGATTCTTGAATTATACAAATGGTATAAATGTAATCAAAGAAGGTAAAGCCGCAAAAGAGCCGTTAAGACCTAAAAAAAAGGGCTAAAAAGATTTCAATAAACCAAAAAAGTCGAAAAAAGACAAAAACGACGAATAAAACCTACTTTTTTTTGGCTTACCCAAAATGTACATATGTTAAGTTAGACCTCGTCTTCAGACATAAAAAAAAATATTTTTCCTCAACTTCCGAGCTCTAGTAATAACAGTCACATCTTTTCACATAGCTTAAGGTACGTACACATATGCGCGCCGCGAACACGAACGGCGCATGCGCGGCGCGTGTTATGTTCGTCGAAATGATTAATTTCAACGAACCTCCTGCGATCCATAGGAAACCCACAAACCTTCAGTAGACATTTTGCAGAACAGGTGTAACCAACCATGTCTATTCCCTTTCCGTTCTCCCGCTTGTCCTGCAAAGTTTCCCAAAAATAGGGACTTTTTTTAAAAAATGCCTCGGGACGCGGGACAAATTGTTAAAAATCGGGACTGTCCCGCCAAAATCGGGACGTCTGGTCACGCTTATTAGTTATTACATCTTATAACTTTATTTATACTTTTTCAAATATTATAGCATTAAAGGAATTTAAAAAAATATATGATTTGTATATATATGTTTAAAATTATTAAGAATCTATCTCACCATAACATGGCCTTAATTTTTAATAAAGATGTACATGATTATTATACTAGAGGTTGTACTTTATTGCACAAAGATACTAGTTTCTCAAAAAAAAAAGGTATAAAAGGGATTCGTTATGCATTAATCAACCATTACAATAACTTACCTATTTCCTTCTTATAATGGTTCCGGCTAAGACAGGTTTTACTGTATTATGTTAGTGTGTGTATGAATTTTTGCCATCGTCATTTTCGGTGTCCACTAATTAGGTGTTAAAGATTTGTAAAAATTTTTGAAAAATGTTTCATGAGAACAACGTCAATAGTTCTAGGATTTTACTAAAAAAAGGTGTTAGAATATCAGGATGACTTCTAACAGCTAATATATGAAAGATGATAATGCTGAATGTCTTTAAAAAGAAGCTGTATATATGACAAAAGAAAGAAATAGAAGAGATAAAACAGAGGTGGGTGGAACATTGCTATTCATTAAAATGTGACAGCAGACGGGAGTTGTGTTATGGCGCTGTCGCTTGATCCCAGACATTTGTCTGCATCTAACATGCAGTACAAACTAGGTCTCTAATGTCTAATCACTCACTCCAACTTTATGTCCTACATTTTTAAGACTACAGCCAATTCTCCATCCAAAAGTAGTCAGTTTTATTTCACATATTCACAACTACTGCTTTTTAAAAAAATACATTCAGCAAAAATGTCTCGCGCTGTAACCGAGTGGTTGAGATCTTGGCGTACAGCTACGACATGCCGAAGATAAGAATAAGAACAAATTTTATTTACAAATAAATGTTATACACAGTATTGACACCCGAATGAGCAAGTGCTCGTGCTCGGGTGCAGTTCAGTTACATGAATAATACAAATAGAATATATACATTTAAAGTTAGGGGCCAGTTTCATTTTTACATAAATTATGACACATACAAATAAAAAATAATAGTGTATTCTGAATAAGACTTATTCTAACAAAATAATTAATGGAATGGAGAATGTGAAACATGTTTTGAAAGGCCTTCATGATTTTAATAATTAATTAAACCAAAACAAAAAAAAAGAAAAATTATCAGGTGTATATAAATTGAAGTGTGGCACATGTGACAATGTCTATATAGGACAAACTGGTAGACCTTTTATCTCTCGGATAAAGGAACACATGAGAGCATATAACAGAAATTTAGAAAATTCAAACTATGCCAACCATCTATTCCAATTTAATCATTGTTTCGATCCAAATTTTGAAATTTTAAATATTTGTGATAAGGGTAAGAAGTTAGATCTTTTGGAGGCTGTAGAAATTAATAAGTTTAAAAGTAGTAAAAAACTGTTAAATTCTCAACTTGATTTGAATGAATCCCCTTTGTTAAATTAAAAAATTTAAATAAATATTGTTGTATTGTTGCTTAGATCAGTTGGAACACAATTCATAATTTGTTAACATGTCTGAAGAAGGTACAGTGTACCGAAACAGCTGTCACTGAATTATATAATAAATATGAAAATCAAATAAAACTATTTAATTAATTAATTATTAAGCTTTTTTTAAAAACAAAAATCCATTCTAATTGAGGAAGACGGATATACGAAGGTACTCTCTTCTTCTTCTTCTTCTTCTTCTTCTTGCAAGGATTAAACCCTTTTTTTTTTTTTCTTTCCTGGCTCCAAGTATCATTAGCTGCTGTGTCCATCTGTTTCGTGGTCGACACCGATATCTTTTTCCTCCTCTTGGTTGATACTTCAGACTTTTCTAAGGCAATCTGTTGGTATCCATTCTGCAGACATGTCCATACCATGTTCTCTTATACTCTTATATTTTATCTGTCAAACTGAATATTTGTAGTTCTTTAGGGATATCTTAACTTCGACAGAGAGGAATGGCGTTTGGTTTCCGGAAGACGGCGGCAGCTGCCATGATACCGAATGACGATGATGATGAAGTATATCCTGCCACAAATAGTAAATATTACATTTCTGCTGCTTCTATTCTCTTAATTGACTGTTTATTCAGAGTCCATATATCTGAGTCATGCAATATTGCAGGAACAGCCAATACCTTATAACATTTTAAACGTGTTTCTTTTTTTTCCTTCCCAGTGTTCTTGTAAAGGTGCCAAATAAATATTGAAATACTATTTGTAATTTATTATGTACGTATTTTTTTTCTATTACAACCTAACTAACTAACTAAGTAATTAATTACTAGTAATTATCCGAAGGGAAAATTATAATTTAGTACCACATTTAGGAGTAAAATATGCATTTATGCATTAAAAATCTATAATAAGCATTTTCCTCCGGAATACGCATTTCTATGCATTATCAAATACCGCTCAAATTGTCTGTGAAGGGATCACTTAACATGTAAATCATTCTGCATACTTTCATCATCATCATCATCATCATCATCATCATCAACAACAATCACGGATTGTTCCGGTCTCATATATTCACATTCAAAAAGTTGAATCCATCTCTTTTTCGGTCTACCAACATTCCTGTCTCCTCTTGGTTTGTAATTAAGTATAATTTTTGGAATCCGATCATATTTCATTCTTTGAACATGTTCTTTCCAGTTTTTTTCTACATTATTTTATTTTATCTAAAAGTTTAAAAATATTTAGCTCATTTCTAATTCTTCACTTCTTCTTTTATCTAAAACTTTGCAGCCAGCCACACTTCTCAGAAATCTCATTTCAGCTGCTTCTATGATCTTCTCTTTTCTTTTAGTTAAAAAACAAAATTCACTACCATACAATAGTAAGGGGACAGCCACTGCTTTATAAAATTTTAGTTCTGTTTCCATTCTTGTGTTTTTAAATATTCTTTTAATTGTGCCATATATATAATTAAATGTAATAGGTTTGTTAAACAGATCTTCAGTTTGAAAATAGGAGATTTCATAACCCAGGTATTTAAAATGGTTCACAATGGGTTTCCCCTCCAGAATTATTTTAGCTCTCACGGTATCTGCATATTTTTTAATGCGTAAAACAAAATATGCATTTCGCATACATATCCGGGCTATAATTATAATACATGCTTATATTATAACATAATTATTAAATACTGTACTTTACGTACAAGACCATGTTTTTATCCCCTCTATGCCGGACACTTTTGAAAATCTGTGACATCAAATTGTTGAAGCTGTGAATCCGGCAACTGTAGGCCAGCTGAATCGTGTGTGGCAAGAAATGAGTCACCGTTTTATGTCGTGTGCCACATGGTACTCATATTGAATGCATAAAATAGTGCAATTTGAACTTTTCTCTTTCCAGGAATGTTGGAATTGTGTTTCTATTTTTTGTAGTTTGGAAGAAATAAATGTTTGATGTCTATCCCTTCTTTTTGAATAGCCCTGTATTGTGACAGTAAATTATTGGAAAATATTATTTTAGTGTAAGGTTTATGGAGAGCTTATATCCGCGCGGACATGATTCTTCGGATTTGACAGTGCTGTTTGGTAGTTAGAGACGTTATGAATTTCAAGAACACCGATAAAACCCAACTTATCTAGAGTATGTTTATTCGCTTAAGTGATATAAAACTAATACATACAATATTAAGCCAAGGCTTAATAAGCATTATGTGCAGAAACAAGGCAAATCAATGCTCAACAAGGGAGATATTTGTATTGTACGTATGCATTACGTAGAATTCTGTTCTTAATGCATAGAGCTCTACATTTGTAATGACTCGGAATTCAAATCCCACGGCCAGCAACTTAATTTATCATAAGTAATGCCACGAGTGATTTCCAAATTATTGATAAATTCACGACTCACGAAGTGAGGAGTGAATTTATCTAGAGAATTTGGAAATCAAGAGTGGCATTTGTTAGGACTACGGTATTTAACGAATAAAATTAAGCTGTTTACTCATAAATCATTATTTAACTATGGTTATTTTAAAATATTTATATACTTAATGTAAACGGCGATGTTTGAAAACAAATGAGAAATGATTGGTACACTTCATTTGCTTCTTTTGTTCATCACTGCAACCAGATCATATTATTTATTGCCAAAGGATCGCAATATTGTAAGAATGCACCCTAGTGGAGAAATCTATAACCAACATTATAGGTATTAATTAATTTCTGATGTAAATATGTAAATTATATTTTTCTGCAACGTCATTTCCTGGAAAATAATTCGTTTAAGAAAGTGCAAACTGTGGGTTTTTTTTTGTGATATAATCAATTGCTACAAATGTTTTTATATTATCTCCCGCATGGGCTATCTGCTGACATTCATGCACTATATATACAATCTGGTAGCTGTATTTCTTGGAGAGTCAGTCACTGCAAAATAATGCTATGACCTATTCAGAATGTTAAAAAGGAGGAGCTTTCTTTAATATGATAAACTTCAGTTGATTCGAGGCGAAACACGACTGTGATTGGTTGTAAATAAAAAATCATTGAAATGTGATTGGTCATTGACTCCCATTTGGGGCATGAGTTAAATGGTCATAAGTAATGCCACGAGTGATATAGGCCTACAAATTATCGATAAATTCACGACTCACGAAGTGACGAGTGATTTTATCTAGAGGGCATTTGTTAGGACTATTTAACGAATAAAATTAAGATGTTTACTCACAAATCATTATTTAAATATAGTTATTTTAAAATATTTATATATTTAACGTAAACGGCGATGTTTGAAAACAAATGATAAATGTTTGGTTATGTGTTCATCACTGCAACTTGATCATATTATTTATTGCCAAAGGATCGCAATATTGTAAGAATGCACCCTAGTGGAGAAAAAATGAAACACATCAAACTGTATATTATAACCAACTTTATAGATTATTAATTCATTTTTTCGGAAACAACTCAGTAAAATCAGTATTTAAAAACACAATAATTATTGAACACACAGTTATCAAATGTGTAGTTCCAAGGAATATTTTCATTATTTGCTATATTCAACGTATTTGTTAGAGAGTCAGTCATGCAAAATAATGCTCTGACCTGTTTAGAATATTAAAAAGGATGAGCTTTATTTATTTATTTATTTTTGCGAATGAGCCCATGTAGGAGTATGCAGAATACTTAGATGCGTTTCTTTTACTCCATATGTCCTACATTTTTTGACTATGGGCTTTTTTTTTTCTTCTGTCCATGTTGTTACTGTCTTTCTTTTTTTCCCTTGTGGTTGTCCTCTTGGTCGACTTGTGTTTCTTAATTCTAAAGATATCTCTGTTTATGATATCTTCTTGAGTAACTCCTGCCTATTATTATTATTATTATTATTATTATTATTATTATTATTAACTAACTAACTCACTGGCACTATCGAACCCGTAGGTTCATGGCCGCGCGTCATAAGCTATCCATACATCCCTATCCTGAGCTAATGTTTTCCAATCATCCCCTGTATAATCTACATCCCTCAAATCATAGCTAATGTTATTCTCCTACCTCATTCTTGGTCTACCAACTAGGCGTTTTCCCTCTGGTTTTCCTACAAGAAGCTTCCATGCACGTGTTTCATTCCCCATTCGTGCCACATATCCTGCCCATCGCAGTCTACGAGACTTAACTGTTCTCATTATACCTGGCTTCCTATACAGATCATGTAGTTCACTGTTATGTAGTCTTCTCCATTCACCTGTCTGTTCATCTCTCTTTGGCCCAAAAATTTTCCTAAGAACTTTATTCTCAAAAACTCGTAATCTCCTTTCCTCCCTTAAAGTAAGAGTCCATGTTTCGCATCAATATAATATAACTGATTTTCTTTTGTCCAATCCACGGATTCCACCACCTGATATGCAAGAACAAAAAAATTCCACGAACCAAATATAGACTGTAAATGTATGCTATGCGAAAAAAACATGTGACCGATATCACATTGAGCTATGCACAAAAAGAACAAAGACATTTTGTGAATATGCAAACATGTAAATTTAAAATGTATCTTACTTTAATCCTGGCTATTTGGCTGCAATAAAATTATTAATTATAATATAACTGATAGAATAATAATTTTATATATGTTCAGTTTAACGTTTTTTTAAAAGTTATTATTATTATTATTATTATTATTACTGTTGTTACTGTTATTATTATTAGTATTATTACATTTATTGAAGTAAGAGTCTGTGTTTCGCATTCATATAACTGGAAGGATAACAGTTTTATGTATAACAGAAGATATTAAAAATTCGGAGGCGAGAAAGTTAAGATCAGACTGCAGTGTTTTGTTGAGCAATATGATGATTGATAGATAGTGAGGCCCGCGGGTACAGCTGCTGTTTGCATATGAGCATTACGTCAGCAGAACTGATCTGTCTCACCTTAAATAATGTCCGACCTTAGCCTGAATATTGTCTACACCTACACTCTGCCTAAACACGATAATTACGTAAGTAACTTACATACAATGGACCAAGTCTGTGTAGACGTCATCTTGTCCTCTTTTTCAGTAGCACCAGTTCTTCTCGTACTAGTTCCCCCCCCCTTTCACTCCTTACTCTGACTATAAGGGTCCCTAACCTTTTTTCCACTGACGACACACTTTACTTAAACGATATAAAGAGACGGTTGGTTTATAATTTAATAATAATAATAATAATAATAATAATTATTATTATTATTATTATTATTCATTCATTCATTCATTTTGAGAATTTTCCTCATCATTGAAGGTTTTCTCCAATCAATCTTAGAAATTTAGGCCATTAGTTGACCTGTTTCAGCCTCAAGAGAAACATCATCCAGAAGTTTTTTGAGTGGACGTCTGGTCTTCTTCTTCTTCCTGCAGGTTGATATCTTAACATCTGTTTGGGTATCCTGTGATCTTCCATTCGATGAACATGTTGCATCCATCTTGACTTATAATCAGAAATTTTGTTTTCTAAAGGTTCCATGTATAATTCTTCTTTGATGTCTTCATTTTTTTTTTGTGATCTAGTAGTGTGTATCCTGCAGCCCTCCGAAGGTATCTCATTTCAGCAGATCTAAGTCTCTGTATATCCTTCTGTTTCAACGTCCATACTTCGCTACCATACAAAAGAGTTGGAAGAGTCAGTGTTTTATACATTTTTAGTCTTGAATGTTTTTGGACTAACTGTGGCTTGAAGATAGAATTTATTAACCCTAAAATTCTTAAAAAATTATATATTTTTGCATTTACATTCTTTTCTTCTTCATATGAGATATTGCATCCTAGATATGTAAAACTATATATATATGACTACGGACTTATAGACTATCAGTTTGCAACAAACATTCACAAATTTCCCTTAATTAAAGTTCTCCATCGTTCTCTGTCCTCTGTGTCTTCATCTGTTACATCAAATTTCCTCATTGAATTTTGAATGTTGTTCTTCCAGGTTGTTCTTAGTATTCCTTTTCTGTTCCTTCTTTCAATTTTCCATGCGTAGACGGCCTTTGGTAGTCTTCCATCCTGCATTATTCTTACGTGCCCATACCATTTTAGCCTTCTGTGTTCAATCTCATCCATTATATTTCTTTCTGCATTCATCCATTTTCTAATTTCTGTATTTCTAATTTTTTTCCAGTCTAGATTTTCTGGCAGCTCTTCTCCAAAAATCCATTTCAACTGAAGTTATTCTGTTGACATGTTGTTGTGTCATTGTCGTAATAATAATAATAATAATAATAATAATAATAATAATAATAATAATAAATAATAATAATAATAATAATAATAATAATAATTATATTTATTATTATTATTATTATTATACGTTAATGCAATTATGTTTTAGGCAAAATTATTGGAATTAGAAAGACAGCATCAATTGTTCGGAAATGTATCTACAAAGATGGTGATTAAACTAGGGATGAGAGAGACAGACAGATAGACAGAGAGAGAGAGAGAGAAAGAGGAATGGATGTAAAGTAATGACGAGGGATTCTAGTGCAAGTAATAATTATCTACAGTAATTCGAACAAAAATATATTAAAAAAACTGCACAAATGATTTATTGTTGCAGTTGGCCTATTGAGTAATGATCTACAGAGGGAAGAAGCTCTTGTCAGGAAAACTTCTCTTCTAGATAATCGACAGGTTATCAGCCCTACGTGACGGCCTCTTTCACCGAACTTACGTCTGGTACCATGGTGCTGTCAGAAAGTTTAGGGTAGTTTTAAAATGCTGAGCCCATAAATTATGGCTTTTTGTCCGAAAAAAAGCACGGAAAATGCCCGAATGTCGATTGAGAAGTTGAGATAGAAATAAACCGAAAACGCCATAGGCCTATTAGCAATACATGATACCGGGATGATGATTAAAGGCATAGCCTATTGTTGGACTATAATCTCTCCTTTGTAGGGAGTTAATAGACCAACTTCATTTTAGTTACCTTATTTGCCCAAAGATGTCATGAGTGGCATTGCGGTCAACACACCGATTCAATGAGACATCTAGCAGGCAACTAAGGTATTAATAGGATGTTTGAGATCGGTAAATTTTGCTTAGAGGCCTCCTTATTCAGGCTTAAGGATCTTATACGAGCCTCATAATCTTCAGATTCGGGATCCAAAGTCCCTCCTGGAGGGCTTGTTTTTTGGATTTTTCTTACTTACTAACTGGCACTATCGAACCCGTAGGTTCATGGCCGCACGGACATAAGCTCTCCAAACATCCCTATCTTGAGCTAATGCTTTCCAATCATTCCCTGTATAATCTACGGTACTTCCCTCAAAGCTAATGTTATTCCCTACCTCATTCTTGGTCTACCAACTGGGCGTTTTCCCTCTAGTTTTCCTACAAGAAACTTGCATGCACGTCTTTCATTTACCATTCTTGCTATATGTCCTGCCCATCGCAGTCTAGAGAGACTTTATTTGGATTTTTCTATCCTAAAAAAATTCATCGACCGCGTTTGAACCCGTGTCCCTGGGGACAGGAGGCAAGGAGCATAACCACTAGTCCACTGTGAACCACATAACGTTGGGAGATAGCTGTTAATTATGGGTATAATAATATTGCCAAGTATGGGAATTCGATAAAAAATAAAAGAATCACTTATATCACTTTTAAACTTATATGAAATTGTACTGGTGAATAAATTGTTATCTACCGACATAATGGTATGTTACGATGCCAGGTTGGGAAGTGGTTTTTACAATTCAGTCACATGGCGTTTAAAATTAGTACCACGGTCCCCACAATAGACGGAGTCGTAGGAGTAATTTCTTATGCAAGTTTGTTTACAGTACAACTGGAACTTAGCTCACAATTAGTATAACTGCTGTTACTATCCGACACAGTGGAACGTTCATCTGCTTCGTTTGTGGATGATTTGCGAATTAATTCCGTATCATCCCGCGTACACTCGCATCATGTTAGTTTGAAACGCCGAGTAGTACAGCTATTACCCTAAGCAAGCTGGGTAACTGCTTCATTTGCTATTTGTTCCTGACCATACATTGTTAGTATCTTCGTCCGTGCGATGCAGCAACAGTGCTGCTATGACTGGAGGTAAACGTTCCGCTGTGTCGTATAATATCTGAAAAGTTTGATTTGTTAGTAACAAGTAGATAATTCGGGAAAAAACAGTACTTCACCTTTCCCAATATATTTTCTAAGTCCTACAGAAATAACAGTGAGCATGCGCATGAGTTTAAAGAGCTGTCGCTGGGTGGCAGTACGCGTGTTATGACCAACCTTCGAAATAAATTCCGAAACGTTTATTATAAATGGATATACAGTAATTTCTGCTTTCCTATCCTAACAAAATTAATTAAATGCATATTATTTACTGATATGTACACTAATCTGATGTACATTAACTAACACTAACCTAACAAAAACTGTAGGCCTATAACCTAACAAACATATGTGTAATTGACTTGAAAAATAGTATAACCTAACAAAAATATGTGTAGTTTACTTACAAATAATATAACCTAACAAAAATATGTGCAATTGACTTATTAATGGTGGCAACATTGGAAGAGGAGGGATTTTTTTATTATATAAAACTTTCCTCATTAGAGGATTGCCTCAAGGACAAAGTGATACAGACAATTAATTTTTGTAATTGATGAAATACATTTTGTAAATACATTTTAAAAAATTCAACTTGTAGGCCTGATTGAAGTATACATACTATAAAGTAATTTGTAAATATGGTTTCTTAAAATTGAAATTGATCCTCTAATGGCAGCGATGGCAATTTTAGAAAGATATACCCTGTCCAAATCTAAGGAATTCCAAAATTTGGCTAAGAATCCTGGTATGGTACCTCTTGCCCTGATCATCAATCCTGTGACAGTTATTCTATCTAGTTAGTATTTATCTTTGTAATAGTCAATTGTTGGCTCATATATAGCTTTCTTTTCAGAGTCAACTTCCTCAGGTTGGCAACTATGAGTCTCAATACGAATTGTGGGATCTAATGTCAAACCAATTTTAGAAGATGGTCTAAATGCAATGATATCTATTCGTCTGTTACTCCCATTAGTGGCCACACCATGTACTTCCTCATAAACGGTGTATCCAAAATCTCGCAAGGCTTCTGCCATCATATTTCGAATAGTGTGGTGCCGAATGTTTCTCAGTGATTCTCCAAACGGACAGGCTCCAAGGACGTGTGAAAGAGTTTCGTGCTCTTTGTGACAACGTCTATAGAGGGTATCGTCCCTAGACCTGCCCGGCAAAGAACGCACCGCCGGTACATTGGCTTGCATTTTAGTCGCTTCTCTCCATTCGGAACAAGACAATCCCTGATGGTCACGAATCCATTGATTTGCCGGTGTATATTCATTGTAGAGAACAACGCCTTTTCCTTTATGAGGAAGTTGACTCCAGAGAACTGCTTCTTTGTCTCTTAGTTGTTTCCTGAGTTTCCTTGCATCTGGTAGAAGACTTCGAGTGTTAATGTTGATGTCACTAGGTTCAATGTTAAGGTCTCTCACACATTGTAAACTTTCCTCTTTTAGGTTTCGGAGATTAGTAATGTATGTATAGCTAATGAGTTTCACAATGTTAATATTATTCGTTTTTAAACATCTTAAATGATGGACAAATTATATTTGAAAAGAAAAATATACGCCTAGACTGGGGTTTGAACCCAGGACCTTTGATTTTCTATGTCAATGCTCTTCCATATGAGCTACCTAGGCCTCCAATCTAAACGCATATTTTTCTCTTATACATAGTTAATTCCCTAACTCCAAATGCTACGAGCAGTTGCTACGATTTTTGCAAATGGCGGTTTCTTTATTAAGAAGACTTTTTATTGGGAATTTAAACATTACTTATAAAGCCAGTAGTGCTTCTTTCAATGTCGATATTATTCATTTTTAAACATCTTAATGATGGACACATTATATTTGAAAAGAAAAATATACGCCTAGACTGGAGTTTGAACCCAGGACCTTTGACTCTCTTGTCAATATTGTCTAAAAATGTCGTAATGTTACCGTGTTTCTCGTAAATAAATAAATACCTAAAAATTGTAAAAGAACGTTTAAAATATTACAAATTGTTAGTAAAGACAGAAGAAGTACGTAGAGTAACAGTGTTACATGAATATACTACGGAAAAGTAAGGGAAAGGTAATGTATCGTTGAGCCTATAATTGGTTTTTGTTCCAAAGATTTATATATTGTTACTTGCACTAGAATAGTAGATGAAATATACTCCTAATAAATACTGATATTCATTTTAAAATATACTAAATTATCCAAGAGACTGGTTGTCTGTAAGGTAATAATTTAATAAAGTGGAGAAAAAAGATTGGGTAGAGATAACATGTTAGAGTAATGAGGAAGGATGAAGTTCAACCTACCTGTTATTAATTTCCGTTAGAATTACCTCATTTCCCTTACAAGTCCGTAAATTCGGTGATGCGCCTATAAAGTGCGGCGTGCAATAATTATATCTGTCTTCCACTTTCTCCAGACGTCGCTATCGTCTGAATATGGGATGCAGGAGCATTAATTTAATTCTTTCAATTTAACTTCTTCACTTACAAACCAAGATCCATGTCTCCGTTACATTTATTTATACTCGAAACCGTCTTTTTTAACATCGCCTATTTTTTTACGAGACTATCCTCGATCTAAGAATTGTTCCAGGAACACTAACTAACTAACTAACTAACTAACTAACTAACTAACTAAATAACTAACTATTGGAACCCGAAATGAATTCAGGAATACAAAAAGCCACCGACGGAAATGAGTATCATCATGTTTAAAAATTTGTACGATATGTCAATAGCTGGTACATTCGTTGAAAATATTCTAATATGAAATTCTAGGTTATCAGTTTGAAGTGTCTTGCCATTTCTATAAATATAAAGACATTTAAACACAATAATAATATATAATTAACTAATTATTTATAATATATTAAAATAATCTAACAAGAATTATTCTGTTTACTATTAGCAGTTCTTCTCCCATGTACCGTCGAAAATTATAACAAAACTGCCAGCCGAACTCCGGCGTAAAGATCCATCTCTGCATCCTCTAGATGGCAGATCTCCCCATCTACTATTCTTCTTCTTCACTTCCTGGTTTAGGTAAGAGTTGCCTGTTCCGTCTTCACTAATAGATCTAAGACCAAGGCGGAATTATCTACTATTCTAAATGACATATTCCTGGGGCCAACGGGCGTCTTACCAGACATATGTAAGCTGAAGCTCTTGTCTGGTTTTATTAAACTAACTAACTAAATAACTAACAAATTGTCCCACTAATTAACTCTCTAACTAATTTACTTTCTAACTAACTAACCAATCAACTTACAAACTGATCAACTAACTCTCTAACTACTTAATAAACTGGTTAGAGATGCACCAGGAACATGCACTAACAAACTGACCAAATAAATAACTCTCTAACTAACTAACAAACTGTTCCACTAACCATCTACCTTCCTTCCTAACTAACTAACCAACCAATTAACAAACTGATCAACTAACTAACTCTCTAACTTACTTTCTAACTAACTAACCAACCAACTAACAAACTGATCAACTAACTTTATAATTACTTAACAAACTGACCAACTAACTATCCAACAAACTAAATAACTAACAAATTGTCCCACTAATTAACTCTCTAACTAATTTACTTTCTAACTAACTAACCAATCAACTTACAAACTGATCAACTAACTAACTCTCTAACTTACTTTCTAACTAACTAACCAACCAACTAACAAACTGATCAACTAACTTTATAATTACTTAACAAACTGACCAACTAACTATCCAACAAACTAAATAACTAACAAATTGTCCCACTAATTAACTCTCTAACTAATTTACTTTCTAACTAACTAACCAATCAACTTACAAACTGATCAACTAACTAACTCTCTAACTTACTTTCTAACTAACTAACAACCAACTAACAAACTGATCAACTAACTTTATAATTACTTAACAAACTGACCAACTAACTATCCAACAAACTAAATAACTAACAAATTGTCCCACTAATTAACTCTCTAACTAATTTACTTTCTAACTAACTAACCAATCAACTTACAAACTGATCAACTAACTAACTCTCTAACTTACTTTCTAACTAACTAACCAACCAACTAACAAACTGATCAACTAACTTTATAATTACTTAACAAACTGACCAACTAACTATCCAACAAACTAAATAACTAAACAAATTGCCCCACTAATTAACTCTCTAACTAATTTACTTTCTAACTAACTAACCAATCAACTTACAAACTGATCAACTAACTAACTCTCTAACTTACTTTCTAACTAACTGACCAACCAACTAACAAACTGATCAACTAACTTTATAATTACTTAACAAACTGACCAACTAACTATCCAACAAACTAACCAACTCACTAATTAACTCAGTAACTAACTCTTTCAGTCATTTACTAATTAAATAACTTAGTAACTAACTAATTAACTAACCCAGTAACTAACTAACTCACTAAATAACTAATTAACTAACTCAGTAACTAACTCACTCACTCGTTTACTCACTCACTAACAAACTAAATAACTCCCACACGAACTAACTAAATAACAAACTCTATGACTTATTGTATCCGTAGATCCAACGCTGTCTTCGCTAAGGTACTCCACTGATTCTTATTCTCAGCTAAATAACTACAATATCCAGTCCTCCAAGATGCATCCGAATATTATTGTCGACATACACCTAGGCCTTCTTTCTTAATGGTCTTTCATCATAAGGGTTTCCAAATAACAGTTATGAAATAACACTGAGCAACAAAAAATAAACTTTTTTTTTGTCTTAGAAAGAAATATATGTGATTCTGATAGTATTTTTTCTCCTGAATTAAAATATGATATAGGTTTTTCTCCATCACGCAAGGTTTCCGAGAGACAGGAATTTATCATTTCAAACACTTTAATATTTTCTACATTCGTAATTACACAATAATCGAACATTCGGACTCACCGAGAAAGTAACAAATGACGATTTTCTGCTATATTTCGCCTGTGGAGCATCCTTCTTTGATGGTCCAACAATAATCGGCCATGATTCCATTTGCCTTGATATCTCTTTTCCATAGCTGAAAACTCCTGATGAAAGTGTTCCCCGTGCTCATCGCTCACTGTGTCAAGATAATAAATGGACGATAAAAACGTTTATTAAAAAATTATTTAAGTCCATTAATTGAAATTGAAATAAAACAGCTGTGGGTGATGGAGAAATTCCGAATACATATTTGAAAACACGATAAAAAACTGCATTAAGTACAACTATTGGTACTCATGAAACAAAAATCATGTTGCCCCGTGTTATTTCCACTTCCAACTAAGTCACTTACCATAGTCGTGCCAATTCGCTCCTTAAATTGGTTTTGTGCTGTTTTATTAATGTGTTTATATCAATTTTATTTATAACTTACACTGTTTATTCAGCGCCAATAAAAGTTACCACAATCTGAATAAATATTTAAGCTATAAGACAATAAAACTTAACTGTTAGAAAATACATAATTTTACCAACATTGTTATACGCAGCTGAAACCTAGACTCACAGAAAAGGTGAAGTACTGTTTTTTTTTTCCAAATTACCTACTTTGTCACCAACAAATCAACCCACAATTCCCTAGTAAAACTGCAAGGCGTAGCATGAAAATTCTATGATTACAGTGAAAGATCTGCTCTCGGACAGAATTAATATACATGTATATACAGGGTGAAAATGATTTAAACCGACAAACTCTGGAAGGTTATAGGGGACACCAAAACAAATGTTTTTCCCTAATGCCATTTTTTCCTATGAGGATTATTTAGACCGGTAGAGGGCGTATTACGCTCTTCAGTTGTCATGACTGCAGCTGCTGTTGATGGTAGGAATTGTTTTGTCCACCAGAGTAGTAGTGAATTGTATCTGTTTACTAATGGAGCGATACACCTGGAGTGAGTACATTGATATGTGTGGGCCGGTCTTGTTGGGGACTGTTTAATTGGGACATATCTCCTACCTGGGCCATTAAATGTTACACTATTACAATTTTCTCGCCAGAGCATTGCCAGAATTTATGGAAGATGTCCCGCTCCCTACAAGACAACGCATGTGGTTCCAACATGACGGGCCGCCGGCACATTTCAGTCGTCGTGTGCATCGATTCTCGAACCAACAGTTTTCAGAAAAGTTGATTGACAGATGTGGTCCTGTACCATGGCCTGCTCGATCCCCAGATATGACCCCTTTGGATTTTTTTGTGTGGGGAGAGATGCGCAACCTTGTTTACACAACTCCTGTTGCATCAGAAAAGGATCTGGTTGCCCGGATAGTAGCAGCAGCAGGAGCAATTAACGATACTCCTGGAGTTTTTGCCCGTGTTAGACAGAACTGATCCGCCGGTGTAACCTTTGTTTACATGTCAATGGAGGTATTTTTGAACCTCTACTGTAATTTAAGTAATTAGTTGTGTTAATGTGTTGTCTCTTGGTAATAAAAAATACAAAAGTGTTTGTTGGTTTAATTAATTTGCCGCTAGAGAAATCTTCCTCTACCGGTTTAAATAATCCTCATAGGAAAAAATGACATTAAGGAAAACTATTTGTGTTGGTGTCCCCTACAACCTCCCAGAGTTTGTCGGTTTAAATAATTTTCACCCTGTATATTCCGTAAACCAGCAAAATCAGAGCATAAATTTGATTTCCTGAGGAAGTTTCTTACTTGACGCAGTTTCTGCGTGTTGAGCTTTTGTATTAAGAAAATAATGTGTATGTCAAGGAGAATTTGTGCTGAGAATAAAACTTGTGAGTCTTATTTTTTTTAGTGTAGTAAGTAGCTGAGATAAGAAGAACATTTATGGCGCATAAAACGTAATGGTTTATTTAATTGCGCTTGCATAAGAGACTCCTGAGGGTATCATTCAAGTGTTCACAAACACGTGGTACATGTCCCACTAAATCTTTTTCTTCTTCTTTTTCTTTAAGCTTAGAGGTTGTTTCATTCATTCTTAAGTTATGATGTCCTTCCATCGCGTCTTTGGTCGTCCTATGTTTATCAGTCCACCGCTGTGGTCTCGAGGTAGCGTGCTGCCTTGTCACGCAGCGTGCCCGGGTTCGATCCCCGGTCCGGTCAGTTTTTCTGGGTGAGGTTTTTATCGGGGTTTTTCCTCACCTGTAAGACAAATGTCAGGAAAACTTTAAGGCCCAAACGGTCCCCGAAATCATATGGCCATCATCATTTACATCATCATCCTTCACCGGTGTGGAAAGCAACGGGAAGCTACCATACCTATAATTCCCTAGTAAAGCTGCAAAGCATAGCATGAAAATGCTATGATTGCAGTGAAGGACTTGCCTTCGGGCAGAATTACTATGGACGGATGGACATTTCTTTATTCTCTTCACTCTAACTCATTCACTGGCTCTATCGAACTCATAGGTTCATGCCCGCGCGGATATAAGCTTTTCATACATCCCTATCCTGTGCTAATGTTTTCCAACCATCCCCTGTATAATCTACTTCCCTCAAATCATAGATAGTGCTATTCTCCCACCTCTTGCTTGGCCTACCAACTGGGCATTTCCCCTCTGGTTTTTCTATAAGAGGCTTCCATTCCCCTCTTTCATTCCCGTGCCAGATGTCCTGTCCATTGCAGTCTACGAGACTTAACTGTTCTTATTATATCTGACTTCCCATAAAGATCATGTAGCTCACTGTTATGTAGTTTTCTCCATCCACCTGTTTTTATATCTTTTTGGTCCAAAACATTTCCTAAGAACGTTATTCTCAAATACTTGTAATCTTCTTTCCTCCATTAAAGTAAGAGCCCATGTTTTACATCCATATAACATAACTGGGAGAATAACAGCTTTATATATTTTCAGTTTAATGTTTTTGAAAGGAGTTGGGACGACAAGAGTCCCTGTAATGCATAATAACATGAATTTCCAGAATTGAGCCTTTATTTAATTTCTCTTCACTCTAGGAACAATAATTACAAACAGGAAAGGGAGGAGAAAATATTACGAGAAATTAAGAATAAAGTTCTTAGGAAACAATTTGGACCGAAGAGATTTGAACAGAAAGGTGAATGGAGAATACTACATAACAGTGAGCTACATGATATTTATTGGAACCCAGAAATAATAAAAATAGTTAAGTCTCGTAGACTTTGATGGACAGGGCGCGTGGCAAGAATGGGAAATGAAAAAGGAGCATGGAAGCTCCTTGTAGGAAAACCAGAGGGAAAGCGCCCTGTAGGCAGGCCAATAATGAGGTGTGACAATAAAATTAACCATGATTTGAGGTAGATTATACAGGGGAGAATTGGAAAACATTAGCTCAGGATAGGAATGTATGGATAGCTTATGTCTGCGCGGCCATGCACCAATGGATTCGATAGTGCCAATGAGTTTGTCAGTTCTCTTCACTAATGTTACATTTTCCATGCGGTCGATGCCTTCATTCCATTTTGTTTTCCGATTAATAACACAGAGCAACACAAAATAAACTTTTTTTTTGTCTCAGAAAGAAAACTATGTGATTCTGATAGTATTTTTTCTCCTGAATTCAAATATGATATCGGTTTTTCTCTATGACGCAAGGTTTCCGAGAGACAGGAATTTATAATTTCAAACACTTTAATATTTTCTACATTCGTAACTACACAATATTCGAACATTCGGACTCACATAGAAAGTAAGAGATGACGATTTTCTGCTATATTTCGCCTGTGGGGCATCCAGCTTGATGGTCGAACAATAATCGGCCAGTATATTAGGATTCCATTTACTTTGATATCTCTTTTCCATAGCTGAAATCTCCTGAGTTATCTCATTTGGTTTTATTTTACAATGGACAAATGGACGAAAAAACGTTTATTAAAAAAATAATTATTTAAATTCATTAATTGAAATTGAAATAAAAAAAACTGTGGGTGATGGAGAAATTCCGAATACATATTTGAAAACACGATAAAAAATTGCATTAAGTATACAACTGTTGGTACTCATGAGACAAAAATCATGTTGACCAGTGTAATCCAAATATAGGTAGTTAAATTATATTTTATAATCTTTCCTAATTTACCCACTTCTTGCAATATCATTTGTTATTTAGTTTGTATTTTTTCTCAACATTTTCTTTCCAAAAAAAGCTAAGAAAATCTTCAGACTGTTACTCACTTACTCAATGCAGTTTTCTAAGTTCTATACAATTTCGATGTCGCATATTTTCAAAAGTGCCAGGCATAGGGGGGATGAAAACACGGTGTTGTACGTAAAACCCACATATACAAATCACACGGGGTTTGATCTGGTGACCTGGGAGGCCACCGCCGATGAAGTTGATGTGCTCCTCCTCTTCCAATCCAACGTCCTGGAATAATGTTATTCAGGTGACGTCGGACGTGGTTAGAGAAATGCGATCGTGATCTGAACCTCATACTTTTCTCTTTCTCTTGGAATTGTGTTTCTACTTTTTGTAGTTTGGAAGAAATAAATGTTTGAAGTTTGTTCCTTCTTTCTGAATAGCCCTGTATATAAGATGAGTTTTCCAGTTGTATATGCTATTCAGTGCCATGACTGCAGATGTTAGAAAGTGTATACAGAATCAACAGTAATGCACAGTACGTAAGCTATATGCAGACGATAATTATGCTGCTCGGTTTAACGAACAAAGAACAACTGCAGGAAGCAATAAACCATCTCGAAACGTGGGCCGAAAGAAATTACTTTACCATCAATCAATCAAAAACACTGCAAATGATATTCAAAAAATGAGGAAGAGTGGCAGCAGAAGACGCCATCAGACTGAAAGATAAAACCCTACAAATCACATATGCATTTAAATTCTACGCGTAACACTACAGACATCAGCAACATCCTACAAAATACACAATAAAGAGCGAGCGACAGCAATAAAAAATATTCCTTACTTTTAATTATAGTTAATACAGGCTTTCCACTTTACAGCAGTTTGCCCTTGATTCCTGCTTTCCAGAGATTCCTATCTTCCCATTGCCCTTCCTCCATACCCCTCTTCATCGTAGCATCATATATTCCCTCATACCATGTTCTTCTACTTCTCCCCCTCTTCCTTCTGCCTGGTACCATCCAATCTAACACATGTTTAGGCCACTGGTCTTCCGACATCCGTTGTACATGTAAAGCTCTCTTTGTTATCCTTTCGATAACAGTTTCTTGTGCATCCGTTTCTTGTCTGATATATGTATTTCGAATATATATTTTTTTTCAAATGCCCCAGGTTTGTCTTTTCGACATTCCTGGTTTCTCTCCTTGCTGGCGTACTTGTAACCCACTTCTGAGGTTGGGGCGCCTGTAAGGTGGGGTTACGTTGCCCCGATGATATGATGGGTGATGATGATGATGATAATGGTGCGCCAGGAGAGTCCCTAATCCTAAGCTTAATCTAAGATGAATATGAATGATGATGATTGCGATGGCCATATGATTTCGGGGATCGTTTGGGCCTTAAAGTTTTCCTGACATTTGTCTTACAGGTGAGGAAAAACCCCGATAAAAACCATGTAGCCTGGATATTCTCATACTTCTCCGTAATCCATCCATTTCTGTCGCCAAGATTCTTTTCTGCATCCTTTCATTTATTGTCCAGTTTTCTGATCCATTTGTTAGTGTACTTTCTATTATTGTCTGCATAATCTCTTTTTTTTTTCTGGTCAAATTTCTATTCCATAAAAGATCATTCAGGGATCTAATTGCCTTGCTTGCACAATTTACTCTGTTAATAATATATTTTTCACAAGAACCAGATTTATCTATTATAGATCCAAGATATTTAAATTCTTCAACGCGTTTAATTATATTATTTATTTGTAGGTCTTCTGAATTTCCTCCGATTACCATATATTCTGTTTTGATATAATTTATCTTCAGTCCACCTACCTCAAATGCATCGACCAACTTTCTAATCATACATTCTATATCTTCTTTATCTTGTCCTATTAGCCTATAATCTGATCATCAGCGAATAATACATTGTGCAGTAAATGTCATTAACATTCGTCTTCTTGTATCTTGTAAGCCCATGTTTCCCTTAACAGAGATTTAGGCGCTCTCCCCCTACAGTTCATGATATGCGAAATATTACACAAATAGTCCATCGACATGGTCTCGAGTTTGCGTGCTAGCAAGTTCAAGTCTTGGTCGGGACAAGTTTCTTGGATGAGGTTTTTTTCGGGGTTTTTCCATACCTGTATGACAAATGTCAGGAAACTTTAAAGCCTAAACAATTCCCAAAATCATCTGGTCATTATAATCATCATCATTCATATTCACCTTAAATTAAGTTTAGGATTAAGAACTCTCCTGATACACCACCCATCATATAATCGGGGCATTGTGACCCCCCTTCCAGGCTTCCCAACCACAGAACTGGGTTACAATTACGGCAATAGCAGGAGAGAACACCATAAATATCGAAATGAAAATCTGGGGCTTTGAATATTTATTTATTTTATTTTATTTTGTTTTATTTTTTATTTCAGGATTGTTTCTGTTATTTACACAGGTATCCTCAACCAAAATATACAATTTTTTTCTTCCACACTTCCCGGTCTTGAATTCTGTCATCTTTCTCTTCTTCATGTTGTCTTAAATTCCTTTATCCACGTTGGCTTTGGTCTACCACGTTTCCCTTTTCCAGGAGATATCCATTTCAATACTTTTTTGTTTGTTTCTGTGTTCCTTCTTCTCATTACATGTTAGTTGGATTTCTTCAATCTCTTGTACAATATCCTTTTCTACATTCACTATTTATCTTATTGTATTATTTTTTCATTTTATCTAATTTTGTATTCTTGCCGATCTTCTTAAAAAGTCTATTTTTGTGACTAATAATTTATTTCTGTATTTTTGCTTCAACGCCCATGTTTCCGCACCATATAATAAAATGCTCTTCACAATTGTGTTAGGGCCTATATGTTAATAATTTAGTCCTCTTGATTATATGCTTACTCCATAAAATATAATTTAATACGGCAATAACTTTCTTTGTCTCTTATTTTTTCGATATCAAATTCAGATGATGCATCTTTTTGAATTATATATATATATATATATATATATATATATATATATATATATATATATATAAATTACACAACTGTCCCTCTCCATAGCAATAAAACTATCCAACTCCAAAATACTTCCAGTACTGACGTATGGAATACAGATAATATAGACGAAACTAGTGTAACACTAAGAAATTGGGACTGGAAGTAAATATCAATAAATCTTAATATATGACCACACATAGAAATACATTATATAATGGAAATGGACAGTAGTGACAAATGAGTGAAATTTTGATGAATTCAGATACTTAGGAACAATAATCACAAACAGGAATGAGATGCACAAAGATATTAAACATAGGCTCAATTCTGGAAATGCATGGTATTATGCATTACAGAGATTCTTTTGACTTCCCAACTCCTTTCAAAAAACATTAAACTGAAAATATATAAAACTATTATTCTACCAGCTATATTATATGGATGCGATACATGGACTCTTGCTTTAAGGGAGGAAAGGAGATTATGAGTATTTGAGAATAAAGTTCTTACGAAGATTTTTGGACCAAAGAGAGATGAACAGACAGGTAAATGGAAAAGACCCAATAACAGTGAACTACACGGTCTTTATAGGAAGCCAGATATAATGAGAACAGTTAAGTCTCGTAGACTGCGATGGCCAGGAAAATGTGGCACGAATGCAGAATGAAAGACGTGCATGGAAGCTTCTTGTAGGAAAACCAGAGGGAACACGTCCAGTTGGTAGACCAAGAATGAGGTGTGAGATTAACATTAAGTATGATTTGAGGGAAGTAGATTATACAGGGGATGATTGGAAAACATTAGCGCAGGATAGGGATGCAAGGAGAGCTTATGTCCGCGCGGCCCATGAATCTACGGGTTCGATAGTGCCAGTGAGTTAGTTAGTTATGGACGAAACTCAGCTACAGTGATATGAGCACTATTGCAAATGTAAAAGCAAGATTCCTCCTAGAGGCGTGGTTTATCAAAGTACTCCTCAACGATGCCCGAGAGACCTTCGTGTATAAGATTTACATTGAAGACTTCGATCATGTTTTCGGTATACGCGGAGAAGAGGAATTTGATAGAGTCTACCAAATAATTCAACTGGAAGAACAGGAGAATCGCGTCGTAATATTGCGCGTCGCAGACGTGTTTGTATACGGTATTATTTGCGGGTTGCAAGCATAAATGCATTCCTCTATAGCAGACGAAAATAACGGAAGTGGTTTTATCGCTGAGAATTCTGGGTAATTCGTTGCCAATATTACGAAAACGTCAACATTCATGCATGACCGGTTAAGGTGGCCGTTAATTCGATCTCAGCTCACCAGTGATTGGAAGTAATTTGAGTAGAGAGTAATGTATTTGCATACGACCCATATAAACATCAAGCTCCGCAGTGCCATAAGATTTGCAGCACATGGCTTCCATCACAAACTATGTAGGAGAACCGATATCCAAGAACCAACACCAGACTGTATATACAAGCTATGTGACAATACGTGTGCAAGATATCTCTTCAGCGTATGCAACAAAAGAACGAAACCACTGAGGGAACATGGCAGTGAAAAAACCTGCAGTGAAGGACCTGCCTTCGGGCGCAGAGTTACTATGGATGGATACATATACTGTACATGGTGTAGGAAGTACATGGTGTGGCCACTAATGGGAGTAACAGACGAATAGATATTATTGCATTTAGACCATCCTCTAAAATTGGTATGATATTAGATCCCACAATTCGTTTTGAGACTCATAGTGGCCAACCTGAGGAAGTTGACTGTGAAAAGAAAGCCATATATGAGCCAACAATTGACTATTACAAAGATAAATACCAATTAGATAGTATAACTGTCACAGGATTGATGATCGGAGCAAGAGGTACTATACCAGGATTCTTAGCCAAATTTTGGAATTCCTTAGATTTGGACAGAGTGTATCTTTCTAAAATTGCTATCGCTGCCATTAGAGGATCAATTTCAATTTTAAGAAACCATATTTACAAAATTACTTTATAGTATGTATACTTCAATTAGGCCTACAAGTTGAATTTTTTAAAAACATATTTACAAAATGTATTTCATCAATTACAAAAATTAATTGTCTGTATCACTTTGTCCTTGAGGCAATCCTCTAATGAGGAAAGTTTTATATAATAATAATAATAATAATAATAATAATAATAATAATAATAATAATAATAATAATAATAATAATAATAATAATGATATAATTGTTCTGTACGGATGTTTGTCACTCTTCTCCACCTAAACGACTGGGCCGATTTTGATGATTTTTTGTGTGTGTTTGAGCGGGTCCCTGGATGGTTTAGATTCGCAATTGGAGTCGGGAGGTGACGCTGCAATAGGGATATAGGTTTTTATGTCAGATATGTAGTCAATTGCATTTTCAACATATTCCGCGCGACAACCATGTGACGTCAGCATGCACGCTTATTGAGTCACAACAGTTGGTTGTCAGAGATTTTCTTGCGAACTTATTTAATAATATCTAATTAAGTCTTAATTAGTGAATGTTATAGTAAAACAGTAATTATATTTTTATCGTCCGGCCATGACATGAGAATTAGACGTTCGGGCAGAACCGGGCAGGACAACGTCTGCCGTGCACGCCAGTAATATATAGATTCAATCAATTATCGATATATGCAAGCCAGACACCTCATCAATAAATAGAAATAAGTCGTTTTTGCGCTATAGTGCGTTTTGTCGTACTTACAGCAATGGCGACCATTATTGGAAGTTCAACTTCATACATTTCGGGGTTGCCAACCTAAATAACTATACTCTAATGATTTTTTTTTGCAAGTGCTCCAGGCTGTGTTTCGACATTCCTGGTTTCTCTCCTGGCATGGCGTACTTGTAACCACTTCTGAGGTTGGGGCGCCTGGAAGGCAGGGTTACGTTGCCCCGATGATATGATGGGTGATGATGGATGATAGTGGTGCGCCAGGAGAGTCCCTAGTCCTAAACTAATATGAATATGAATGATGATGATTGCGATGGCCATATGATTTCGGGGACCATTTGGGCCTTAAAGTTTTCCTGACATTTGTCTTACAGGTGAGGAAAAACCCCGTTAAAAACCTCACCCAGAAAAAACTGTCCCGACCGGGGATCAAACC
This sequence comes from Diploptera punctata, assembly GCA_030220185.1. Taxonomy (NCBI): domain Eukaryota; kingdom Metazoa; phylum Arthropoda; class Insecta; order Blattodea; family Blaberidae; genus Diploptera; species Diploptera punctata. Next base: position 971,726 of record JASPKZ010005296.1, read on the forward strand.
CGGGCCCGCTGCGTTACAAGGCAGCATGCTACCTCGATGCCACAGCGGTGGACACTGTAATAAAATAACTATACTGTAATATTACATATTACAAACCGCGTGTGGGAAGTAAAACCACTGCCCTGTATGTATACTACATACAATGTATATGAAGTGATCCCACTACAGGCCTCAGGAGGCCCTTGGGGGTAGTGAGGAGGTTAAGGCTCTCACTTTTTCTTGACAATCGGCACTTGATTTCAGCCGGGTTGTCAGCCCTACGTGACGGCCGCTTGTACCCCAGAACAAGCGTCCGGTACTCATTTCCGTTAGATGCTGAGTCGACCCCAGGACCATAGTGCCGCCAGAAAGTTTGGGCCAGTTTAAAAATGCTAACCCCACCGGGACTCCTACCCTCGACCTTCCGGCTTGTAGCGCAGTGCCTTAACCACTACGCTACGGCGTGCCCCACATACAATGTATATACAAAACATATCCAAAAAGTAGTGTTAATATACATTATACGAAACAAATCAGTGCATTTTAAATGAACTGGACTCTATTTGAAGCGAAATAAAACAATAAACACACACTTGCTGCCATTTTATAACTAATTGGTCTAACGGCCTCCTGTAGTTTCAACTAATAAACATTGCCCACACTGTTAACGTTAGTCAATTGTCTATAATGAATGCAAATATTTCCAACAAAGATGTTATTATTTTACTATTATTTATTATTTTGAAAACACCATCGCGCAAAAAATAATGTACAACGCATGTTTGTGAAGTGTTTTACAGAATCTCGGAAATTAAAAAAAAAATTCCTCGACTCTGTAAAAACCATTTTTGGTCGATGTGACTAATTTCTTATACTTGCCAACATTGTTGTTTCTGGAAATAGTCAACGTTCCCACATCTAACCTGGTTGCTATGCAAACAAAAGAAATCGCAATGCTGATATGGACTCAAAAAGCACACGTTCGGTAAGTAAAATAAAACACTTCTTGAATGTTTTGTACACTAATTCGTACCTTTCTTTAGACTTTAAAGCAATTAATGCAGAACATTCCACTCTCCAGGCTCTTCAATTTCTCATCATCTACCATGACTCCTTCCATAATAAAATTATCAAACATATTCTAATCACGGTACTACATATAAAAATATTTCCACAGCCAACAATCCTTGCTTATAATAAAACAAATGAAAAGCTACATAGCAACGATCACCAAATGTTTCTTTCTCATAGAAGTTATTTACATCCAACCAATAATTTTTGTCCCGCGCCGTAGCCGAGCGGTTAAGGTAGGAAGCCTTCGCGCAAAGCTACGGGACTTGCGCTGGTTCGAGTCTCCATGGGGGAAGAAATTTTCTCATGGTATTTCGGCCAGTATGGGACCAGTGCCCACCCAGCATCGTGAGGCAATTGGGTAGCTACAATAAATGTGTTAACCACATGTCACCCCTACACTGGCTGTTGATCATCTACCTCTGTGATTGACACACGTGGATGTGAAGGGCCAGCAGCCGGCTGGTAAAAGGGCAACCGCTGAAAAGTGGAAAGACCCTCAATCGGACCAATAGTTTAATTAATTTATTACTCTATTTAATACAAATTAGTCACATCGACCAAAGAATAGTATGCAATACACATGAGGTAAGCACGTAACAGATCTCGAAAATTGAAAAAAACACGACATTGAAAAAACACGGCGCAAGCGCCTCGTTTTTTCAAACTTTTTCTCGACCAGTGCTTACCTCACTTGTATCGTAATATACTATTAAGGCACGCTACCAGAAACTTGTAAAGGCCTTCGAAATCAATCCGGATTTATAACCAGAGTCCCGATTTGTAATACTCTTTCTTTACCTCCTCTATCATTGTCTGGCTGGAGCACATGATGTGTGCATGTTAGTACAATAAGGGATCGACGACCGAGTTGAGCTGAGCAGCTCTCGTGTTTGGTCGATGGCAAACGTGACGTCATAGCACGACGCCATGTTGGGGAGGCAGGGGTGTTGTAGTATCTAGCGTACACACTTCCCTTCTTGTCTGCTCTCATTACTTCATTTATTTAGTCATGAAATTATTCCATATGAGTGTGTTCTTGGTTTTATCCATTACTGGCTAATACCCGGCTACGCCTAAATAAATTAAATATGCGCTTTTATTTTTAGTTAGATAAGTTAAAAGAAAATTGGACGCGTAATGCATCAACCGACTATGCGCCATTATGTAAATTTCGAGAGAAAAATACGTTTAAAGTTTAAGTCCATCCATCCATAGTAATTCTGCCCGAAGGCAGGTCCTTCACTGCAATCATAGCATTTTAATGCTATGCTTGCAGCTTTACTAGGGAATTGTAGCTTCCCGTTGCTTTCCACACCGGTGAAGGATGATAGTGATGATGATGATGATGATAAGGATAATTATGATGACCATATGATTACTGGGACCGTTTGGGCCTTAAAGTTTTCCTGACATTTGTCTTACAGGTGAGGAAAACCCCCGATAAAAACCTCACCCAGGAAAACTGCCCCGACCGGGGATCGAACCCGGGCCCGCTGCGTGACAAGGCAGCACGCTACCTCGAGACCACAGCGGTGGACAGTTTAGTTCAATCTTCACTATTTATTGTAGCGCCAAACTAACAATACTGGATATTGCATGTTATTTTCCTTGTTTGACAGTTATGCATCAACGATCTAAGAGCGGGAACATTTGGCGCTTAGCTGCATGATGCAAAATTTAGATTAGCATTTATGAAAATCTGGTTTCATAGCCGTTTGTTGCAAAACATAGAATCTGAGATAGGTCTGATGATATTTAAATGTTTCTTTGATAATAATGCTACATTTAAAGAGTTGGCTCTAAAAGTGTGCGTATACTTACTTCATGAACCAGTGCAACAGATGGCATCAAAATCTCAATTTAAAAAATGATGCTTAGCCGATTGATGCATAACATCGTCCAATTATGGTATTATTAAATTATATAGTATTACATTGCGACATTCCAAACATGGTTGTTGATAGTCATTTTTTTTATTTCGGGTTTCAGCTAAACTCCTACTTCTAATGTATTAATTAAATAAAAATAAAACGTAGTTTTATTTGATTTTCATATTTATTATATAATTCAGTGACAGCTGTTTCGGTACACTGTACCTTCTTCAGACATGTTAACAAATTATGAATTGTGTTCCAACTGATCTAAGCAACAATACAACAATATTTATTTAATTTTTTTAATTTAACACAATTCATAATTTGTTAACATGTTTGAAGAAGGTACAGTGTACCGAAACAGCTGTCATGAATTATATAATAAATATGAAAATCAAATAAAACTACGTTTTATTTTTATTTAATTAATAAATATGGATTTTCATCAAGTAAACACCAACTCAATTGATTATACCTACTTCTAATGGTCGGATTTCACTTATTTTCGGAAAATACCTACCTCGAGTTTAACTTAATAGTATATACTGAATTTAGTTAAGAAATATCGAAAATTGCGATCGCTAGAGCGATTTTTAAAATTTCGTTTCAAGTGAAACCTAATGGTTTTAGAGAATTAATAGATGGCAACTAAACACTCGCCGCCGTACCTGAAAACCTGTACAAACAACTTTGCTATTCCTATTCATCTTGTAAAACTCGTAATATGGCTCATGAAAACACAAACTGTGTCTCGCCGTATAAGAACACGCGTGTATCCGAATGCAACATTGTGTCAAAATGTTACTTAAATCCAGCTTCCGAGCTTTGCTAGCACAAAAATGCATAGACTGAATTTTTATAAAGATTTACAGAGTTATCAATTTAAAGCGACTAAAAATTCAATGTTTCATTGAGTTGAACGGTTTAGAAGTCTATAAAGGACAAACAGTCATTACGCTATTATGGTATGAACCGCCCAGTGTTAAAATTTATGATAGATATACTAAAATGTCATCATGGCCCCGCAAAGTAGGCCTATTCCTGCCTCTACGGAACCACGAACCCCAGGTTGTAAAACACTGCTCTGTATGCATATAACGTCCACCTGGTAGCTGGCTAAAAACGCTGTGTAAGGAGCAACGTAAGAGAGTTGAATGAGAATAAGACATTTTTCCTTGAGTTGTTTGAGGTCGTCTCGTACAATTCATTTAATCCGACCCGCCCGCCTGCACAGATCTTAAATTGCTGTTTCAACTGATCCGGCCTTGTTCTTATCAGACGGAAAATTCTAGCACAATTTATGTTTCAGCCACAAACTCACTAAATTTAACGATCAAATAAACAATCCTAGTTTTTACTGCAGTTTAATTATCATTAATCTTTACGATACACTAAGACTGTCCAAATTCCATAGCGAAAACTCTTTTCTCTAAACCTCTACTGTTGTGTATAAACTTGGACTCTTTTAAAGTCAGATGAGAAATCTCTGGCTACTTTCGAAAAAAAAATTAAACGCTATTTTTGGGGCTGTGAAAGAGGTTGGTATTTGGAGAAGAAGAAGAAGAAATTGTGAATTGTATGAATTATAAACATGATAGCAGAATAACGGCTTGTGAAATTAGATTCATGCGCAGAACAGCGGGTTACAACCAGATGGGATCGGAAAAGGAACACCGATATCTTAAAAGAATTGAAGACTACGCCAATTTTGGAATATATTAAACAGTACCAACTAAATTGGAAAAAACACCATCTTGAAAGAATGAGTTCAAATCGGATCCCCAAAGCTGTTTATAATTATATACCAAGAGGACGAAGATCACTGGGCCGTCCTATGAAACGCTGGAGGGAAAATTTTCTATACGATCGTAAGAGGCCTTGGCCTAATACTTGGAAGGAAGAAGAAGAAAGAGTATGAAAGAGTATGAATTATATAAGGAACCCGATTTAGTGAAGTAAAAATTAATAGATTGTCCTGGGCTGTTCATTTGATACGTATGGACAATAATAAAACTGTTAAAAATATCTATATGGCACAACCATTAAACCAGACCAAGATACCATGGTACGCTACAGGACTTATGCTGGTTCGAGTCACCAAGGGGGAAGACATTTTCTCATGCCCACCCAGCATCGTGAGACATTTGGGTAGATACAATAAGTAGCGACTCCAGGTTCAGAAGACCAGCTATAACGGCTGGGGGACCCGACATGCTGACCACATGTCACCCCTACACTGGCTGGATGATTGGTCTGCCTCTGTGATTAACACATGTGTATATTAGGCCAGAAGCCGGCTGGTAGGCCAAGGGCATTCTAGGCCTATCGCTCCATGGAGTTTGTTTTTTTAGTAAGACATGTCAGGAAACTTTAAGGCCAAATGGTCCCCGTACATCATACGGCCATCGTATTCATAATTATTTATATTCAAGCTTAGATTAAGTTTAGGATTAAGGACTTTTCTGGTGCATCACTATCATCATCACCCATCATGTCATAAGCCCGGATTCTAGGCGCTCCAACCTCAGAATCGATTACAATTTTGCAAATTCCATGAGAGAATACCAGAAATGTCGAAATGATAACGCGGGACATTGGACAGAAAAAATCTGGCCGATTTTTTACAGTGTTCTGCCCTAGGGCAGGTATTTTCACTGGATACATCTAGCCATTATCTACGAATGAGAAACGAGTGTTTATTGTTAATTCCCTCCCCTGCCCCTTTATAAAGACTTGATAACGTACACAGAACAAATCCCACCAGTGTAACTAGCATAGTTGTGCAGAATACACAAAATAGTTAAAAGGAACCGAAAGAAAACAAACAACAAAGACGAAACCTACAATCATTATTTGTTCTGTTGCAATTATAAATTAAAGTGATTCCATTGTTCTTAATTTCGTAAGAGGAAATGGTTACCTTGGAAGAATGGCCTGAAGGAGGACTCTGTCAAATAAAGGTAAATATTAGTCTATTGAGATACAAGTATGGAATACATTGTTTTACGTATGAGTTGAAATGCTAATGTCCTAGTCGAGAGCTATTTTTCAACAAATACGTAGTATTTATCCATCCGTAGTAATTCTGCCCGAGGGCAGGTCTTTCACTGCAATCATACTATTTTCATGCTAAGCTTTGCAGCTTTACTAGGGAATTATTGGTGTGGTAGCTTCCGTTTGTTTCCATACCGACCGGTGAAGTGCTGATGATGATGGCCGGATGATTTTCGGGGACCGTTGGGCCTAAGCTTCTTGACATTATGTCTTAAAGCTGAGGAAACATCCCGAAAAAACCTCATCACTAGGACCTTGTCCCGACCAGGAATCGAACCCGAGCGCTCAGTGACAAGGTGCACCGCTACCTCGAGACAACAGCGGTGGACTGTAATATATTTATACATATATTCTTCTCTTCTTTTTTTCTTCTCTTCAATTCAAGGTCTAGGCGATTCGCCTGTTCCGAATTCACAATAATTCCTTCCATCTCTTCCTAGGTCTTCTACATCCCTTAATCCTTTTGGTTTATAATTATATGCTATCTTGGGCAATCTTTGTTTCTTCCGTTCTCTGAACATGCTGTTCCCAGCCGACGCTTGTGTTGTGAATTCTATTATTTATTGATTATTTTTCTAATTCACTCATATTTCTTCATTTTCTTATTGGGTCCAATTTTTGTGCATCCTTTGGTGTCTATATATCTCCATTCATAGCAATTCTGGCCAAGTGCAAGTCTCTCATTGCAATCATAGCATTTCTTGCTATGCTTTGCAGCTTTACTAGGGACTTTTTTACATCGAAATGGTACTTTCCTTACATTGGTTCCTATCAAAACTTCTTTCCTCTATGTCCTCTTACAACCTCTAGACGTCTGTAATGCTTTTTTGAAGCTTGTATGACGATATACGTATTTTTTGTCCTGTCATTTTTAGAGTTTAATTGTGATTGTTGTAGTATTGTTTCGCGCGAATAGTGCGTTTTTGTCGTTCCTTACAAACAATATGATTGAACTTTCAACTTCGTTACAATATTTCGGGGTTGCCACCCCTAAATAACTATATTGTAATAAATAACTATACTGTAATATTACATATTACAAAACGCGTGTATGAACGTAAAACCACTGCCCTCTATTTATATACTATACAATGTATATACAAAAAATATGAAAAGTTAGTGTTTAATATATATTATACGAAACAAATCACGGCATTTAAATTAACTGAACCTTATTTGAAAAAAAATTATAAAAACAATTAATAGTACTTGCCGCCATTTTTATCACTGATTGGTCTCATGGCCTCCTGTAGTTTCAAGTAATAAACATTGCCCACACCGTTAACGTTAGTCAGTTGTTTATAATGAACGCAAATATTTCCAACAACGATGATATTATTTACTATTTAGCCTATTTATTATTTTAAAAACAAACCATCGCGCAAAAATAATGTACAACAACACGTTGGTGAATGTTTTCCAGAATCTCGGTATTAAAACGTGCTGTCGCCGGTTTTAAACATTTCCTCACTTCTGTAAAAAAACCATTCCCAACTCGCAGCGTAATATACTTTTTATAATGCCTTGTCTATTGCCAATTGCTATCCAAACATAATACAATGCAATTAACTGGTTGAAGAGATGTTAAGAAAACAAACAGAAGTGTTCTTCACTTGTGCACCCGGATTTGCATGACCTCCTGCACCCCTATAGATCGCTCTGTCCAGGGAGATCCTCTCCTTCCAAAATGTAAGATTTTCATTTGTCTCCACTTTTGTTCCTTTTAGATCTGATACGATTGAATCATTTAACGATATTATATTGCTGTGAATTTAGCGAATTCCGAAGGAATGAAGCTATCGAGATTGTTCTTCATGAAATTATTTTTTAACATTTTTTTTTTCAGATCTTTTACTGATCCTATCTAATATACACAACATGATTATTTTCTTTTGTGTCATGTTTTTGTCACTCTACTAACTCCTCCTAAACGACTGGATCGATTTTGATGAATTTCTTTGTGGATGTTGGTTGGGTTCCTTCGATGGTTTAGGTTCTCAATTGAACCCTTTAAAACCATTAGGTGTAGGAGTTCACCTGAAATGAAAATTAAAAATCGCTCTAGCTGTCACATTTTTTTCGATGTTTCGCAACGAATCTCAGTAATTGTATTAAATAAACAGAGGTAGGTATTATCCAAAAATGAGGGAATTCAACAATAGAAGCGGAGGTGTTTTACCTTGAAACCCGAAATTAAAAACTGCCTGAACGACCTAGCCGATTTTGATGAAAATTGTTGTGTGTTTCGAGTGGGTCCCTGTATTGTTTAAATTCTCAATTGGACTTTGTAGGTGGCGCTGCGATCAGTTATAGGATTTTTTTTTATGTCAGATGTCTAGTCATCATGTATTGCTTCTTGACCAAAACAGATGGCAGTGAGACACGAGAATTGAACGTTCGGGCAGGACGTCTGCCGGTCGCTAGTATGTATAATATTTCCACCGCTGTGGTCTCGAGGTAGCGTGCTGCATTGTCAAGCAGCGACCCGGGGTTCATCCCCGGTCGGGGCAATTTCTCCCACCTGTAAGACAAATGTCAGGAAAACTTTAAGGCCACAAACGGTCCCCGAAATCATATGCCATCATCATCATCCTTCACCGGTTTGAGGGAAGCTACCATACCTACATTGCGTAGTAAAGCTGCAAGCACGCATGAAAATGCTATGATTGCAGTGGAAGGACCGCCTTCGGTCTCGAGGTTAGAGTGCTGCCTTGTCACGCAGCGGACCCGGGTCGATCCCCGGTCGGGGAAGTTTTCTGGGTGAGGTTTTTATCGGGTTTTTTCCTCACCTGTAAGACAAATGTCAGGAAAACTTTTAAGGCCAAAACGGTCCCCGAAATCCCATATGGCCATCATCATCATAATCATCCTTAGTCATTATCATCCTTCACCGCGGTGGAAAGCAACGGGAAGCTACCACAACCTACAATTCCTAGTAAGCTTGCAAAACATAGCATATGAATATGCTATGATTGGCAGTAAACGACCTGCCTTAGAGCAGAATGCAGGTTGGACTATATATATATCTATAATATATATATCTATATATATATATAATGGTCGTTAACATTATCGGCTGCAATTTTTGTTTAATCGAAAACAAAAATTGCGTATATCACTTCAATAAAAAAGTAAGAACAAGTCTAGTTAACCAGCAAATTCTGTGTGGATGTTCACCCCTGAAAATGAAATGTTAATACGTCTGCTCTACGTCGGTTTACAATTTTCTCGTATGCTCGTCGCAACGAAACTCAGTAACTGCCATTAAAATAAAACTGAGGAACACATTCTGTAAAGATCAGCGAAAATCCCGACCGACAGAATTGGTCATTTAGGCCTACTTGAAATCTGAAATTAAAAATTGATTCTAGCAATCGCCATGTTTAAGATATCGCAATTTATACCATACAGTTTAATTAATCATTAAATTGGGAAGGTATCCCATAAGATTACATTAGTTTAATTCATACATGATGTTTCAGAATAAGTATTACAAACTTTAAGAGGGGAGTTAGTAGGTACAGTTTTGATAAGGAACACATGTCCGGAAACGTACCATTTAGATGTATAATAGATTTACAGATCGAAACACAATGGGCTGATATCGTATGTCTTGTGTTTCAGAATATGTATTACAGATATCTAGGGGTTATATTACAAATGTGGTTCCATGTGGCGACCCTGTTGTTCGTTTCACAGTGTACATGCGACGCATGTTTTCATACACATGCCTCACAAGACCTGGAGTGTGCTCAATAATTTCTGCTGCTGCCCAGAATTCGTGTAAGAAGATCTTCCTCCGACTCGACAGATGTAGTACAACCCCTAGAAGTCTGTGATACTTATTCTGAAACACAAGACACACGATATCAGCCCATTATTTTTTATTTTCAAACTTATTTTACTCGAAATGTTACGTTTCAGGACATGGGTTCCTTATAAAAACTAATTTCTACCAAGACCCCTCTACAATCCGTAAAAGTCTGTAATACTTATTCTGAAACACCTTGTATACATTTTTTTAAAAATAAAGTAGGCCTAATGGAAAAATTAATCAGCTTTTATTTAAATTGGTGTCAAATTATGCAACAATTTGTTAGTAAGTAATAACTTACAATTGTGCATTATTTGTTCTCCCACTCATTCTTGGTCTACCAAGTGGGCGTTTTCCCTCTGGTTTTCGTACAAGAACCTTCCATGTCTCTCATTCATTCCTCATTCGTGCCACATGTACTGTCCATCGCATGCTCAGAAACATCCTTTTAACAACTGATGTTACATGTTCCGAAATATATATTTTAACGGCTGATGATGGACAATTTTCCTGAAGGCTTATGAGGTGTTTTTAACTGAAATCTTACTTAATTGAAGAGATTGAGATTTTAGGTACATATTTTATTATTTAACATTTTATAATTTAATAAAAAAGAAGAAAACGATAACACTTAGCAACAAAAAAAACTTTTTTTTTGTATCAGAAAGAAAAATATGTGATTCTGATAGTATTTTTTCTCCTGAATTCAAATATGATATCGGGTTTTCTCCATCTCGCAAGGTTTCCGAGAGACAGGAATTTATGATTTCAAACACTTTAATATTTTCTACATTCGTAACTACACAATGTTCGAACATTCGGGCTCACCTAGAAAGTAAGAAATGACGATTTTCTGCTATATTTCGCATGTGGGGCATCCCTCTTGATGGTCCAACAATAATCGGCCAGCATATTAGGATTACATTTACTTTGATATCTCTTTTCCATAGCTGAAATCTGCTGAGTTTTCTCATTTGGTCTTATTTTACAATGAACAAATGGACGAAAAAACGTTTATTAAAAAAATAATTATTTAAATTCATTAACTGAAATTGAAATAGAAAAACTGTGGGTGATGGAGAAATTCCGAATACATATTTGAAAACACGATAAAAAAACTGCATTACGTGCAACTATTGGTACTCATGAGACAAAAATCATGTTGACCAGTGTAATGTAAGATTCAGTCTGAGGCAGGGAAGATGTAAGCAGACTGATAAACAACTTGTAATTTATGTCGATATTTGAACTTTAACATTTTACCTGATAACATCGATTTTAGCTCATTCATGCCTCGTTTGTACTCTATCATCAGTATCAGTTCTCGCTTGGTTGCATCACAAGCGGCTTGTAACGTGCTACTCTTTGGGCTACTCTCTCACTCTGGAAATTACTTTGTATTTTCACTCTGTGTCTCATTTAAGCATTTTTCGACCTTATAACACGAACGGAAATTGGAACATTGCAGTGCCATGTACTGTAATTATCACATTTTAGGAGATTTTCCTTGCTATTTTTATATTATTGCTACATTCCATGTTCGGCGCCGAAAAAAAATCTAAAATTGCTACTGCTAGTGCGGTAAAACACACACACACACACACACACACACACACACACACATATATATATATATATATATATACATCTCACTGACTCTTTCGAACTCGTAGGTTCATGGCCGCGCTGACAAAAGCTCTCCATATAATTCTATCCTGAGCTAATGTTTTTATCAATCATCCCTGTATAATCTACTTCCATCAAATCATGGATAATGTTATTCTCCCACCTCATTCTTGGTCTACCAACTGGGCTCTGGTTTTTCCTACAAGAAGCTTCCATGCACGTCTTTTATTCCCCATTCGTGCCACATGTCCGAGCCCATCGCATTCTACGAAACTTAACTGTTCTTATTATATCTGGGTTCCTATGCATACCATGTAGCTCACTATTATGTAGTTTCCTTTATTCACCTGTCTGTTCATCTCTTTTAGGCCCAAATGTTTCCTAAGAGCTATATTCTCAAATACTCGTAACCTCCTTTCCTTCCTTAAAATAAGAGTCCATGTTTCGCATCCATATAATATAACTGTTTTATATATTTTCAGTTTAACGTTTTTTTGAAAGGAGTTGGTACGACAAGAGTCCCTGTAATGTATAATAGTGTGCATTTCCAGAATTGAGCCTATGTTTCACACACACACACACACACACACACACACACACACACACACACACACACACTTCTTCTTCTTCTTCTTAAATGACACTACAGCCAAATAAGGACCTTCGGCATCTGAATGAGCCTCCTCCAGAATCCAATCCTTCCGAGGCTTCATATTTGGGTTCCTAACAAAACAGTTTTACAGGATGGGTCGTCAGCCGCATGTCTAACCTCCAACCTGGAGGGCCAGGGAGTCTTCTGTTGAAGTTCCATTCCTCGTTTGAGGGCGCCGGGGTTCGCCCGAACCAATTTCCAAGGGTCTTGACTTGCTGGTCGGGTGGCTGTTGTCTTATATCTAGGTATTTATTAGTACATCTACTCAGTTTACTGACAAGCAGTAAGTATTTGTATAAGATGGATAATTTAGGAAAGGTAACTGGAGATTATGAGCTACTCAAATAGCCGGTGAAGATTTAATTTTTCTGGGATGAGTAGTTTCATAGAAAAGGGAGATAAGGCTTGCAGAAACAAAAGTAGTGGGAAAATGAGTTTTAAGGTTTTTACACTACTCACAATCTCATTAATTGGCAAAACAGTAATTTCTGGTATCAGTTATTTAAATGTGGCGGACCGCACTGAAAACGTAATCGTGCACAACCGTTGTGTAATTCAATACGTATTTCAGTAATTTCTTATCGTCAGATTTCTTCTGTTTTATCAAAACTATTAGATAAATTAAAAGCTGCAGGAAGTGACGGAATAAACATAGAGATGGTCAAATACGCCCCCCCCCGAAAACAAAATAAAGATTTTTAGAAATACTAAATATATGCTGGAATACATGTAAAGTACCGACGGAATGGGGAAGAGGAATAGTATACCAAGTTTTAAAAAAAAGGAAATAGACAAGATAGTAATAGTTACAGGGGTATCAGCCTTCTGAACGTGGCGTATAAAATATACGCAAAAATTATCACTCGTAGAATAAATCCAATTAATGAACATATTATAGGGAATGAACAATGTGGTTTCAGGAAAGGGCGTTCCTGCTCCGATGGCATATTTATAATGCAGCAACTTGTTGAAAAAAGGAGAGAATACAACTTACCTACTTTTATATTGTTTGTTGATTATGAGAAAGCTTTCGATAGGGTAAGCCGAAATAAATTATGGATCATTATGGAAACGAGTGGATATCCAAATCACATTATAAAAGTAATTAGAAGTTTGTACTCCAAAACAACCATCAGCATTGACAAAGGAATAGTGATGAGTAATATCTCTGAAGAAATTAACCAAGGTGTAAGACAGGGATGCCCGCTATCTGCGGCTTTGTTTAGTATATATGTTGACCATGCTATTAAAATATGGTAAGACGACTTAATTGAAAATTTTAAAATAAATGACAAACTTTTAAACACGATTTTATTCGCAGATGACCAGGCTCTTTTTAGTTCATCAGAAGATAATCTCCAGAGAGCTGCAAACCAATTAGAAAAAGTAGGCAAGGAATACAATTTAAACATTTCATGTACAAAAACAAAATCAATGGCATTTCGAAGAATAAATCATCTCAGATGCAAAATTGTGATAAATAATATCATTGAACAAGTGAAATTCTACAATTATTTGAATTTTAATGTATTATACTGCCAAAAAGAAGATATAAATATAAAAATACAGACATTTGTAAGAATGCGTGGAACAATAAGAAGAACTCTAAAGAATAAAACAACTCAGGATACTCAAACTGAAATTTTATAAAGTCATGGCCGTTCCTACTATTATCTATGACAGTGAAAATTGGATTTTGAATCATTCAGATAGAAAAAAAAATAGAGGCAGCGGAGATGAGATTTTTAAGGCCAACGGCAGGCTACACTCTTATAGACAAGAAAATAAGTTCTGAGATAAGAGATCAATTAAATATTTTTAAATTGACGGATAAAATTGACAAAAATGCAAAATTAGTACGAACATCTACTAAGAATGCCAGTTGATAGACCTTATAAAATTATTTTAAACTGCAGACCCACAGGATATAGAAGTCAAGGAAGACCATTTGCTTGATGGAAAGACCAAATCTCTTGAGTCGGAACGGCTAAGCCTTGATGTTGTTGATGATGATGATACATTAAAACAATTGATGTATCCTACAGGACATCATTTGCCAACCTGTAGTTAACATTTATAAGATTCACGATGAAGTTCCGTTGAGGTATTATTCAAATTTGAAACATAAAATAATGAAATATTTACCTAAAAGGTCCGTCTCCTCAACTTTATTAGTTATTTATCTGGACGCTTTCGGGATTAGTCCCATCATCAGCTGGATTCAAAACTGATGTTTCACTGAAGATCTGGTAAGGGGGGGGGGTTACAGTTAAATAACTAATAAAGTTGAGGAGACAGACCTTTTAGGTAAATATTTCATTACTTTATGTTTTAAATCCCAACCTGTAGTTGGGTTCGCAAAATATTTCAAGGTGTTAGCCAAGACTTATCTGTAATGGCGGGTTTCGAGGTTAGGACTATTATCGTTTCCTTCATTTCTGCGGCACTGTCATAATAATAATAATAATAATAATAATAATAATAATAATAATAATAATAATAATAATAATAATAATAATAATAATAATAATAACAATAATAATATAAATAATAATAATAATATTATTATTATTTTAAAATTAAATTAACCCTATGTTATCCTTGTTACATATGTGTAAGATCGGGAATTTATCACATTGTTTCCACAATAAATTAATATTTGCCGCGAATGCCTGATTTACAGTTATGTAACAATATTAGGTCCACCGCTGTGGTCTCGAGGTAGGGTGCTGCTTTGTCACGCAGCGGACCCGGGTTCGATTCCCGGTCGGGACAGTTTTTCTGGGTGAGATTTTTATCGGGGTTTTTCCTCACCTGTAAGACAAATGTCAGGAAACTTTTAAGGACCAAACGGTCCCCGAAATCATATGGCCATCATCATCATCCTTACCATCATCATCATCATCCTTCACCGGTGTGGAAAGCAACGGGAAGCTACCACACCTACAATTCCCTTGTAAAGCTGAAAAGCATAGCATGAGAAATGTTAGGATTGCAGTGAAAGACCTGCCCTCGTGCAGAATTGCTATGGATGGATGGAACAATATTAGATATGCATATCATTTTGCTACAACTAGGCCTACGTGTTGTGTAACTTTCAAGCCGTAACTAGAGTGACTTCAGGTTTTAACCGTTAAGAGTGAATTTAGGGTTATTCAATATTTTGCTTGAAATTAAATTGTATGCATGTCTACTGTCTTCTTCTTCTTCTTCTTCTCATGAAATTAGGCCTTTTGACCTGTTTTCACATCTAGTGGGATCTAATGAATCCTCCCATCTAGTAAATGGGCGTCCAACATTTCTTTGTCCTATTGGTTTGTACTTTAGTAACAGCTGAGGGATTCTATCTGTAGGCATTCTCTTGACATGTTCATACCAGTTGTTTCTCATGTTGTCAATTCTATTTGTTAAATTTAAAATATTTAAGTCCTTCCTAATGTCCTCACTTCTTTTCTTGTCCAAAATTGTCACACCCACTACTGAACGTAGGAACTTCATTTCTGCAGTTTCTATTTTCCTTCTATCTGAACGGTTAAGAGTCCAATTTTCACTTGCATATGTTAAGACAGGCACTGCCATGATTTTGTAAAATTTTGGTTGTGTACTCCTCAAAGTTTGCTCCTCTACTGTATGTATATTTAAAAGTCAGTGGTTCACTCAACTCAGATCGTTATGGAAGGGGTTCGCGAATCGAAAAAGGTTGGGAACCGCTGCTATAGGACACATTGCGAATTTAAGGGTAAAAGGTGAGGTTGTGATCAGAACGGGGAACGTGGAGCTACTGAAAATGTGTGAGTAAGGACGTTTTTGCATGCAGACAGAAGTAAAGTTGTAGGATTGCAGTAAATGTCAGTAGTTGAAGAAGTGCTCATCGGACTGGCGTCCACCAACTCGTCGTCGCAAAATAAAACTGCGAGATCTTGAGACTTGCTTCAGTGCATTGATTTTTAGCATAGTTCAGTTATCCTTATTTTTATAAAAATGGGCAATCGGCAAGTATAGTCTTCCCAAACTATGTTTTCTAGATTTTAACCCCTAAATTGTAGTACGCCACAAACCGGAAAGTCGAGAGTTCAGGTCCCGGCAGGGTCAGGATTTTTAAACTGACCCAAACCCTCTGGCGGCACTATGGCCCCGGGGTCGACTCAGCCTCTAACGGAAATTAGTGCCAGACGCCTGTTTTGAGGGGGGGCACGCCTTAGCGTAGTGGTTAAGGCACTGAGCTACAAGCCGGAGGGTCGAGGGTTCAAGTCCCGGTGGGGTCAGGATTTTTAAACTGACCCCAAACCTTCTGACGGCACTATGGCCCTGAGGTCGACTCAGCCTCTAACGGAAATGAGTACCAGACGCTTGTTCTGGGGATAAAGGCGCCGGTCACACAGGGCTGACAACCCGGCTGACATAAAGTGCTGATTGTCTACAAAAAAGTGGGAACCTTAAGCTCCTACTACCCCCAAGGGAGGCCTGTTGTGGGATCACTTTACTTTTTTGCCTGTTCTGTGGG
This sequence comes from Diploptera punctata, assembly GCA_030220185.1. Classification (NCBI taxonomy): domain Eukaryota; kingdom Metazoa; phylum Arthropoda; class Insecta; order Blattodea; family Blaberidae; genus Diploptera; species Diploptera punctata. The sequence goes on from JASPKZ010005296.1 coordinate 988,303, forward strand.
TAAAGGCGGCCGTCACGCAGGGCTGACAACCCGGCTAACAACAAGTGTTGACTGTCTAGAAAAAGTGGGAGCGTTAACTTTCTACTACCCCGAGGGACTCCTATGGCCTGTAATGGGAACAATTTAGCCTACTTCTTAACCCCTAAATTGACAAGTATCCTCTAAGATATTATAGCCTTACTATGATGGTTGTACAGCGGTACGCTTTGTTTCCCCGCAGTTGTTATGCATAATTAAATACAAAGATACCGACGTTAGACTTATACGAATGTGCCTAAATGGGACAAAGAGTAGGGTGCGTGTAGGCAAATAGTTTTCGGACACCTTTGAAATCCAGAATGGGTTGAAGCAAGGAGATTCACTATCTCCTCTACTATTTAATTTTGTACTAGAGCATGCCATCAAATCTTTGGAGGATGAGGAAGGCCTACAACTCAATGGTACTAATAAGCTGTTAGTTTATACTGATGATGTAGTACTATTGGCCGATAGCGAGGAGATACTAAAGGACAACACGCACACACTATTGAGTAACACTAAGGAATTGGGACTGGAAGTAAATATCAATAAAACTAAATATATGGTCACACGTAGAAATGCATTGTATAATGGAAATGGACAGCTAATGACAAATGAGGGAGATTTTGAGGAAGTGGCTGAATTCAAATACCTAGGAACAATAACACAAATAGGAATGAGATGCACAAGGAAATTAAACATAGGCTCAATTCTGGAAATGTGTGCTATTATGCATTGCAGAGACTCTTGATGACCCAACTCCTTTAAAAAAAAACGTTAAACCTTAAATATATAAAACTATTATTCTACCAGTTATATTATATGGGTGCGAAACATGGACTCTTACTTTAAGGGAGGAAAGGAGATTACAGGTATTTGAGAATAAATTACTTAGGAAAATTTTTGGACCAAAGAGAGATGAACAGACAGGTGAATGGAGAAGACTACACAGCAGTGAACTACATGGTCTTTATAGGAAGCCAGATATAATATGAACAGTTAAGTCTCGTAGACTACGATGTACAGGACATTTGGCACGAATGGGGAATGATAGATGTGCATGGAAGCTTCTTGTAGGAAAACCAGAGGGAAAATGCCCAGTTGGTAGACGAAGAATGAGGTGGGAGAATAACATTAACTATGATTTGATGGAAGTAGATTATACAGGGAATGATTGGAAAACATTAGCTCAGGATAGGGATGTATGGAGAGCTTACGTCTGCGCGACCATGAACCTATGGGTTCGATAGTGCCAGTGAGTTAGTTAGATGCCGACTACCGCCACTATAATAATTCCGCATGTTAATCATTGTCGAGCATTGTCGCGCGGCACCCGCTTTTATATAAACGGACAACCGTTATAGTGAGGCGATAATGCCATGTTTGGATTAAATGTATTCACAATACCTCTCATGAAAATGGAAAAATGTTTACAGATGCCTTTTTTCTAAATTAAACAATAATACACAATAAAAGTCCGTCACGCAGGAACTGTACAATCTACTTCCTTTAAATCATGGTTAATGTTATTCTCCCACCTCATTCTTGGCCTACTTTCTGGGCGCTTTCTCTCTGGTTTACCTACGATAAGCTTCCATGCCCCTCTTTCATTCCCTATTCGTTCCACATGTCCTGCCCATCGCATTCTACGAGACTTAACTGTTCTTATTATATCTGGTTTTCTAAAAAAATCATGTAGCTCACTGTTATGTAGTCTTCTCCATTCGCCTGACTGTTCATCTCTTTTTTGCCCAAATATTTACCTAAGAACTTTATTCTCAAATACTCATAATCTTATCTCCTCTCTTAAAGTAAGAGTCCATGTTTCGCAACCATATATAATTGAAGAATAACAGTTCTATATATTTTCAGTGTCCACCGCTGTGGTCTCGAGGTAGCGTGCTGCCTTGTCACGCAGCGGGCCCGGGTTCTATTCCCGGTCGGGACGGCTCCTGGGTGAGGGTTTTTTGGGGTTTTTCTTCACCTGTAAGACAAATGTCTGGAAGCTTAGGGTCCCCGAAAATCATCCGGTCATCAACACCATCCTTATCATTATCATCATCATCCTTCACCGGTGTGGAAAACAACGAGAAGCTACCATACCTACAATTCCCTAGTAAAGCTGCAAAGCATAGCATGGGAATGCTATGATTGCAGTGAAGGACCTGCCCTTGGGCTGAATTACTATGGATGGATAGATATTTTCATAAGTAATGCCACGAGTGATTTCCAAATTATCGATAAATTCACGACTCACGAAGTGAGGAGTGAATTTATCTAGAGAATTTGGAAATCAAGAGTGGCATTTGTTAGGACTATTTAACGAATAAAATAAAGCTGTTTACTCACAAATCATTATTAACTACAGTTAATTTAAAAATATTTTTTATATTTAAAGTAAACGGTGATGTTTGAAAACTAATGAGAAACGATAGGTACCTACGCTTCTACTGCTTCTTTGTTTATCACTGCAACCAGATCATACTATTTATTGCCAAAGGAACGCAATATTGTAAGAATGCCTCCTAGTGGAAAAAAATGAAACACCATCAATCTGTATATTAATTCATTTTTGATGTCGTATACATTTAAGAAAGTGCAAACAGTGGTTTCTTTTTTTGGTGGTATAATCAATTGCTACAAATGTTGACATGTAAGCACTATTATATACAATCTGGTAGCCGTATTTGTTATAGGCTCAGTCACTGCAAAATAACGGTCAGACCTGTTCAGAATATTAAAAAGGAGGAGCTTTGCTTAATATATGATAATCCTAACGTTGATAATTATTTCGTGAAACACGTCTCTGATTGGTTGTAATACAGAAATCATTGAAACGTGATTGGTCATTGACTCCCATTTGGGGCATGAGTTAAATAGTCAGTTTAATGTTTTGGCGAGAAGTTGCGAGGACAAGAGTCCCTGTAATGCATAAAGAGAAGATACGGAAATGTCCACCGCTGTGGTCTCGAGGTAGCGTGCTGCCTTGTCACGCAGCGGGCCCGTGTTCGATTCCCGGCAGTTTTTCTGGGTGAGGTTTTTATCGGGGTTTTTCCTCACCTGTAAGACAAATGTCAGGGAAACTTTAAGGCTCAAACGGTCCCCGAAATCATATGGCCATCATCATCATCCTTATCATTATCATCGTCATTCTTCACCGGTGTGGAAAACAACGGGAAGCTACCATACCTACACTTCCCTAGTAAAGCTGCAAGCATAGCATGAAAATGCTATGATTGCAGTGAAGGACCTGCCTTCGGGCAGAATTACTATGTATGCATGCATGTGAAAATAATATTTTAAATCACGGGATACAGCCAACATATACATGATATTTGAACTCGCGTTGCCAGCCAACCTAAAAGCTAACCTAACGCAATTCAAGCGAAAGACCAATGTAAAAGCTAACCCAACACAGTTTAAATATTCTAACCTGTGCAAGAATGCATGCTGATTTTATTTAGTGTAAGTTAATTAGTACTGACTCTATGTTGGCTGCAGTGGAACACAGAATATTCGTTATAATCAATATGGCTGCTACGTTTTCATGTAGTTTAATATCGTAAAAAAAATATATTTAAGTAATCGTTAGAAAACATGTAAAAAGCATTGTAAAAAGTGGGAAATAATTAGAAAAATGAAACCCTAAGAATAAAATTTGACAGGAGTTTATGAAGTAATTTAAAAACTCATGTCACATGTTGTAACGTTTACCCGAAGATAGTATTATTAAATAGATTTTTGTGTATAATTTAATTAAAAATAAACAATTAGTTTACTATCAAATTAACTTGTATCTAGGTAACACGAGGATAGGAAATGTTTCAAGTATTACTTCCTGTAATTGCATTCAAACAGGTGGAAGTGGATATAATTAATAGTTCGCTATCACGGAATCTAACAACTTTACTACACTAGTTATTACAGTGACCAATCTCATATATCGGCCACGTTAACTAGGACTTGTACCAGAACACTAATTACACTGTGCAACAAAAAATAAACTTTATTTTTGTCTCAGAAAGACAAATATGTGATTCTGATACTAATTTTTTCTCCTGAATTCAAATATAATATCGGGTTTTCCTCCATCATGCAAGGTTTCCGAGAGACAAGCATTTATAATTTCTTTATACTTTTGAGGGCCTTTCCACTTTTCAGCGGTTACCCTGTATTCCCATTCGCCATTCTTGCCGATCACGCCATTCATCCTCCTCCAGGCCTCGGTCGTTCATCAATCTATGGATCTCTCCTATCCAAGTTGTTCTTGGCCTGCCCCGTTTCCTTCTACCAGAAGGTGACCATTCCAAAAGAGTTTTGGGCCACCTATCATCCTCCATTCTCCTGACATGGTCACACCACTGAAGAGCTCGTCTTTCGATCCTTTCCACCACTGTCTCCTCCATATCCATCATCTGCCTCACTTCTTCATTTCTTCTTTCCAACCTGGACACCCTGGCACTGCGTCTTATTCCGTCCATCTCCACTGCCAAGATCTTAGTTTTTTGTCCCTCTACCAAAGTCCATCCCTCAGCACCATAAGACATTTATAATTTATAATTTCAAACACTTTAATGTTCTTTATATTCGTAACTACATAATATTCTAACATTCGGACTCACCTAGAAAGTAAGAAATGACGATATTCTGCTATATTTTGCCCGTGGAGCATCCCTCTTGATGGTCCAACAATAATCGGCCAGCATATTAAGATTCCATTTGCCTCGATATCTCTTTTCCATAGCTGAAAATCATTTAACTTAGCTCATTTGGTTTAATTTTACAATGAACAAATGGACGAAAAAACGTTTATTAAAAAATAATTATTTAAATCCATTCATTGAAATTGAAATAAAAAAGCTGTGGGTGATGGAGAAATTCCGAATACATATATGAAAACACTATAAAAATTGCCGTAGCGTAGTGGTTAAGGCACTGAGCTACAAGCTGGAGGGTCGAGGGTTCAAGTCCCGTTGCGGTCAGGATTTTTAAACTGACCCAAACCCTCTGGCGGCACTATGACCCTGGGGTCGACTCAGCCTCTAACGGAAATGAGTACCAGACGCTTGTTCTGGGGTAAAGGCGGCCGTCACGCAGGGCTATCAGATGACTGAAAGCAAGTAATGGTCTCTTAAACCAATTTATAGTAAATTAGCACTTACTTCTGATTATGAAGAGGGCTGACATAAAGTGCCGATTGTCTAGAAAAAGTGAGAGCCTTAACCTCCTACTACCCCAAGGGCCTCCGGGCCTGTTGTGGGATCACTTTACTTTACTTTACTATAAAAATTGCATTAAGTACAACCATTGGTACTCATGAGACAAAAATCATGTTGACCAGTGTAATGTATTGATTGTCCGATCACAAGTGACTTCATACAGGAAACTCAGAATAGCCTAATTAAGTCTGTAAGTTATTTATTCCTTATTATTCTATAATTTATTAATTTAAATTAATCTATAAGGAATATAGGTTAATTATGATTACACTTATACGTCTGTCAATATGTAAATGAAAGCAAATTACGTTTTTTGATAAATTGATAGCATTTATCAACCAACATACTTGTTACAATCATAAAATGTTTTAAACATAATTCATGGCTTCATAAATACTGTATATGGCTAAGGAAGAATAGATAAATTGATTGATAGTCATTTTTCATTGATTTTTATTGACGAAACGCTCAAAACTGTGACAAGGAGTCAAATATTTGATTGCAGCCAATTTGACAAAAGTCTAGCTATTTTTGACTACTATTGATGAAACCAGCTATTAAAGTCATATCGATACCGAATTTTTGGTCGTATCCAGCTAGCCCTTGTATGACAACAACAACAACAACAGTAATAATAATAATAATAATAATAATAATAATAATAATAATGACTATTTAACTCATGCCCCAAATGGGAGTCAATGACCAATCACGTTTCAATGATTCCTGTTTTAGAACCAATCAGAGTCGCGTTTCACGAAATATTTATCAGTGTTATAATTACCATATTAAAGAAAGCTCCTCCTTTTTAATATTCTGAACAGGTCTGACCATTATTTTGCAGTGACAGAGCCCGTGAGAAATACGGCTACCAGATTGTATATATAGTGCATGGATGTCAACACATGCCGCATGCGGGAGTTAATATAAAAACATTTGTAGCAATTGATTATACTACCAAAAAAAGAAACCATGTTTGCACTTTCTTAAATGTATTTTTTTCCCAGGTAACAATCCAGAAAAATATAATTGTCATATTTACATAATACATCAGAAATGAATTAATATACAGTTTGATGTTTCATTTTTCTCCACTAGAGAGCATTCTTACAATATTGCGTTCCTTTGGCAATAAATAGTATGATCTGATTGCAGTGATAAACAAAGAAGCAGATGAAGCGAACCTATCGTTTCTCATTTGTTTTCAAACATCGCCGTTTACATTAAATATATAAATATTTTAAAATAACTATAGTTAAATAATGATTTGTGAGTAAACAGCTTAATTTTATTCGTTAAATAGTCCTAATAAATGCCACTCTTGATTTCCAAATTCTCTAGATAAATTTGGAAATCACTCGTGGCATTACTTATGATAATACCGTGCCTGGTTAGCTTACATGGGGGGGGGTTGGTTCTGAATTAAGTAAGAATAGACTTAACCTCATGTAAGACACTAGGATGGGGGTCCTCAACCCCGACGCGGAATTCTACGAAAACAGAAGTAAAGCTCCAGTGGATACTATGAAGTGGATTGACGAAGTCAAAAAGGACTTAAAATTGGCAGGAATTACTAAAGAAGATATTCCAAACAGAGATATATTTAGAATTAAGGTGAATAAGTGGCAAGTTGACAAGAGGACAAACTGAAGAAAAAAACTGGAAGAACTTGGACAGATGATAGAAAACAAGCTCATAGCAAAAGAATGAAAGATATTTGGGCTCAAAGGAAACGCCTCTAAGTACTTTGCGTAGTCCTACATGGGCTCATCCGCAATAAAAAATAATAATGATAATAATAATGATGCTTTATTTTAGCTGGCAAAGTTAAGGCCCTAAGGCCTTTTCTTCATTCAACCAGCGAATAGTAAAATTATACAAAATTTCATACTTATTACATTTTAAGATATTATTAAAATACTAACTAAACAAAATACAATGACTATTTAACTCATGCCCCAAATGGGAGTCAATGACCAATCACGTTTCAATGATTTCTGTTTTACAACACAACCAATCAGAGTCGTGTTTCACCAAATATTTATCAGTGTTATAATTACCATATTAAAGAAAGCTCCTCCTTATAATATTGCGATCCTTTGGCAATAAATAGTATGATCTGGTTGCAGTGATAAACAAAAGAATGCAGTATAGAAGGGTAACTATCGTTTCTTATTTTTTTTCAAAACATCGCCGTTTACAATAAATATATAAATATTTTTAAATAACTATAGTTAAATAATGATTTGTGAGTAAACAGCTTAATTTTATTCGTTAAATAGTCCTAACAAATGCCACTCTTGATTTCCAAATTCTCTAGATAAATTCACTCCTCACTTCGTGAGTCGTGAATTTATCGATAATTTGGAAATCACTCGTGGCATTACTTATGAGAATCTGGTGGCCAAAATCCATATAAAAAAACGAGGCATTATGGAATGGGATCTGGATCTCATGATGTGCGAAATCGGGAAGGAGATTAAATATTGGACACCCACTCAGAAGAAAACTTAGGCAGTATGCCAAAGAGAACATTGGAATGGAATACACAGGGATTGCCTAGAAAGAGTGGAAGAACAAAACATATATGGCGCAGAACTGTATACAGAAATTGAACAAGAAGAAAGTTGGAATGTAGTCAAGAATTTGATAAATAACAAAGTGCAGTGGCGTGTTTTCAAAAGGCCCTATGCTTCCAAGAGGAGTGACAGGAACTAAATATTACCCGTTCAAGGAGTAAGCGCAGTTGTTGACGGAGAGCACTGCAGTCGTGTTTATGCAGGAATAGAACACGTGACGCTGCTATCCATGAGTGCTAAGGGGAACGGGACGTGGGACTGAGAGTGAACACTGCCTTAGATGACGTCACGTGTAGCAACAAAGAAAGCTTCGCAATTCTTCCGCCTGCAGAGATATTTTGAACGACTAATATAAGTTAGTATGTTATTGAATAATTCTTCAGTTTGTTTCTGAAGGTTTGTTTTGACAGTTTCAGACATAGGGTGAAGATAACATCATGTACTGGCAAGTTAAACTGCAAATATAGTGAATAGAACACAGCGTGTAGAGGGATGTTAAGGAGAATGTGCTGATGGGATCGAGGCCTAAATTATGTGTATCAGAGAGTGTTACTGAAGCTGTGTGATAAATAAATACCTGATGTTAAGTGATAGGGTGAGAAGATTTTAGTTTCAAATACTCCTCTCTGTAATATTATATTACAATGCAAGGTTGCGAAGTGGTTTTTACAGAAGCGAGCAGATGATTAAAAACCAAGCGATAGCTTCACAAACGTGCGTTGTACATTATTTTCTGCGCGATTGTGTTTTTAAAAATAATAAATATTAGTAAAATAATATCTTTGTTGGAAATATATACGTTTATTATAAACAACTGGTCCACCGCTGTGGTCTCGAGGTAGCGTGCTACCTTGTCACGCAGTGGGCCCGGGTTCGGTCCCCGGTCGGGGCAGTTTTTTGGGTGAGGTTTTTATCGGGGTTTTCCTCACATGTAAGACAAATGTAAGGAAAACTTTAAGGCCCAAACGGTCCCCGAAATCATATGGCCATCATCATCATCATCCTTACCATTATCATCATCATCCTTCACCGGTGTGGAAAGCAACGGGAAGCTACTACACCTACAATTCTCTAGTAAAGCTGCAAAGCATAGCATGAAAATGCAATGAGTACAGTGAAAGACCTGCCCTCGGGCAGAAGAATTGCTATGGATGGATGGATGGATAAAACAACTGATAAACGTTAATAGTGTGGGCCAATGTTTTACGGTAAATGCCGAAAATAATTTAGTTGAGACTACAGCAGGTCGTGACACTAGTGATAAAATGGCGGCAAGTACGAATATATTGTTTTATATTGTTTCAAATAAAGTTCAGTTCATTTAAAATGAAGTGATTTGTTTCGTATACTGTATATTAACACTATTTTTTGGGTATATTTTTGTATATATAAGGGGCAGTGGTTTTACTTCCCGCACTAGGTAGGTAATTTGTAATATTACAGTATAGTTATTTAGTTATTTATAGGTTGGCAACCCGAAATGTAGGAAACTGAACTTTCAGGCATGGTCGCCATTGCTGTAAGTACGATAGAATGTAGGCCCTACTATCGCGCAATAGTGCGTTCTGACGTACTTAGGCCTATAGCATTGGCGACCATGATTGAAAGTTCAATTTCCTACATTAAGGGGTTGCCAACCTAAATAACTATACTGTAATATTACATATTACAAACACGTGTGTTGGAAGTAAAACCACTGCCCTCTATGTATATTTTATACAATATATATACAAAAAAAATATCCAAAAGGTAGTGTTAATATACATTATACGAAACAAATCACTGCATTTTAAACGAACTGAACTTTATTTGAAACAATCTAAACAATAAATATGTACTTGCAACCATTTTATCACTAATTGGTCTCACGGCCTCCTGTTGTTTCAAATAATAAACATTGCCCACACTGTTAACGTTAGTCAATTGTCTATTATGAACACAAATATTTCCAACAAAGATATTATTTTACTGTTATTTATTATTTTGAAAACACCATCGCCCAAAAAAAAATATACAACGCACGTTTGTGAAGTGTTTTACAGAATATCGGAAATTTAAAATCTCGCTTTCGCTCGGTTTTTAAACATTTTCCTCAATTCTGTAAAAACCACTTCCCAACCTCCCATCGTAATATACTAAATTTTAAAAACAAATCATGCATGAAGTAACTTAGGGGCGAGAAGTCCATAATGCTGTATTCTGGTCTGGAGGAACAGTTGAATGAGTGTGGAGCGCAATGAATCAATATGAGACCATGTAGTAGCATGTGTGGGGTCACTGCCGCCTAGACTACACGTGCTGATCATTTTGCCTCAATTTCTCTCTTTTCTGAAGCGTGCATTGGTTAGTTTATAGTATTTTACCGCTGTGGTCTCGAGGTAGCGTGCTGCCTTGTCACGCAGCGGGCCCGGGTTCGATGCCCGGTCGGGACAGTTTTTCTGGGTGAGGTTTTTATCGGGGTTTTCCTCACCTGTAAGACAAATGTCAGGGAAACTTTAAGGCCCAAACGGTCCCCGAAATCATATGGCCATCGCAATCATCATCATTCATATTCACCTTACATTGAGCTTAGGATTAAGGACTCTCCTGGCGCACCGTTATCATCATCACCCGTCATATCATCAAGGCAATGTAACCTCGCCTTCCGGGCGCCCCAACCTCAGAAGTGGGTTACAAGTACGCCATGCCAGGAGAGGACACCAGGAATGTCGAAAGACAACCTGGGACATTTGCAAAAAAAAATGATTTGAGGGAAGTAGATTATACAGGGAATGATTGAAAAACATTAGCTCAGGATAGCATAGCATTATACTCGTAAACCAAAGGGATTAAGGGATGTAGGAAGAACTAGGAAGACCTAGGAAGAGATGGAAGGAATCGTTGTGAATTCGGAACAGGTGAATCGCCTAAACCTTGAGTGAAGATTATTATTATTACTATTATTACTGTTGTTATTATTAATATATTATTATTATCCAGTGTTGTGGTCTCGAGGTAGCGTGCTGCCTTGTCACGCAGCGGGCCCGGGTTCGATCCCCGGTCGGGACAGTTTTTCTGGGTGAGGTTTTTATCGGGGTTTTTCCTCACCTGTAAGACAAATGTCAGGGAAACTTTAAGGCCGAAACGGTCCCCGAAATCATATGGCCATCGCAATCATCATCATTCATATTCATCTTAGATTAAGCTTAGGATTAAGGACTGTCCTGGCACACCACTATCATCATCATCATCATCATCATCACCCGTCATATCAGGGCAACGTAACCCCGCCTTCCAGGAGCCCCAAACTCAGAAGTGGGTTACAAGTACGCCATGCCAGGAGAGAACACCAGGAATGTCCAAAGAGAACCTGGGGCATTTGCAAAAAAAAAAAAAATATCTTTAACAGCTCAGGCTTGTGAATTGGAATCTGAGCGTGAAAGGACCGACAGTTTTTGTTCAGAGACTTTTTTTTTTTTTTTTTTTAGGTTTAAGGTTATTTTACGTGCCGTAAATCTAGAATACGGAGTCCATTGCTTTATTTCTTTTTAAAAAAATACTTATAATTTTGTATATCATGAAAAGGTCACGATCCCATCGCATTTGTACCGGGAACCTCGGGGGGGGGGGGGAAGTTCATACTTTTTATGCCATGAAAAAGTCAAGATTCCTTCCGTCGCGTCGCATCATTTATTATGGGAACCTTGGAACAAAAGAAAAAAAAAACATAATTTTATGAAAAAGTCAAGATTCCGTCGCATTTGTACCGGAAACCTAAAAAAAAAAAAATGCTCATAATTTTTATACCACGAAAAGAATAAATACTCCGTCGGATTTTTACTGGGAACCTCGGTAACAGAGGCGAATCACTATTTCACGGGAAGACCTACCAAGAGATGGATAGACAGTGAATGCATATCCAATATGTCTTCCTCCAAGGAGAGTGATTTTGGAAGTAAACAGGATGAAAATCCTATAAATTATGAGTAAGAAGAAGAATATTACATATTTAAAAACATGTAATCTTACATATTTTGCATGTTATTACATAAATATTTACATATTTTGCATGTTAATATTGCATAAAAATCCTAGCCTTAGAGATTAGCAATAGTTGAATAAAATTGCAATGATTTAAAAAGGACATAAAATGTAACTCATTTAATAAATATTAGAAGCTGCAGTCTCGCGCTGGACTGAGTCCAGAATGTTGACCCAGGCACTTTCATTGTTTCCTTTTTCGACTAGACTCGTCAAATAAATATCTTCCACAAACCACACACTTTATGACTAACGATTTTCATTGTACTACAATAAGTTAAACAATATCAGACAAATAGCATTCCAAGTTATAATGAAAATGTTGAGACAAGTTAGTTCAAGCGGTAGTGTTTTATACTCAAATTCGGGAGACATCATCATCATCATCATCATAATTGGCTCGACAGCCCCATGTGGGCCTTGGCCGCCTTCAGAAACCTATGCTAGACTTCCCTGTTCTGCGCTTCATTCTTCCAGTTTTTTTATTTTTAAAATTTTAATGTCTTGAATTATATCATCCTCCCATCTTAATTTAGGTCTTCCAACTTTTCTGGCCAATAGTGGTTGTTCATTGTAAATTCTTTTTGTAATCCTTTTGTTGTCCATGCGAATAATGTGTCCAGCCCATGCCAATCTATTAACTTCTAACAAAATTCAAAATCAAATTCGGGAGACCCCAGGTTCAAATCCCAGTGACATCCACCTTGACTGAAGTTAAGACCCCCTTTCAGGACAACACAATATTAACCCATTCGCCTCAAAAGACGAGGTAGACCCGCCGGCAGTGAAATGGCTTAAGACGAGGTACACTCGGTTAACTCTGCGATGATATATTTTGCAATATTTTGTACATCTTTTGGTAGGATAATCTTTTATTATCATTTATGAATAGTAGAGGAATGTGTTTTTACCTTCACCCTTATTGTGATCTCACGTGCCGTTATCTTTTGTTTGTTTTGAATGCATGAAAATAAACAATTTAATTTATGGTAACTTAAATCCGAGTTCTGGGAAAATGCATTGAGCATTTTAACCTGAAGCGAATGGGTTAAGACAAAACACACCATTCACTTACACATTTATAATAAAATTGCGGATATGAGATGATGATTATGATGCCTAGATGATGGTTCGGGCTTTAAAGTTTCCTGACATTTGTCTTAAAGGCGAGAAAAAAAAAACGAAATGAACACATCAGGAAGGAATCTTGTCCCGACTGGAGATCGAATTCAACCCTCCGTGTACGAGGCGTCCAGAGACCACAGAGGTGGACGATTACAATGCGAGGTTGGGAAGTGGTTTTTACAGAAGCGAGGTTTTTAATTTCTGAGTTCTGTAAAGTACTTCACAAACGTGCGTTGTACATTTTTTTTGTGCGATGGTGTTTTCAAAATAATAAATAATACTAAAATAATAACATATTTGTTGGAAATATTTGCGTTCGTTATAAAAAACTGACTAACGTTAACAGTGTGGGTAATGTATAACTGTAGGCTTTCACGGCCGGCGTCTTGATCCCTATTAGGTTCGTCTTCCGGGCATATAGGCCGTGGTCCAGTCGTTCTTCTACTCGACGTTTCGTCTACTGCTGCGGTAGACATCTTCAGGAGATACTGCGTGCTGTCTGTGAACTCCTCAACAGTCGGCTGCAGACTGGCTGGTCGTTGGAAACTCCCTCCCTATTTATAGGCACGCCCCTGGTGGAGAGGCGGTTTTCTGCGCGGTAGACGAAACGTCGAGTAGAAGAACGACTGGACCACGGCCTATATGCCCGGAAGACGAACCTAATAGTGTGGGTAATGTTTATTAGTTGAGACTGCAGCAGGCCGTGACACCAATCAGTCATAAAATAGCGGCAAATACGTATTTATTGTTTTATATTGTTTCAAACAAAGTTCAGTTCATTTAAAATGCAGTGATTTGTTTCGTATAACGTATATTAATACTACATTTTGGATGTATTTTTGTATGTACGAGTACAAAGGCCATGTCCAAACAATCATCTGCCTTTTTAACTGCAATGCTCTAAAATCTGGCGAAAATCTCTCATTTAAACTATAGGGAAATAATACAACTCTCGAATTAGTAGACTGGATAACACTCACTACCTGCCGTCCCGCCTCATTCCACTCCTGGATGTCCATCAGCTCGTACAGTGGGTTACCTTTGCTGGATTCTGGGCTTAGATTTCTGTGCCTTGCAGTTAAAATGACACATTATTTTGGTACATCAAAACGCTTCTCGTGGAAAAATTTCAAGGTAAGTTTCGGCTTGCAATGGTTGACAGTTCATATGTTAGATATATCTTATTTGAGGATTGAATTTATTTTATGTGTCGTAAAGCTACCGTGGCTTTTCTTTTCCTTATGAAGGAGGCAATATTTAGATTTTTACCACAAAAAAAAAAATTCAAGTACCCCCGCAAATGTTTGGACCGGTAAACCTCGGAACTATACCGTATCCCCTCTTAGAATGATCCTAACATACACAATAAGAACTTTATGTCAGCCGGGTTGTCAGCCCTGCGTGACGGCCGCCTTTACCCCCAGAACAGGCGTCTGGTACTCATTTCCGTTAGAGGCTGAGTCAACCCAAGGCCCTTAGTGCCGCCAGAAGGTTTGGGTCAGTTTAAAAATCCTGACCCCCAACGGGACTTGAACCCTCGACCTTCCGGCTTGTAGCGCAGTGCCTTAACCACTATGCTACAGCGCGCCCCACTTAGTTTAAGTGTTCAATTTGTAATTTAATCGTAATGTATCTATTGTTTTGATTTGTTTTACGTTATTATTAGATACTGATGTATTGGTATTGACTGTCAAAGCACATAATTTATGTGTTGTAAATCTGCCACGGCTTTTCTTTTTCCTTATCAAGGAAGCCTAATGACATCATCCAAAATTTGAAAAGAAATATTAATATAGGTATAAGAATGGACCGTTTTAAAATATTAAACGTTTTAATGTATGCTGATGATGTGGCTATTATTCAAGAAAATGAAAATAATTTGCAGTATTCTTTACATCAATTAAATCAGTTAAGTCATGCCAAGAATATAATTTTGAAATATCAAAAGAAAAAACAAAAATTTATGACATCTTGGGGAAATGACATATAAGACCAAAAATCATAAGACAACAAACCTCCGGAACATGTAACACATATTAATTATTTGGGTTGTAATTTTACTATAAACAAAACAAAAAACTGAAAAATGAAACTGTCGAAATTTCAAAAGATATGCAGAACTATACATAAAACATTAAAGAACAAAACAAGAAGATACACTAGATTCAAGTTTTATAAAAGATTGGCAGTTCCTGCATTACTTTATGCGAGCGAAACTTGGGTAATGATCAAAAAATTACAAAGTAGAAACAAAGCTTAGAAATGAACTTCCTTAGAAGAACAAAAGGCTGCACGAGATTGGATCGGATAAAGAATGAAGATATAACAACAGAGTTAAATATATATCTATTGAATGATAAAATCAAAGAATATAGGGATAAAAGAATATAGAGACATGCAGAAAGAATGAATGTAACAAGATTACCAAAAGCAGCATTTCACTATAAGCCAAGAGGTTCAAGGAATTTAGGAAGACCAGTGAAAAGATGGACAGAACAACTGTGAGGCGGAACAGGCAATTAGCCTAGTCCGTGAAGTGAAAAAGAAGAAGAAGAAGGGGGAAGCCACACTCGGATTTTTACCACCAAAAAAATTCATCGACCTCGGTCATGTTTGAACGCATGTAAACCTCGGAACTAGAACAACCTTGTAACCAATATCCCACCAGGAAAGACATGAGAGATATATCAGTTTTGCATTGATTTCATCACAAAGCAAAATTCCCTTCTGTTAAAGCGTACTTTCAAAACATATAGAAAGCTTTGATTAGCTGTTATCGATAAATCGATATTAAACGATAAGATAGTGACAAGTCTGGCATGTCTACTCAATCTGATGGACAGCTTTGTGTAGTACTAATATTGTAGCTGTCATAGTAGTAGTATTTCTTTACATAGCCCTTTAAAAATTTCTAATTCAGAATGAAATTAATCTAGTACTGGTAGCCTATATTAGCAGTCTAAAGGCTAACCGCTCTTAACAATGTGATGTGCTCGCTTTTCATTGGTTATAGACACCGA
The DNA here is from genome assembly GCA_030220185.1 of Diploptera punctata. Taxonomy (NCBI): domain Eukaryota; kingdom Metazoa; phylum Arthropoda; class Insecta; order Blattodea; family Blaberidae; genus Diploptera; species Diploptera punctata. Next base: position 1,004,284 of record JASPKZ010005296.1, read on the forward strand.
CGTACGATGTAGAAGCAATAAGTACGCAAAAAGTAGTTCCCTTCATTAAATTAAAAATATGTCCTCTGAATAGCTGCGTGTAGGCAAACAGTTTTCGGTTACTTTTGAAATCCACAATGGGTTGAAGCAAAGAGGTGTATTATCTCCTCTACTATTTAATTTTGTACCAGAGCTTGCCATCAAATCTTTAGAGGATCAAGAAGGCCTACAACTGAATGGTATTAATAAGTTGTTAGTTTATGCTGATGATGTAGTACTATTGGCCGATAGCGAGGAGATACTAAAGGCCAACACGCACACACTATTGAGTAACACTAAGCAATTAGGACTGGAAGTAAATATCAATAAAACTAAATATATATTCACACATACAAATTCATTATATAGGCCTAATGGAAATGGACAGTTAATGACAAATGAAGGAAATTTTGAGGAAGTGGCTGAATTCAAATACCTAGGAACAATAATCACAAACAGGAATGATATGCACAAGGAAATTAAACATAGGCTCAATTCTGGAAATGCGTGCTATTATGCATTACAGAGACTCTTGACTTCTCAACTTCTTTCAAAAAACGTTAAACTGAAAATATATAAAACTATTATTCTACCAGTTATATTATATGGGTGCGAAACATGGACTATTACTTTAAGGGAGAAAATGAGATTACGAGTATTTGAGAATAAAGTACTTAGGAAAATTTTTGGACCAATGAGAGATGAACAGACAGGTGAGTGGAGAAGACTACATAACAATGAATTACATGGTCTTTATAGGAAGCCAGATATAATGAAAACAGTTAAGTCTCGTAGACTGCGATGGGCAGGACATGTGACACGAATGGGGAATGAAAGGCGTGCATGGAAGCTCCTTGTAGGAAAACCAGAGGAAAAACGCCCAGTTGGTAGACCAAGAATGAGGTGGGAGAATAACATTAACTGTGATTTGAGGGAAATAGATTATACAGTGGATGATTGGAAAACATTGGCTCAGGATAGGGAAGTATGGAAAGCGTACGTCCGCGCGGCCATGAACCTACGGGTTCGATAGTCCAGCGAGTTAGTTAGTTAGAATGGGTTATTCTTCGTGAATGAAAATAATAATATTCAGAACATATAAAATATTCTAAAATATACCTAATCAATAATTACACCTTAAAATAGTTTATTAATTTGGAGTAATGCTTCAGTCGATTCTGATGCAACAAAATGGCTGAAGCTTTAGAGTCTTCTGTTGCTGTGTCGCCATCTAAAATTTTAAAACACAAGTCTGGCAAAGGTTTCACTATATGACAAATGTTAGGAACCTTAGGGCCCAACGATTCCCGAAAATGACCGGCCATCCTCAACATTTTACCGGTGCGGGAAGCTACCAGACATACAATTCCCTAGTAAAACTGCAAAGCATAGCATGAAAATGCTATGATTGCTGTGAAAGACCTGCCCTAGGGTAGAACACCATAGAAAAAAATATTGTCAGGATCGCAGGAGACTTCTTCTTCTTCTTCTTCTTCTTCTTATTATTATTATTATTATTATATTATTATTATTATTATTATTATTATCATCAATGTGTCCACCGCCGTGGTCTCGAGGTAGCGTGCTGCCTTGTCACGCAGCGGGCCCGGGTTCGATCCCCGGTCGGGGCAGTTTTTCTGGGTGAGGTTTTTATCGGGGTTTTTCCTCAACTGTAAGACAAATGTCAGAAAAACTATAAGGCCAAAACGGTCCCGAAAAATCCCATAATGGCCATCATCATCCTTATTATTATCATCTTCATCATCATCATCCTTCGCCGGTGGGGAAAGCAACGGGAAGCTACCCACACCCACAAATTCCCAAGTAAAGCGGCCAGCATAGCATGAAAGTGCGGCATGATTGCAGTGAAGGATCTGCTTCGCGTTTGGCTTAGAAAATACTATGGATGGATGGATATATTATTATATTGTATTGTATTGTATTGTATTTAATTATCGTTATATTACATTGTCTTTATCTTGATTCTATTATATTATTTATATATATTATATATATTATATTTTATCTTATATATAGGGTTGTAAGGGGTAGTGACGTGTGTATAACCTCTCCTACCCAATTCTCATCCTCACCTTCTCGTGGTACAACCTGTTTTCACAAACGAGGCTCTGAGGACCGAGTCACGGCGGTATAACCGTTCCATCAGGTACTGAGTAAATGCGGTATCCTAATGTCTGTCCAGAGACTAAAAGGTAGCAGCCCTACCACTGGACTACTTAGCGTCGGGCCAGTAACCTGTCCTAAGGAACTTCAAACTACTTTCAAGTCTCAACACGAAAAAAGCCAGAAGGAATTGAAATATGACGACCCACAGCAAAGAAATATGGTTAAAAGAAAACGGCACAATGATATTGTAAGATATGCAACCTGGAATGTCCGAAGCATCCATGAAAAAGAAGAGGAACTAGACAGTATATTTAAAAATAGAAACATTGATATTGCAGTAACTACAGAGACTAAGAAGAAACTTAAAGGAACGAAAGAAACACAAAATTATGTACAAATATATAGCGGTGTCGACAGGAAAACCCATGGACAAGCTGGAGTAATGATTTGGATTAATAAACCATAAGAAATAAAATTCAACACTACACTTACTGGAATGAAAGAATATTAGAGCTTCGACTGAAAATAAATAGAGGTAATTTGACAGTTATTGGTGTATATGCACCAGAGGAAGGCCGTGAAGAAGACAATGAAAATTTTATAAAATATTACAAGAAATTTATAGCAAAATTAATAGAAATGATTACATTCTCATAATAGGAGATTTAAATGCCAGAGTGGGCAATGCTCAAGTCAACAATAATATTGGAACATTTGGCGAACCAACCAGCAATAGGAATGGGACAAGATTAACAGATTTTGCTATCTACAATGAACTGAAAATAACGAATACCTTTTACAATCATAGAAACATACATAAATATACCTGGCATCGTCAGGACTCAAAATCAATCATTGATTATTTCATTGCAAATAATAAGATTTTTAAATTGTTTCTCGATGTCAGAGCCTACAGAGGATATGATATTGGTTCAGATCACTACCTAGTAGAAGCAAGAATAAGATTTCCACCAAGATGGTTAAAAAAGAAGAAACAACAACAGAGCATAGAACAAAAGTACAAGGTAAAATTATTTTATGATGACAGCATTAAATGGTTATATTCGAGAAGAATTCAGCAATATATGGCTACAACTCCAGAAAGTAATGATGTCGAAGAAGAATGGAAAAACATTAAAATGATAATTCAAAATGCAGCTAATGAAACTTTAGGAAAAGTAAATATACAACAAAGAAGAAATAGAACTCTAAAAATCTGGGATGATCAAATAAAACAATTGATTGAAGAAAAAAATGCAGCTTATAAAAAATATTTGAACACAAAGAAAGTAGAAAATGAAATAGAATTCAAACGCTGTAGAGCTATTGTTAAGAGGGAAATAAGAAAGAGACATAGGAAAACATGGTTAAATTTTGTTACACATTTAGAATCAGATTTGCATAAGCTCCAACCTAATGCCTTCAAAATATTAAAACATTTGAATAAAGATATTAAAGAATCTACCAAAATTAATTGCGGAGTAACAAAAGAAGATTTTTTTCAATTATTATAAAGTCTTTGGACTGACAATAGCTATGAAGATACAATTTTCCGAAATAATAATGAGACAGATTCCATAATATCATTGGAAGAATTGAACAATAGTTTAAAGAAATTAAAAAATGGGAAGGCAACTGGCACAGATGGTTTGAATTCTGAATTGTACAAATATGCAGGCAAACAGTTCCATGAAAGACTGTTGTCCTTCTTTAATAATGTATTCAAAAATGCAGATATACCACAAGAATGGAAGACAAGCATTGTTATACCCCTGTTCAAGAAAGGAGACAAGAGAAAAATGGACAACTATAGGGGAATCAGTTTGTTAAACACATGCTACAAAATTTATGCAGACATTTTAAATGGAAAATTGAAAAGTTTCAGTGAAAAATTCCTTATGGAATGTCAAAATGGATTTAGGAAAGGACGATCTTGTATTGATTCAGCATTTTCTGTTAAACTATTGCTTGAAAAAAGAAGAGAATTCAACTTAGAAACACATTTTGCTTTCATAGATTTTGAAAAAGCATTCGACACAGTCAAGAGATCAAAACTCTTAAATATATTGGAAGACAGAAATATACCAAATTTACTTCGGCAGAACATACAAAATATTTACAAAGACAACACCATAAAGATTAAATTAAATAACAGATTTTCTGAAGAAGGAATTATAAATCGTGGTGTGAGACAAGGCTGCCCCCTATCCCCAACACTCTTTGCAATTTATATCAATGAAGTAATATGTTGCTGGAACAAAACATATAAATTTGGAATAAGAATATCAGAAAATAGAAAATTAAACACCCTATTGTTTGCAGATGACCAAATAATAATAGCAAATTCCGAAGATAATCTACAGAAAGGTCTGTATGAACTTAACAAAATTACAGAAGAATATGGATTAAAGATATCTACAGAAAAAACAAAAATTATGGCATTTCAAGGTGTAGATCCTGTCAGAAGTAAAATTGTACTGGACAATAAAATTTTGGAGCAGGTGAATAATTTTACATATCTAGGATGCAATATCTCATATGAAGAAGAAAAGGATGTAAATGCAAAAATATCTAAATTTTTAAGAATTTTAGGGTTAATAAATTCTATCTTCAAGCCACAGTTAGTCCAAAAGCATTCAAGACTGAAAGTGTATAAAACACTGGCTCTTCCAACTCTTTTGTATGGTAGCGAAGTATGGACGTTGAAACAGAAGGATATACAGAGACTTAGATCTGCTGAAATGAGATATCTTCGGAGGACTGCAGGATACACACTACTAGATCACAAAAAAAATGAAGACATCTTAGAAGAATTACACATGGAATCTTTAGAAAACAAAATTTCTGATTATAAGTCAAGATGGATACAACATGTTCATCGAATGGAAGATCACAGAATACCCAAACTAATGTTAAGATATCAACCTGCAGGAAGAAGAAGACCAGGACGTCCACTCAAAAGACTTCTGGATGGTGTTTCTCTTGAGGCCGAAACAGGTCAACAAATGGCCTAAATTCGTGAATGTACTATGATGATGATGATGATATATATTATATTATATTATATTATATTATATTATATTCATCATCATCATCATAGTACACTCACGAATTTAGGCCATTTGTTGACCTGTTTCGACCTCAAGAGAAACACCATCCAAAAGTCTTTTGAGTGGACGTCCTGGTCTTCTTCCTGCAGGTTGATATCTTAACATTTGTTTGAGTATTCTGTGATCTTCCATTCGATGAAAATGTTGCATCCATCTTGACTTATAATCAGAAATTTTGTTTTCTAAAGGTTCCATGTGTAATTCTTCTAAGATGTCTTCATTTTTTTTTGTGATTTAGTAGTGTGTCCTGCAGTCCTCCGAAGGTATCTCATTTCAGCAGATCTAAGTCTCTGTTTATATTATATTATATTATTATATTTTAATTATTATTATTATTATTATTATTATTATTATTATTATTATTATTATTATTCCACTTTCCCATCTGTCATTACAGCGTTGGGACTGTCTCGATCCACTTTCTCCAGAGTTCCCTTCTTTCACTATCTCCTCCTCAATTTTCTTTTCATTACTAATTCCTCAATATTATTCATATATCCTTTCCTCGTTTTCCCCAACCTCTTTGCCTTCAGTTCTTGCTTCCACCATTTGTTTTGTTTTCCTCCCTCTTACATCTTTAACACATGTCCATACGTTTCAACTGGCGATTCTCTAGGTTTCCTTCAATCAATATTTGTTTTAAATTTTCTATTACTCTTTAATTTAGAAATATGCCACTAGTTGTCTTATCCAAAATATTTCTTTAACACTTTACCAGAGGACAATCCTTTAAAAAAATTAGCACTATTTAAACCTGAAGGAAGTAGAATAATAGGTAGACCGAAAACTGAAATGGTTAGATGGAATAGAAAGTTCTTAAGCAGCTTGATATTAGAGGATGGAGAAGAAAAGCTGGATAGGAACGAGTGAAGGAAATTTTGTCAACGACCAGGACTTAAAATAGGCTATCATATAGTCATCATCATCATCATCCGTAACGAATTAGGCTTTTGTAGACCTGTTTCGGCCCCATCTAGCAGCCTTTTAAGAGGTCTTCCTGGCCGATTATGTCCTTTGGGTTTATATTGCATAGTTATTTCTGGGATTCTTTAATTATCCATTCTTTTTACAAATGGTCTTACTTACTTACTTACTTACTCACTGGCACTATCGAACCCATAGGTTCATGGCTGCGCGGACATAAGCTCTCCATACATCCCTATCCTGAGCTAATGCTTTCCAATCATTCCCTGTATAATCTACTTCCCTCAAATCATAGTTAATGTTGTTCTCCTACCTCATTCTTGGTCTACCAACTGGGCGTTTTCCTTCTGGCTTTGCTACAAGAAGTTTCCATGCACGTCTTTCATTCCCCATACGCGCAACATGTCCTGCCCATCGCAGTCTACGAGACTTAACTGTTCTTATTATATCTGGCTTCCTATAAAGACCATGTAGTTCATTGTTATGTAGTCTTCTCCATTCACCTGTCTGTTCATCTCTCTTTGGTCCAAACATTTTCCTAAGAACTTTATTCTCAAATACTCGTAATCTCATTTTCTCCCTTAAAGTAAGAGTCCATGTTTCGCACCCATATAATATAACTGGTAGAATAATAGTTTTATATATTTTCAGCTTAACGTTTTTTGAAAGGAGTTGTGACATCAAAAGTCTCTGCAATGCATAATAGCATGCATTTCCAGAATTGAGCCTATGTTTAATTTCTTTGTGCATCTCATTCCTGTTTGTGATTATTGTTCCTAGGTATTTGAATTCAGCCACTTTCTCAAAATTTCCCTCATTTGTCATTAGCTGTCCAATTCCATTATATACTGAATTTCTACGTGTGACCATATATTTAGTTTAATTGATATTTACTTCCAGTCCTAATTTCTTAGTGTTACTCAATAGTGTGTGCGTGTTGGCCTTTAGTATCTCCTCGCTATCGGCCAGTAGTACTACATCATCAGCATAAACTAACAGCTTATTAATACCATTCAGCTGTAAGCCTTCCTCATTCAAATGGTCTAGCTAGTTTAATTTATATCTCAATTTAAAATTTTTACCTTATAAAACAGTCCTCATAAACTGTAATAACTTCTGTTATAAACGTCGTCACACTATTAAAATTATAGGTCTTTCAAAGACATGCTTCATCCTCAGGAATTCTTATGGTACTGAAATTATTTGTATATTTCATACAGAGGGCTTTGATAGCGAGGAGATACTAAAGGCCAACACGCACACACTACTGAGTAACACTAAGAAATTGGGACTGGAAGTAAATATCAATGAACTAAATATATGGTCACACATAAAAATACATTATATAATGGAAATGGACAGCTAATGACAAATGAGGGAAATTTTGAGAGAAGCGGCTGAATTCAGATACCTAGGAACAATAATCACAAACAGGAATGAAATGCACAAGGAAATTAAACATAGGCTTAATTCTGGAAATGCATGTTATTATGCATTGCAGAGACTCTTGATGACCCAACTCCTTTCAAAAAACATTAAACTGAAAATATATAAAACTATTATTCTACCAGTTACATTATATGGGTGCGAAACATGGACTCTTACTTTAAGGGAGGAAAGGAGATTACGAGTATTTGAGAATAAAGTTCTTAGGAAATTTTTGGACCAAAGAGATATGAACAGACAGGTGAAAGGAGAAGATTGCATAACAGTGAATTACATGGTCTTTATAGGAAGCCAGATATAATGAGAACAGTTAAGTCTCGTAGACTGCGATGGGCAGGACATGTGGCACGAATGGGGAATGAAAGACTTCTTGTAGGAAAACCAGAAGGAAAACGCCCAGTTGGTAGACCAAGAATGAGGTGGGAGAATAACATTAACTATGATTTGAGGGAAGTAGATTCTACAGGGGATGATTGGAAGACATTGGCTCAGGATAGGGATATATGGAGAGTTTATGTCCGCGTGGCCATGAACCTACGGGTTCGATAGTGCCCGTGGTTAGTTAGAGGGCTTTGATTGTTGGGTGTGTTCTCATTTAGCATATTTTTATTTTCTGCTTCCTCTGTATGAAATATACAAACCATTTCAGTACCATAAGAATTCCTGAGGATGAAAAATGTCTTTGAAAGGCCTAGAATTTTAATAGTGTGACCACGTTTGTAACAGAAGTTATAGTTGAGGACGACTGTTTTATAAAAGTACAAATTTTAAATTGAAATAATTTTAACTTCAATAGTGTTCAAACATGATTATTAGAAATGTATAATTTATATTTGTTGAGTTTTTCTTATACTGATTTCTACTTCTAATTGTTCTGAAATTTCTTCATTTTTTTTTTTCGATCTAGAAGCGTGTATCCTGCTGTTCTGAGAAATTTCATTTCCGTTGTTTTGATTCTGCCGTCTCTTTTTCCTAATGTACAAATCTCACTTCCGTATAAAAGGGAGGATAATGCTAAAGTATTATATATTTTTATTCTCGTGGATTTTTGTACTAATTGGGGCCTAGTGAGAGAGGGAGCTATGCTACTTTGAGAAGAAATGGAACTAAATCGGGTTTTATAAAGCATTATATTACGAAATTATTTTTATAATAAATGGGCAACTTTTTTCTTCTTTAACTTACTGTTATGTAAACTATGCAAAAGGAAAAATATAAATTTAAATATAAATGGCACTGATTATTTTCTCTTCTTTTCAAAGTAACATAGCTACCTCTGTCACTAGACCCCTCAATTTATTATTAAATTTGTATTGATTTGTACTATCCTATAGTGCCGCCTATAATGACGATGTTACAAATTTTTAAGAAATAAGATTTTAAAATTAGTTTGGGTCTTACACAAAATTCTTCTATAACACTTTATCAAAGGACAGTCCTATTAAAAAAACTCACTATTTAAATCTGAGGGAAGTAGAAGAGTAGGTAGCCCAATAGTTAGATGAAATAGAAGATCTTGAAGCTTCGTAATAGAAGATGGAGAAGGAAAGCTTTTTGGACAGGAATAAATGAAGGAGGATTTGCTAGCAGCCAAGACTCACAATAAGCTGTACATGTCTTTAATGATGAAGATGATGATGTAATTTCTTTAATAAATAAGATCTCTGAATCAGGTTGGGTAACTTAACTGCTTAATTAGTCCCCTGTTATTTATGGCTATTAGCTGACCGGGTTGATATTCTTATTTTTAAATAAAATGCATATTACCATATTTATCTGTGCCAAGGAGAAAATGTTACTCAAATAAAGAACTGGTTTAATTTCTGACCGCAATTTAAATTGACTTAAGATTAAATAACTACCATTTTATCTCTCTTTTATTGCTATTGCTTCCAGAAATATCAATATATTTTATATATTTATGACAAGTATTTTTTTCATTTCTTTATTCTGTAATAATTGGTCTCTTTAGCAGATTAATTGACAGTTTCTGTTCTTTTCGTTATCAGACAATATTAATTCAGTTACTTTTAATTTAAGTTTGTATAAATATTTTTATCGGCCGCGGTGGACTGGTGGTTATGCTCTTTGCCTCTGGTCCCGAGGGTCGCGGGTTCAAACCCGGCCGTGGTCGATGGATTTTTTAGGACGGAAAAAGTCCAAGGAGCAAGTCCTCCGGGAGGGACTTTAAGCCGTGGGTCCTGAGTCTGAAGATTTTCAGGCTCGTAAAAAATCATTAAGCCTGAATGAAAAGGCCTCTAAGCAAAATTTACCGAATTTTCCCGTCCTAGTATTACCTTGGTTTCCTAGATGTCAGTATGAGGCGGAACGCTGACCACGGACCACTCAAAATGACATCTATACGAAAACAAGTGTAACTAAATTAGTATGGTTCAAATTCTTCCCTGTAGGGGGAGAGCGCCTAAATCTCTGTAAAGGGAAAACATAGGCTTACAATACAATACAATAAATATTTTTACATTTACTTCTTCTAGTACAATGTTTGATATTATTAAAAAATAAATCTATTTAATAAATGTGGAATATAATGAAACAGAAAGTCGTACCTCAGCACTTAATAACTGCAATAAAAAGTCTATGTAGAAAATGAAATAACAATAGAAACTGGAATAAAAAAAAATATAACAGCAACAATAAATAGAGGTGTAAGACAGGGATGTCCGCTTTCATCCTCCCTTTTTGATATTTATATTGACGATATCATATACAATTGGCAACTAAATTTGGACTCACATTTCAAAATAAGAAATAAGATCTTAGACACCTTACTTTTTGCAGACGACCAGGTTCTAACATCTAGCTTAGAAGATGGTCTACAAAAATCGCTCTTTCAATTAAATAACACTATAGAGAATTATAATTTCAAAATATCAATAAGTAAAACGAAAATCTTAGCTTTTAAAGGATCAGATACCGTAAGAGTTAAAATTATTCTCGAGAGGGAACCCATTGAACAAGTGAACCATTTTAAATACCTGGGTTATGAAATCTCCTATTTTAAACATGAAGATATTTTTAACAAACTTAATAAATTTAATTATACATGTGGAACAATTAAGAGAATATTTAAAAAATACAAGAAAGGAAACAAAACTAAAATTTTATAAAGCTGTGACAGTCCCCTTACTGTTGGGTTTTAACTAAAAGAGAAGAGAAGATCATAGAAGCAGCTGAAATGAGATTTCTGAGAAGTGTGGCTGGCTGCAAACTTCCAGATAAAAGAAGAAGTGAAGATTTTAGAAATGAGCTAAACATTTTTAAACTCTTAGATAAAATAAAAGAATCTAGAAAAAACTGGAAAGAGCATGTTAAAAGAATGAAAGATGAACGCATACAAAAAATTATACTTAATTAGAAACCAAAAGAAGACAGGAATGTTGGTAGACTGAAAAAGAGATGGATTCAACTTTTTGAATGTGAATCTATGAGGCCGGAACAAGCCACATGGGCTTAATCCGTGATTGTTGATTATGATGAATCTATTTAAAAATTGATATAAACCTCATAATCTAACATAATTATTTATCTCTCAATTTAATAATAAAATATTGGTATTGTAAACTAAAAATAAGAGTCCTTTCAGAACTTCAAAGAGGAAATATATCTCTTCATAAGACTCCAAAATGACAGTAATCTTTCTTTTGGCACGAATGGTGAATGAAAGAGGAATTTCTTATAGGAAAGCCAGAGAAAAGCACCCAATAGGTAGGCCAATGGCTGCGAAATATTGACCATTTCTTTAGGGAGAAGAAAAGATTACGAGTATTTGAAAATAAAGTTATTAGAAATTTTTTTTAACCAAAGAGAGATGAACATACATGCGAATGTAGAAGACTGCATAACAATAAACTACATGATCTTTATAGAAAAACAGATATAATAAGAACAGTTAAGTCTCATAGGCTCCGATGAGCAGAAAATATGGCATGAATGGAGAATAGAAGAGGGACATGGAAGCTTATTGTAGAAAAACCAGAGAGAAAACGCCCAGTTGGTAGACCAAGAATGAGGTGGGAGAATAAAATTAACCATGATTTGAGGGAAATAGATTATACAGGAGATGACTGGAAAATATTATCTCAGGATAGGGATGTGTGGAGAGCTTATGTTCGCGCGGCCATGAACCCATGGGTTCGATAGTGCCAGTAAGTTAGGCCAATTATGTGCAAGGAGAAAATCATTAATCATGATTTGATGGAGCGAGTTATACAGGAAAGATTGGAAAATATTAACTCAGAATGTATCGAGAGCTAATATTAAGTCATATCTGTATAAAGTCCTCTTCTTTGTTTCGTGTTTACGAGTCTATAGTGATGCCAGATCAAATAACTTTTAATGTCTCAGAGTATAAGAACATAATTTCTATGCAACTGAATTTAAGGAATAGTAATCATTTGAGAAATTATAGTTATAAATTGACAATACTGTAAAAACTGTCAGCAATAAATTCAATTTCATTGTTATAAAATTGCGGACTCTAATTGAATAGTAGCCCATAACAAGATGTTTTCTCCCAAGTTGGATTTTACGTAGAAAAAGGTTGTTAATGGCACATGAGCCGTTATCTAGGCCTATGCAAAAATTAACTTCAAAAGAATAAGGGTTACAACCTTGTTCTGGGCGGCTACTCAATTGGAAAATCAAGCCTTTTGGGACCAAAGTTAGGCCGATTGGAATATATATATATATATATATATATATATATATATATATATATATATATATAATTAAATTACTTGTACTCTCGGACCTGGAGGTTAATGGCCTCGCGGACGTAAGCTCTACATCAAGCATCCCCTTTATAATTCATCCTACTTAAATCATGATAAATGCTATTCTCCCACCTCATTTTTGGCCTACCTACTTGGCGCTTCCTCTCTACATTTCCTAAAGAAATTTCCACGAACCTCTTTCATTCAACATTTATGCCAAATGTCTTGTCCATCGTAATATATATACACATACACACAAATTCACGCTGTGGTCTCGAGTTAGCGTGCTGCCTTGTCACGCAGCGAGCCCGGGTTCGATTCCCGGCCGGGACAGGCTCCTGGGTGAGGTTTTTCGGGGTTTTTTCCTCACCTGTAAGACAAATGTTAGGAAGCTTATGGCCAAACGGTCCCCGAAAATCATCCGGCCATCATCATCATCATCATCATCATCATCCTTGTCATTATCATCATAAAAAGCTGCAAAGCATAACATAGAAATGCTATGATTGCAGTGAAAGACCAGAATTACTATGGATGGATGGACACACACACACAGAGTGAGTGAGAGAGAGAGAGAGAGAGAGAGAGAGAGAGAGAGAGAGAGAGAGAGAGAGAGAGAGAGAGAGAGAGAGAGAGAGAGAGAGAGAGAGAGAGAGATATTTCATGTTATTTGAAGAATACTTATTTTTCTTAGCCTTTTTCGTCGTTTATTAAATACGTCCGGCATTTCATTCTTAGGATTCTTAGCATTGTACATTTCCCCCCCAACGAACAGGGCCTGGAATTAAAATCATCATCATCATCATCATGAACAAATTCGTTTTAGGCCATGTGGCCTGTACGGTAAACCTAGCGAAGATGGTCTTGATCTTTCCACCGATGTTTTGGTCTTCCTTGGTCCCTTAAAATCAAGAACCATAAATAATTCAAACTCTCGAGAAATGAATTTTTGGAGGCGTCCAGCTGGAAATTAAAGAACATATAAAATAAGAAATGTGTAATTAACCATAAGATGAATATTCTAACTTCAATTCTAGATTCATATAAAAAAATTAAAATGATATAGCCATGTAAAAAAAAAATGCAATAGGCAATAGATACATCCTCCCCCTCCCCCAAAAAAACTAAAATAAGTGCCACCTGGTAGAAAAGAAGAAGACGGTAAAAAAATAACGTGGAATGATGGGGCTTTAAACAGCATGAGGGAAAAATAATTTGGACGATGAAGATTGGAATGACACATATGTGGACAAGAATGATAGTAGATCAAGTGGGCGCATGAGGTTGTTGTGAACATTGTGAAACCTGCTGAATAAAAATATATCGAGTGTATATAACGTTATATTCAGATGTTTTATATTATTGATAATATTTATAATTTGAAACTAGTTACTACAGGAAGAAAAAGTTAGGCATGCATGACAAAACGAACGTGATGGTTACTTTTGAATATTTAACCAACTTTTAAGACTTCAATAAACACTTACTACTTTTTGTCATAGGCAATAATTATTTCATTTTTAACAAGAATGTTATTTCGTATTCGCCCCTACCAGAGTTTAGGAAATGAGCAGTGTCCATGTTCACTTAGAGATGCGCATTTGTCTGTATCGATTACCTGAAAATTTGGACTAACTTATTTAGGAGGAGTGTCTAAAAATATCTTATCACGACATTCTCTATGCTCTTTCATTGACGGTTGTTCCGACAGATACATGAAATTCATCTGAACAAAGCGACCGTATGATCAAAGTAAATCCTCTAGCGAATTTCCCATACGATTGCCAACTACAAAATTACAAATTGCCGCACAAGTTTGGCTATCCTGATTCTGACAATACAAAGAAACCCCGGATCAGCTGATCACTCGCTAGAGGTTTTTAAATGGTGGTCCGCGAGTGTTATTACTTGAAGCTCATGAAATGTTCTTACCACTCTTATTAAATGTTATTATTAGCATTTTCGCGAAAATCGTTGGAAAACCAAGCGGGCTTCAGATCAGTGGCGAAATTAAAAAAAAAAATACACTGGACTCAATAAAAATTACATGAAATATGATTTTGAAATAAATTTCAGTAATTAAATTGTGCCCGGTAATAAATATTATAACTTGTAGCTTGATATTAACATATTTTAATAAATCGCGTTATTTAAATCATTTTGCGACTATAACTAGTTCCCTGGGCAACATTAACATTTTAAAATAATTTCTAATTATATAGTTAGAGCCTATCTTAATAATTTTCTTGCCATTATATTGTTGAAAAATGTTACTGTAAATATATGACATTGTTATTTTTGGAGAGTTTATTTGGTAACACTGCTATCTGTCTTCTGTTCGAGACGTTCTCTATGTTCGAGACTTTGTTCGAGACTTGTTCGAGACTTCGAAGTTTAGCAGAGATTGACTGGTACTGTAATTCTTTAAAAAAATGAAATTGTGGATTAACATTATAAACATACAATGATATATTATTCATTAAATATGTATGTATAATTAATTTATATTATTGAAATATGTAAGGTATTTTTTAACATATGTGATAATATGATGATTGCTACAGGGCCAAAATGAATATGCTGTAATATTATAGTGGGTGAGATTGTTTTGATATCTGTTTTAATCAAGTACTTTATAAGTGGTACACCTGAAACAAATACATAGAAGTGTTTCTTACACTTACCTGAACACATTGACATTTGAATTTTGTAAAATAAATATATATATAATTTTTTTTGTAACATTATTAAGGAAATAACATAGACCTTCTTTTACCAGAATTATAAGCTTTGTACAGCATTATTGTATGCTGTTTTTATGTTGATATTTGCCTTTAGTTTGATATAGAAATACAGTATAGGCAAAAACTGCACTTAAACTAGCGTGAAATATTTTCAAAGTCCTATAGAACAATATGAGCCAGAGTTTATAGAGCCAGCGATAACCCACAATCGAACCACATATCGATTATCATCCTTGATTACTTTCCGTTGCTATGAAATTTAAATGACCAATATTTGCAATAAATCCCCAAATCTATGTTAAAAATATATTAACAATATTAAAATTACCAAACGTTTATTAAAAATGGGTGTACACTTATCACTTCCTAATGCTGATCCAACCAGTGATAACCCAAAACAGCGATAGAAAAATCATAGACTAAGTAATATACTCTGTGGAGAAAATAGCAGTTAGCATCAAAATATTGTCTAACAGTGTCATGATATTGTGAATTGCATATTTAAATAAATACTTCAAATTGTCTAAATAATGTTATAAAAATTGTTTGAAAAAGTTAAAAATATTAAATAATGTTAGTAAATACAGAAGAAGAGCTATAGTTTACAACAATATAACTGAAAAATCAAGCGCTAGTAGAAGTGCAGTTGAGCCCAGTAAAGTCTTACTATAGTGGAATTAGCAAGTCTCTGAACTTCTGACTTTTACTTTTGAGAATTGTGGATCACTGTTGTCATTCACTTTAGACAATAGCCATTCATAACCCTTTTACCCTCCTGCCCATACACCGAAACACTCCCTCAAAATATTTTGCAAGTTTTTCAGATATACATGCATGTGGTTTTAGTTTTTAGTAATTGTTTGTGATTATCCCTGCTTTTATTATTCATGATGAAATGTTACCTTCTCTGATTACAATGAGCAACAAAAAAAAACTTTTTTTTGACTCAGAAAGAAAAATATATGATTCTGATAGTATTTCTTCTCCTGAATTCAAATATGATATTGGTTTTTCTCCATCACACAACGTTTCCTAAAGATACCATCCTTTCAGCCGGGAACCAAGCATTTCAGACTGGTTTTTGGGTAACTTTAAATCTCATATGAGATCGTTAAGATCTTCTTGAGTCAATAAATGAGGCTCAGATGAACAGCTTTGTTCAATAGTTGTATCACCAAAATCTGTTTCTTCTTCTTCCTTACTTCCATCAGAATCTGAGCTCTCTTCATCTAATGTCACATGTTGTGGAGGCTTTGGTATTGGCAATTCTTCGCAGTGTGGAACTGGTCTCATTGCAGATTGCAAGTCAGGGTACACCACTGTATGTTTTGATTTTGCCGTAATCCCTTTAATGTTTGTTTTATTGACCCTTCAGGTGTCGTGAGCTGATTAGATCGGCTCTGATGCTCCTGTCCATTACCTGCCAGGTAATATACTTAAACTACTTGCGAAGCTATCACATCGGCAGATGCGATTTAAATCTCTGACAAAGAAATTTTACCTGTGGCATGCAGAGGGTTAAAAAAATAATTATTTAAATCCATTAATTGAAATTGAAATAAAAAAACTGAAAGAGACATACATATCAAACTGTCGAAATTTCAAATGATATGCGGAACTATACATAAAACATTAAAAAATAAAGATTGAAGTTTTATAAAACATTGGCAGTTCCTGCATTACTATATGGGAGCGAAACTTGGGTAATGACCAAAAAATTGCAAAATAGAATACAAAGTGCAGAAATGAACTTCCTTAGAAGAACAAAAGGCTGCACAAGATTGGATCGGATCAGGAATGAAGATATAAGAACAGAGTTAAATATATATCCATTGGATGAGAAAATCAGAGAATATAGAGAGAAATGGTTTACACATGTAGAAAGAATGAATGTAACAAGATTACCAAGAGCAGCATTTAACTACAAGCCAAGAGGTTCAAGGAATGTAGGAAGGTCAGTGAAAAAATGGACAGAACAATTGTGAGGCAGAACAGGCAATTTGCCTAATGAAGTGAAGAAGAAGATAAAAAAACTGTGGGTGATGGAGAAATTCTGAATACATATTTGAAAACACGATAAAAAACTGCATTAAGTATAACTATTGGTACTCATGAGACAAAAATCATGTTGACCAGTGTTATATATGTACTTCTGGTGAACTGATGGTTCTTTATTAAATTAATATTGAGAAGCTAAAGCTATTACTATGATAGAAATAAGTAAATTAATAATAATAGGTATCATTGCAGCCAATGGCCATGTAGATAGAACTATTTTCATGTCTTACAAAAGTCTGTTATCGATGTTCCTATGTTTTTACACTGTAATAGGTGATATCGGTCGCAGTGCGACCCACATAGTTTGCACAATTAAATTATTGTAAATCAATGGTAAAGAGAAAAATTTTTGCCTGAACCGGGAATCGAACCCCGAACCTTTAGCTTTCCGTGCTAATGCTCAGACCACTGAGCTAATCCAGGCTTCATTCCCATCCAAGCAGAAATCCTTCCTTTACTTTACTCTACTGGTGCCACATTCAATTGCAATGAATCATTATTCACAAATACACAATGAATGGCTTTTATCTGAAGAAGACATGAAGGGACTCCACACAGCTATAGCATTATTTATTAAATTAATATTGAGAAGCTAAAGCTATTATTACTACTGCTATGAGCAGCAACATTGTACCACTGATTGAGATTGCATGAACAGTTGCCCCAGCTATCATTTTAATCTTTATTGCAGTCCCCTCATTATGACTACTGGTACTTTATTTAGATAGATCATTGGTTGATTAATGTCTTTGACATCGTCAGATTCCTAATAGCCAATTTTGTCGGTCCATCCAATCTCCTGGTTGTAGATGTTTCTCCTTCATGTATAAATATATTCCCTGACTCCAGGAGGTTATGTCTTCCTCTGCCTAGTCTTCCCTCAGGTTTCCATTCTAAAACACATTTTGATTGAGAATCCTCTTCCATTCGCTGGACATGTCCTGCCCATCCTAATGTACAAGACTTAAATGTTCTTCAATACTTTAAAATTCATGGTAAACCACTGCTGTGGTTATTGATTAAAATATTAAAATTATAAAATCCATACGTGTTGTATCAGTCCTGTTCAACTAAAACTGCTGTTTATAAAACATTGTCAAGTATTAAAAATGTAGGCCTTTCAGAAGACAGTCTTTCATCATCCGTGGTACATTGTAGATGTTGATGATGGAAGACTGTCTTCTGGGTTGTCAGCCCAGCATGACAGCAATCTTTACGACAAGAACAAGCTTCTGGTACTCGATTCCATTAGAGGCAGAATTGCCGCCAGTAAGTTTGTGTCAGTTTAAAAATCCTGACCCCACCAGGACTTGAACCCTCTACTTTCCAACTTGTAGTGTATTGCCTTAACCACTACACTACAGCGTGCCCCTGCCATATCATGTATATACATATGAATATTTGACATTAGCCAGACCATCTCACACCTGTTATTTGAGTGTCCCGCATTTGATTCAAAAAGACATGAATTTATTAAAAAATTAAGTTATTGCCATAATAGATTTCAACTGCCTTTGTCAAATATTTTATGTAAGAAGTGTTGCTATAGTCACATGTAGAAATACATTATATAATGGAAATGGACAACTAATGACAAATGAGGGAAATTTTGAGGAAGTGGTTGAATTCAAATACCTACGAACAATAATCACAAACAGGAATGAGATGCACAAAGAAATTAAACATAGGCTCAATTCTGGAAATGCGTGCTATTATGCATTGCAGAGACTCTTGATGTCCGAACTCGTTTCAAAAAACGTTAAACTGAAAATATATAAAGCTATTATTCTACCAGTTATATTATATGGGTGCGAAACATGGACTGTTACTTTAAGGGAGGAAAGGAGATTACAGGATTTGAGAATAGAGTACTTAGGAAAATTTTTGGACCAAAGAGAGATGAACAGACAGGTGAATGGAGAAGACTACATAACAATGAACTACATGGTCTTTATAGGAAGCCAGATATAATAAGAACAGTTAAGTCTCGTAGACTGCAATGGGCAGGACATGTTGCACGGATGGGGAATGAAAGACTTGCATGGAAGCTTCTTGTAGGAAAGCCAGAGGGAAAACGCCCAGTCAGTAGACCAAGAATGAGGTGGGAGAATAACATTAACTAATTTGAGGGAAGCAGATTATACAGGGAATGATTGTAAAGCATTAGCTCAGGATAGGGATGTATGGAAAGCTTATGTCTGCGTGGCCATGAACC
Organism: Diploptera punctata; assembly: GCA_030220185.1. Lineage (NCBI taxonomy): Eukaryota > Metazoa > Arthropoda > Insecta > Blattodea > Blaberidae > Diploptera > Diploptera punctata. Next base: position 1,023,659 of record JASPKZ010005296.1, read on the forward strand.
TACGGGTTTGATAGTGCCAGTGAGTAAGTAAGTAAGTGTTGCTATAGAAAGCTGTGTGACTTTTTCCATCATATTTTTAAGAGACTTTGAGTTAGTTTTTTCTTGGGTTTGTTAATTAATTAATTAATTTGTTCATATTACGTTATGTAATGCTAGAAATTAACCATGCTCTAAATTATTGTAAATAATTAATTGTAACTAAAACCCTAACATACCGGATGGTGAAATAGGGTTCATATTATTGGAGATTCAATAAAAAAATTTTTTAAAAATATTTTACATTGCAGATGATTGTGAAAACAGTGTTTTGAATTAGTTATTATAGTGCTTACATTGTTTCAGGAGGATCAACTGGTGCGTGTGTTGGAAAAAAACACTGAGCTCACGATCCAGAACACGGACCTGCAGAAACAGGTTCAGCACCTGCAGAATGTATGTAACCTGTATTTGCTCTTTTATGTTTAAATAATACAAAGTATTTCTATAAAAAAGTTTCAGTTACACAAAATACTGCTATTCTATGACAGGACTCATTTTATTTCATTGGATGAGCAAAATGTTCAAGTTAATGTACGTGAGATTAAACTATTATAGGAAAAAATCACTATGAGATTTAATTTAAATCTTACACAAGATTAATTTACTTTTTTATTGTATTATCTGGTGAAACATAAGGAAATGTTCACAATACTGTTTGAACAGTGACTAATGTAGGTGGACTCCAGGCTTTGAATCCCCCAAAATAGTTCCGATTGAGGGTCTTTCCACTTTTCAGTGGTTGCCCTTTTACCAGCCGGCTGCTGGCCCTTCACATCCACATGTGTCAATCACAGAGGTAGATGATCAACAGCCAGTGTAGGGGTGACATGTGGTTAGCATGTCGAGTCCCCCAGCCGTTATAGCTGGTTCCTCAACCTGGAGCCGCTACTTATTGTAGCTACCCAATTGCCTCACGATGCTGGGTGGGCACCGGTCCCATACTGGCCGAAATACCATGAGAAAATGTCTTCCTCCATGGAGACTCGAACCAGCGCAAGTCCCGTAGCTCTGCGCCAAGGCTTCCTACCTTAACTGCTCGGCTACGGCGCGGGACTCCAAAATAGTTACTTATATAAAAATAAGGAGATTCTGTGCAAAATGACTGTTTACATATATTTCAATAAAAAACCAGAAAAGGAAAATAGAGAAGTTATGTAGCATATGCCAATATTTACCTCAGCAATGTATAATTATACTTTTTGCACATATTTATATTGACTAAAAAATATTACAGATTAAAGAGAAATATGAAATACCACAGATGGCACAAAAACTTACAACTCCAATATTCCCTCTGTTTTTAACTATTGTGTAGAAATCAACAATAGTCTTCGACAAGGTTGCCCTCTTTCGCCAATACTTTTTAATATATATTTAGATTATATCATTAGTACATGGCAAACTTTTTTAGATGAACATTTTATGATAAACGGTACGAAAATGAACTGTCTTTTATTCGCAGATGACCAGATCATTGTAGCTTCCTCAGAAAATCAACTACAAAAACTTTTTTAGATGAACATTTTATGATAAACGGTACGAAAATGAACTGTCTTTTATTCGCAGATGACCAGATCATTGTAGCTTCCTCAGAAAATCAACTACAAAAACTTTTTTAGATGAACATTTTATGATAAACGGTACGAAAATGAACTGTCTTTTATTCGCAGATGACCAGATCATTGTAGCTTCATCAGAAAATCAACTACAAAAACTTTTTTAGATGAACATTTTATGATAAACGGTACGAAAATGAACTGTCTTTTATATTCGCAGATGACCAGATCATTGTAGCTTCATCAGAAAATCAACTACAAAAACTTTTTTAGATGAACATTTTATGATAAACGGTACGAAAATGAACTGTCTTTTATTCGCAGATGACCAGATCACTGTAGCTTCCTCAGAAAATCAACTACAAAAATCAGTTTATAAATTATGAAAACTAATAAACGATTATAATTTAAATATATCAACAGAGAAAACAAAGTCAATGGCATTTATTGGAACTCAGCATAAAAGGACAAAAATTGAATTGGAGCAAACATAGTTGAACAAGTAACTTGTTTCAATTATCTGAGATGCATGATATCATACCTGCAAAATTTGGACTTGGAGAAGAAATTAGGGAAATTTCAACAGATATGTGGTTCAATAAGAAGATATTTGAGAAATAAGACCACAAGGGAAACTCAATTAAAATTTTACAAAACAGTAGCCGTTCCAACGTTAACATATGGGTCTGAGACTTGGCCTTTAACAATCTCTGATAAACATAAAATTGAGACAATAGAAATGAGATTTCTCAGATCAGTTGCAGGTGTATCTCTAAGAGATCAAAAGAGACGTCAAGATATCAGAGATGAATTACAAATATATAATATAAACGAGAGAATACGCAGAAATAAATGTAATTGTTTGAACATATACAAAGAATGCCAAACAATCGTTTATCAAAACAGCTGCTTCATTATAAACCTCTAGGCCGAAGAAATGTAGGAAGGCCAAAACGTCGTTGGAAAGATGACCTGATCCTGCAGCATATAGTGCACTGGAGAGCAGAACGGGCCAACAGGCCCATACCTTGAAGATGATGATGATGATGATGATGAAGTTTTTAACTATAAGGCACAGAAATTGAAGCCAGAATCCAGCAATGGCAGTCCGCTGTGCATAGCACATGAACTCCCTGCTTGAATTAGAGTAGAGTGGAGTGAGGCAGGTGCATTGTGGATGACGGGTAGTGAGAGTTATCCAATCCATCAAATGAGAAGTTGTATTACTTCCCTGTAGTTTAAGGGTCGTATGCAAATACATTAGTCTCTACTCAAATTACTTCCAATCACTGGTGAGCTGAGATTGAATTAACGGCTGCCTTAACCGGTCATGCATGAATGTTGACGTTTTCGTAATATTGGCAACGAATTACCCAGAATTCTCAGCGATAAAACCACTTCCGTTATTTTCGTCTGCTATAGAGGAATGCATTTATGCTTGCATCCCGCAAATAATACTGTATACAAACACGTCTGCGACGCGCAATATTACGCCGATTCTCCTGTTCTTCCAGTTGAATTCTTTGGTAGACTCTATCAAATTCCTCTTCTCCGCGTATACCGAAAACATGATCGAAGTCTTCAAGGTCCGACATCTTGGATAAGTTTCAAACTACATCGGTTCCCTTCGGGATTTTCACATAAGTTTATATCTTGAGCTATGATCTTAAGGTACCTTGTCAGGTAGCTTTACAATTATTACCGCGTGAATAGATTTCTGAGTAAGAAAAATGTGTTTGAATAAAACTTTATCAGCAGAGAACGCCTTTTACTGTCTAATGCGTTCAAACATTCGGCCCTAAATGAGAGATTTGACTCCGGATTTTAGTGCCATGCAGTTAAAAGCGGGAGATAATCTTTTGAACATGGCCTTTGCACATGATAATACTCTGGAAGAAATTTCAAGGTAGATTTTGGCATGCAATGATTAACAGTTGCCTAGTTAATAAGAAAATAATTCTTTAGTGTTTACGAAAATGTTTTTCTGGATAGACATAATAATCTTTTAATCTAACAGCGTATATAAGAGAAAAATTTGCATTTAGATTGGAACTCACCCAGATTGCTCAGTCGGTAGAGCATTGCCCTAGAAAGCTAAAGGTCCTGGGTTCGTGTCCCAGTCTGAGTGTATAATTTTTCACTTCAAATATGATCTTTCAATCTGTTTAGATATTTTGTGTAGAGGGACTGTGGACTATTCGATAAGTTGGAATTCATTTTATTTTTTAGGTGAGCGGGGAAACTCGCAGTGTGCTGCCTGGCTCGGTACAGCCTGGCAGCACGACCACTTCAAACAGATCAGGCGATATTGAGTCCATCCTTAAGGTAAAATGATTTATTCAAACAATTTACTACTTTAGTCATGTCTGATATAAATTTTCCTTACAGAGTGAAGAAAAGACAATTAGTTTGTAAGTTGATAGTCAGTAAAGTCAAAGAATGAATTGGAAATAGGTTGGTACTATTTTAAATAGAATATAAATATGAATTGGAACTTCACATCTCACCTCATAAAATATACTCACCTCATAAAACCTGATACGTTTTGAAAATCTTTGGTTTCATCATTAACTACACTCTGATTATATTTAAATTAATATCGGGAAGTAAACATTATGAGGTTATATCATTAATAATGAATGGAGAACATATTTTAATCGACTCACCTCATACATTTTCAAACTTCCTTGATACTGACGGTTTCAGACAATATCATGTCCTTCATCAGTCATGGCATCCATTGATGAAATTCCGTGATTGTTGATTTCTTTAGTGACATCACCTCTTGTGCTGCCATCTTTCGTTGGGATTATAAACTTTGTAATTAAATTTTTTATCCACCGGAATATCGAAATTCATAGATCGATATTTATTCTTCTGAATGAATATCATTTCCCAAATTGTCAATTCCAACGAAACTTTTAAAACAGTTGGATAAACCGTTGGAATTGACAATTTGGGAAATGATATTCATTCAGAAGAATAAATATCGATCTATGAATTTCGATATTCCGGTGGATAAAAATTTAATTACAAAGTTTATAATCCCAACAAAAGATGGCAGCACAAGAGGTGATGTCACTAAAGAAATCAACAATCACGGAATTTCATCAATGGACGCCATGACTGATGAAGGACATGATATTGTCTGAAACCGTCGATATCAAAGAAGTTTGAAAATGTATGAGGTGAGTCGATTAAAATATGTTCTCCATTCATTATTACACTCTGATTGTTTGAAATGAGTCATTAACACCAGCTTTCCTCTTGCAGCTTGAATGAACTTGGGGTCGGTTTCACCAACAGAGGTAACTATATTACGCCAGTTTTCCCCTGTATAATTCATAGGATAAACTGGCGTAATACAGTTACCTATTTTAATTTTGTTGAGTTGTTTCTTGACTCACCTCATACTTCGTAACTCCCTCGCAGATCCGGATTTCTTCACTGTATTTGTGACATTCTCACTACTGTATCATGTTCAAGTTGTGTTGTGAATGTGATACAGCATTGAGAATGTCACAAATACAGTGAAGAAATCCGGATCTGCGAGGGAGTTAAGAACTATGAGGTGAATCAAGAAACAACTCAACAAAATTAAAATAAACCTCATAGTGTTATTTCCTACCTACATAACTTAATGCGTTACCTATGTTGGTGAAATCAACCCTTAGAGATCAACTCTGTTGTTAATAAAATTAAAATGAGTCATACATCATCTCACTATGTGTTCTTCACAGCACAGGACCACAGAACATTCATTCCTACAGTTTTTTTTTTATTTCGGTAGAATTTTTTGTCACTCACCTCATATTGTTCTTTTTATTTGACTATAAACTAATTTTGGAACATAGTTTCTGTTTCATCCTCAGTATCGTCATGACCGTTGTTCTGTCGTCTTGAAGAGCCGTCCTTTGCTCCTTCCATTGGCAGACTGAGAAACCTTGAAACCAGGTCATTCTCCCTGGGAATTTCAAAGTTCATTAATTTTATTCCTATCTTCAGCCATTTTTTTCGACTGTTAAATTTTGCCTTCACCGTCGTCTTCTGAACTGCCATCTATTGTTGAATTGATGAACTTTGAGATTAAATCCTGCTCGCCAGGAATTTCAAAATTCATGAATCTACATTTGCTCTTCTGATTGTATATCAGTCCCATGCCATAGCCGAGTGGTTAAGGCAAGAAGCCTTGACGCAAAGCTATGGAACTTGCACTGGTCCGAGTCCACATGGGGGAAGAAATTTCGGCCAGTATGGGACTGGTGCCCACCCAGCATCGTGAGGCATTTAGGTAGCTACAATAAGTAGCGACCCCAGGTTGAGAAGACCAGCTATAATGGCTGGGGGACCCGACATGCTGACCACATGTCACCCTTATAATGCTTTATGATCATCTACCTCTGTGATTAACACATGTGGACGTAACTGGTATTTCTTCCAGATGTTTCTCCCTCGACTGCGGAGGGCATCTTCAGTGGCGAGTGCTTCTAGGTAGTTTTCCCTGGTCGTTAACTTGACTGTGAAAAAAATCTATCTTTATAAATACTGTTTTTAAATAATTTCTACATTTTATTCACCACATACATTCTAAATTATAAATTAGTGCAAATATTGTAAATATTTTAATGTACACCATGTTCATAAATGATGTATACAACTTCATGTCTCTATAAAACAAAAACTGTACTATATTATCTTCTCATTATTAGAGGAGATCTAACTTCAACTGTCAATATTGCAGTAGTTTTGACTGTGAGTGTATAGTAGCGCTAATGAGTTCAATAAACAGAAAATGGCATCTCTGCAGGAAAAAGTTGTGTGTTGTTTGTGGTGAGCAGAGTTCAAATCTGTAACACAAGTGCAGCAAAAATATAGAACAGTGTACCAATGAGAAATATTTAATTTGGCTAACCACAGGATGGAGCTGACATCGACGTCCAGGGTGTGCAACATGTATCTAACCAGTCTGGACAAGCTAACGATAAAACAGAATTGTTTTGAAACATGTCCAAGAACAAATCCAACATTAATATTGAGGTAAGATGATCAGACTAAAATAATATACTAATGAGAACCTCCAATGTAAAGGAGCATCTATCAACGGATAAATAAACTTGAAGAGAGAGGGTTTGACAGAATGGTCTGATGGTTCCCCCGACATTAGCCTGTGCAACTTCTTTCTCTTGGGCTTTATTAAGGATATCGTATACAAGACTATGGTGAGACTTTCATTGATCTCCAAGAACACATTACTCATGCCTTCCATCACCTCCATCCATTAGTAATTCTGCCCGAGGGCAGGTCCTTCACTGCAATCATAGCATTTCCATGCTATGCTTGCAGCTTTACTAGGGAATTGTAGGTGTGGTAGCTTCCCGTTGCTTTCCACACCGGTGTAAGATGATGATGATGATGATGATGATAAGGGTGAGGATGAGGATGATGGCCATATGATTTCGGGGATCGTTTGGGCCTTAAAGTTTTTCTGACATTTGTCTTACAGGTGAGGAAAAACCCCGATAAAAACCTCACCCAGAAAAACTGCCCAACCGGGGATCGAACCCGGGCCCGCTGCGTGACAAGGCAGCATGCTACCTCGAGACCACAGCGGTGGACTTCCATCACCTAACCTCAAAATTCCTCAAAGTAAATATCATAAGCAAGAATAAAACTTTACAAGGGTAATGAAAATATCTGGAACTATAACAAATTTTATAATATGAATTAAGTGAATCGTGATTTCTTCTTACCTCATATTTCTATGTTTTTTAAACAGAGCACTGCAGTATCAGCGACCATTGTCACCATCCTCAGCTGTTTTCATGACTGTCAATTTTTTCTTTTGTCAGTAATTATCCAAACTGCCATCTGGTGTTCTTTTGAAGGAATTATATTCTAAATTGCTATCAGGTGTTCTTTCGAAGGGATAATTTTCTAAACTGCCATCTGTTGTATTTTTGAAGAACTTTGTAATCAAGCTCGGTTCGTCTGGAATCTCAAAGTTCATGATTCTAGTATGGTTTTTTGAATGTATATTTTTTCCCAAACTTTTAAATCCAAAGGTTTGGATAGATGTTTCAAAAGTTTTGCTTCTTTTTCAATTCTATGATGCTCTAATAAACTATGTGCTGCTATAGCTGATTTTTCAATTTCTCCATTCTTTATGTTTCTGAAGTGTTCTTTTTTACAAGTTTCCAAGTTCCTTTTTGCTGACAGTCGTGAAAACAGCTGAGGATGGTGACAATGGTCGCTGATACTGCAGTGCTGTGTTTAAAAAAAAACATAGAAGTATGAGGTAAGAAGAAATCACAATTCACTTAATTCTTATGAATTAAACCTCATAATGTCAAAAATTCCCAAATTTATTATATAAATTTTATAATCTTATCACTATATTAGTCCACCGCTGTGGTCTCGATGTAGCATGCTGCCTTGTCATGCAGCGTGCCCGGGTTCGATCCCCGGTCGGGGCAGTTTTTCTGGGTGAGGTTTTTATCGGGGTTTTTCCTCACCTGTAAGACAAATGTCAGGAAAACTTTAAGGCCCAAACGGTCCCTGAAATCATATGGCCATCATCCTTATCATTATCATCCTTACCATTATCATTATCATCATCATCCTTCACCGGTGTGGAAAGCAACGGGAAGCTACCACACCGACACAATTCCCTAGTAAAGCTGCAAGCATAGCATGGAAATGCTATGATTGCAGTGAAGGACCTGCCTTCGGGCAGAATTACTATGAATGGATCACTATATTCAGAAGATCGCCCTATTAATATTAATTTCATATACAATCAATTTTAATGGGTTTATTGTACTAATTATCCTGATGGGGCGGAGGGAATGCTAAAATGTTCCTATAGTATAGATGATAAGGTTATAAAATTTGTTATATTTCCAGATATTTTCATTACTCTTGTAAAGTTTTATTCTTGCTGGGAATGTAACAGCATAAATGATTGGAAATGGACAATCATCTGTAAATCCTCTGAGCAACAAATGGTGCACATGTAGAGACACGTGTGTTGACATTGTTAAACACAACTTTCAATTAAAAATCATCGGAGAACATATTGTTTAAATAACTCACCTCATAGGATTCATGCTTCCATGATATCGCGATTTCAAACATAATCATGTTCATCGTCAGCCATAACTCCGACGGAGTTATGGCTGACGATGAACATGATTATGTTTGAAATCGCGATATCATGGAAGCATGAATCCTATGAGGTGAGTTATTTAAACAATATGTTCTCCTATGATTTTTAATGATTATACCTCATAATGTTTACTTCCCAACATTAATTAAATACAACTTTCAATGTCCCAAGACATAAAAAGAGTATTTTCATCATCATCAACAATTATGGATTAATATTTAATTTTAGGAAGTGATATTTTGAGGTTATTTTAATTATATTATTTTTAGTCTGGACAAGCTGACGATAAAATAGAATTGTTTTGAAACATGTCCAAGAACAAATCAACATTAATATTGAGGTAAGATGATCAGAATAATAATTAAATGAATCGTGATTTCTTCTTACCTCATACTTCGATGTTTTTTTAAACACAGCACTGCAGTATCGGCGACACGTCGTCATCATCAGCTGTTTTCACGACTGATGATGACAACGTGTCGCCGATACTGCAGTGCTGTGTTTAAAAAAACATAGAAGTATGAGGTAAGAAGAAATCACGATTCATTTAGTTATTATTAATTGAACCTCATAATGTTATTTATTATTAATTGAACCTCATAATGTTAAAAATTCCCAAATTTAATATATAAAGATGATCAGACTAAAAATAATATAATTAATCATGGACTAAGCCCATGTTGCTTGTTCCGGTCTCATAGATTCTCATTCAAAAAGTTGAAACCATCTCTTTTTCGGTCTACCAACATTCCTGTCTCCTTTTGGTTTGTAATTAAGTATAATTTTTGGAATGTGATCATCTTTCATTCTTTCCAGTTTTTTTCTAGATTCTTTTATTTTATCTAAAAGTTTAAAAATATTTAGCTCATTTCTAATATCCTCACTTCTTCTTTTATCTAGAAGTTTGCAACCAGCCACAGTTCTCAGAAATCTCATTTCAGCTGCTTCTATGATCTTCTCTTCTTCTTCTTCTCTTCTTCTTCCTTCCAAGTATTAGGCCAAGGCCTGTTACGATCCTATAGAAAATTTTCCCGTATGGGAAATTCTCGTATAAGACTTGAAAGCATAATAATAGTCCCTTCGATTGGTTGCTGGCCAAAGGAAGGCAAGACCAGTGACGGGCTACCATCTTATAGCCTCTGGTCAGGCTTTTCTGGAGAAGAAAAGAAAATAAAGGAAAGAAGAAATGGAAAAAGGAAGGACTCCCTAGCCCTCGGATGCCCTAATAGCATTGGGGTCGAAAAAACAAGAGTTAACCAAGAGAGGTTAGATAGTAAAAGTTAAGAGTGCAAAACACAAGTAAGTGGAAGAAATGTTTTGCACAGCCCATCCACATATCCCCTAGATGAGGACCCCTGAGGGCGATCTTCTCTTCTCTTTTAGTTAAAACCCAAAATTCACTACCATACAATAGTAAGGGGACTGCCACTGCTTTATAAAATTTTAGTTTTGTTTCCTTTCTTGTGTTTTTATGTATTCTTTTAATTGTGCCATATATATATATATATATATATATATATATATATAATATAAAATAAATTTATTAAGTTTGTTAAACAGATCTTCATTTTTAAAATAAGAGATTTCATAATCCAGGTATTTAAAATGGTTCACTTGTTCAATGGGTTCCCACAGCAGAATTATTTTAGCTCAAAGAGTTTTTTTTCTTCACAAAATAAAATAAAAATACCCAATTTTTTTTTTTTTCTGTTTGACCTTAATAACTCAAATAACAAATATTATTGCGATTGGATCATGACAACCCATGCCGACTTCATGCCAAACAAGACATGAGAATTTGTACTGAGTTAGTATAGATGGATTCTAGAACTAAAAGTTTATTTAGTAAATAAAACATCAATATGCTCGAAACATACATAGGATCTATTTACTATTATACAATAAAAAAAATTATTGTTCAAATTTTCTTTTCAAAGATTGCAGGTACTGACATGTTTTGAAGCAAGTCGGCATGTGTTGCCATGGGCCTACAGACACCAAATTGTACTTACAATTGTCTTAACATTATACAAATAAATTAACAGGGTATTTAACATTAAGGTTCATGATGAAGTTCCGTTGAAGTATTATTCAAAATTAAAACATAAAATTATGAAATATTTATCTAAAAGGTCCGTCTCCTCAACTTTATTATTTATTTATCTGTAGCGCTTTCGGGACTAGTCCTATCATCATCAGGATTTAAAACTGGTGTTTCACTGAAGATCTGGTAAAGGGGGTTACATGTACTGGGTGCATTTTCATTTATCTAGTCCCGAAAGCGCTAAAGATAAATAAATGATAAAGTTGAGGAGACGGACCTCTTAGGTAAATATTTCATAATTTTATGTTTTAATTAAGAGGGTATGCATTAAAAAATAAGACTTCGATTTTTTGGGAGATCCTAGTTTATATGTTTGAGAAATAATATTATTTGTTTTTGTTATATAACATAGTTTATATATAATTTATGGACACACTGTATTTTTTAAACTATAATCCTAATATGCTTTTAGCCAAATAGGGTTTTTAATTTAAAATTAATTAAAAAAACTATCTTTGTATTTAAAGAACTCTTTAAAATAATACAAGAATGCTATTTTCATATTTGAGGAGAAAACTGGGGTTTGAACCCAGAACCTTTGGCTTTCTATGCCAATGAAAGTCAAAGGTCATATGTCGAACCCCAGTCTGAGCGTATATTTTTCTATATTAAATTAATGTTGGAAAGTAAACATTATGAGGTATAATTATTGTAATTCATCGGAGAATATTTTTTTTGACAACTCACCTCATAAATTTCATGTTTTTCTCATTAACTCCGAGTCGGAGTTATGGCTGAAGATGGATGTGATATCGTTTGAAACTGTAGTATTGTGAAAATCATGAAATTTATGAGGTGAGTTGTCAAAAAATGTTCTCCGATGAATTTCAAAGTATATTTTTCTCTTCAAATATAATTTGTCCTTCAGCGAGAAGTAAATCAATAATAAAAACATCCATAAGAATGCTATTCATTATTAGAACTATTAATTATTTTTAATTAATTGCATTTTTGTTTAGGGTTTAATGAACCATCGAACCTGCTTAATGGTAGAAATAATGTTAATATTTAATTTTAGGAAGTGATATTTTGAGGATATTTTAATTATATTATTTTTGGTCTGATCATCTTACCTCAATATTAATGTTGATTTGTTCTTGGACATGTTTCAAAACAATTCTGTTTTATCATCAGCTTGTCCAGACTGGTTTGATTTATGTTGCATTACGTTGCACACCCTGGATGTCGATGTCAGCTCCATCCTGTGGTTGGCCAAAGAACCTCCAAATAAGGTCACGCTCCGTCGGTATTTCAAAATTCATAACTCTGTTTTTGTTCTTCTGAATATAGATTCTTTCCCAAATAGTCAGCTCTTTTGTATTTTCTAAACTGTTTTAATAATTTAGTGTCTGAATTTATATTATGTTTTTCAGACCAAACATGAGCAGCAACTGCAGATTTTTCTATTTCCCCATTTTTAATATTTCTTATGTGTTCTTTGGTTCTAATTTTTAGGTTTCTTTTTGTTTTTCCTATATATATATCTTTTCACATCCCATGCATTCAATTTGATATATTCCTGACTTTTTATTTTTATCAGTTTTTTAATTTTTGTTGGTTTTTATTAGTTTATTTAAACTGTAGTTATTTTTCGGTGCTAATTTAATTTTAAATTAAACTTAGAAATAATGTTACTTGTGTATGTTGTAGCAAATGCGCGATGCTGCAGACAAGAGGAAAGAACTAGAGCAGCAGCACGCCGAAGCACTCACTCAGCTGAGAGACAAACAGAGTGAATTACAACGTCTAACAAAATTCAGCACAAGCACCTCTGCAGAGAAGAAAACAAAAAGCTATGAAACTATCGAAGCATTGCAGGTATGTTTTTGTTATCATAACAAAATAGAGCTCTATCTAACTAATATTTAATTTTAGGAAGTTATATTTTTGAGGTTATTTTAATTATATTATTTTTGGTCTGATCATCTTACCTCAATATTAATGTTGATTTGTTCTTGAACATTAATATTGAGGTAAGATGATCAGACCAAAAATAATATAACTCTATCTAACTGTTGAATTGGAGTTTGGCAAATCCTGTAGGTTGCTTCCTGCTCCCTCTGTTGACTGACTGATGAATTTCCAAATTAAATCTTTTTCCCTGGGAATTTCAAAATTAATGATTTTCCTTTTATTTTTCTACACGTGAAAAATTATTATAGCCTGAATAGATTAATTAAAAACCAACAAAATGAAAAGATTAATGAAAGCAACGAATCAGAGATTTATCAAATAGATTGCAAAGTTTGTGAAAAAATATGTAGATAGGAAAAACAAAATGGAACTTGAATTCAAGTATGAAAGAAGCACAGTAGAAGCCCTACTGGCTTTATAAAATAGTGTTAAATTCCCAATAAATGTCTTCTTAACTAAGAAGCTGCCATTTGCAAAGATAGAAGCAAAGGTTTCAAGCATTTGGAACGAGGGAATTACAACGTATATAAGAGAAAAATTTGCATCTAGATCGCAACTCGCCTCGGTAGCTCAGTTGATAGAGCACTTGGCCCGGAAAGCCAAGGGTCCCGGGTTCGTGTCTCGGTCTAGGCAAAAATTTTTCTCTTCAAATATAATTTATCCTTCAGTGAGAAGTGTTAAATTAATAATAAAAATATCAATAGAAGCCCTACTGGCTTTATAATGTAGTGTTATATTCCCAATAAATGTCTTCTTAACTAAGAAGCCGCCATTTGCAAAGATAGAAAGAAAGGTTTCAAAGCATTTGGCGCAAGGGAATTACAATATATATAAGAGAAAAATTTGCGTCTAGATCGCAACTCGTCTCGGTAGCTCAGTTGGTAGAGCATTTGGCCGAGAAAGCCAAAGGTCCCGGGTCTAGGCAAAAATTTTTCTCTTCAAATATAATTTATCCTTCAGTGAGAAGTGTTAAATTAATAATAAAAATATCAATATGTTAACAGCTGCACCACGAGAAGGTAGGAATTGGATGCTGGATTAGTCTCTTCCCTGTTAAAAACAATGACTCTTTGCAGCCACCTTTTAAGTATTAAAATCGGGGAAATAGATAAATCTAAAAAAAAATACTCATAGTTTGGGAGAGAATTCACATGCAGAAAAATAAAAGGGAAATTATGAATTTTGAAATTCCCAGGGAAAAATATGTAATTTGGAAGTTCATCAGTCAGCCAACAGAGATAGTAGGAAGCAACCTCTAACCATCAATTCAACAGTTAGAGCTGAAGATGGTACAAAGAAGTATCGAAACTAGTCTTCGAGAAATCTACAATTATGAGGTGAGGTGTTAAATTCTAACTCAATTATTAATTAAAATAGTGTCACTTCCTTTAAATATTAATAAATATGTAATGTTGTATTGCAGTCGAAAATACGTGAGTTGGAGAAGAAAACAGAACTGCAGAATGTGCGGCATGAGGAGCTGCTACTTGAGATGGCATCCATCAAGAGGTCGTCACAAGGAGCCACTACATCGGCCACAATGGGGCCCTCCACCACTAGCGCCACTGGTTGGAAACTGTCGCGAACCAGTTCAACTAATCAGGAAGTTCAGACTTCACCGGAGTCGGGTACCTCCACACCAGGTAAATGTAAATACCGTGATTTGGAAATCTTAAAAATTGGGCTATACTCACGAAAATTAAACTGACTATATAAGATTTAAATACAATGAACCTGACCTTGTCAATTTTATTAAGTTAAAGAAATTAGAATGGGCTGGCCATGTACAAAGGCTCTCAACAGACTGAGCACCAAAAAAGGTGCTTACAGCAAGTTTTATGGGTAATAGACGGGTTGGAAGACTGAAAAAACGATGGGAGGATGGTATTAAGGAAGATGCTGCAGTTTAACCTTTATAGGAATTAATCACTATGAGGTTTAATTTATGGTGAAATTATATGTTTCTTACCTCTCCTCATATAAATTTTCTAAGTAGATCGCGATTTCAAGACCACAACGGTTTCATCTTCAGTACTATTTTGGCGACTGATGTTATGTCGATCGGAAGAAACTCTTCTGCTTCCCTCTGTTGGTGGACCGATGAACCTCTATATCAGTTCAGAATTTGCAGGAATTTCGAAGTTCATAAGTTTTCCTTTGTTTTTCTAAATGTGGATCTCACAGTTTGGGAAAAAATCCACATTCAGAAAAACAAAGGAAAACTTATGAACTCTGAAATTCCTGCAAATTCTGATCCGATACAGAGGTTCATCGGTCCACCAATAGAGAAGAAGAAGAAGAGTTTCTTCCGATCGACATTCAAAATATAAACTTCTGGATGACCAAAAGATCAAAATAGATGTTGATATAAATTAAAGTCATAAAGATATTGGAACCTTATATTTCATCTTCGGAGCCTGAGCGGGGATAGTAGGACATCATTAAGAATACTAATTCGAGCAGAATTAATTAATTTACTTCACTAGAATATAAAGTTCTAAGAACTGCAAATACATATGATTGAATAATAGTCGCCAAAATAGGACTGAAGATGAGACCGTTATGGTCTCAAAATCGCGATCTACTTAGAAGAATTGTATTAGGAGAGGTAGGAAACATTTGATTTTACCATAACCTTACATTATTCAATATTCAAGAGCCATGCTGTTTGGGGAAAGTTTGGCAACATCCCTACTTGGAAATGCTCATGGCTGCTGGTGGGAGGAAGCATGTGACATGGAGTGAATATAGACGTTAACTTTTCTAAGAACGATGGCAGCACTGAAGGTGCACATATCCATTGGTCTGATGATAAAGGCAAAATTAACGAAAAATAAATCTAAAGAACTCACATTTTACAGCAAAACAATTGTGGGTACCTGATATTTTACTCTAACATTTTTTTTTATATAATGGATTATGGATTTAAACTATATCATTGTCTGATAGAAAAATCATAGCTGATTAACAAGTTTTTGAAACAGAATGCTTACAAGGAAAAGCTGTATTAGACATTCGTAAATTAATGAGTCATTTTTTAACATCTTACCTCATATTTTATGTTTCTTCAAACACGGGAACTAGTTTTCAAGAGAAGGATCTCTCTCATTTTCAACTGACATTATGACTACCAGATTTTCGTTGGAATCTCCATCAATAACGTTGCCATCTAGTGTTGATTTGATGAACTTTGAGATGAGGTCATGTTCATCAGGAATCTCAAAATTCATTTCTGAATATATATCTTCTCCCAAATTGTCAATTCTAAATGTTTTTCCAAATGTATAACTGTAGGCTTTCACGGCCGGCGTCTTGATCCCTATTAGGTTCGTCTTCCGGGCATATAGGCCGTGGTCCAGTCGTTCTTCTACTCGACGTTTCGTCTACTGCTGCGGTAGACGAAACGTCGAGTAGAAGAACGACTGGACCACGGCCTATATGCCCGGAAGACGAACCTAATAGGGATCGTTTTTCCAAATGTTTTAAAAGTAGGGCTTCTTTTTTCAATTTTATGATTCTCCAATAAACTATGTGCTGCAATAGCTGATTTTTCAATTTCACCATTTTTAATATTTCTGAAGTGTTGCTTAGTGTGAGCGTCCAAATTTCTTTTTGTTTTTCCTATGTATACTTTATTGCAGTCCTTACAATTAATTTGATAAATTCCAGATAATTTGCTATCTGGGGTATTCAATTTCTTATTAGTTATTAATAGATTACCAAGACTAAATTTATTTATCGGTGCCAATGTAATATTGAATTTTTTGAAATTTATGTGTTTCAGGATGATACGTAATTTTCTTAAACTGGTTTCCTTTCTTTGAATCAGATTGCAGGGTAGTGTATTCTTTTAATCTTTTTTGTTGTCTGAATTTCTTTAATTTATTTACAATTATTTCTTTTCCAAAACCATTTAAATTGACTATGTTCAAAATGTGATTGTATTCTTTCTTAAAATCTTCTTCATTTAATAATCTATATATCAAACTGTTGAAAATTGCATGTTTATGCGCAATATGATTGAAACCTGAAGATTTTATATAATTGTCTGTATATTTTTAACGAGATTGGTACTCCTCCCCTCACCCTTTTTCAACCTGGCTTCGGACAGGCTTCGGTGGGTTAATTCATGTTAATTACTAGGATTGGTTGGAGAAAACCCTCAATGATGAGGAAAATTCTCAAAATGATGATCTTCTTCCTTCCAAGTATTAGGCCAAGGCCTGTTACGATCCTATAGAAAATTTTCCCTCCAGCGTTTCATAGGACGGCCCAGAGATCTTTGTCCTCTTGGTATATAATTACAAACAATTTTGGGGATCCGATTTGAACTTGTTCTTTCAAGATGGTGTTTCCAATTTAGTTGGTACTGTTTAATATATTCCAAAATTGCAAAATGATGATGATTATTATTATTAATATTATTTTATTATTATTATGACTATTTACCGAATTTTCCCGTCCTAGTACTACCTTGATTTCCTAGATGTCAGTATGAGGCAGAACACTGACCACGGGCTACTCAAAATGACATCTATACAAAAACAAGTTAACTAAATTAATATGGTTCAAATTCTTCCCTGTAGGGGGAGAGTGCCTAAATCTCTGTAAAGGGAAAACATGGGCTTACAATACAATTATGACTATGATGCAAAAATGAAGGAAATAATCAAGTTTTTTTTTTAAGTCTAGAGTTATCTTACCTCAATTTAATAAAAAAAATCTTGATAAAAAGAACCTTAAAATGTTGCTTCCTAAAATAATTAAGGAAATAATAGGCCTAACCTCGAAACACGCCATTATGGAAAAGTTTTGGCGAACCCCTTGAAATATTTTGCGAAACACAGGTTGGGAAGCAATGAATTAGACTGTTGAATGCAACGAATGTATTGAGAGAAGTGATAACAGAACATAAATCTCATAAATTCTGAGTTGTTAGTTGTGATTAAATTGTAATTATCATTGACCTTTAGATAAAAATAATGAGTAATTAACATAGCTTTAAAAGATAGTGTTGTTTGAAAGCAATGTCTCCCCTCTGTCTGTTAGTGTAGCTAAGCTCTTCAGCTATGAATAAATATGCTTGTAAGTAAAACACCAACATTTTCATTAACTGGGGCCAAAATTACACAAAAACATTTGTTTGTTTCATAAACCTACAATATAAATTCATTTCAATATACGTATGGATTAAATTAAGTGATATCTTAATAGTTATAAAAATAAATTTACTAATATATATAAGGTAGCATGCTGCCTTGTCACGATGCGGACCTGGGTTCAATTCCTGGTCAGGACAGGCTCCTGGGTGAGATTTTTTTTTCAGAGTTTTCCTCACCTGTAAGACAAATGTCAGGAAGCCTAGGGCCCAACGGTCCCTGAAAATCATCTGACCATCATCATCATTATCATTATCATCACCATCATTCAGCGGTGTGAAAAACAACGGGAAGCTACCACACATATAATTCCTAGTAAAGCTGCAAAGCATAGCATGAAAATGCTATGATTGTAGTGAAAGACCTGCCCTCGGGCAGAATACTATATATATATATATACAAGGAAGAAACTAACGTACAACATTAGAGGTATCGAGTTTTTCTTTTCATGTCATATTTGGCCTTCATTAAATTGAAATAAAGAAGCATTACTGCTATAAAGTAAATATTCTCTTTAAATACTTACTTGTCATAGAAGCCACGAGATGCGATGAGATGGCAGTGTGACCGATGTCCCACTGCCTCTCATGATAGAGAATCATATATAACGAAGAAAAACTAATGTTTATGTTGTGTTGCCTGAGTGGACTAGTTGGTTCTAATGGTCAAAGTTAGAGGTCTCGGGTTCAAATCCCAGTTCAGGCATTTATTTTTCTTCTCATGTCATATATATATATATGCTTAAGGAAGTTTTCTTGGGTTTTTCGCATCATGGATCCAAGGTCGGCCTCTGGCCACTGATTCCGATGTTTTGACATGTTCCCATATGTCATTATCAAGGAATTTTATTATATATAAGACCTAAACCTTGGATGAGTGTACGGCTTCTGAAATGGATCACAGTGAAAACTCAGTGTGTTTGATTATATAAGACCTAAACCAGTGACTTGAACCTATCATTCCTTGTTAATGGCATGTGGGATCATGCCAAAAGTCGGAATCAGTGGCCGGAGGTCGACCTTTGAATCCATGATGCGGAAAACCCAATAAAACGTTCTTAATTATATTTATATCCACAAAAATATACAATATAACACACACACACACACACATATATATATATATATATATATATATATATATATTTAGTCCCCAAAGCTGTTTATAATTATATACCAAGAGGACGAAGATCACTGGGCCGTCCTATGAAACGCTGGAGGGAAAATTTTCTATAGGATCGTAACAGGCCTTGGCCTAATACTTGGAAGGAAGAAGAAGAAGAAGATATATATTTAGATGTTATAACTATATTTTTGACATTTGGCAATGAAGACAAATATAATATGAAAAGAAAAACATTGTTATAACATCTAAATATACAAGTGTTACTGCTATAAAGTAAATATTCTCTTTAAAAATTTGCTTACCTGTTATGGTGGTCACTAGATGTCAGTTGGAATGACTTCCTGCTACCTCTTGTGTGAATTGAGAATACTACATATATAAGAAAAATGTATGTTTGTGTTGGAATACTTGAGTAGCTCAGTTGGTTAGAGTGCTAAAAGTACAGAGTTTAGAGACTCGGGTTCAAATCCTGACTCAAGCATTCATTTTTCTTTTCATATCATATATATATATATATATATATATATATATATATATGTATGTATGTATGTATAGATACTTTCTGTACTTGTTGGATAAAGAACTTTTTTAAGGTATGTTAGTTATAGCGAAAAGACAGCTGATGATTAAACTGAAGAGTTGATTAGGCTTTGCTTTGGCAGACTCTGGGCGCGTGGAGAACACAGGACGCTCCACGCCACTGGATATGCTTAAGGACCAGCCCTCGGCCAGGACTGTGCTGAGTAGAAGCCACGCTACAACTGTGACCCCAGGTACAGCTTAGTCTGAACTCTAACATAATGTAATCTATGGGCAATGTTCATCATATTCTATATTTCATTGCTTTTGTAACGCTTCATACTTTGCTTAATGGATAGGAATTCATTGCCAAATTTTTATTGTCAGTTTTTGGGCTCACAGTCAAATAAAAATTTTATTAATAGTGAGTGGAGAACATATTTTAATCGACTCACCTCATACATTTTCAAACTTCTTTGATACCGACGGTTTCAGACAATATCATGTCCTTCTTCAGTCATGGCTTCCACTGAAGCATTGTCTGAAACCGTCGGTATCAAAGAAGTTTGAAAATGTATGAGGTGAGTCGATTAAAATATGTTCTCCACTCACTATTAATGATATAACCTCATAATGTTTATTTCCCAATATTAATTTAATATAAAAATTTTATTATTCAAATATTCACCTGATAAAGGTGGTTCAATTGTAATAAAGAAGAAAATATTTTATAGAACGTTATATATTTTTTGTTATTCATTTCATACATCTCAATGATGGTAAATTATATTTGAAGAGAAAATATATGCATTGACTGGGGTTTGAACCCAGGACCTTTCGCACTTTAGGCGAATACTCTACCAGCTGAGCAACCTGAGAAACTCCAATCTAAACACAAATCTCTCTCTTATATATGCTGTTAATTCCTGCGCACCAAATGCTATGAAGCCTTTGCTTCTATCTTGCAACTGGTGGCTTCTTTATTAAGAAGACCTTTAATTGGGAATTCTTCTTAATAAAGAAACCACCATTTGCAAGATAGAAGCAAAAGCTTCGTAGCATTTGGTGCACAGGAATTGACAGCATATATAAGAAAGATATTTGCGTTTAGATTGGAGTTTCTCTGGTAGTTCAGTTGGTAGAGCATTCGCTAGAGTGCAAAAGGTCCTGAGTGCAAACCTCAGTCTGAGTATATATTTTTCTTTTCAAATATAATGTTACAAATGTTTAATTAAAGGTTAAATAAGAAAAATAATTTCAAGTTATTAAATAAAATAAATCTATAACCATGATATAAAAATTTGTATTACTATTTAATTCAGTATTTCCTGTCTTCTCAGCTTTTGTCAAAGATTTAAAAATTAAATATAAAACAATAATTTTGCCTGTAGTATCTAGGTGTGAAGTCAGTTGTGGTGGACTAGTATGTTTCTTGCCTCTGGTCCAAGGGTTGCGAGTTCAAACCTGGGTGGGATTGATAGATTTTTTTTTTAGGATGGAAAAATCCAAGGAGCAAGTCCTTCTAGAGAGACTTTAAGCCGTGGGTCCTGAGTCTAGAGATTTTCAGGCTCATAAAAGATCCTTAAGCCTGAATAAAGAGGCCTCTAAACAAAATTTACCAACCTTTTTCATCCTTATAATACCTTAGTTAGCTACCAGTACTAGATATCTCATTGGATCAGTATGTTGACGACGTACCATTCACGACATCTTTGAGAAATAAATGTAACTAAATTAACTTTTATCTTTAACCGATTTGGTATTTCTTCCTTTTCTAGTACCAGATCCCTCTTTTTACTTTCCTATCTAGTCTCCCTTGCCTGACCTGTTTTTTTTCTTTGACCCCTGTTGGTATTAGACTATTTGAGGCCGAAGGGTTCATTTGTGTCTTTCCTATATCTCTTTGTTTTAACCTCGTGGACACTCATTTTGAATGCCCACATAAGCTGCATGTTTAAATGAAGCCCCATTGCAACTTATAGCATAAATATACAATGGACTCGTGTCATTAGCTATGACTGGATACACGTAATGAAGAATGAAGAAGAACTAGGTCTAGTAACTCCTAACAAAGGCGAGGCTATGGCCCAACATTGGGCTGTTATGATATTATAGATGTGGATCTAGGTGTGAAACATGATCACTTTCTTTTAGGATACTAGGATGTCTCATAAGGGATGAGAAGGGAGAATGTAGGAAGCTTCACAGTCAGAAACTCCATAATTTAAATTGGTTTAATATTATTTAGGTTTACACAACTGGAGAGAAAAATATATTTTAATTTTGTTGAGTTGTTTCTTGACTCACCTCATACTTCTTAACTCCCTTGCAGATCTAGATTTCGTCTCTGTATTTGTGACATTCTCAATGCTGTCACCAGTTGTGAACGTGAACAGCATTGAGAATGTCACAAATACAGTGACGAAATCTAGATCTGCAAGGGAGTTAAGAAGTGTGAGGTGAGTCAAGAAACAACTGAACAAAATTAAAATAAAGCTCATAGTGTTATTTCCTACCTACACAACTTAATTATTTGAGGTAAGATGACCATATTCACCTTATTTATTATATAGATTCTCCTCTCTTCGTCCCTCTAGTCTCCGTAAGCAATGAAACTTGTGTTCACAAGATTTAAAGGGAGTGCTTCTAACAAGAAGCCATTATAATGGAGATTCACTGAAAAATCAGCTAATTATGAATCTTACATGGATATTAATGTTTCTAGACAGCCATCTGTAAGCAATGGTTGGCATAAGTGGAGATAAGAAAAAACCTAGAGAGGAAAAAAAGATGGGTTGTCTGGAAACATTTATTTCCATATACTTATTTATTTATCAAATGGCAGGATGTTGCAATGATGCCATTTTTCCCTCTGGCTCCCAGTACAAGCTGACAAAATGCTGTTTTCTTTCGGCTTCTTGGTTCATCTGTGGACAGTGTAGCAGATGTTGTTGGTTCTTATGTACATATATTGTTCAGGTTATTAAATCTAGGAGATTGAAATTGGTAGATCATGTAGCTCAAAAGGATGACAGGATAAACTAACTAACTCAATGGCACTATCAAACCAATAGGTTCATGGCTGCATGGACATAAACTTTCCATACATACCTGAGCTAATATTTTCCAATCATACCCTGCATTATCTACTTCCCTCGAATCATGGTTAATATTGTTCTCCCATCTCATTCTTGGCCTGCCTTACTGGGTACTTTTCCTCTGGTTTTCCAACAAAGTGTTTCCATGCCCCTCTTTCATTCCTCATTTATGCCACATGTTCTGCCCATCAGAGTCTATGAGACTTAACTCTTCTTATTATATTTGAAGAGAAAAATTTTCGCCTAGACCGGGACTCGAACCCAGGACCCTTGGCTTTCCGGGCCAAGTGCTCTACCAACTGAGCTACCGAGGCGAGTTACGATCTAGACGCAAATTTTTCTCTTATGTACATTGTGATTCCCTCGCGCCAAATGCTTGAAACCATAGCTTCTATCTTTGCAAATGGCGGCTTGTTAGTTAAGAAGACATTTATTGGGAATTTAACACTACTTTATAGCCAGTAGGGCTTCTATTGACAATTTTATTATTAATTTAACACTTCTCATAGATATGAGAAGTGTTAAATTAATAATAAAAATCGTCTTCTTATTATATCTGGTTTATGATAAAGATTGCATTGCTCACTGTTATGAAGTCTTCTCCATTCACCTGTCTGTTCATCTCTCTTTGGTCCAAAAGTTGTCCTAAGAACTTTATTTTTAAATACTCAATCTTTTCTCCTCCCTTAAACAGAGTCCAGATAAATGCTTTCAAAATTTTTATTAGGAAATCCTTGGGGAAAAGTCCATAAAAAAAGTCCTAGGCATAGATCATCATCATAAGGCCCTGACTTTTTCTAATTTACTCTGCCATCCAGTTTGGTTTTCGCATGTCTCTGGCAATTAGTGCACTTATCTTCCTAGCATTATCATCCATTCCATCCCTCCATCAAAATCAAGGTCTTCTTTGCCATCTCCTTCCTCCCAGTACTGCCATTAATGTTCTCTAAGGGACAGATTTTTCATTAACTTTTCTATATATCTATTCTATTTGAGTCTTCCATGATTTGATAGAGTCCACCGCTGTGGTTACGAGGTAGTGTGCTGCCTTGTCGTGCAGTGAGCCCAGGTTCAATTCCTGGTCGGGACAGGCTCCTGGGTGAGGTTTTTTTTTTGAGGTTTTTCCTCACCTGTAAGACAAATGTCAGGAAGCTTAGGTCCCAACGGTCCCCAAAAATCATCTGGCCATCATCATCCTTATCATTATCATCATCCTTCACTGGTGTGGAAAGCAATGGGAAGCTACCGCACCTATAATTCCCTAGTAAAGCTGCAAAGCATAGCATGAAAGTACTATGATTGCAGTGTGTTATGAACCGAGCTTATCTCAGCGTAAAAAAGGTCTCAATATTTTAAGTGATCTTGGCCCGAGCGGTTGGCCTTGGTTTCGACGGGAAATCATCACAATTGTACACAGAAAACACATAAAACCATAAAAGAAAATATATTTAAGGGTCGAATTAAAATTAATTAAAATGTAACATTAATAATCTACAGTTGATTTAGTGGAACTCTCTCTGAGTAATATCAAGATTTCAATCAATTTGGCGCGATTCAACATGGCAAATTTTAGCTTCCTTTAATAAAATGTTTTAGTCTTAAAATATGTTTATGTCTTGTTGTTTTGTTTAAATAAATATATTTTGTTTTATGGTTTTATGTGTTTTCTGTGTACAATTGTGATGTTTTCCTGTCGAAACCAAGGCCAACCGCTCGGGCCAAAGATCACTTAAAATATAGAGATCTTTTTTATGCTACGTTATGGCTGAGATAAGCTCGGTTCATAACACAGTGAAAGACCTGCCCTCGGGCAAATTTAGCATAGATGGATGATTGATAGTTTGTGAGGTCTACTTTTTTATTTTTTTTGTTTTTCATTATTAATTGCTTCTAAGTATCATTTTTATAACTAACATTCATATTTTGTCCATAATAATCTGTTTGTATTGTGCAGATCATTCATTACTATACACACCTTATCTTTTATTTAGTTCTAAACTTTAAATCACCCCCTTGAATAATTAAAAAAGTCAGAACTGTATGGTTCTATTCTCATGAGAAAATACATACCTGTTGCTTATCTCATTTTGTTTTGTATATAGTTCATAATTACCTAGATATGGTTTGGACGATAATATTTCGAGGTTCCTAGGGAATGTGGTATCAGGGATATACTTTGGATTAAATTCGCCGTGGATAGGGATCAGTGGAAGGCCTTAGTGAATGCTGCATCGAACTTATAATTTCCATTAGCTTCTTTTAAGGAATTTATCATAGTATTCAGGTTTTTCTAAAACTAAACTAAACTCTATGGCACAACAGGCCTAGAAGACCTTCGCCTACCAGTCGACTGCTGGTCTCACATTCACATGTGTTAATCACAGACATGGACAATCATCCAGTAGTATTGGGATGACATGTGGTCAGCTGTTTTAGCTGGTTTTCTCTAACTGGAGCTCTACTTATTGTAGGTACCAGTACCCAAATTCCTCATGATACTGGTTCCATACTGGTTGAAATTCTAACAGAAATTCTCTTTTCCCACAAGGACTCAAACTACCGTCATTTTTCAAAAGTTAAAGAGAAAAACAATATTATACACATTTAGGGCCGCATGCAAATACATTATTCTCTGCTGAGCTGAGTTTTCCATAAGAATGTGCAAAGTTCGAATTAGCGAGTCGCTGACTGGTCATGCATGAAAGTAGTTCTTTTCATAATATTGGCAAGAAATTACCCAGAATTCTCAGCGATAAAACCACTTCCGTTATTTTCGACTGCTAGAGGAACGTATTTACGCTTGCGTCCCACAAATAAACCATATACGATGATGTCTGCATCGCGCGATATTATGCCGATTCTCCTGTTCTTCCAGTTGAATTCTTTGGTAGACTCCATCAAATGTCTCTTCTCCGCGTATACTGAAAACATGATCGAAGTCTTCAAGGTCCGACATCTTGGATAAAGCAGCAAGTTAGGCAGCAAGGTTTCAAAGTACATCGGTTCCCATCGGGTTGCTCACGATTCGTTCTCTGCAAAGTCACCTCGCCAAGTAGCTTAGGAATTTTGACAATTATTATCGCATGAACAGATTTTTTAGTATGAAAAAAGTCTTTGGATGCAACTTTTTCAGCAGAGTACAAGCTGAGAACGACTTTTACAGTCTAATGCGTTCATATATACGACCCTTAGTGTAATTTGAAAGGAACACTTTATTTTGAAATTAGTTAAAAATTTTTTCACTGAATTTTAAAAGTACAAAAATGCCCATATATACTGACAATATAAATAAATAAATATATAATATATATAAAATTCACACTGTACTTGGGTCTGTGTTTTGGTGTGACTTCTGCAGAAAAAAGTATTGTTAAATTATTATATAAAATTAATTTATTGCAAATAGGTAATACTATAAATTCCAGTGAGCAAAGGTGGTTGACATACTCCATGCAAAGTTGATTGGATGTTACGTGTTTAATATATTGGAAACTTTGAATCTAATAACGATGGCTGTTGCTACCATCAACACCATCTGACAACTTCTATTCAGAAGTATTTTTATTGAGAATTTAAAATTACTTTTAAGTGGTAAAGCTTCATATTGTTTATTTTTTATTATTTCACTCACCTCATACTTCATAAATCATAGCAGACCCTGGGTTTCTTCACGTAATTTGTGACATTGTCAATGCTGCGTCACGTTCACAACTGACGTCCAACGGCCTTCTATCCTGCATCCTGATGTCATTTGAGTGGTCCGTGGTCAGCGTTCTGACTCATACTGACATCTAGGAAACCAAGGTAGTACTAGGACGGGAAAATTTGGTAAATTTTGCTTAGAGGCCTTTTCATTCAGGCTTAAGGATTTTTTACGAGCCTGAAAATCTTCAGACTCGGGACCCACGGCTTAAAGTCTGCAGGATAGAAGGCCGTTGGACGTCAGTTGTGAACGTGACGCAGCATTGACAATGTCACAAATTACGTGAAGAAACCCAGGGTCTGCTATGATTTATGAAGTATGAGGTGAGTGAAATAATAAAAAATAAACAATATTAAAGAACCTCATAGTGTTATTTCCTATCTACATAACTTGGTAAAGCTTCATGTTTTTATATTTTTTTTGTAAGCCCATGTTTTCCCTTTACAGAGATTTAGGCGCTTTCCCCCTACAGGGAAGAATTTGAACCATAATAATTTAGTTACACTTGTTTTCGTATAGATGTCATTTGAGTGGTCCGTGGTCAGCGTTCTGACTCATACTGACATCTAGGAAACCAAGGTAGTACTAGGACGGGAAAATTTGGTAAATTTTGCTTAGAGGCCTTTTCATTCAGGCTTAAGGATTTTTTACGAGCCTGAAAATCTTCAGACTCGGGACCCACGGCTTAAAGTCCCTCCCGGAGGACTTGCTCCTTGGATTTTTCCATCCTAAAAAATCCATCGACCCCGGCCAGGTTTGAACCCGCGACCCTCAGGACCAGAGGC
Organism: Diploptera punctata; assembly: GCA_030220185.1. NCBI lineage: Eukaryota > Metazoa > Arthropoda > Insecta > Blattodea > Blaberidae > Diploptera > Diploptera punctata. Next base: position 1,050,826 of record JASPKZ010005296.1, read on the forward strand.
AAGAAGCATAACCACTAGTCCACCATGGCCGACTCATGTTTTTATAAAAATATAAAAAACTATTGAAATGTTAAAAAATTATCTTAAACACTTTCTCTCTTCTCGTGTAAAAAAGTTAATAAAATCCTCATGATATGAATAGAATTGTGTTACATGATGAAAACATGTGTTAAAATCTTAGCTAGGAGTAAAATCTTATCCAAGTGGCCCACCATGTAAACCTCCCTGGACCCCCCCACCTTAAAAGCTTGTCATCCCCTCTTCTCTAAAGTAAATGTTAAACTGAAAATATATAAAACTGTTATCTCATAGTTATGATATGGATGCGAAATATGGACCCTTACTTTAAGAGAGAAGAAAAGGTTACGAGTAGGTGAGAATAAACTTCTTAGGACAATTCTTGCACCAAAGAGAGATGAACAGACAGGCGAATAGAGAAGACTACATAATGGTGAGGTACATGATTTTATAGGAAACCAGATATAATAAGAACACTTAAGTCTCATAGAATGCAATGGTTAGGACATGTGGCACAAATGGGGAATGAAAAAGGGACATGGAAGCTTGTAGGAAAGCTAGAGGGAAAACACGCAGTTGGTAGACAAAAATGGGGTGGGAGAATAACATTAACCATGATTTAAGGGAAGTAGATTATAAGGGGATATTGGAAAACATTAGCTCAGAATAAGGATGTATGGAGAGCTTTTATCTGTGTGGCCTTGAACCCATGGGTTCGATAGTACCAGTGGGTTAGTTTCCCCAGGATTTTGACACCTCTGTTTATTATAGACTGTAGGCTATATGGGCTGCAATTTTTGGACAGCCTTGATCTAAGAAGCTAATGAGATGGTAATTCAGGCAATGGCTAGAAAAAAGGAAATTGGACAGAATCAATGTTTTGAGACATAGAGCTTAAATTTTGTTTTAATTACAGAAAAATAAAAATAAACATTATTTTACTTAGTAATTAAGGAATATAATATTTATTTTATTCTTCTGCTGATACAATACAACTTTGAAGCTCTATATGTGAAAAACTTGGTTTTTGCTTATCCTTTTCAGTCCAGAAATGGTATTATGACATTTTTTTTTAGATATTTGTTTATTTAAATAATTAATAAATCAGGTTTTACACTTCACCTCATACTTTATTCTCTCTCCAGAACTAGTTTTGAGGAACTTTCCTCGTCTTCTATTGTCATCTTACTGTTAATTTGACAGTTTGAAAAGCATACCAAGTGATGTGAGTTGAAGATTAGGAGAGTTGATCGAAACTAGTCCTGAAGAGAAAAGAAAATATGATGTGAAGTGTAAAATATGATTCATTTACTGATTGTTTTATTTTTGTGTTTATTATATTTTTGAGATAAAGTAACACCAAGTTTGAAAACCAGATGTACTTGTGCGCCAAATTTGAGGGTTTTTTACAATTCCAAAACTGATTTGAGAGTTTAATTTTGAATTTGTATTACATGAGTTAATCAAGTAAAAAAATGTATTTATATTTTTTCAAAAACTGAGGGATCAGTTTTATAGGGGTTGAGTGTTCATCATTTCTGTTATAGTAAGGCCTCTAAGCAAAATTTATCAAATTTTCCCGTCCTAGTACTACCTTGGTTTCCTAGATGTCAGTGTGAGGCGGAACGCTGACCACGGACCACTCAAATGACATCTATATGAAAACAAATGTAACTAAATTAGTATGGTTCAAATTCTTCCTTGTAGGGGGAGAGCGCCTAAATCTCTGTTAAGGGAAACATGGGCTTACAAGATACAAGAAGGTTTCTATTATGTTTTTATGATTTATACAGTGCTGCCATTATTTCCAGTTACTAATGCCACAGTTTCTTATCTCAGTTCACTGTATCACTGTTACAACACAAGTAACTCCCTCCTGACACTAGCAAGTTTATATAAGCCAGAGAAGAAAGAATCTCGACTGATAGCCGAGAAATTTCTACAGGAAACTTTGGGAGTTGAAGCTTCTAGGGATGGAGGGTAGATGCGTGCAGAGCCTTCTGGAAATAGAGGTCTAATCGCATTGATCATTCTGCAAGGGTCTTTCAAATCTCGAGTGAACAACTCATGATTCTATTTCCAGCAATGCGAGATCACAACTCTTGCAATCATCTGCGAAATTCAAATGCTACTATACAATTTTGTTTAGTTGTTTCTTGACTCACCTCATACTTCTTAACTCCCTTGCATATCTAGATTTCGTCACTGTTTTGTGACATTCTCAATGCTGTTCACGTGAAATCTATCACAAATCAGTGACAGAATCTAGATATGCAAGGGAGTTAAGAAGTATGAGATGAGTCAAGAAACAACTAAACAAAATTAAAATAAACCTCATAGTGTTATTTCCTACCTACATAACTTAAGCTACTATACAATGCATCACAGTATCATTGATGTAACATAACTCCACATTTCAAGTCCCCCAATCTCAGAAATGGGTTAAAATTCTGCAAATGCCAGGAGAGAATGCCAGAAATGTCGTAAGACAACTGTGCATTTGATAAAAGAGCATTCTCTATGGTATCATTCTCTTTTCCATCTTTTTAAGATGTCCAAACCATTTTCAAGTTACTGCCTCAAATTCTTTTTGGTGTCATAACTCATGGGGTAGCAGATCTTCCTCTCAACTTGAGGGGCTGGGTTCAATACTAGGCTCAGTTGAATTTTTTAAATGATAAATTTATTCCAGGTGGCAAATATAGTTAACAAATATATTTTATAATTAAAATTAACACCAGAGTACTAAATTTAATTTTTAAATTTGAAGAGAAAAATTTTCATCCAGACCGAGACTCGAAACCAGGACCTTTGGCTTTCTGTACCTATGCTCTACCAACTGAGCTATCTAGACACAAATTTTTCTCTTATATACATTGTAATTCCCGCATACCAAATGCTTGAAGCCTTAGTTTCTACCTTTGCAAATGGCGGCTTCTTAGTTAAGAAGACATTTATTGGGAATTAAAAACTACTTTATAAAGCCAGTAGGGCTTCTATTGATGTTTATTGATGATAATAAAAACATCAATAGAAGCCCTACTGACTTTATAAAGTAGTGTTTAAATTCCCAATAAATGTCTTCTTAACTAAGAAGCCGCCATTTGCAAAGGTAGAAACCAAGGCTTCAAGCATTTGGTATGCGGGAATTATTATGTATATAAGAGAAAAATTTGCGTCTAGATTGGAACTCGCCCTGATAGCTCAGTTAGTAGAGCATTGGTATGGAAAGCCAAAGGTCCTGGGTTCGAGTCTTGGTCTGGGCAAAAATTTTTCTCTTCAAATTTCATTTATCCTTCAGTGAGAAGTGTTAAATAAAACATCACCAGAGTACTAATTCATTTATAAAATAAATCATCTTAATGTTCAATTTGATAAATAAATTGAGTCTGTTTGCATCTTACCTCATAGTAATTGAGTTCTTGACATAAGAACAAATCTTCTGTTTTTTTAAACATGTCATAATGTCGGTTGAAAACTGCAGTTCCCTTGTTTAAAAAAAACATAAACTATGAGGTAAGATATAAAAAAAATGACTCATTCTTCATGTCAAGAACAACTCAACTACTATAAAATAAAAATGGGCTCAACTCATTTATTAAGAAGAACCTCACAATGTTACTTCCTATTGTAAATTTATAATAAGTTCAATTTGATATTTGTGATAGTATTAATTTGAACTAAAGTATGACTATCTTGTAATGGAATAAGATTTGAAAAACAAAATAATGTAGCTAAAAGTTTTAAGTAAGTTGTCATTGTATTGCTTTCAGAGAACACTGCCCATAGATTGTAAGATTATCAGGAAGGCAGTGAGCCTATAAATGATAGCTTGTTAATAACTAAACACTGTATTATTTGCGGGCAGGATTGGTTTCGTCAGGATTATGACCAAGTAAACGACATAAACACAATTAACTAAATGCAGTTGTAACAACATTATCCTTGCCTGCACAATTAACATTCTATTGGAACTGAACACAATTACCCACTTTTTATAATATACCATTTCTAGATCAGGTGTGGCCAACTTGTCTTTTGCAATTAACTTTTGTATCTTTATCTTTTCAGTGCTAAGATATTTTATATCTTATGTTTAATAACTAAAATATGACATAGGTTTATTCAGATTACATCATTATTATTATTTTAAGATCTTAGGTCATTGACATAGGTTTATTCAGATTACATCATTATTATTATTTTAAGATCTTAGGTCATTGTCTTAGGTCATATAACTCAGTGTTTCCCAACAAGGGAAGGGGTCCATGCCCACAGGGAGCAATTTGATTGTTAAGGAGGAAAATTTGAAAATGAACTCATCTAGAGTTTAAAAACCAACCATCTATTACGATTTAACTTGTATTAAAAGGAGAACATTATTAGAAGTCAATAAAAGACCCAAATCACCAAATTCAAATTTAAAAGAGCCAACTAGTTTCAATAGCAAAGCTATCATTTTCAAGACTAATTATTGACTTCTTATAATATAAATTTATCACCAAGAAGATCCTGTAGCAGAATAATAATAAATACCTACTACACATACAGGTAATTGTTCACTGAGCTTTATTTCTAACCTGTAAATAGCGATAAAGTTCTTCTCTCTGGAAAGTGGACTGTATTTTAGGAAATGCTGTGACACAAATAATTAAACATATGAAGATAAGAATATATTTAAACAAGTAATTTACACGTGCTCACGTCTTGTTCAGTAAGTTTACCACGTGCTCTCGTCGCTTTCAGTTCTCTCACAAAGTACTTACACAGAGCGTCACTCTTCTAATTCACTTAATAATGCTTATAATGTGTGGCTATTGATTTCAGCCTTAATTTATCACTCACAGTTATTTATGTGCTCGTGTAGATGCTTAAACACTATGTGCAGAGGCGCACCACTAAACACGTCCGCCATCTACGAGACGCACACACACAAGACCGCTCTCTAGGAGCTACATACGCACAAGAAGGAGTGCGTCCGCCACGCGGTTCAAACCACGAGAGGGCTCAGGTTGGCCAACATTGACAACTCCCGCCAACCACTCAAGGCAGCCAACTTGAGGCGTCAACATGCTCCCCCCTTTGAGAGATCTCACGATTTAACACATCGGTGAATCTCTCAACACAACTGGGTAAGGGAACAAGTTTCACAATTGCTCGTCGAAATAATCCAGTTTTAGTCTTAAGGGTGACCACTCGCACCACACCATCGATCCCAGGGTGAAGCTGTTGGATCACACCAGTCTTCCATACCAGAGGTGGTAAGTTGTCGTCCCGAAGGATCACAAGATCACCGACAGCTGGGCACCATCTTCCAGCAGACAGCCATTTCCTCCTTTGCTGAAGCGACTGCAGGTATTGTCTGGACCACTGTTGCCAGAAAGACCTGTAGAGAGCCTGAACTACCTTCCACCTTGTATCGTAGGAAAGGGGACAGTTGGCTATATCGGGAGGGATAGTGCTAGTTAATAGTCTACCGACCAGGAAGTGACTGGGAGTTAGGTACATTTCTTCATGGGATTCACTGGGCGTGCAGATAGGTCTAGAATTTAGTACAGACTCGATCTGACACAACAAAGTACACAATTCTTCAAAACTAAGAATAGTTTTGCCTATAGTCCTTTTCATAAGGGATTTAACCGATTTTATTCCTGCCTCCCAAAGTCCACCAAAATGGGGACTAGAAGGAGGAATAAATCTCCATTCAATATTCATATTTGCTATGTTCTCGGTAATAGCATTCGCATGATTCTTGACAAAATTCAATAGCTCGTTATTGGCACCCACAAAATTTGAACCATTATCACTCAATATGAGACAAGGGCGTCCTCTGCGGGCAACAAATCTATAGAGGGCAGCAATAAAGTCCTTAGTAGTAAGGCTCCTGACAACTTCTAAATGGATAGCCTTAGTTACTAAACATACAAAAAGTGCTATGTAAGCCTTGAATTTCACCTTAGATCTTGGGTTGTCTCCCTTTATTACAATTGGACCCCCGTAGTCCAAACCTACCTTAACAAAGGGAAGACTTTGCTCTACTCTATACTCAGGTAGTTTTAAAGACTCAATGACCTTGGACATCAAATTAGCAAGTAACAACGCGGCGCAGAGTTCCAAACGAGCAATAGTCTGTTGCTTCAATGGTGCAACTCTGGACTTAGAACACAACAAATGCACTGATACTTGATTGTTTTTGCGATACATTACGAATATAAATACAGGCGCCGTAGGCAGATTCTGAAGCATCACAGAAGCCATGTATTTCCACACATTTTGCATTAACATAGGGCATTACATTTCTAGGAACACGAATATTATTTAACACACACAACTCATTACAGATTTCCAACCAACGTTGCACTATAGAAGAAGATTGTTCCAATAGCTCATCCCATTCTACCTTTAACTGCCAAAGAGCTTGGATGATGAGTTTACACTTCACTACCACACACCCTAAGAGACCAAGAGGATCAAATATTGAAGCTACAGTGGAAAGAATGTTTCTCTTGGTGATCCTTCCTTGATCTGGGTTGATCTTGATCTGAATTTGGAACTCATCAGAAGAGGGGTGCCAAATGATACCTAAAGTTTTGACTGCTTCCTCCTTAGTAAGATTACAAGGGGTTAGAGTTTCTCTGTCTTCTTCTGGAACATTAACAAGAGCGTCTGGACAATTTGACTTCCATTTTCTTAAATGAAATTGGGCACTATCTAGCACAGAAGACACTTTACCTTGTAATTCTTGTGCACTTTCCACGGTATCCGAACCACAAATGAAATCGTCCATATAAAAACAAGACTGTATGGCATCAGAAGCGATAGGATGTGATTCCTTACATTGCTTAGATAATTCAAGCAAACATCTTGTTGCTAGAAACGACGCTGGAGCAGTGCCATAGGTCACGGTAGTAAGACGATACTCCCTTAAAGCCTCATCAGGTGACTTACGCCAGACGATGCGTTGCAAGTCCCTGTCGTCGGGGTGCACCAATATGCAACGATACATTTTAGCTATGTCGGCAGATAGCGCAACCTGATAAGTACGAAACCTCATGACAGTAGACAACAGTTCTGGTTGTATAGACGGTCCAACCATGAGCGTAGCATTCAAGGAAACTCCATTAGAAGATTCGCAACTTCCATCGAAAACAACTCGTAATTTGGTCGTTGTACTAGACTCTTTAATTACGCAATGATGCGGTAAGTAGAACGTACTCTTGTTTCCTTCTACGGGAGGTGCAAGCTCCATGTGTCCCAGATCGCTGTATTCTCTCATAAATCCGACATAGTGTTCCTTTAATTGAGAATGTTTATCAAGCTTACTCTCAATGTGCTTAAATCTCTTAATAGCAGTATGCTTAGATTCAGCGACCGAAGGAACATCAAGCCGTATAGGGAACTTCACAATAAAACGACCAGATTCATCTCTTTGGATGTTTTCAACGAAATGTTGTTCACACGCTTTCTCTTCTGGACTAAGAACAGGGTTTTGCAGTTCGTCTAGCTGCCAGAACCTTTCCAGTTTTTTATCCAGAGAATCAAGTTTCACAAAATTTACCGAACGATGATCTACTCTTTTCTTAATACAAAGTTCAGGAAAGGCACCTGAAAATATGTAACCAAACTCTGTTTTGATCAACGTGGGGTATCCCTTCCTTCTCAAAGTCTCAGAACAAACAATATCATGGTACACGTCTGCGCCGAGAAGAAGTTCAATCGTAGCAGGTTTATTAAAGTTTGGATCACTCAACACAATGTTAGATGGAATATTCCAGTTTGAATGATCAATCTCGGTGGCAGGACATTGAGATGTGATATTCTCTACGACAGCACAATTCAAGTTCAACCTATGTTAGACACTCTGGACAACAATTGCACCTTACAAGTAAGACTGACTGGAGAGACATCTGAGTCTCCAATACCCACAATAGGAAGTTTGCACGATTGGGTTGCAAGACCCAACTTGCTCAACAGATTTGTAGTCATAAAAGATAACTGGCTGGCAGAGTCCAGTAACGCTCTAACCTTAACTAACCGCCCTACTTTATCTTTCACATTAACACAGGCCGTGCTAAGAAGTACGTTTGAGCCTAGCCCGGAGGTTATCTTCATAGCAGTGGGAGACACAATAGCTGGATGCTCAACATTAGGCTTTCTTTCAAAATGTATTAAAGTATTGTGTTTGCGTTGACATTTGGAACAAAGTTTCTCTTTACAAAATCTCGCTGTATGCCCCTTTGAAAAGCAATTATAACATAATCTAATCTGACCAACTAAATGTACTCTATCATCTACAGTTAATTGGTTGAATTCCTCACAATCTGTTAAATTATGTTTATTTGATTTGCAATTATGGCAATATCTCGATTTGCTGTAATTAGCAATATGGAAAGATTTGACTTTAGGCTTTACATCTAGTTTCTCTTTCACTACAATGTTTTTACATTCACTGAGCTCCAAAGTTTGAGCCTTTCTCTCCAAAAATTCCATAAACTCGACTAAGCTAGGGATATCCGTAGCACCGTGTTTAGCTTCCCACTCTGACCTATGAATACCTTTCATTTTACTCGATATAATTTCCTGCAACATTAGATCTGATAACAGAACATCACTCCGAAGATTCTCTATGGCATTAATATTGCCTTTTACTTGGTTAAGTACTTTCCTATACTCTGCAGCAGTACCTGTACTACAAGAAGGTAAGCTGAGTAAGCACTTAACATGCTGAGACAATATCATGCGTCTGTTGTCGTACCTTTGCTGAATTAACTTCCAGGCGGTACCAAAATTGCCTTCAGTTATCGCTAAATTACTGAGTAATTGCCTAGGTTCGCCTTCAAGTGACGATAATAAATAATGAAGCCTTTGAACATTATCTAAGTTGGTATTGTTAATCACCAGGGACTCAAAGGTATTCTTAAATGAGAGGTATTCAGTCAATTCTCCTTGGAAATGGGGAATCTGAATAGCCGGTAACTTAAAACTACAACTCGATCTACTAGATGCACGTGACTCATCAAAACCATGACTATCTGTAGGTTTTTGAAGACTTTCTATTAAATCCTGCACCTTGCCACACAACTCATAATATTCATTTTCAAAATCCTCATGATCCCTTGCATGATCCTGACCTGGCTTTGAATCTACTTCAAGCTCTAAGAAATTCCTAACTGCCTCAAACTGTTCCCAAATATCTCCTAGCTTACTTTGTCTAGCTACTAGGGTGTTTAGGGAAATGGTTCCACTATTGATATAATTTTCCAAATTAGTAAGGCTTCTTTTAAGAATGCCTCGCTTTTGGATGGCCTTTGCCTCACTTTCAAATGACATTTTGATAAATAACAAATTACCGAACACTATAGCACAAAATATTTTATAAAATAATTAAAATATATATATAAATCACACAAATAATATGGAAATTTGAAATATCATGTCAGCTCGACTCAATACTGAATGAGGTAGGATATCAGCTCTAAGATAGGAGATACAAGCATGCAGTAGTACTTATCTTTAGGTCTCTACTAGGATTTCCAATAGACCAGACATCTGTGGTACTCTAGAATGGGACACCACGCTGCTAGAAGGTCACAGCACCGTTGATATCAAAGGATAGCTCACTCGAAGATCTGCGAGGGGGTCGCGGTCCACTAGTTGATAACCGAAACACCACGTGGTAACGCTTTCACTGTCTTTGTTTAATATATTTCTTCACGTAAGTAATACTTTTTGTGTCACAATATCACGATTTTTCACAAGGCGACTGTTATATCCGGCCCGGAGGACCAAAAATATGTAGCAGAATAATAATAAATACCTACTACACATACAGGTAATTGTTCACTGAGCTTTATTTCTAACCTGTAAATAGCGATAAAGTTCTTCTCTCTGGAAAGTGGACTGTATTTTAGGAAATGCTGTGACACAAATAATTAAACATATGAAGATAAGAATATATTTAAACAAGTAATTTACACGTGCTCACGTCTTGTTCAGTAAGTTTACCACGTGCTCTCGTCGCTTTCAGTTCTCTCACAAAGTACTTACACAGAGTGTCACTCTTCTAATTCACTTAATAATGCTTATAATGTGTGGCTATTGATTTCAGCCTTAATTTATCACTCACAGTTATTTATGTGCTCGTGTAGATGCTTAAACACTATGTGCAGAGGCGCACCACTAAACACGTCCGCCATCTACGAGACGCACACACACAAGACCGCTCTCTAGGAGCTACATACGCACAAGAAGGAGTGCGTCCGCCACGCGGTTCAAACCACGAGAGGGCTCAGGTTGGCCAACATTGACAACTCCCGCCAACCACTCAAGGCAGCCAACTTGAGGCGTCAACAGATCCTTCTATTGTATTAAAATAAAAGGAGAATAGTTTGAGTTTCAATTTGAAATAAGCATTTGTTAAAAGTGTTGTAGGTCCATTGATTTTAAAATGTACATTTTGAAACGCTCAGTGGGTTCAGTTAGTAAAACATTGTTTATTAGAACAGCACCTTTTTGTGAATGTTTTTTTATACAAAAAACTAATTTTTTAAAAAATAATAAGTACTAACTCACTATGAGTTTAATTTTAAGATTTAAAATAAAATTCTTTACCCCAAAACCAGTCTTCTAATTTAAGTAATTTCAAAACCTAGGCATTTTCATCATCAGTCATTTCATGATTGTTGTTCTGTTGTCCAGGACAACTGCTTCTTACTCCATCTGTTGATGGACTGATGAACCTCCAAATCAATTCAACTTCCTTGGGAATTTCAAAATCCATTCAGAAAGAAAAATTAATGAATTTTTTAATTCCCGGGAAGTTGATTTGATTCAGAGGATAATTGGTGCACCAACAGATGGAGTAAGAAGCAGCTCTCCTTGATGACAGAACATCGGTCATGATATTACTGATGATGAAGCCACCTAGGTTTTGAAACTGTATATGAGGTGAGGCACAAAGAATTTTAATATTTAATTTTATGAAGTGATATTTTGAGTTTATTTTAATTAAATTATTTTCAGTCTGATCATCTTACCTCAATATTAATATTGATTTGTTCTTGGACATGGTTTCAAAACAATTCTGTTTTATTGTCAGCTTGTCCAGACTGGTTAGACTTATGTTGCACACCCTGGATGTCGATGTCAGCTCTATCCTGTGGTTGGCCAAAGAACCTCCAAACAAGGTCATGCTCCGTCGGTATTTCAAAATTCATAACTATGTTTTTGTTCTTCTGAATATAGTTTTTTTTGGGAAAAATTCATAACTCTGTTTTTGTTCTTCTGAATATAGATTTTTTTTTGGGAAAAAATATATATTCAGAAGAACAAAAACAGAGTTATGAATTTTGAAAGACCAACGGTGCATGGCCTTGTTTGGAGGTTCTTTGGCCAACCACAGGATGGAGCTGACATTGACATCCAGGGTGTGCAACATAAATCTAATCAGTCTGGACAAGCTGACGATAAAACAGAATTGTTTTGAAACATGTCCAAGAACAAATCAACATTAATATTGAGGTAAGATGATCAAACTGAATATAATTTAACAAAGAATTTTATTTTAAATCTTAATGTATGTATAAATATTTAGAGTAAATATTTTTCTTTTATTTTTATTTATTGTTTTTTTCTGTTAAATATTTTTTGTTACTATTTTCTTAAAATTATGTGTGTTATTTAGAGAGCATAAGAATTTTATAAAGGCTTAGTGGGGCATGGCACAAAAAGGTTGGGAAACACTGGTGTATTTAGTAATCAATCGATTTGGTGTTTACTTGATGAAAATCCATTACATCATCGTCATTTCAAGTATTAGGCCCAGTGGCCCGTTACGGTCTCCTGCCATCTCCGAAAAGGTCGACCCACAGTTTAGTGATAAATAAAATGAAACCGTTAAAGTATATGATTTTGATATTTATTTTAATACAAATTCATTACAGCTGTTTCAGTACTCTGTACCTTCTTCAAATGAATACTACGAATACAAATGAATTTTGTTATTATATACACACTCAAGTACGTAACAAGTGTAACTATGCAACTGAATATAAGAGAATGTTTGTTACACTGTTTTTGTTTACATTCAGTTGCTTAGTTACATTTGTTATGTACTTGAGTGTCGTCATCATCATCATAGTACATTCACGAATTTAGGCCATTTGTTGACCTGTTTCGGCCTCAAGAGAAACACCATCCAAAAGTCTTTTGAGTGGACGTCCTGGTCTTCTTCTTCCTGCAGGTTGATATCTTAACATTTGTTTGGGTAACCTGTGATCTTCCATTCGATGAACACGTTGCATCCATCTTGACTTATAATCAGAAATTTTGTTTTCTAAAGGTTCCATGTGTAATTCTTCTAAGATGTCTTCATTTTTTTTTTGTGATCTAGTAGTGTGTATCCTGCAGTCCTCCGAAGGTATCTCATTTCAGCAGATCTAAGTCTCTGTATATCCTTCTGTTTCAACGTCCATACTTCGCTACCATACAAAAGAGTTGGAAGAGCCAGTGTTTTATACACTTTTAGGGCCGCATGCCAATACATTAGTCTCTACTCAAATTACTTCCAATCACTGGTGAGCTGACTCACCGTGAGTAATTGCTGAGATCGAATTAACGGCCGACTTACCGGTCATGCATGAAAGTTGACATTTTCGTAATATTGGCAACGAATTACCCAGAATTCTCAGCGATAAAACCACTTCCGTTATTTTCGTCTGCTATAGAGGAACGCATTTACGCTTGCATCCCGCAAATAATACCATATACAACGACTGCATCACGCAATATTACGCTGATTCTCCTGTTCTTCCAGTTTAATTCTTTGGTAGACTATCAAATTCCTTTTCTCCGCGTATACCGAAAACATGATCGAAGTCTTCAAGGTCCAACATCTTGGATAAAGCTGCAAAGGTTTCAAACTACATCGGTTCCCTTCGGGATTTTCACAATAAGTTTCTATCTTGAGCTATGATCTTAAGGTACCTTGTCAGGTAGCTTACAATTATTATCGCATGAATAGAGTTCTGAGTAAGCAAAATGTATTTGGATAAAACTTTCTCAGCAGAGAACGCCTTTTACTGTCTAATGCGTTCAAACATTCGACCCTTAGTCTTCAATGTTTTTGGACTAACTGTGGCTTGAAGATAGAATTTATTAACCCTAAAATATTTGAGAGTATATTTAATAACAAAATTAATTTGTATTCTTAGTATTTGTCTGAAGAAGGTACAAAGTACTGAAACAGATGTAACGAATTTGTATTAAAATAAATATGATAATGGTATAAAACTTTAACAGTTTTATTTTATTTAATCACTAAACTGGTATATTTGTCATAAAACTGTATCAGTGTGGTGCTGTACAATTAAAAAAGACTCAAATTAGCATTTTTTTAGAATAACACCAAATTCACTATAACATCGAAATCTTGAAATTTTAAAACGAATTTTCCCTAAAAATATAATCACTTTCATGGATCTCTACTCATTGGCTCTAAGGTTATGTGTACTCTTTTCTTTAATTGAAAGGAGTATATATTGATTCAGTTTTGAGATGCTTCGACAGTTTTTGGTTGTAATGCATCTATGATATTTGGGTTATATCAGTTGGACTATGTAGGTTATGTCTTTTACGTATGTGTATTCATGTGTAAGCTTTGTCTATTGTGAATGTATGTGTTTGTGTAAATTCATAGAATATTACTTTTAAATCAAAATGTGAATAGGTGATTAACGATGAAATAGATTGTGTAATGAAATTCTAATCCAGCATTTGGCTTGAAGGAAACCACATAAACTTAAGAAACTTAAGTTAGGTTAGTCGGTCCCAGATTTGTACTTGCGACCTCCCAAATTTTAATCTCAAATCTTGCCTTCTGACCCAACTTGTTTGGTATTTGTCGTTATTGAATGAAAGTAAATGTGCACAAATGATCAGTAATTTAGTCCAAGCAAAACTTATTAAAAGATAAATGTCTTTCTTTTTTTCGGCGTGATATTGTTCTAAAATAAAATAAGTTAAAATATACCTGTGAAAGTTAAATAAAAAAAAAAAATATACCTACCTTCTTAGGTAAGATCCGTCGTCCTCAACTTATAAAATTTGTATTCTTTATGCCTGTAAGCCTTTCAGAACATCCGTTCCATCATCAGCAGGTCTTGACTTGACAACACCACATTATGACCAGCAGTATCTACCATCATACTAGATATTTTAGCGAACAAAGACCTGCTGATGATGGAACGGATGTTCTGAAAGGCTTACAGGCATAAAGAATACAAATTTTATAAGTTGAGGACGACAGATCTTACCTAAGAAGGTATATTATTACTTATTTTATTTTATGACTCTCCACCTCAACGGTTTTAAATGAATTTTATTAGTATTGTGATATTGTTCACATGGATTGTTGCACAGTTCACATATGCAGTCTTGGTGTGGCTCATGGAATATCTTCGTGCTGCAAACCTTGTGGTGAAAGCCATGGATTGCGTATCATGTTAGGATGTTCCTCATCTCGTAGTTTGGTCGTGTCCACTCTCTCATACACTTAGCCTCTGTAGTGTAGAATTTGCTGCAGATATCATTCCTCTTCTCCTGTAGTCCTTGCAGCATTGTCTCGTATGCGCAGGTGTTCGGTAGGAATAGCTGCTATCTAACATCTTCAATGAAGAAGGCCTCTCTCATTAGGATGTATGTCATTCTTGAAGGTGCCGTTTTTCCAACTCTCATCATGAAGCGTGCTTTTACTGTTTCTATTTGTGCCAAGTCTCTGTTTATATGTTGTTATTTGTTATCCTTTTAACTATTCAATTGTTACCATTTAGAAAATTGACACATTCAAGTGTGTTATTATGAACATTTATTCTTAATTTGAAGAGATGTTCATAAGATGTCATCTGGGTTATCAGTTCTGTGTGATGACTACCTTTACTCCCAGAACATGTATCTGGTACTCATTTCTGTTAAGGCTGCGTCGTCCACAGGGCCATAGTGCTGCTAGTAGATTTAGGAGAATTTAAAAATTATAACTACTCAATGGTGTGCCCCTTTCCTTTCTAAAATTTGCTCTTTTGTTAATTGTTAATTTGAAAAACAGTAAAATTTTGTACCTGTTGTGGCAGTCTTCCTCAGCAAATTATATTTGTATAAAGAACATTTTACGAATAAATCACTTTGAGGTTTAATTTATGATTTAATTAAAATGCTTAATATCTCTCCTCATATCCAGTCTTGTAATTAGATTGTCATTTCAAAGCCTTTGTGGCTTCATCTTCAGTACCTTCTTGTCAACTTATGTTATATGATGAAAGTAAAAAAATTAAATTGTACCTGTTCGTAGGTGCCGTCGTCCTCAACTTTGTTAAAATATTGTATATAAAATTAACTGGAGCGCTTTCAGAAGTTATCTTCCATCTTCTGCAGGTTGAGTTTCCGCTACTTGTTGTTGTTGTGTACGGTGATGTGTACTCCAACTGTTTGTAGCAGCAACTGATTTGTTTTTAATGATCTAATATTTTAACAAAGTTGAGGATGACGGCACCTACCAACAGGTACAATTTAATTTTTAACTTTCATCATATGACTTCACCTCAACGGAATTTGATATGAATTTTACTAGTACTGAACTTATGTTATGTCGATCAGAAGAGCTACTCCTTCTTCCCTCAGTCCTTTTGGCTTTGAAATCGCGATCTACTTAGAAGACTGGATTTGAGGAGAGGTATGAAGCATTTTAATTTAATCATGTACTTGTATAAATTATTCAGTTAGGCCTTTTGGAACTGGTTCCATTCTCAAAGCTGTTCATTGGGTTCTGGTTGTGTTTAACGAATATATTGTAGAGAGGGTTGATCTGGTAGGGCGTGTTCTCGTTCAGCAGGTTATTGTTTTTTGTTAGCTTCATGATCTCTATTTCTTCTAAGATGTTTATTTTTCTGTTATCGTTTACTTTATGCATTATTGAGATGGTGTTCTCTTTTGTATTGAACTGATGACCTGTGTATGTAACATGCTTAGCGAAACTTGATTTACATCCATAAATTTTTATTAAATCAGTGAAATGCTCATTATATCTTATTTTAAAATTTCTAGTTGTATATTCTATATAAAATTTTTCACAACTATAGCATTTAAGTTTATATATTCCTTTGTTAAATTATTTTTAGTCTGTTCATCTTACCTCAATATTAACATTGATTTGTTCTTGAACATGTTTCGATTATATCATAATCATCGTCAGCATCTTGACCAGACTGGTTAGATTTATGTTGTACACCCTGGATGTCGATGTAAGCTCCAGGGGGTACAACGTAAATCTAACTAGTCTGGGCAAGATGCTGACTATGATTATGATATAATCGAAACATGTTCAAGAACAAATCAACATTAATATTGAGATAAGATGAACAGACTAAAAATAACTATTATTTTAAGAATTCTCACTATGAGGTATATTCATTAAGGTAGAATTTTTTATCACTCATCTCATATTGTTCTATGAGTGATAAAAAATTCTACCTTAAATGACTAAAAAATATTTTAATTTTGTTGAGTTGTTTCTTGACCCACCTCATACTTCTTAACTCCCTTGCAGTTCCAGATTTCGTCACTGTATTTGTGACATTCTCAATGCTGTTCACGTTCACAACTGAGACCATTGGACGTCAGTTGTGAACGTGAACAGCTTGAGAATGTCACAAATACAGTGACGAAATCTGGATCTGCGAGGGAGTTAAGAAGTATGAGGTGAGTCAAGAAACAACTCAACAAAATTAAAGTAAACCTCATAGTGTTATTTCCTACCTACATAACTTAATAAGACTAAAAATAATTTAATTAAAATAACCTCAAAATATCACTTCCTAAAATAAAATATTAATTACTCCTTTGTTGTTGTATATGGTGCTGTCTTATATTTTATTTGATATGATGTTGTTTATAATTTGTTGAGGAAGACTGCCACAGCAGGTATAAAATTTTATTGTTTTTTAAATATTTAATAATAACCTCAGTGGAACAAAATGTTTATTAAAAGTGTTAATTGTTATCGTGTTAAATTTAATTTAAGAGTAAAGTTATATTTTAGAAAAATGTTTAACAGAGAGAATGAAGTATTTGCAACAGACATGTTGGCCCACCTAGTATTGTTGTTTGTATGTATATATGTATTTATTGGTGTTTGAAGGTATTGCAGAAAGTGTTGGCCAGTTGTTGACATGTGATTGAAGGTGACTTTACCTTTCTTCTCTTCCTTGTTGCATGACCTTTCTCTATCTCTCTCTCTCTCTCTCTTGCTTTGTTTGTCACGGTTTGCTTGTTGTGTAGCACCATTATTATTTTGTTGCGCATGACAAAGCATGGTCCTTTATGTTGTCCATTTGTTGTTTTTGTTAGTTTCTTGTGAAAGCTAATTTGCCTCATTACTGTCCCCCTCCACTTTCTCCTCTTCGCCCCATTACACTGTTTTAGGTTGCGGTACGTCTGGAGTCGTTCTTTCCCCTTATCCCAGGTCTGTTTTCCCCTCTTATTGCATGCAACAGCCACCATATTATACTCCGAGTCCTGCTCCCAACCCCGGCCTGTGGAAAAGTCCATCTGTTTCAGATTTGACTTCAATTTATCAAATGTCAAACACACACTATGGTGTAAATAATTCTACTTCTAATCCGCCTACTATTAATTCTTCCATTCGTGGTGGTCCATTTTCATCAAACCCTTTGCCTAACACAACCGGCGGTCCAAATCAACCACCAAATTCTCTCCCGCTGCTGCCCAACACCTGTACCGTGGAACCTGCCATAGCTACCGGAGCAGGGACCGAGTTATACGCACACACCAGCAGTCACGCACAGTCGCAGACGCAGCAAGGCAGGACTTCCTCGCCTATCGGAACTTCTACGGGTGTCCAAAGTTCTACCGAGATTGATCGTATCATGGCTAAGATAGAACAGGACAACAGAATATTGGCCGAACTGGACAAGACAAGGTCTACCATTGGTAAGTGGTTACTAGTGTGCATTTGATGCCTGCACTGCTTGGATGCGCAACATGCATTTCAAGGTGACTTTTAATTTAGCTTCTGGCATATATTAATTCTTCTTCATTCCCTGGAATTATTTATCAAATAATAATTTATGGATAGTAATTGCAGAAAGCTCAGCTTGTAAAATTATGCAGCCGAGTCTGGGTAGCTTATTTGTCAATGGACATTAGGTTGTGGGAACTATTTTCAGTTGTGAAAAGAAGAAATATTTTGTTAGTGAGCTCTTGACAATGCAGCCATTAGCTCTTTTGTTCCCCATCATTTCCTAGATATTATAGATTTGAATGAAAAGGCTGGACATTGCTCTCCAATTATGCATAATGTCAGGAGAAATAAAATGTTTCGGAGGTAAAATAATCACCCTATTTAATCTGCAAGTGAGGAGTGCCCCATTTATCTTCAAACAAAATTACATCAAAATTTGACAATGAAATTCTGGTGGTTTTACCCAGCCCAAGCAATTAGAATTTTCTGAAATTATTGCTGATAACAGAACTGATACGTTTTTTATCCAAGAGGCAAACCTGTTAGTCAATCAACTAGAAAAAAAATATAAAAAATACAATAAAATATGGTATTTATTTCTGTAATTTAAACTTTGTTATAAAAATACAGTAAAGAGAACTACGTAGGCCTCCTCATCATCATCAACAAGGATTAAGCTCAATGGCCTGTTCCGATCTCATTATAGGTCGAATTGGTCCTTCCATCTCTTCAATGATCTTCCCAACAATCTTCTCTCTTTTGGTTTATAATTATACATTCTTCTTGGTATGCGCTGTTCATTCATGCATTCATAATACATGCTGAAAGAAAGCATTTTTATAGTATTTTATTCTTTCACAGAGATTAAATATATTAAGTTCAGTTCTTATATTTTCGTTTTTCTTTTTATCGGTCCTTTGGTATCCTGCTATTGCTCTCAACATCTTCATTTCTGCAGCCTCTATTTGTTTACTATCTACCTTTGTTAATGTCCAGGTTTCACATCCATAGATAAGAGATGGAACTGCCAATACTTTGTAAAATTTTAAAATAGTTTCTTTTCTAGTTTTATTCAATAGAGTTTGTTTAATTGTGCCACAAAGATAATTGAATTGTTGTGCTTCCTCAACTTTGTAAACTAGTAATTTTCTGTAGACCTTTTGGGACTAGTCCCATCATCTGCAGAAGAAGCAGAAGATAGGTCTATATCTGCTGACCCTGAATGCAATACTTGTGTCCTGCATATTGCTAGGTTGAGGGATGAGTTGAGTTGAACCCTTGCTGTTGAAGTTATGTGATATAAGAGGATTTTAACTGATCAGGTCTGTCTCGCACCATCACAGGAGCAGATGAAATAAAATGGAATGAAATGTGTCTAATCCTAGTTTATCAACAGTAATATAACAAGAGGTAATGTTTTTCTGAAAAAATCATGAGTGACAAAGTCGCAAGTGATTTTGTCTAATGAAAAACTTAACCTCGCATTGGATTTGGAGTGACTATTTAGTGAATAATACATCAGAAGGTAAAAATAATTATAATGTTTAACCCATTGGAGACACGTTTAAAGTGCCTAGCATGTTCACTGGGAACCCATTTAAATCTCCGCGCCGCTACTCCGGCTGCGCTGGACTTTAAATACACATACTCTGTTCTATCACTTATGATTTCAGATATTTTGTTTACCCCTGAATTTCTTTTAGTATCTTGTACTTTTACGAATAGCAAAGGAATGTGGCCTACCTGCTACCCTCTTTTGTGCATTGTAAACCGTTATGTTTTGTTATTTTCAAGGCTGTGAAAGTTGACAAACAATTCAGAAACCATCTTTTTGTAAAAGTTCTCGGACATTGCCTTGAAAGTAAACACAAATCATATGTTCAAACAAGACCGAAAAAAATAACAAACGCAATATAATACTGTACATAATAAAAATAAATATATGAAATAAAATAAGCATAGACCTATACATTATAAAATCAGGAAAAGTTCTTCGTATATTCTTTAATTATCATAGTTATATATCGACCTGTAAATTATAAAATACTATAGATAAAAACTGGACGAAACTCACCTAATATTTCTACCATCAGTAGCATGCACGGTTACGTTGTCACTGTATATTATTTCATCGTCCGAATCTTCGTTCCATAATAATTCACTACAATCACTGTCACATAATATTTCATCCACTACTTCACTTAGTTTCTCAAAAGCAATACGTTCTCTCCTATTTACGCACATATTGCAAGAAAAAAAATTAATTTTAAAACTATGAATTTTAACAAATAAGCACTGAATTTATATTCACTTATATTTTACCGTAATAAATGCCTACAACAATAGTCTACTATTCTATAAATAATAACTAAAATAAACTATACAATACACTAGGCCTATACATATTTACTTTGCATAAACAAACAACACATTTTACTGATGGTGAACCGAAAATGTAAACCACTAAAGAAACCTAACGTCTTACAGTGGGGGTTATAACACAACAACGAGTCTACCTCGTTGTGGGGCTGTTTGGACTTTCTACCTGCTCACGAGGGAGACTCGTTAAAAGTCTCCAATGGGTTAACATTTACCAAATATGAGGTTATGTATTCCGATCTTACTTCTGGGCGATTTCTAAGCTGGCTGTTTAGTTATAAATAGCATATCTTCATTGTTAAATCTCTTTGGGCTTGGGAAAAATTAATAACAGATGATTGTTTGAGAACTAACTACTAACAATAATGCAGATTCATTATACAACATTTAATAAATTTCTTAGAGCAACAGAACTAACTTTTTTTTGGTAATTTTTGAAGTTGATTTCTTGCTGTACCATATTGATCGTACATTGTTGAATCGATATCCTTGTCAAAGAAGTTAATTTGCAGAGATATCTCTCATTATGGACAGGAAATGGCAATTTTATCAACAGGAAGAGGCAAAATTATCAGTCTATGAGGTAAATAGTCAATTAGATTTCATAGCTTCACCATAAAATTAAATAGCTCCATGAGTATGGAAAGTGATGGAATGAAGTTTTTGTCAGAGGAAAATGGGAGAAACCCCGAGAAAAAACTATTTTTACTGTGATTCATTCATCACAAACCCAACATGGACTGACCGAGACGCAAACTCAAGACTCAGAGATGGAGAGCAAGTATCTAACTACTTGTGCCCTTGAACTGCCATTCCAAACTTATATTAGTGCAAAATATCTGACAGGTATCATGCATTCGCAAAGAGGTGAAATTTAAGATTTGGTAAATATGGGCTAAAACTGTCCTTCCCTTTACCTCTTTATATATGAGAAGCTAAATTAAAGGTTATCTTGACATCACTAGCTACTTGAGTACGCTTTCTTCTATCTTTTCATGCATCATTTTGCACTTAAACACTCTGTGAATCATATATACAACTTTGTAAAAAGACACACAAAATATTGACAACATTTTTGTATCCATAATTCATTTTTTTCTCTCTGAAAAAATCTGAATGTCAATACTGACAATTTGCTGTTACTAACTTCTGACAATGTAACTAAATAGAAAAATTTGCACCTGAGCCAAGATTTGAAATATATAGATCTCCAGCTTTATGTGGTGGTACTATGTATCATTGAGCCACATTTCCTAAAATAAGCCCATTTTTTAATAATCCTTTAGTTTCCTAAACAGTAAAACTCAAGACGAAAAACAACAAAAATTGTTTATAATATAACTTTTGATTATTGGTTAACAAGATGGCATTATCAAAAATACGTAACCCAATCCATGAATTTAACAACAATTTTTTCAGAAATAAAAGAAGAAATTAAAAGGTATTTAAGATTAAAAGAAAAAAGGGACAAAAAATGCCAATATTGCATTTATTAATGGATGTCTGAAACTAGAAATAATATCAAAATTTATTAGAAAAATGATCAAAAACAATAATTAATAACAGCAATGAAAAGCTCCCAGGACACATGGTTTTTATTTGCATTTACTCTATTCTTTAGCTGAAAGAAATATAATATGGTAAGATGCACAAACAAAGGCAGAAATTAAAATTCATCGGAGAACATTTTGTTTAAACAACTCACCTCATAAGATTCATGCTTCCATGATACCACAGTTTCAAACACAGTCGTGTTCATCCTCAGCCATAACTTCGACTGGAGTTATGGCTGAGGATGATCACAACTGTATTTGAAACTGTGGTATCATGGAAGCGTGAATCCTATGAGGTGAGTTGTTTAAACAAAATGTTCTCCGATGAATTTTAACGATTGTACTTCCCAACATTAATTTAATATAAAGGCAGTCATGTTTATGTGAATTCTGCACATCTATGTCGTCATTAGGCAAGCGATTTTTAGATTCTAAAAGTTAAGATTGTAACATAGTATAGTGATAAAATTAATTTAATGTCTTTTTTTTGTTCAATGCCACAATGTTGTCATTTCAACATTCTGGTATTCTCTCCTGGCATGGCATTATTGTAACCCACGTCTGAGGTTGGGACGCTTGGAAGGTGGAGTTACGCTGCTTATATCCAATAAACCGACTTTTTTTTATAATATAACTTACAAAAAAAATTCTCAATTCTTTGTATGGATCTAGCAATATTACATTTATGTTATATATCTTACTTTTAAATTAAAAAGAAATAACAAATAGAACATTATTTCTTTTTAATTTAAAAGTAATATGTGCAATATAAATGTAATCTAAGAATCAAATGAATTGTGAATTCTTCTTACCTTATACACCTACGTTTTTTAACATAGAACTGCAGTATGGGAAAACAGTAGTAACAACAGCTGACAATTGGAATTATGTTTTCCAATACTGCAGTTCTGTGTTAAAAAAGTAGATGTATAAGGTAAGAAGAATTCATGATTCATTTGATTCTTATTAAGACAACCTCATAATGTAAAAATTCACAATTTCATTATATGAAATAAACGTAATATTTTTAGATTCCAAGCAAAAATCATTGAGAAACTTTTTTTTAGTTATATTATAAAAAAAAGTCCACCGCTGTGGTCTCGAGGTAGCGTGCTGCCTTGTCACGCAGTGTGCCCGGGTTCGATCCCTGGTCGGGACAGTTTTTCTGGGTTAGGTTTTTATCGGGGTATTTCCTCACCTGTAAGACAAATTTCAGGAAAACTTTAATGCCCAAACGGTTCCCGAAATCATATGGTCATTGCAATCATCATCATTCATATTCATCTTAGGTTAAGCTTAGGATTAGGGATTTTCCTGATGCACCAATATCATGATCATCATCACCCATCATATCATCGGGGCAACGTAACCCTGTCTTCCAGATGCCCCAACCTCAGAAGTGGGTTACAAGTACACCATGCCAGGAGAGAAATCAGGAATGTCGAAAGACAAACCTGGGGCATTTGAAAAAAAAATATTAAAAAAATTCAGTTGTTTGAATATGGTTGGTTGGTATCTAATGTCGAGCACTTGATAATGAAATCATTCGCTCTCTTGCACTCCAATATTTAGCAGAAAGGCTGGTCTCTTCTACAAAAGCTGGACAACGGAGGAGATGGTTTCTTTCCATATCTTCATTTAAATTGCAAAAAGGGCATTTAGGTGAATCTGTTTAGGTGTTTATTCAGGCAGTCATGTCCCGTTAGCAGTCTGAATGTTGCTACTGCAGATTTTCTTTGTAATGTAGTAATGTCATAAGCTTGTAGATTTTCCCATTCCTTTCCAGATGTTTTGGTGGTGTATTCTTCTCTAAGTTTATTGATGTATTTATTTGAGATAATTCTTTTGATAGAGTGAAAGGAAACTGGAGCAGAAGTTGGGTTTGAAACAATTTTGCTACCCTTCTTGGCTAGAAAATCGGCTATTTCATTGCCTGTCACTCCACAATGGGCCGGAATCCATTGAAGTACAACTTTTTTATGTAGACGGGATAAATGTTTTATCATTTTGTGACATTCGATAATTTTGATGCATTTGGGTGTTGTGTCTCGTGTTATAGCAAGAATGGCTGCTTTGGAGTCACATAGAATTACAACTTTTGTAAATTTTTCTTTTATATCACATCCAAAAATTTACAAAAGTTGTAATTCTATGTGACTCCAAAGCAGCCATTCTTGCTATAACACGAGACACAACACCCAAATGCATCAAAATTATCGAATGTCACAAAATGATAAAACATTTATCCCGGTCTACATAAAAAAGTTGTACTTCAATGGATTCCGGCCCATTGTGGAGTGACAGGCAATGAAATAGCCGATTTTCTAGCCAAGAAGGGTAGCAAAATTGTTTCAAACCCAACTTCTGCTCCAGTTTCCTTTCACTCTATCAAAAGAATTATCTCAAATAAATACATCAATAAACTTAGAGAAGAATACACCACCAAAACATCTGGAAAGGAATGGGAAAATCTACAAGCTTATGACATTACTACATTACAAAGAAAATCTGCAGTAGCAACATTCAGACTGCTAACGGGACATGACTGCTTGAATAAACACCTAAACAGAATTGGCATAACAGATTCACCTAAATGCCCTTTTATAAAGACTTATTAAATTAATTTTATCACAATCTTAACTTTTAGAAGCTAATAATCCACTCCCTAGTTATAATGCTTTTATTAGAGAGCCTATCGCCTGCAGCTCTTGTTTGTTAAATGAGGCAGAATTTGTACTTTTGTGATATGCTTGACCTGCGTGACCTACCTTCATTTGTGCCGAGTGCTACAGTATTCAATAAATTCCCCACTATGGATTTATCAGGCATAATTCAGAAATTAAGAATCTGGAGTCAGTTCAAGAGATGTGTCAAAACAGCTCAAAGCTAGAGCACCATCACATAAAGATGAAAATCTTGGATTCAGATAACAGCTGAGGTGCAGTTTTTCATTTATTTTATGTTAACCATAGTCATCATATGGCAGGAGCATTGCCACAATTTTTCCTAATGAAGAGGGGAGGGTGGAGCAAAATCAACATCCTTTCAATTTTAACAATTCAGATTCATATAGTTATTTTAACTTAATAAATATTAATTGGTATTGACAATAATTTAAATAGAGTTAAATTCTTAAAACACAGTTAAAGTTGCATATCTAAAAGTTACCCCACCAATGTCCCCCCTCCTCCTCGTTGAAGCTTATGATAGATGATTGTAAGTATTGATTTCCAGCTTCTAACATCATTTGGATTTTATGTAAATTTAAAGATGTTTATCTGGTTTTAGTTTAGTTTTATACAAGAAATTTGGCACATAGCCTAAAATCTGATGTCTAGAAATGAAAATATATCTCATCAACAATATAAAAAGGCTAATTAAAAATTAAATAATATTCTATATTTTTTTAATGTTAAATTTTTATTTAGGTTTTTAGTGGCATTAAAAATGAAGTTTTAATAACTATTTATGCAATAATTTTTTTTTTTTTCACTTTTGAATGAGCAATAGACGAGTTCAGAAATCTTACCAAGTGCAAAAATAAGCTTTCTAAACTTGTTACATGTATAATTTTTTATGCTACCAACAAATACAAAATTTAACTTTTATAGGAATTAATCACTATAAGGTTTAATTTATGGTGAAATTAAATGTTTCTTACCTCTCCTCATATAAATTTTCTAAGTTGATCGCGATTTCGAGACTAACTGTCTCATCCTCAGAACTTTGTTGGCGACATAGCACCAGTCGCCAACAAAGTTCTCAGAATGAGACAGTTATAGTCTTGAAATTGCAATCAACTTAGAAAATTTATATGAGGAGAGGTAAGAAACATTTAATTTCACCATAAATTACAAAATTTTTAAAAACATTTTTTGTAAATGTGAAGTAACATATTTGGATTAACCTCGGTCTATAATATTAGTTAGTTCTTGTAGGCTTTGGATTAGTTTAATCAAAATCAAAGTGGGAGGTAACACTATGAGGTTTTTACATTAATGAATGAGTTGGAGAAAATGCTTTAACATCTCACCTCATAAAGTTGCATGTTTTCATGATACCGGTTTCAAAAGTATAGTTTTACTTCCATCTTAAGTCAAACTCCAACTGTCGAAATTTTGCTGTTAACACCATCTTCTGAACTGCCATCTGGTGTCGATTTTATGAACTTGGAGATCAAATTATTCTCGTCAGGAATATAAAAATTCATGGCTTTATATTTATTCCTCTGAATGTATATCTTTCCCAAACTGTTAATTCCAAAGATTTCTTTAAATTTAATAATGAATGGAGAACATATTTTAATTGACTCACCTCATACATTTTCAAACTTCTTTGATACCGACGGTTTCAGACAAAATCATGTCCTTCATCAGTCATGGCGTCCATTTCTTTAAATGTTTTTAAAGTTTAACATTTAGAGAAACCTTTGGAATTAACAGTTTGGGAAAGATAGACATTCTTACTTACTTACTTACTCACTGGCACTATCGAACCCATAGGTTCATGGCCGCACGGACATAAGCTCTCCATACATCCCTATCCTGAGCTAATGCTTTCCAATCATTCTCTGTATAATCTACTTCCCTCAAATCATAGTTAATGTTATTCTCCCACCTCACTCTTGGTCTACCAACTGGGCGTTTTCTCCTCTGGCTTTCCTACAAGAAGCTTCCATGCAAGTCTTTCATTTCCCATACGTGCAACATGTCCTGCCCAACACAGTCTACGAGACTTAACTGTTCTTATTATAAAGATAGACATTCAGAAGAATAAATATAAAGCAATGAATTTTGATATTCCCGACGAGAATAATTTGATCTCCAAGTTCATAAAATCGACAGCAGGTGGCTGTTCAGAAGATGGTGTTAAGAGCAAAATTTTGACAGTTGGAGTTTGACTGAAGATGGAAGTAAAATTATACTTTTGAAACCGGTATCATGAAGACATGCAACTTTATGATGTGAGATGTTAAAACATTTTCTCCAACTCATTCATTTGAATTAGTTAATTGTTACATTGCTGTGATATGGCAATAAATAATAATAAATATAATAATTTGTTTCATTGCCATTAATTTGTTTATGGTATCATATTAATCAAAATGAGTGGCAAAACTATGAGAAAATTTGACATACCAGATAACATTAAGGAGTCTTCAAATAATTTTATGTTAGAGCTGATTTCCGAAAAGTTCAGCTTTCAATGTGAAAAGAAATATGAAGACTTCAAAAGTTCATTTAGTAAAATTTCTTTCTTTCAATAGAATGGAGAAAATTCTTTTTTGACCTGTGTGCAAAGAAGGACAACTTTAGTAACTCAAAATAGTTTAAGATTGGAATACTTTAGAGTTTAATTTTATTTAAATTTTAGTGCCACTAAAAATTGAATTTTGAATAATTAATATGAAATTTTGTATTGCTTTATTTTGTGACAAGTTTTTATTTTATTTTTATTGCTATTAATATTGGAAAATTTTAAAAATATTTGAATAAGGAAATATGAAAATACTACACAATTGAATCGGAAATTTTTTATATCTCATGTCATAAAAATATGTTTTTCTCACCTGATTAATTTTGAAGGAAATTGCCTCCATCATCATTGCCTTCATAACTAGTTATGTTGGACATACTTATTTTTTTGAGGTGATGTGTAAAAAAAAATCTGATTCAGTTATGTAGTAATACAGGGTATCTGGGACCAATACTACCAATAATAAACTGTTACCGGTATAGAACATTAACTAACATGTCAGAGTTATGGGTGAAGATGGACGTGATATCGTCTGAAACTGCAGTATCCTGAAAAACATGAAATTTATGAGTTGAGTTGTGAAAAAATGTTCTCTGATAAATTTCAATGATTATATCTCATAATGTTTACTTCCCAACATTAATTTAATTTAATTAACTAACAAATTTATTGCAAAACATAAACTAAACAAGTTTGTATGATAATCAGTAAATTTTCACATGTGCACCTCTAGTTTTGAGGTTCGTAGATTCAAACCCGGTTAGGGTCAATTAATTTTTTTTTCACGGCTTAAAAATAGAGCATAGTTTCTTCCATAATGTGGGGGAGCTCCATCTTGTTGGAAGATGTCAAGACAAAAAACAAATTTAAAAAAACATAAGAATTTTTGTAATTCCATTGTTGTCACCACAAAATTTGAAAATTGAAGTAAACATGAGAAATTGCATAATTTCATTGTTGTCACCACAAATTCATAAAATTATATACGGTAATTTCATTGTTGTCACCATAAAATTTATTGAGATTGCCTATGTTTTACAACAAACTATATTATGATAATTAAATTATTTTCAGTCTGATCATCTTACCTCAATATTAATGTTGATTTGTTCTTGGACATATTTTAAAACAATTCTGTTTTATCATCAGCTTGTCCAGCCAGATATGTCTTGAAACATGCCCAAGAACAAATCAACATTAATATTGAGGTAAGATGATCAGACTGAAAATAATTTTTTTAAGTTATGTAGATAGGAAATAACACTATGAGGTTCTTTAATATTGTTTATTTTTTATCATTTCACTCACCTCATACTTCATAATTTATAGCAGACCCAGGGTTTCTTCACGTAATTCGTGACATTGTCAATGCTGCGTCATGTTCACAACTGACGTCCAACGGCCTTCTATCCTGCAGACTGACCTCCGTGCCATCTGGTGGCCGACCGAAGAATTTCCAAATCAGGCCTCTTTCTTTATAACCGGGTATTTCAAAATTCATAGTTGTATTTTCATTCTTGCATATGTAAATTTTTTCCCAAATTGTGAGTTCCTTCGGTTTTTTCCAATTGTTTAAGTAATTTTGTTTTGGTTTCTATTCTATGTTTTTCTGACCAGGCATGTGCAGCTATTGCAGATTTTTCGGTTTCTCCATTTTTAACATTTCTGAGGTGTTCTTTTAATCTTGTATTTAGATTCCTTTTTGTTTTTCCTATGTATATCTTTTCACAATCTTTACAATTAATTTGATAAATTCCCGATTTTTTGCAGTCTTCAATTTTTTCATTTTTGTTGGTTTTTTATTAAATTACCTAAGCTGTAATCATTTTTCGGTGCTAATTTAATGTTGAATTTGTTGAAAATTTTTTGAAACTTGTCAAATACGAAAGGATGGTATGTGAACTTCTTGAATTTTTTGCCTATATTTTTATCTGTCTGAAGAGTACTTTCATTGATGACTTTTTGTTCTTTGAATTTATTTATTTTCTTGTGTATCATTTTCTTGTGAAAACCATTATCCTTAGCAATTTGTATGATGTGTTCTTTCTCTTTATTGTAATTTTCTTTGCTCATGGGGACATTCACAAGTCTGTGTGTTAAACTATTAAATACTGCCTGTTTGTGTGAAAATGGTTAAATCCAGTAGCTTTTATATAATTGTCGATGTGAGTTTCTTTTCTGTAGATTCCAAATTCTATTTTCTTTTTTTCTTCTTTCCTAATCAATTTAAGGTCTAAAAATGGTATTTCATGATTATTTTCTATTTCCATTGTAAATTTGATTGTTTTATTTTGAATATTTAACAGTTTAATGGCATCTTCTAATTGTTTCTCTTTTACTATTGCTATGATATCATCTACGTATCTTCTCCAAAATTTAAACATCAAAGGATGTGCTTTAGTTACATGACATTCAAAATTCCCCATAAACATGTCTGCTAAGAATGGTGATAATGGATTTCCCATTGCGAGTCCTGATTTTTGTCTAAGTATTTTCCTCTAAAGGTGAAGAACATTTGATTTAAGCATAATTTTGTTAGTTTTATGTATTCTTTAACGCTATCATCATCTAATTTGTTTTCTTTCAACCATTTTTCTAAAATTTTCAAAGTTGTGTCAATCGGTATGTTTGTGAATAATGAAGTAACATCAAATGAGACCAATCTTTCTGAAGGTTCTATTTCTACATTTTCTAATTTCTCAACTAATTGGTAAGAATTTTCTACTGCTAAATTTTCAAATTTTTCCATACCTTTAAATTTATTGTTAAGCCATTTGGATATGTTATATGTCGGTGAATTGATATTGTTGATGATAGGTCTCATTTTCTTTCCGTCTTTGTGGATTTTATCCCAGAAACCCCAACATTCATGGTCTTCCTAAAATCCACAAAGACGGAAAGAAAATGAGACCTATCATCAACAATATCAATTCACCGACATATAACATATCCAAATGGCTTAACAATAAATTTAAAGGTATGGAAAAATTTGAAAATTTAGCAGTAGAAAATTCTTACCAATTAGTTGAGAAATTAGAAAATGTAGAAATAGAACCTTCAGAAAGATTGGTCTCATTTGATGTTACTTCATTATTCACAAACATACCGACTGACACAACTTTGAAAATTTTAGAAAAATGGTTGAAAGAAAACAAATTAGATGATGATAGCGTTAAAGAATACATAAAACTAACAAAATTATGCTTAAATCAAATGTTCTTCACCTTTAGAGGAAAATACTTTAGACAAAAATCAGGACTCGCAATGGGAAATCCATTATCACCATTCTTAGCAGACATGTTTATGGGGAATTTTGAATGTCATGTAACTAAAGCACATCCTTTGATGTTTAAATTTTGGAGAAGATACGTAGATGATATCATAGCAATAGTAAAAGAGAAACAATTAGAAGATGCCATTAAACTGTTAAATATTCAAAATAAAACAATCAAATTTACAATGGAAATAGAAAATAATCATGAAATACCATTTTTAGACCTTAAATTGATTAGGAAAGAAGAAAAAAAGAAAATAGAATTTGGAATCTACAGAAAAGAAACTCACATCGACAATTATATAAAAGCTACTGGATTTAACCATTTTTCACACAAACAGGCAGTATTTAATAGTTTAACACACAGACTTGTGAATGTCCCCATGAGCAAAGAAAATTACAATAAAGAGAAAGAACACATCATACAAATTGCTAAGGATAATGGTTTTCACAAGAAAATGATACACAAGAAAATAAATAAATTCAAAGAACAAAAAGTCATCAATGAAAGTACTCTTCAGACAGATAAAAATATAGGCAAAAAATTCAAGAAGTTCACATACCATCCTTTCGTATTTGACAAGTTTCAAAAAATTTTCAACAAATTCAACATTAAATTAGCACCGAAAAATGATTACAGCTTAGGTAATTTAATAAAACCAACAAAAATGAAAAAATTGAAGACTGCAAAAAATCGGGAATTTATCAAATTAATTGTAAAGATTGTGAAAAGATATACATAGGAAAAACAAAAAGGAATCTAAATACAAGATTAAAAGAACACCTCAGAAATGTTAAAAATGGAGAAACCGAAAAATCTGCAATAGCTGCACATGCCTGGTCAGAAAAACATAGAATAGAAACCAAAACAAAATTACTTAAACAATTGGAAAAACCGAAGGAACTCACAATTTGGGAAAAAATTTACATATGCAAGAATGAAAATACAACTATGAATTTTGAAATACCCGGTTATAAAGAAAGAGGCCTGATTTGGAAATTCTTCGGTCGGCCACCAGATGGCGCGGAGGTCAGTCTGCAGGATAGAAGGCCGTTGGACGTCAGTTGTGAACATGACGCAGCATTGACAATGTCACGAATTACGTGAAGAAGCCCTGGGTCTGCTATAAATTATGAAGTATGAGGTGAGTGAAATGATAAAAAATAAACAATATGAAAATAATTTAATTAAAATAATCTCAAAATATCACTTCCTAAATTTAAATATTAACATTATGATAAATCGATTAGTTTTTTATTTATAACAATTTCTTATTGGTAGTGTCGATCTCGGACATGGTGTATTTATAACACCAAAATCCAAATTTTAACTTTTCACTGAGATTTCTATTCTAATAAGTGAATAGATTTAATGCAATCATGCTGAATTTAAATATGAACTCAGTTTTCTTCTATCACATACCAATTTTTCACAATATGAGAAATCATAAAATACACTTTCTTACTCTCAGTCCTATCAAATTTATGTTGTTATTAACTGAAAGTTAATATGATCCACAATATACTTAATCATAAGAATTAAATTATTAGTGGAATGCAGGCTTTCACGGCCGGTAATCATGGTAATAAAAGATTCCGGGCTATGTGGCCATGGTCTATAACTGGCATTTCTTCCAGACGTTTCTCCCTCAACTGCGGAGGGAGAAACGTCTGGAAGAAACGCCAGTTATAGACCACGGCCACATAGCCTGGAATCTTTTATTACCAATTAAGTTATTGTTTTTATTACCTCACCTCATATCCTTTTTCTTCTGCAGTTTCGGAGCTTATCTCCATTATCAGTAGCCTCTAGTCGACCGGTGTTATGTCGTTTCTTGGCGACCAAGAAACAACATAACACTGGTCGACTAGAGGCTACTGATAATGGAGATAATCTCCGAAACTGCAGTCTAGAAGAAAAAGGATATGAGGTGAGGTAATAAAAACATTAATTTAATTCTTAAATTAAACCTCATAGTGTTCTTTCCCTGTGAAAGTTAAATAAATACTTAATCATAATTAATATTTGACCACTATTCTTAATTAAATACTTTCATTTGAATATTAGCCCACTTTTTAACCTACCATCTTCAAATGAATTAAAACTACATTAAAAAATATTATTTATAAAATTGGCAATTGTTAAAAATTGGTACATGATACGAAAAAAGGATTGCAGTCTTTAGATCAGCATATCAGAATTAGTAATTGAGACATATTTTGCAAAAAAAACCCATAATCATGTTTACCAGTGTAATTATCCTCATTAGCGTCACTTATCATTAAAATTTTTATGAAAATAAAAAACACAAATTATTTAAGAAAAATTGCATCATCTCATCTCATATTCTTCTTCTTCTTATTATTATTAGACAAGTTTCGGGACCTTATTAGGTTCCATCCTCAGTACTTCCACAACCATTGTTGTGTTGTCTTGAGGAACTACCTCCTGTTCCCTCTGATGAACCTCCAAATCATATCAACAGAGGGGGAAGATGACATAACAACTGTTGTGAAAGTACTGAGGATGTAACATGATAAGGTCTCGGGAACCGGTCTAATGAGAAGAAGGATATGAGGTGAAGTGACAATTTTTCTTAAATAAACTATACCTCAAAGTGTTAATTCCTAAAAAGTCAAAAGAAATATAAAGTTCTTTATTGCTTTTTATTATGACAATTTCTTTATTTTATTTTTTAGTACTTTTAAAAATGATTAGGTTTAAAAATATTTGAATAAGTAGTATGAAATTCTGTTATAAGAATCAAATGAATCATGAATTCTTCTTACTTCATATATCTATGTCTTTTTAACACAGCATCGCAGTATCAGAAAAAACATCTTTTCCATCCTCAGCTGTTTTCACGACTGTAATTTTTTTCTATTGCCGGTAATTATCCAAACTGCCATCTGGAAAATTTAGAAAATTACTTCTTCAGAAGTACACCAGATGGCAGTTTGGATAATTACCAGCAAAAGAAAAAAATTGACAGCCATAAAAACAGCTGAGGATGGAAAAGATGTTTTTTCCGATGCTGCGGTGCTGTGTTAAAAAAACATAGATATATGAGGTAAGAAGAATTCACAATTCATTTGATTCTTATTAAGAAAACCTCATTATATTTAAATTAATATTGGGAAGTAAACATTATGAGGTTATATCATTAATAGTTAGTGGAGAACATATTTTTATCGACTCACCTCATATATTTTCAATTTCTTTGATACCGGCGGTTTCAGACAATATCATGTCCTTCTTCAGTCATGGCCTCCACTGATGAAATTCTTTGATTGTTGATTTCTCTAATGACATCACCTCTTGTGCTGCCATCTTTCATTGGGATTATAAACTTTGTAATTAAATTTTTATCCACCGGAATATCGAAATTCATAGATCGATATTTATTCTTCTGAATGAATATCATTTCCCAAATTGAAGAAGGACATGATATTGTCTGAAACCATCGGTATCAAAGAAATTGAAAATATATGAGGTGAGTCGATAAAAATATGTTCTCCACTCACTATTAATAAAAACCTCATTATGTTAAAATTCCCAAATCTATTATATTAAATGAAATTCTGTATTTATTTTATTTTATTTATTTATTTAGTAGCAAGAAAAATGAAGAGATTTAGAAGTATTTGAATCCTATTAACATGAAACTGTCTTTTTTTATTTGTATAACTATGTGAGGGAAACACAAGTTTTCCCGCCGTTATTCTCATGTTGATGCAGGTGATACTTCCGATTGTACCACCATCACTATACCGGTCCCCCGACTGTTACCAACCTGCCGACAGCCACAACAACTGCAGCACTGTGCTGACTCTAAGAAACACTACCTTAAAGTTCCACAGATAACGTATGGTCATGATCAGCAGCGTAAGTTTTCCAGGCTACACAGATTTACTGGCTGTTAATAAATATGTCAGAGCAGAGGCATCATGCACTTGTTACCAACGCACGACTCTCATGTGTATAAGACAACGCACAGCCTCAGCTTTTATTTCTATGACAGGACGCAGATAAATATATGTTATATTTGAAGATAAATTATATTTGAAGATAAAAATTTTCGCTAGACCGAGACTCGAACCCGGGACCTTTTGGCTTGCCGGGCCAAATGCTCTACCAACTGAGCTACCGAGGCGAGTTGCAATCTAGACACAAATTTTTCTGTTATATACGTTGTAATTCCCTCTCGCCAAATGCTTTTGAAACCATTGCTTCTATCTTTGCAAATGGCGGCTTCTTAGTTAAGAAGACATTTATTGGGAATTTAACATTACTTTATAAAGCTAGCAAGGCTTCTAATGATGTTTTTATTATTGATTTAACATTTCTCACTGAAAGATAAATTATATTCTCACTGAAAGATAAATTATATTTGAAGAGAAAAATGTTAAATCAATAATAAAAACATCATTAGAAGCCTTACTAGCTTTATAAAGTAATGTTAAATTCCCAATAAATGTCTTCTTAACTAAGAAGCCGCCATTTGCAAAGATAGAAGCAATGGTTTCAAAAGCATTTGGCGAGAGGGAATTACAACGTATATAAGAGAAAAATTTCTGTCTAGATCGCAATTTGCCTCAGTAGCTCAGTTGGTAGACCATTTGGCCCGGCAAGCCAAAGGTCCCGGGTTCGAGTCTCGGTCTAGGCGAAAATTTTTCTCTTCAAATATAATTTATCTTTCAGTGAGAAATGTTAAATCAATAATAAAAACATCAGATATATGTTATATAAATTATTACTGGATTGTATGTTTTGACTCGCCTCATATTTCTTGATTTTTATACAGACTAGTTTTGTCGATTCTGTGCAACATTCTCGATGCATTACAACTGTTGCATTGCAGTTGTCCATCCTGCAAGTTGATTTCTGCTCCCTCTTCTGGTTAACCGATGAACTTCCAAATACATTTTTTTTCTGTTTCACCGGGAATTAAAAAAAATCATGGTTTTCTTTTTATTCTTGCAAATGTAAATTATCTCCCAAATTATGAGTTCTTAGATTTTTCTTCTAACTGTTTTAATAATTTTGTCTTAGTTTCAATTCTGTGTTTTTCTGATCATACATGTGCAGCTATTACAGATTTTTTTTATTCTCTTTAGAAATGTTAAAAATGGGGATATAGAAATATCTGCAATAACTGCACATGCACGGTCAGAAAAACAGAATTGAAACTAAGGGAAAATTATTAAAACAGTTAGAAAAATGTAAGAACTAACAATTTGGGAGAAAATTTAGATCTGCAAGAATAAAAGGAAAACCATGCATTTTGAAATTCCCAGTGAAAGGGGAAAAAAAATTTGATTTGGTAGTTCATCGGTCAGCCAACAGAGGGGGCAGAAATCAACTTACAGGATGGACAACCACAAGGCAACAGTTGTTAATGCATCGAGAATGTTGCACAGAAGCGACGAAACTAGTCAGCATAAAAATCAAGAAATATGAGATGAGTCAAAATATACAACTCAATAATAATTAAAAGAAACCTCATAGTGTTATTTCCTACATAATTTAATAATATTTTATATGTATAACTGTAGGCTTTCACGGCCGGCGTCTTGATCCCTATTAGGTTCGTCTTCCAGGCATATAGGCCGTGGTCCAGTCGTTCATCTACTCGACGTTTCATCTACTGCTGCGGTAGACATCTTCAGGAGATACTGCGTGCTCTCTGTGACCCCTCAACAGTCGGCTGCAGACTGGCTGGTCGTTGGAAACTCCCTCCCTATTTATAGGCACGCCCCTGGTGGAGAGGCGGTTTACTGCGCGGTCCGTGTTGCGTGCTGTTTTGTCCAGGCTGTCGCTAGCAGAAGTCATAGGCTTCGTTGTCGTATTGTGCAGTGCCGGGATCCAGATTTTGTTTATCTTCATGGTTTCTTCTTTTTTGTTAAAGGAATTTTTGTGTTTATATATTTCAATGGCTTCTCTGTACAGTCTGGTGTAATAATGTGATGTTTGGTACAATACCTGTGTTTTTTCGAATCTTATTATATGTTCTTGGTTGTTCATCCAGTGTTCCGCTACAGCTGATTTTTCCTTTTGTTTTAGTCTGCAATGCCTCTTGTGTTCTTGCAATCTTGTGGTAACCATTCTTTTTGTTGTGCCGATATAAACCTGTCCACAACTGCAAGGGATGCGATATATACCGGCAGTACTTAACGGATCTCTTGTATCTTTGGCTGGGCGCAGTATATTCCTGATTTTTTGTGTTGGCTTGTAGGTTGTAGATATGTTATATTTATTTAATATTCGACCAATTCTCTCCGTTATTGTCTTGATATATGGTAGGTACACCTTACCCTTTGCCTCCTCCTTGTTCCCGTTTTCGGATTTGTATTTATTGGGATTTATGGCTCGGCGAACATCTGTTTTGCTGTATCCATTGGATTGAAACGCTGCTTTAATTATTCCGCGGAATAATTAAAACCCTGGTGGAACGAGCCAAAAGAATTTCGGAACCACAGTATCTACAAGAAGAAATTAATCATCTCCAAGCAGCGTTTCAATCCAATGGATACAGCAAAACAGATGTTCGCCGAGCCATAAATCCCAATAAATACAAATCCGAAAACGGGAACAAGGAGGAGGCAAAGGGTAAGGTGTACCTACCATATATCAAGACAATAACGGAGAGAATTGGTCGAATATTAAATAAATATAACATATCTACAACCTACAAGCCAACACAAAAAATCAGGAATATACTGCGCCCAGCCAAAGATACAAGAGATCCGTTAAGTACTGCCGGTATATATCGCATCCCTTGCAGTTGTGGACAGGTTTATATCGGCACAACAAAAAGAATGGTTACCACAAGATTGCAAGAACACAAGAGGCATTGCAGACTAAAACAAAAGGAAAAATCAGCTGTAGCGGAACACTGGATGAACAACCAAGAACATATAATAAGATTCGAAAAAACACAGGTATTGTACCAAACATCACATTATTACACCAGACTGTACAGAGAAGCCATTGAAATATATAAACACAAAAATTCCTTTAACAAAAAAGAAGAAACCATGAAGATAAACAAAATCTGGATCCCGGCACTGCACAATACGACAACGAAGCCTATGACTTCTGCTAGCGACAGCCTGGACAAAACAGCACGCAACACGGACCGCGCAGTAAACCGCCTCTCCACCAGGGGCGTGCCTATAAATAGGGAGGGAGTTTCCAACGACCAGCCAGTCTGCAGCCGACTGTTGAGGGGGTCACAGAGAGCACGCAGTATCTCCTGAAGATGTCTACCGCAGCAGTAGATGAAACGTCGAGTAGAAGAACGACTGGACCACGGCCTATATGCCCGGAAGACGAACCTAATAGGGATCAATATTTTATATTCTTCTTCTTAGTATACCCTTTTGTGTCTCATTTAGACCTGGGTGCCCCCCGTCAGGAGGTATCTTAACCATGGTAATTTATTTACACTTGTTTTCCAACAGATGTCAGTGAGTGACACATGATCAACATTCTGACTCAATGAAACATCTAATTGGCAACTAAGGTATTACTAGGGTGAATACATGTCAGTTAAACTTTACACAGATGCCTTTTTATTCAGGCTTATGGCTCTTAGTAATATAATGTTCGGTTAAAAACTATAAAATAGTTACCTTGTAGGTCCGTCTCCTCAACTTAAGTTGTTTTAAAACTCTGTAGGCCTTTTGGGACTAGTCCCATCATCAGCAGAGTGCATAGGTCTGTACTTGTTGACCCTTGTTGGGACAGGCTTCTGGGTGAGGTTTTTTCGGGGTTTTTCCTCACCTGTAAGACAAATGTTGGGAAGCTTAGGGCCCAAAGGTTCCCGAAAATCATCCGGCCATCATTATCATCTTCATCATCCTTCACCGGTGTGGAAAGCAACGGGAAGCTACCACACCTATAAATCCCTAGTAAAGCTGCAAAGTATAGCATGAAAATGCTATGATTGCAATGAAAGACCTGCCTTCGGGCAGAATTACTATGGATGGATGTATATATATATATCCCATTAAATTACCTCAGTTTTGGGGTTAAGTTTCTTGCCTCTGGTTCCGTAAGTCCTAAGTTTATACCTAGCCTGGGTCAATGGATTTTTAGGGTGGAAAAATCCAATAGTCAAATCCTCCAGGAGGGACGTTATGCATGGATCCAAATTCTGAAGGAGTTTGAGTTCATAAAAGAAATTCAAGCCTAAATTAGTGCTTCTGAGCAAAATTTAAATGGTCTTTCCATCCGAATAATATCTTAATTACCTACAAGGTGTCTCTTCGAAATAATGTGGTATCCACTTGTTACTTGTTGACATTTGTAGGGAAATAAGCATAACTGAATTGATTTTTTAAAAATAAATACATATTTTAAAATTAATTTTTAACCTTCTTATGAACTTTATATCTATTAAAAATAACAAGACAATATTTAATTATTTCTTTATTGACCTGCAAAGTTTATAGTGGAACTGTAATTAGTTCTATCATTTAAAAAAATCACAAACGTGTTTTTCTGTTATTTTGCACACCACAAATTTTATTGCTCAAGCCTCAAGGCAGAGGTGCACTTTGTGCTGCATATGCAGTGATATGCTATGTCTGTACATGATCCATGCGTCCTATGGCACTGTACCAAGGAGCACATTCACAAGCAAAAATTATTTTCTTTAAACACTATGCAATCCCAGTATGAAATTTTGTAAGATGATAAATGGATTATCAAGGGAGTCAATATTACAAAATTAAATAAAAAATTTGAACACTTCACCTCATAAAAATATTTGTTCCAAATCTAGTTAGCTGAGAAATACATATTTTTATGAAGTGAGATGCAAAATTGTTCAATTCAATTATGTAATATTAATAATTTGCTTCTAAGGCTCATAACTATGAACGCATTAGACCGTAAAAGTCGTTCTCAACATGTACTCTGCTGAGAAAGTTGCATCCAAATACATTTTGCATACTCAAGAATCTGTTCATGCAATAATAATTGTCAAAATTCCGTAAGCTACCTGGCGAGGTGACTTTGCAGAGAACGAATCGTGAACAACCTGATGGGAACCGATGTACTTGAAGCCTTGCTGCTTTATCCAAGATGTCGGACCGTGAAGACTTTGATCTTGTTTTCGGTATACGTGGAGAAGAGGAATTTGATAGAGTCTACCAAAGAATTCAACTGGAAGAACAGGAGAATCAGCAAAATATCACATGATGCAGATGTCGTATACGGTTTTATTTGCGGGACGCAAATGTAAATGCGTTCCTCTAGCAGACGAAAATAACGGAAGTGGTTTTATCGCTGAGAATTCTGGGTAATTTCTTGCCAATATTACAAAAAAAGCTACTTCCATGCATGACCAGCGAGCGACTCACTAATTCGAACTTTGCATGTTCTCACGGAAAACTAAGCTCACCAGAGACTAATGTATTTGCATGCAGCCCTTGTGTTATTTCTCATTAGAATTTTTATTAAATTTGTCAAGGATTTT
The DNA here is from genome assembly GCA_030220185.1 of Diploptera punctata. NCBI lineage: Eukaryota > Metazoa > Arthropoda > Insecta > Blattodea > Blaberidae > Diploptera > Diploptera punctata. Next base: position 1,090,822 of record JASPKZ010005296.1, read on the forward strand.
TTTTCTTCAGAATTTAAAACATTTAAGGCCACTTAAACATTTTGTGTAAAATATAGTATTATCTATCAAAAATTGAGAAAAAGAAATGTTATATGTAAATTTTTAAAGACAAAATTTTGGAGGGGAAAATAAGGAGAAGACCAAGGAACACTATTTTGAAAGATGTAACAGAAATTATATGGTGCCAGAACTTTCAAGAAATGAAAATATTAGCTGAAAGAAGAGAAGAATGGTTTCATGTACAGGACATTGCCTTTAGAAGAAGAATAAGAAGTTAATGTAATCCATGGTAGTATAGAATAAAGGCTTGTACTTCAACTTAGAATGAATGTAAAATTAATTTTATAATGTCATTGTCAGGAGAGAATACCAGAAATGGTGAAATGATAATCTAGGGCATTGAATAAAGAAAATAAATATGTATATACTTTTTAGATTGGGATATTACGTAAATTTGGTTGTTGATAAATCACCAGTGACACGAAAAGGGTAGCTGGGGTATTTAAATGGCTGGCCTGTGGGTTTAAATGCCCTGCTCAGTGCCTGGTACTGAATGTGACACTATAAACTAGTTTTGGAACATAGTTTCTGTTCCAAAACTAGTTTATAGTTAAAGAAGAAGAATAATATGAATTGAGTGATAAAAAAATACCTAAAAGAATGAACATTATTCAAAATTCAGTTTTTTTCTTATAATTTACCTGTGCCATGGGTTCCAAGTCTGAAGATTTTCAGGCTCGTAAAAGATCCTTAAGCCTGAATAAAAAGGCCTCTAAGCAAAATTTACCGAATTTTCCCATCCTAGAAGTACCTTGCTTTCCTAGATGTCAGTTTGAGGCTGAACGCTGACCACGGGCCACTCCAATGACTATACGAAAACAAGTGTAACTAAATTAGTATGGTTCAATTTCTTCCCTGTTGGGGGAGAGTGCCTAAATCTCATTGAGGGAAACAAGGGCTTACAAGATACAAGATAATTTATCTGTTTTATATACATATATTTCCTGATAAAAATACTTCCACAAGATTGATATATTGTCTACACCAAGATGCATTCTATACAACAACCCAGAGGAAGAAATGGATGACGAACACCTCAACAACTGTACAGCTGTCAAACAGGAAACTTCTAAAACTTCAAAATACTGGAGGACAAGACTGCTGATGACTTCAGTGTTAGATGCAGCACATTAGACAACAACAACCAAGCATATATACCGTTGAATCAAATTTTAAAATTGCATTTAATTCTGCAGTTATTATTGTTAAATATTTAATTTAATTCCTAGGGCAAATAACCCTTCATTGTTCAAAAAGCCTCTTTTTTTTAAGTAATGATAAAGAGATTTTTTATGTATTAGGATCGCTTTCATATTTTAAAAACCTCAAAAATATATTCTGAAGAATAAATTTTTTATTGGAAATTGCATTTTTTTAAGAAATGAAAAGTTGGGTTTGGAAAGGTTAAGAGAGTGAACTAAATCTGTAAGTCTGCATTTTTACAATACACTTATGGTTAAAGTGATTATAAATCAAACTAAAAAACAAGTTCAATGGAAAAATTGTTTAAAAATAAGACATGCATGCAATAATTTTGCAGAGTGAAGTGCTTGAGTGTTGTCCTATACACATGAAGAAATAACTTACGTAACACCCTATGGATGTATTTAGATTGCACACGGCATGTGTGAAACACACTATTGTTTATTATTAAAAAAATATTATTTTCTTAATGAAAAATTCTTTGGTAATAATTTAGAAAAAATATAATTTCTTAACTAGAGCAGAGAACAAAAAAACAAAAATTCAAAATAAATATGTAAATGTTGTTTATAAAGAAAATAGTTCATGAAAACACAGAGAGAAACTGTTATATTATCAACATTTGATTTTGTCAGTTTTTGTGATACTCTGATTAACAAAATCCACCTGATGTTAACCTACTGATAAAATCAACTTATTAGTGTAGTATATACAAGTTTTCAGAGTAAAAAATTACACTTACAATTGCTTATATTGTAACTTAAGAGAACGTTAAAATCATGAAAGAGACATAACAATTACTAATAATGATATTAATTAATAATGATAAAAATAATAATGATAATATTGATGATAAAAATAATAATATATTAATAAATGATATTCCAAAAATAACAATAATAAATAATATAACAATAATATCAATAATAACAAAATATCAATCTGTCCTTGTGGACTAAAGCTTACTATACCCACCTCTGGTTCCAAGGACCTGGGCAGGAACAATGGATTTTAAGTGCACATAAGATCTAAACATGGCTTCCTTCAGAAGGGAATTGAAGTCATAGGTTCTGTGTTGTAGATTTATGGCATATAAAAGAATCTCAAGCCTGAAATAATAGACCTTTGAGCATAATGTAATCGACCCTTTCATGCCCAGATTTGAATTATGATGATGATCACAGTTGTTAATGAGTGGGTGCTATTAAATAAAAATACTATCATCATCATCATAGTACATTCACGAATTTAGGCCATTTGTTGACCTGTTTCGGCCTCAAGAGAAACACCATCCAGAAGTCTTTTGAGTGGACGTCCTGGTCTTCTTCTTCCTGCAGGTTGATATCTTAACATTAGTTTGGGTATTCTGTGATCTTCCATTCGATGAACATGTTGTATCCATCTTGACTTATAATCAGAAATTTTGTTTTCTAAAGATTCCATGTGTAATTCTTCTAAGATGTCTTCATTTTTTTTGTGATCTAGTAGTGTGTATCCTGCAGTCCTCCGAAGATATCTCATTTCAGCAGATCTAAGTCTCTGTATATCCTTCTGTTTCAACGTCCATACTTCGCTACCATACAAAAGAGTTGGAAGAGCCAGTGTTTTATACACTTTCAGTCTTGAATGCTTTTGGACTAACTGTGGCTTGAAGATAGAATTTGCTATTAAATAAAAATACTAAATAACAATAATTATTCTTCTTTATTAGGAATCTTCTACAATACAGTAGTTTTCCTACAACCCATTGTAAATTTTACTCCTCCATACATCCCTATTCTCTGCATCACTCTCTATTAATCCTCTCGACACCGTACTCTTATGCACTCCTGAACCCCACTGTTCTTTTGGTCTCTCCTTTCTTCTGTTGCCCTTGCTTCAAAATTTAATATCATCTCACATATCCTGTCGTCTGACATCCTGACATTTAAATGGTCAAACCTTTTATGTTTTCTTTCTTCAATAACTTGTGGAACATCTTTTTGAATATCCATTATTTCTCTGATTTCAGTATTCCTAATTTGGAGAACAATAATAATTATAATAATAGACTAGTAATATTTTAATTATGACAATAATAATAATAATAATAACAATAATAATTCTATTCTATAGTAATTCTGCCCGAGGGCAGGTCTTTCACTGCAACCATAGCATTTTCATGCTATGCAGCTTCACTAAGGAATTGTAGGTGTTATAGCTTTCTGTTGCCACACTGGTGAGGGCATGATGATGATAAGGGTAATGATGATGATGATGATCGGATGATTTTCGGGGACTGTTGGGCCCTAAGCTTCCTGACATTTGTCTTACAGGTAAGGAAACCCCCCCCCCCAGGAGCCTGGCCTGACCGGGAATCGAACCCCGGGCCCGCTGCATGATAAGGCAGCACACTACCTTGAGACCACAGTGGTGGAGTAATAATAATCATAATAATGTAATAATAATATAATAATGATAATGTAATAATAAAATAATAATATATTAATAATAATAATAGTAATAATAGGATACTTATGAAATAATGTGAATGTTGGGTAACAAGTGCATGTCATCCTAAGGACTGTATCTGTCATGCTTGTCCTGTAGTCACTAACTAGTGGTTGATGCATTAGACAAAAAACTTACATACTTAGTTGGTTACAGTTTGTTAGCACCTTGTAACTCTATTTTGTCAGCTTCACAACTCATTCATGGGGCATAACACTAGCTCTTATACTGATTTAACAATTTCAATTAATTTACAAAAAAATGATGAGTTAATTAAGTTATACTCACAATACTTCATGAAATATTTTCAAGAGTATTACCATAAGTGCTGATAAGTCACAATTAGAGCATAAAAACTTGCACGGTATTTTAAAAGACTCATTAGTGAATGTAATTAAGAGACTGTTTAGTGAATGAGATATTAAATAAAGAATATTAATGGAAATAAGTTACTGGTAACCTGCCATGTGCTGCTATGCTTGCATAGGAATCTACGTACTTGTCTCGATCTTCTTGGCATCAATGAAAGACAAAAATGGTTATTGTGAGTTATCCGTAAGAGATAAACATATACTGTCACAGACTTTTTTGTAGAGCTTTTTGAGATATTCAAATTCTGTGTACATTAATTTTGTGTATTTGTTATGGTTTAGGCAGTGTAAGCCATTTAAGTGTCCAAAGAGCTACTTTTTTCATGTTTTCCACTACAAAGGGCTATTTTTAAGGGTGTAGGAGTTAAGTATCACAACTCTCTTATAGCTTGTGTTCATCCCGGGAATCTCCTGAACATTTTGCAAAAAGCCCCATCACAATCGGATGAACTGTATGGCTGCACATAAAGTACGAACAAACAAACAAGCATTCTTTTTTTATATATTATATTACTAGCTAATAGCCAGTGTGTGCTGCTACACATAAATAAATTAAATGTGCTTTTATATTTAATTGAATATGTAAAAAGAAAAATAAGAATAATTTTATATCATAATTAGATACCCCATGCTTATTACATGGAATTGCCCAGGAATCTACTTAGCCCGATCTTGTTGGCAGCAATGAGCTGAAAGACAAAAATAGTTATTGTGAGATATCCGTAGAAGATAGTCATATGCTATTTTGGACTTTTTATAGAATTTTTTTAGATATTCAATTCTGTGTACATTAAATTGGTGTATTTGTTTTGGTTTAGGCAACATAAGCTAATATTTATTTGTTAAAAAGCGTAGTGGTTAAGGCAGTGAGCTACAAGCCGGAGGGTCGAGGGTTCATGTCCCGTTGGGGTCAGGATTTTTAAACTGACCCAAACCCTCTGGCGGCACTATGGGCCTGGGGTCAACTCAGCCTCTAACGGAAATGAGTACCAGACGCTTGTTCTGGGGGTAAAGGCGGCCGTCACGCAGGGCTGACAACCTGGCTGACATCAGGTGCCGATTGTCTAGAAAAAGTGGGAGCCTTAACCTCCTACTACCCCAAGGGCCTCCGGGCCTGTTGTGGGATCACTTTACTTACTTAATTGTCCCAGAAAAAATCTCTAAATGATGGAATAAACCCCGTTTAAATAGTCAAGTAGTTTTTGAGTCCATAAAGGACAGACAGATAGACGTACAAACAGACCCACTTCGTTTTTGTATATAAAGATGTCATTGAATTTATTGTGTGACAGTGTTTTGGTCCCTCTGATGGTATCTTTATCTTATCATGGTAGAGTGGCTTAAATGAACCCTAGAGCCATGCTGGTAATAGCATTGCCGCCAAAACAGTTACCCATGCCATATAGGTCAAAAGCAGTAAGCAAGACATAAAAATTAAAATTGGGGGTAAACCCACAACAGGTCTTAGTAGGCCTTTGGGTTAAGGCTTCGACATTTCTAGACATTTGGGACATGATGTCAGCCAGTTGTCAGTCCTGCATGACTTCATCCCCAAAACAGGCATCTGGTACTCATTTCCATTTGAGGCTGAGTTGGCCCCAGGACAATGGTGCTACCAGAAGGTTTGGGTCATTTAAAAATCCTAATCCTATCAGGAAATGAACCCCCAACCTTCCAGTTTATAGCATATTGCCTTAACCAACTATGCTATGACATGCTCCCAGATATAAAAAGTACTTCATATCTTAATTTTTATTAAAATTGTCAAGGTAATTAGGTCTACAAGGTCATGTAGCTCAATTAGGCGACGGTATAAATTATTTCAACTCTTCTTTTTGGAAAAGTTTGGAAAACAATACACAAGGAAAATCTAGGCTAAAGTGGAAGGATAATATTAGCATGGATCTCAAGAAATATATATGAACTGAATTCAATTGGTTGAGAACAGATACCAATAGAAGGAATTAATGGATGTAGCATTGAACCTACGGATTCCACAATCCACAGAGGTAATTACTCTTAATATTATGTGATGTTTGATGAGTGTAATTATTGACATCAATATTTTTTAGTAAATTAATTGAAATAACTTACTTTAAATAAATTTGTCTATGACTACTATTAAAAAACTAACAAATTAGCCAAAAATTGTGACTTGTAAAAAAAAACAAAAATATAGACTGAATTGTTTTGTAAGTTTTTAGCAGATATTATGTAATCAGTTTTTAATCCTATAGTTTTTCTTACATTTTTATGGTTGGTAACTTTTAAGTTTTTAATTTTTTTTTTCAAATATTGAAGTAATTAAGCTGAATGCACATTTTGTTAGCGAAAACAGACAAAACATGGTGTGTTATGTACCACATCATCTGGCTTTGTCTTGTCTTGTTCAGTGACTGAATTCACATGAGTCAGTGAAGACAAGGCAAAACATCATATGCTATACCAGGAATTGTCAACCTTTCAACTAAGAAGAGCTTTTTTAAAATGTTATTTACTCTGAGGGCATCAAGGAAAATTTATGTTTTTATATACAGAATGAAGGGAGGTAATTTCATGTTGCAGGCAAAATTATTCTATTGAAGTTTTATAGGAAAAAATCACTATGAAGTTTAATTTATGATTAAATTAAAATGCTTCATACCTCATCTCATATCCAGTCTTCTAAGTAGACAGCGGTTTCAAAGCCTTGGTGGCTTCATCTTCAGTAATTTCTCGTTGTCTGATGTTATGTCCATCAGAAGAACTACTTCTTCTTCCGTCTGTTGGTGGGCCGATAAACCTCCAGATTCAGTCAGAATCCATAGGAATTTCGAAGTTCATAAGTTTTTCTTTCTTATAATATTATAATGATATTGTGAAAAGAAAAATTAATGTCTGAACTAGGAATCGAACCGTGGACCTCTCATTCTCCATATGAGTGTGCAGACCACTATACCACTCTAGACATGGTACAAACATTAACAATTCCTTCCACATATACAAATCTATAATTCTCGTTTCATCCGTTGCCAGGTAGGTGTCACTACCAATGCCAACGGCCTGCTTCATTTAGAAGTATCTATATATTTGAGAATTTTATAAGCAGTAATCATTGTTGTTTAACATTTTCCAATACTGTTATTTTAACACAGTTCCAATAATGGATCATATTATAATATTATAATGATATTGTGAATAGAAAAATTAATGTCTGAACCAGGAATCGAACTGTGGACCTCTCGTTCTTCTTGTTTTTTTTTATGTAGAATTTTTCCCAAACCGTGAGTTCTTTTAATCTTAAAATTATCATAGTTAATTATTAAAGCTTGTCATGGTATCATGGTACCATAAAATAGAAAAATATTTCTTTTGGATAGTATTTTATTAAACAAAACTTTAATGAGATGTTAAATTCTGCTCCATGCTATTATGGACCCTCTCTGGAATGCATAGAAAGAAGAAGTCAAGAAACAGTTCATGTGTCAAACTGAATAGGGGTTTGTTCTATTAGCTGTGAAGGTTCACACCCCCGTCGAAGGGATTGATACCTCACGGAGTGAAAGAAATAGAAGATCAGTAGTTCACATATTCTCTGGAGTTTTACTTGAAGTTGTCAGACAGTACCCAAATTTATCATGATGGGCACCAGTCCCATCCGATTGAGGGTCTTTCCACTTTTCAGCGGTTGCCCTTTTACTAGCCGGCTGCTGGCCCTTAACATCCACATGTGTCAATCACAGAGGTAGATGATCAACAGCCAGTGTAGGGGTGACATGTGGTCAGCATGTCGAGTCCCCCAGCCGTTATAGCTGGTTCCTCAACCTGGAGCCGCTACTTATTGTAGCTACCCAATTGCCTCACGATGCTGGGTGGGCACCGGTCCCATACTGGCCGAAATACCATGAGAAAATTTCTTCCCCCATGGAAACTCGAACCAGCGCAAGTCCCGTAGCTCTGCGCCAAGACTTCCTACCTTAACCGCTCGGCTACGGCGCGGGACACTAGTCCCATACTGGCTGAAATTCCAAAATTTCTTCCTCCATTGGGACACAAACTTGCATAAGTTCCATGTTTCTACACTTTGCATGGTGCCTTAAACTGTTCAGCTATGGCATAGGACGATAAGTAAACATTTGTGTTCCCTGAAAAAAGGGATTATAGTCTTAATAACAGCAACATTTTGCCTCACATCATAGCACTGTGACATTCTTTCAAACCATCATGAACTTAGACATTATATCACATCCATCTTCAGCCACAACTCCGACTGATGAAATTCTTCAGCTGTCAACTCTTCTATTAAATAAATAAGTATGTAAGTGGCACTCAAAAGAGCATTAAGTCAACTCTTCTATTGTCACCATCTTCAGCGCTGCCATCTATGGTTGAATTTATCTTCTTCTTCCTTCCAAGTATTAGGCCAAGGCGTGTTACGATCCTATAGAAAATTTTCCCTCCAGCGTTTCATAGGACGGCCCAGTGATCTTCGTCCTCTTGGTATATAATTATATACTATCTAACCTCTCTTGGTTAACTCTTGTTTTTTCGACCCCGATGCTATTAGGGCATCCGAGGGCTAGGGAGTCTTTCCTTTCTTCCATTTCTTCTTTCCTTTATTTTATTTTCTTCTCCAGAAAAGCCTGACCAGAGGCTATAAGATGGCAGCCCCATCGCTGGTCTTGCCTTCCTTTGGCCAGCAACCAATGGAAGGGACTATTATTATGCCTTCAAGTCTTATACGAGAATTTCCTGGAAGGATCAAACTAATGGTTGAATGTATAAACTTCGAAATCAAATTTGTTTGTTAAGAATGTCAAAATTCATTGATCTATATATTTTTTCTGAAAGTATATCTTCTCCCAAACTGTCAATTCTAAAGGTTTATCCATTTGTTTTAAAAGTTTTGCTTCTCTTCCAATTGTATGATGTTCTAATAAGCTTCTGCATCTTCTCAGTAAAGCTGGAACATAGTGGCGACACATTGAACTCCAAGTTTGTCGTGCTGAAACGTGCTGCTGTCCATGTCCAATTCTAAAACGATTTTCGTCACCAGTCGTGATTGTGGCTCATCGCTTTGAATTGGCTACTGCTTCGAGTAGCTAGCGTTCATCTGAAATCAAATTGAAACTCCAACATTTGTTTGTTAAATTACTAACCTTAGAAATTAAAAAGAAAGAATGGATTCTAGCATAGATGTCTTGAAGTAGTAATTTTTAAAACATATGTTTAATTACAGAATTAAATTAATGTTTTTTACTACCTCACCTCATATCCTTTTTCTTCTAGACTGCAGTTTCGGAGCTTATCTCCATCATCAGTAGCCAAGAAACGACATAACACCGGTCGACCAGAGGCTACTGATGATGGAGATAAGCTCCGAAACTGCAGTCTAGAAGAAAAAGGATATGAGGTGAGGTAATAAAAACATTAATTTAATTCTTAAATTAAACCTCATAGTGTTCTTTCCCTGTGAAAGTTAAATGTTTAATTACGTTTGAAACTGCAGTTTTGTGAAAAACACGAAATTTGTGAGGTGAGATTTCAAAATATGTTCTCCGACAAATTTCAATGAGATGTTATATTTTAAATTAACATTTTCCAGAATTCGAATTGGACATAGTTTTAATTTAGAAAGAAAAATTAACTTACAAACTTACTTACACATGAAAATATCTCCCTTTACCTGATGTAGAAGACTACCTAATAAATAAATTAAATTTCAAATAATTCTTGTCAAACGGCAGCCCGACCATTGGACTTACTCAGCAGCAGACCGGTTACCTTCTATGAGGAAATTTAAATAAACTAAACTCCCCAAGACAATATATGTAGGAAGACCGAAATGACGTTGGAAGGACAACCTGTAGCATATTTTGCAGCAGGGAGCAGAATGGGTCAATACCTTGAAAATGATGATGAGGTAATTCTTGTCAACAATCTCAGTATTGCAAACTAACTATTTAAAAAGATTGTATGGAATTACAAAATTGCAACATAACATCTAAAGAAGGGTACTCGAGAGTACTTTGTTGCCGATTCCTGTGCTATATGCTCAGATATCATGTTGTGTACCACATCAACTGGCTTTGTCTTATTAAGTGGCATATTTAAGTTTTCCCAACACTAGATTCAAAATTAGGACTAATGTATAGAAAAACCTCAAATTGTCATATATTTTAAAATTCTTTCTGGTATCAGGAATAAAAATGATAAAATTTGATACTTTTGTAATATTCATATTTCATTCATTCATTTTGAGAATTTTCCTCACCATTGAGGGTTTTCTTCAACCAATCTTAATATCAACACTTTTAAAATTTGTATTAATGCACCATTGAGGTTATGTAATAAGAAGTAATAAGATAAAATTGGTACCTGGTAAGTCAGTGAACTAAATTAATTTAGTTGAGGATGACTGACTTACCAGGTACCAATTTTATATTTAACATCTTACCAATCTTAGTAATTAAAATGAGTCTTAAAAAATACATAAATGACTACAGACTTTTAGACTATCAGTTTGTAACAAACATTCACAAATTTCCCTCCATCGCTCTGTCTGTGTCTTCATCCATTATACCAAATTTCATAATTGAATTCTGAATGTTATTCTTCCAGGTTGTTTTTGTCTTCCTTTTCTGCTCCCTCTCTTAAGTTTCCATGCATAAACAGCCTTATTCACTATATATATATATATATATATATATGTATATATGTTATAATTAAATGTTTAACAATGCAAGCTTAATATGGAATGATAAGAAAAATAAATGCCTGGACGGGATTCGAACCCGGATCTCTGAGTCTGTACCTCAGTGTGATATCCATTACACTATCAGGCGAATCCAATTCAAACACTTATTTTTCTTATATATGACTCAGAGATCCGGGTTCGAATCCCGTCCAGGCATTTATTTTTCTTATCATTCCATATTAAGCTTGCATTGCTCAACGTTAAACATTTAATTATAACATCTATAAAGCGTCACTGCTATAAGGTAAAAATATTCTCTTTAATTTGCTTACTTGATATAGTCAGCTGCTAGATGGCGGTGAAGACCGAGTTCTCGCGACATCTAGTAATAATGGAGAGTATAATACATATATAAGAAAAATAAGTGTTTGAATTGGATTCGCCTGGTAGTGTAATGGATATCACACTGAGGTACAGACTCAGAGATCCGGGTTCGAATCCCGTCCAGGCATTTATTTTTCTTATCATTCCATATATATATATATATATATATATATCTTCTTCTTCTTCCTTCCAAGTATTAGGCCAAGGCCTGTTACGATCCTATAGAAAATTTTCCCTCCAGCGTTTCATAGGACGGCCCAGTGATCTTCGTCCTCTTGGTATATAATTATAAATAGCTTTGGGGATCCGATTTGAACTCATTCTTTCAAGATGGTGTTTCCAATTTAGATATATATATATATATATATATATATAGTCTCATAAGTAATGTGTTTTTCTAAACAAAATTTTCTATGGAATGTTTTCTGGCAAGAAATTTAACTACTCTTCAAAGTAGAGATCATCAGATTGTATGGTCTTAAGCCATCTCTCATGTTTATTGTTCTGCAATAAAACCATCTCTGGTTTTTGATGCAAAAAATTTGTTGAGATCCACTTTCACAGCTTCAATGTTTTAGAAATTTCACGCAAATAATGGGTCATGGATTGAAGCAGATGGTAATCTGAAGGTGCAAGATCAGGGCTATGTGGTGTGTGAATTCCTGAATTTTTGTCATGGTTGTTCATGCAGTATGGGGTCTGGTCAGAACCTCTGACCATCAAAATTTCATGAACTCATTCTACTTGTTGAGAATAAAGATAATCATTGAATGCACACCCATTTGGGACAACTCCCAGTGAATCACATATTCAAAATTTCATCAGAACACAACATTATGTTAAAAACAAACATTAATTATAAAAAAACTTGATATATATTATTTATTTTGCATAAGTGCAATGCAGATCCTGCATAACCAGCTCATGCATAGACTTCACTCAAAGGGGCATATTCATTCAATTGTATACAGTCATTAGTTCTTTGAAACAGTACAATATCATGGACTTGGTCTAAGGACCTAGGGACAAATAGAACAAGAAGAAGAATTTGTTATATTATTTTTCAGTCTGATCATCTTACCTCAGTGTTATTGAGGTAAGATGATCAGACTGAAAATAACATAATTGAAATAACCTCAAAATATCACTTTCTTGGAAGAAATGTTTTGCACAGCTTGGGCACCTTGTGGTCGCCATCCACATATCCCCTAGATGAGGACCCCTGAGGGCAATATTTAATTTTAGAAAGTGATATTTCTAAAATTAAATATTGCCCTCAGGGGTCCTCATCTAGGGGATATGTGGATGGCGACCACAAGGTGCCCAAGCTGTGCAAAACATTTCTTCCACTTACTTGTGTTTTGCACTCTTTTAACTTTACTATCTAACCTCTCTTGGTTAACTCTTGTTTTTTCGACCCCGACGCTATTAGGGCATCCGAGGGCTAGGGAGTCTTTCCTTTCTTCCATTTCTTCTTTCCTTTATTTTCTTTCCTTCTCCAGAAAAGCCTGACCAGAGGCTATAAGATGGTAGCCCATCACTGGTCTTGCCTTCCTTTGGCCAGCAACCAATCGAAGGGACTATTATTATGCTTTCAAGTCTTATACGAGAATTTCCCATACGGGAAAATTTTCTATAGGATCGTAACAGGCCTTGGCCTAATACTTGGAAGGAAGAAGAAGAAGAAGAAGAAAATTAAATATTAAGAATTTGTTTTTAAAATCAATGATCTTGTAATTGTATTTTTATTTCATAAAACTTATGAAGGAAATAACACTATGAGGCTCTCAAATTAATGAAATTAAAACGAATCTTTAAAAAAGTTAAAATGAGGTTAGATGAATGACTCATTTTAATCAAGTTTTTGTTTGTTTTAAAAAATATATAAGATAAAAAATGAATTCAAAATTTTACATCTCATCTCATAAGAGGCATCTGGGAAAAAGTTATTATCTCTTTAAAATGTCATTTAATAAAATACATTAAAGGAAACATTTTTCTATTTCATGTTCTCTGTGTACTGTATAAAATTTCCAATTAATATTTTGATATAAAATTTAAAAAATCTACAATTACAGGACCATTTATTTCAAAAAGAAATTCTAAAATACAATGAAATAGCCAGTATTACAAATTACTAAACTTTACCCTGTTCCTCCCAGATACCAGAAAGAATTTTCAAAATATAGGACAATTTTTTGTTAATTTTAAAGGATCAGACTTTGATAAACCTAAGCTACAGAACAATTGCAATTATCGAAAGTTGTCTGCTATAGTACATAAATATGCCATTAATCTCTACTAACCAATGTGTATTCTATTTAGACTTTTGATGTTATTACTGCATTATGTTACATGTAGAGTTCTCCTTTAGTTTAGTTAGAAATTTAGATTGACATGATATAAAATCAGCCTAGCTTTGGCCAAATTTTCTAACATTATAGTTATAGTTAGTAATTTTTAGATGTTACTGAATTCATTGCTGATAATGTAAAATCATTTAGCATTATTGTTAAATATGATGATTCCAGCTATTTTGATCATCTTTAGGTTGGTGGTACTAGCCATGAAATGTCTCAATATTAGCTAAAATTTTAACAAATTATCATCATTATTAGCATTTATTGATATTATATAAGTCAACAATATATTCATTTTTAGTATTAATTGGATCACATTCTGCAAAAAAGGAACCAACCCACAAATTTGAAATATATGAACTAATGCTATATTATTATTCCTCAAGCATCGCTCCATGTCATACAAAAACATCCAACCACCACCCCGCACTCGTATGCCACCTATTTGAACCAAGTAAGAAAACACTGATAAAATATGCCACATTTCTTTTTCTGCAGAAAGAACCGAACAAAAGTGTGTAAAATCTCAGAATTAAAAAAAGTTTTATTTACCATCTTTCTCATAAAATAGAAGCTATTAGATGTTATGTTAGTTGAAGTAATAAGTAAATAAAATCATATTTGAAGAGAAAAATGTTCGCCTAGACCTTTGGCTTTCTGGGCCAATGCTCTACCAACTGAGCTACCAAGGTGAGTTGCGATCTAGATGCAAATTTTTCTCTTATATACATTGTAATTCCCTCGCACCAAATGCTATGAAACCTTTGCTTCAATCTTTGCAAATAGCAGCTTCTTTATTAAGAAGACTTTTATTGGGAATAAACACTACTTTATAAAGCCAGTAGGGTTTCTATTGATGTGTTTATTATTAATTTAACACTTCTCACTGAAGAATAAATTATATTTGAAGAGAAAATTTTTTGCCTAGACCGTGACTCGAAGCCGGGACCTTTGGCTTTCCGGGCCAATGCTTTACCAACTTCCTAATAAAAGTCTTCTTAATAAAGAAGCCACCATTTGCAAAGATAGAAGCAAAGGTTACATAGCATTTGGTGCAAGGGAATTATAACGTATATAAGAGAAAAATTTGCATCTAGTTTGCAACTCGCCTTGGTGGCTCAGTTGGTAGAGCATTGGTCCAGAAAGCCAAAGGTCCCAGGTTCGAGTCTCAGTCTAGGCAAAAATGTTCTATTCAAATATAATTTATCCTTTAGTGAGAAATGTTAAATTAATAATAAAAACATCAAGATTAATCATATTTGAAGAGAAAAATTATTTGCTCAGACAGGGGCTTGAACTCAGGACCTTTGGCTTTCTAGGCCAAGACTTTACCAGTTGAGCTATCTGAGCATTCTAAACACAAATTTACCTCTTATAAATAAGATTAAATTAAACCTCATAGTGATTTTTACCTATAAAATTTCAATAACAAGTAAATGTTTATTTTTATTTGCAACTAGTTAATACCAGTATACGCTGCTAACATAAATAAATTAAATATTAAGGGTTAATTAAATTATATATTACACAGTGCGACAAACCAAACATGTTGGTTGCCAGAGTCAATTTTTAATTTCGGACTTCCCACTTATAATCGTTGGATTTTGCTGATTTTTAATAGGATATACTCAGTTTTGTAGTGAAACATTGAAACATGCAAACAATTTTTTATTTTTTTTATTTTTAATTAAATTAAAATAAAACTAAGTTTTTTTATTTAATTAATAAATATGGATTTTCATCAAGTAAACACCAACTCAATTGATTATTTTAATTTTTTGTTTCAGGTTAACTCCTGACATAATAGATTTAGAACATAATAGATGGTGGCTAAACACTATCTGTACCCAAAGAAATATACGTAAAAATTTTCAAGTTAATCGATTGACGATTTCTCGAGTTTAGCGAGCATAAACATATGCAAGTCGAAATATTTTATATAAAAATATTTTTTATTGACATTTAACTTTAAATGCATTTTTCTCAGTTCAGTTATTTTGTGGCTTGGTTCCTTTTTGCAGGATGTGATCCAATTTGTAGTGCATACATATTAACACATCAGACCAATCCTCTGGTGTAACTCTTTGCATTATATTGAACTTTTATAGGAAAAAATCACTATGAGGTTTAATTTAAGATTAAATTAAAATGCTTCATACCTCACCTCATATCCAGTCTTCTACATAGACTGCGGTTTCAAAGCCTTGGCAGCTTCAACTTCAGTACTTTCAGTCCATGAGAAAGTACTGAAGATGAAGCCGCCAAGACTTTGAAACCATGATCTACGTAGAAGACTGGATATGAGGTGAGGTATGAAGCATTTTAATTTAAACCTGACATTATGTTTGTAACATGGAAATTAATGTAATAGGTAACTATTACCTACAGCTAGCTTGTCTGTGTGTATTAATTTCAATATTATATCCATAACATTGGGCAACAAAAAAGAAACTTTTTTTTTGTCTCAGAAAGAAAAATATGTGATTCTGATAGTATTTTTTCTCCTGAATTCAAATATGATATCGGTTTTTCTCCATCACACAAGGTTTCCGAGAGACAGGAATTTATAATTTCAAACACTAATGTTTTCTACATTTGTAACTACACAATATTCGAACATTCGGACTCACCTAGAAAGTAAGAAATGACGATTTTCTGCTATATTTCGCTTGTGGAGCATCCCTCTTGATGGTCCAACAATAATCGACCAGCATATTAGGATTCCATTTGCCTTGATATCTCTTTTCCATAGCTGAAACCTCATGAGTTAGCTCATTTGGTTTTATTTTACAATGGACGAAAAAATGTTTATTAAAAAATAATTTTTTAAATCCATTAATTGAAATTGAAATAAAAAAACACTGGGTGATGGAGAAATTCTGAATACATATTTGAAAACACGATAAAAAAACTGCATTAAGTACAACTATTGGTACTCATGAGACAAAAATCATGTTGACCAGTGTAATTAATTAGCTTATAGCAGAATGTAAGTTGCATAATGTCTTCTTGATTTAGAAATAATCCTATTGTATTGTGAGTAAAGTTTCAATTTTACCGGATGCAGGAATTAAAGAGGGAGAAATTTGTGCTTGCTTTCTACTGTTGCCTTAGTGGTAATGCATTAACACTTAAAGCTAGAGGTCTTGGGTTCAAATATTGGGTCAGGCAGAACATTTTTTTTCAATGTTTTTATTTTAATGGTGTAATGGGCAGCACACTAGTACCTAGAACTATAGGTACAAGGTAGAAATCCCGGCTCAAACATTAATTTTTCTTAATATTTTATTTTAGGAAGTGATATTTTGAGGTTATTTTAATTAAATTATTTTTAGTCTGTTCATCTTACTTCAATATTATTGAGGTAAGATGAATAATATTAGGTAAGATGAACAGACTAAAAATAATTTAATTAATTTTTCTTTCTTAAATTAGATTCTATCCAGGTTTGGAAAATGTTAATTTGAATAAAAACATCGAAAATATGAAGCTTTACCGCTAAAAAGTAATGTATAAATTCTCAATCAAAAATACTGAATAGAAGACGTCAGTTGGGGTGATGGTTGCGACAGCTATTAGCCTTCGGACGAGCGAGAATTGTATAAGTTTGAAGAAATGTTAATGATTGTATCGTCGTTTGAATGGTATAATGGACAGCACACTAGTATGCATAACTAGAGGTCCAGGTTCAAATCCTGGTTCAAACATTAATTTTTCTTTCTTATAATAAAAATTTTTCTCTTTAGAGTTCTAATGATAACTGTACTTCTGTGCAGTGAATTCCCTGTCCTCCTCCATTCTCTCATGATATTACTATTACCCTGAATGAAATCGAGAATTTTTAACGTTGGTTTTGTTCTCTCTATCTTGTTCAACAATGCATAACTATCTTATACAAAAATGGTCCCGCACCATAGCCGAGTGGTTAAGTCAGGATGCCTTGTCACAGAGCTACGAGACTTGCAATGGTTCAGATCTCCATGGGGGAAGTAGTTTTTTCATGGAATTTCAGTCAATAAGGGACCGGTGCCCATCCAGCATCATGAGGAATTTCAGTAGTTACAATAAGTAGTGGCTCCAGATTGAGAAAACCAGCTGTAACGGCTGGGGAACTCGTTGTGCGACCACATGTTACCCCTATACTGGCTGGTTGATTGTCTACCTCTGTGATTAACACAATTGGATGTAAGACCAGCAGTCAACTGGTAAGCCAAGGGCCTTCTAGGCCTGTTGCGCCATAGGGTTTGTTATACAAAAATGACCACTGTTTTGGTCTTGTAAGTAAAATAAAGTATTCCCACTACAGGCCTCAGGAGGCCCTTGGGGTAGTGGGAGGTTAAGGCTCCCACTATTTCTAGACAATCGGCACTTGATGTCAGCCCTGCGTGACGGCCGCCTTTACGCCAGAACAAGCTTCTGATACTCATTTTCGTTAGAGGCTGAGTCGACCCCAGGGCCATAGTGCCGCCAGAAGGTTTGGGTCAGTTTAAAAATCCCGACCCCACCGGGACTTGAACCCTCGACCTTCCGACTTGTAGCGCAGTGCCTTAACCACTACGCTACGGCATGCCCCCGTTTTGGTCTTAGGTATTGTTATTGTTTAGTAAACAGTGTGCACAAGTCTCCTGAGTAAGGTTCTTTTTCATAGGTTTTGCTCACTTGTAAGAGAAATATTGGGGAATTTTAAGGCCCAGATGGTCCCCAAACACCATATGGTCTTCATAATCATCCATATCATATTTTTTCTTCTTCTTCCTTACCAGGATTAGGTCAATGCGACCTGTTCCGGTCTCAAGTCCATCGTTTTCTTGGCCGTCCCAAAGATCTTTTTTCATGTGGTTTGTAGGTATTGATCTTTTTGGGTAATCTTGTATTGTCCATTCTGTTTAAATGTTCTTTCCATTGGTATTTGTGCTCTTCTAGTTTGTCGACTATTGAAAATATCTCCAGTTCATTTCTTATTGATTCATTATGTAATCTATCCATGCATATACATCTTTTTATGGATCTTAAAAATTTCATTTTAGCGGCTTGAATGTGTGAGATATCTTTTTTTGTAAGTACCCAAGATTCAGATCCATATAAAATAACAGGAACATCCATAATTTTATAAAACCTGAGCTGAGTTTATCTTCGAGTCTTTTGGAGGGTTCTTCTTATGGTGCCACACATCATTTGATATTGGTTTAATTTATTATGTATATCCCATTCGTAGTTATATGTTATATCTGAACCAAGATAGTTAAAGTGTGCTATCTGTTCTATTGATTACTATTTTTGCTCTGACTGGCACTTTGCCCTGAAAAGCCATAATTTTAGTTTTTGAAGTTGAGACTTTGAGATTATAATAGATCATATTTGCCTTGTTTATACCTCTCCCGAGCTAAGTTCCAGTTGTAATGTAAACAAAGTAGATATAAGATTGCATTTTCATTGGTCGAATTACTATTTTACTTTGAGTGTATAAGAAATGTAGTTCCCTCTCTAACACTCGAAATAGAGAAAAAATAAAAATATATATTATCTAGCACATATCTATATAAGTTATATGGGAGAATTTAAAAATACATAATTACAATTTTAATACATTAAATAAACATTGTCATATTCTAATGCATATGCAATGCAGAATACGTTGGAATTTCACTTCTGTTTAATAAATATGATATTGGAAAGTAAAGCATTTGCAAAGCGGAGAGATAGAAATTATTTTGATGTTTTCAAACAGTTCAGAGAAAAAAATATCCTACATTAGCCATTGAGGATGTGGTGAAAATAACAGCAGAATTTACAGGTGAGTCAGGATGAAGCATATATTCTGCTCGTAATAAGTAAAGTAAAGTAAAGTGATCCCACAACAGGCCCGGAGACCCTTGGGGTAGTAGGAGGTTAAGGCTCCCACTTTTCCTAGACAATCGGCACTTTATGTCAGCCGGGTTGTCAGCCCTGCGTGACGGCCGCCTTTACCCCCAGAACAAGCGTCTGGTACTCATTTCCATTAGAGGCTGAGTCGACCCCAGGGCCATGGTGCCGCCAGAGGGTTTGGGTCAGTTTAAAAATCCTGACCCCAACGGTACTTGAACCCTCGACCCTCCGGCTTGTAGCTCAGTGCCTTAACCACTACGCTACGGCGTGCCCCCATTCTGCTCGTAATGAAATTTTAAATAAAGGATATTTATCGACATAATGAAAAAAGCAAAAACATCTGATTAGGAAGACCCCTTTATATTTGTCATAAATAAATAAGAAATTGAGGAAGTTCCTAATTATTGGTACCATCTTACCCTGTAATCAGTCTTATTTTCCATAAAATATGATGTTACTTAAGAATAATGTTTCTATCGATGATGGGCTCAATTCTGAAAATGCGTGCTATTATGCATTACAGGAACTCTTCTCGTCCCAACTCCTTTCAAAAAATGTCAAACTGAATATACATAACACTGTTATTCTATCAGTAATATTGTATGGATGTGAGACATGGACTCTTACTTTAAGGGAGGAAAAGAGATTATGAGTATTTGAGAATAAAGTTCTTAGGAAAATTTTTGGACCAAAGAGAGATGAACAGACAGGCGAATGCAGAAGGCTACATAACAGTGAACTATATGGTCTTTATAGGAAGCCAGATATAATAAGAACAGTTAAGTCTCGTAGACTGCGATGTGCAGGACATGTGGCACGAATTGGGAATGAAAGATGTGCATGGAAGCTTCTTGTAGGAAAACCAAAGGAAAAACGCCCAGTTGGTAGACCAAGAATGAGGTGGGAGAATAACATTAACTATGATTTGAGGGAAGTAGATTATACGGGGAATGATTGGAAAACATTAGCTCAGGATAGGGATATATGGAGAGCTTATGACAGCGTGGCCATGAACCCACAGGTTTGATAGTGCCAGTGAATTAGTGATCAATGACACAATTCAGTCATATGGCAGGTAACAGTAATAAAGTTTTAATAATTGTATAACAGTACCTGATATCTCAGTCGTCCTCAATAATTTGCAGTGTTGTTTTATAGGAGGCCTTTCGATAACTTATGTATCATCTTCTGCTTTCATTTTGGTACTGACTGTTGTTAGTAATTATTTTGTACAGAGGGTTTATGCTGGGTACGTTCTCGTTCTGCAGGTGTTTATTTGTGGTTTTCTTGATGATTTCTAATTCTTCGAGAACGTTGAGGTAACAGTAACTCCATGATCCCCCCATAGACAATATCGGCAAAGTAATACCTTACGCAAGTTTGTTTACAGTACAACTGGAACTTAGCTCAGAATTAATATAATATTAATGTGTGAGTGAATTATCTATCTTGGGTTAAATGTTCATGCTCTCTTGAAGATGATCCCTGATCCCTATTTTGGTAAGGCCCTCCATGTTCTTGCGTTGTCAAAACAAAAGTTTCTTTCGATGTTTTTATTATTCATATCCATCAAAAAGTTTCTTACCCAATTTTAAACATCTTTTTGTGATAGATTGTGTCACTGTAAGCTCAGATAGCCTGAAACATGTAAAACTAGCTAAAAGGCAGAGATTAAACTGAGAATAAGAAAGGAAGAAAGATACAAAAATAATTTCAAACCTGCTGAAATAAGTACTGTAAATTTAATATATGTAGGAAATAACACTATGAGGTTTCTTTTAATTATTATGAGTTAGTTATTTTGACTCGCCTCATATTTCTTGATTTTATTGCAGACCTGGTTTCGTTGCTTTTGTGCAACATTGTCAATGCATTCCAACTGTTGTTTGACAGTTGTCCATCCTGTTAGTTGATTTCTGCTCTTTCTGCTGGCTGACTAATGAACTTCCAAATCATTTTTTTTTATTTTTCTCCAGGAATTTCAAAATTCATGGTTTTATTTTTATTCTTGCAGATGTAAATTTTCACCCAAATTGTGATTTTCTTAGATTTTTCTAACTGATTTAGTAATGTGGCCTTATTGAATATATGTGGGAAATAACACTATGAGGTTTATTTTAATTATATATGAGTTATGTTTTTAGACTCACCTCATATTTCTTGATTTTTATGCAGACCGTTTCGTTGCTATCTGTGCAACATTCTCGATGCATCACAACTCAAATATAATTTAGTCTTAGTTTCAAATCTGTGTTTTTCTGACCATGTATGTGGATGACAACCACCAAACAACAGTTGGAATGCATCAACAATATCGCACAAAACAACAAAAACAGGTCTGCATAAAAATCAAGAAATATGAGGTGAACTTTTTTTTATGTTGAGTTGTTTTTGACTCACCTCATACTTCTTAACTCCCTCGCAGACTCGAGTTTCTTCACTGCATTTGTGACATTCTCAATGCTGTATCACATACACAACTGACGTCCAACGGAGAGGTCAGTCTGCAGGAGAGGAGGCCGTTGGACATTAGTTGTGAATGTGATACAGCATTGAGAATGTTACAAATGCAGTGAAGAAACTCGAGTCTGCAAGGGAGTTAAGTATGAGGTGAGTCAAAAACAACTCAACATAAATTAAAATAAACCTCATAATGCTATTTCCTACCTACATAATTTAATATGAGGTGAGTCAAAATAACCAACTCATAATAATTAAGTACTGTAAGTATTCAGAGCTGCAGAACAATCGAGAATAAGCTCATGGAATATGGTAAGGTTTTTCGAAACGTCTTGCTTCACCACTGATCCATGTGACTAATTAAATTAGAATTTTTATTTATTTATTTATTTATTTTTTTGTCTCAGGGCACTTAAACACATTTTTATCACTGATTGCTATTGTGTTTGTTCAAAGAGAACTTATGAAATATTTTCTTACCACTTGTAAAAAATGTATGTGCCACTCCCCTGACCTCGTTTGTGAATTCAAATATATGCAAACCTTTGCATGAAACTGTCCTGAATTTGCAACAATTTTCTTGGACATAAAATGTGTTTTCACTGTAGAATTTGAAAATATAATAATTTGTCAAACCGATGGGACTCATATATATTAGTTCACAGCTGCAATTTGTTATTGTGCTACTAGTTTCGCAAATATGTTCACGTACTTGGGCTTATTATAGCTATTAGCATAGTTTTGCTGCTAGAACAATATTCTTAGCTTATGACTTAATTATGTTACATCAAGTAAAAATGTTGAAGCAAAACATTATTCAAGCTTTTTTTACTGTAAAGCACTGGTTTTGAACCTGATTGTCATGGTGCCTTGGATATTTTCATGTTTATCCCAGGTTTCACACTGTTATTGTGTCTGACAAGGGAACTGTCAACCATCACATGCTGAAACCTACTTTGAAATTTCTCCCAGAGAAGCATTGTGATATACCAAGGCTGTGTCAAAAAAATATATGCCAGTTTAACTGCAAGGCACAGAAATAGAAGCCAGAATCCAGCAATGGCAATGCACTGTACGGAGCAGATGGATTCCCTGCTTGAGTAAGAGCAGAGTGGAGTGAACCGGGACATGGTGCAGATGGCAGGTAGTAAGGGTTATCTAATCTACCAATTCAGGAGTATTACTTCCCTATAGAGATTATGAGAGATTTGGTGCTGGATTTTAGTGCCTTACAGTTAAAAATGACACTTTTTTTTGGACAGTGCTTCTCTGGAAGAAATTTCAAGGTAGGTTTTGGCATGCAATGGTCGACAGTACCTTGTGAGATAAATTATACTTGGTCTTAATATGTGGTTAATTCTTTTGTTTGTGTTTTAGTTTCACTGCACATTATTTTTTTAGAATATTTTATTTATTTAATCCAATAGCAAGTACATTGATATTGCACTAGAACTTCCCTCAAAATTTAAATTAATATCCAATACGTCTTCCTCCGAGGAGTGATTTTGGAAATAAACAGGATGAAAATCCTACAAATTAAGTTTAGGAAGAAGAAGAAGAAAAACAATATTGGCCAACAAAGAGGAATTCCATGGCACAGCACTGTAATGACAGAAATTGAACAAGGAAAAAGTTGAAATGAAGTCAGGAATTTGGCAAAAAACAGAGTCCAGTGCTGTGCTTTCACAAAGATCCTATGCTTCCAAAAGGAGTGACAGGAACTATTACTACTGCTAAGCAACAAAGAACAAAAGAAGACCCAACAACAGATTAAACGAAAAATATATGAAAATATAAACAACAATAATTGCACCATCACCAAACAAACAAAAAAAAGTGATTCTTTTCAGATAAAACTATACATTTTTAAAAACAGTATTACCTCAGCTCGTTGTTTAAAAAAAAATTGTCTTGTATTTATAAAATGGTTATTCTTCCAGTAAATTATAAAGATGTGAAACATGGTCTCTCACTAATTATAACATTCTGTCTGTTCATTCTTACCTCTTAGAGTTGTTTTTGTCGAACATGTGTTTCAGAGCGTTCTCTGCTGATAAAGTTTTATTCAAACACATTTTTCTTACTCAGAAATCTATTCACGCGGTAATAATTGTAAAGCTACCTGACAAGGTACCTTAAGATCGTAGCTCAAGATATAAACTTATGTGAAAATCCCAAAGGGAACCGATGGTAACCGATGTAGTTTGAAACTTATCCAAGATGTCGGACATTGAAGACTTCGATCATGTTTTCGGTATACGCGGAGAAGAGGAATTTGATAGAGTCTACCAAAGAATTCAACTGGAAGAACAGGAGAATCGGCGTAATATTGCACGTCGCAGACGTGTTTTTATACGGTATTATTTGCGGGATGCAAGCATAAATGCATTCCTCTATAGCAGACGAAAATAACGGAAGTGGTTTTATCGCTGAGAATTCTGGGTAATTCGTTGCCAATATTACGAAAACGTCAACATTCATGCATGACCGGTTAAGGCGGCTGTTAATTCGATCTCAGCTCACCAGTGATTGGAAGTAATTTGAGTAGAGAGTAATGTATTTGCATACGACCCTTACAGACAGAATGTTATAATTATTAAACAAACCTCTTAATGTTACTTCCTATTGTATTTTAAAATAATGGTCTCTTGCTTTAAGGAAGGAGAAAAGACGACTATTTGAGAATAAAGTTCTTAGGAAAATTTTGAGTTCAAAAAGTAGACAGGTGAATGAAGAAAAACTACATAAGCATGAGCTACATAATCTTTATAGGAATCCAGATGTAATAAGTAAAGTTAAGTCTTGTAGACTGCGATGATCAGGACATGTGCCATGAATAGGGAATGAAAGATAGATATGGAAATTTCTGTAGAAAAACAGAAGGGAAAACAGTGAAAAAATGGCATTAATCATTATTGAGATAGGTAAATTATACAGGGAATGATTGGAAAACATTAGCTCAGGATAGGGATGTATAGAGAGGTTATGTTCACATGGCCATGTACCACCAGGTTAAATAGTGGCAGTGAGTTATGTACGTTCATGTACTGTTTCACAGATTATCTGTACATTCCATGTGATAAAAAGCAAAATATTTTTTTTTTCTTCCAAGAATTGTCCTTTTTCATGCTTTGGTCGTCATAAGTTTGATCCTTCCGGGAAATTCTCATATAAGACTTGAATGCATAATAATAGTCCCTTCGATTGGTTTCTGGCGAAAGGAAGGCAAGACCAGTGAGGGCTGCCATCTTTTAGCCTCTGGTCAGGCTTTTCTGGAGAAGAAAAGAAAATATAAGAAAGAATAAAGGAAAGACTCCCTTGCTCTCGGATGCCCTAATAGCATTGGGGTCGAAGAAAACAAGAGTTAACCAAGACAGGTTAGATAGTAAAGTTAAAAGAGTCTGGTATAAGTAAGTGGAAAAAAGGAAGAAATACCAGATTGGTTAAAGATAAAAGTAAGGAGCAAAACACAAGTAAGTGGAAGCAATGTTTTGCTCAGCTTGGGCATCTTGTGGTCACCATCCACATATCCCCTAGATGTGGACCCCTGAGGGCCAGATTATCTGTTTGCATTGAAAATACATTAGAATTACATTTTTAAAGTCATTCTAAAGTCACCCTATAAAAAACTAATCAATCAATTTTGGATTTATTTCAAACTAAAGTTGGATTTTTGTTTCTTCCACGAAGGTCCTGCACAGCTACCTATTGTCTGTTTCTTCCAAATGGCCTTCTACTCTTGCGAGATCAAGATTCATTCTCATTTTGGTTCAGTAAAACAAAGATTAGGTTAAGTTCTAACATATCCCCAGGTTTTACCAGAGACTCAATAGGGGAGCTGCCAAAGTAGTTGTAGAGGATAGGGAAGACTAGAAAATCAGAGAGGATGAAAAACACTGCTTTCACATATTCTTACAAGAATTTTCAACCATTGCATGCCAAAACCTACCTTCAAATTTCTCTCAGAGAAGCATTGTGATAACACCAAGGCATGTCCAAAAAAAATTCTGCCTTTTCAACTGCAAGACACTAAATTTCATCACCAAATCTGTCGTTTGAACTACAGGGAAGTAATACTACTCTTCACTTGATAGACTGGATAACCCTCACTATCTGCCATCTGTGCTGCACCCACCTCACTCCACTCTGCTCTAGATCAAGCAGGGAGTCCATCTGCTCTGTACAGAGGGTTGCAATTACTGGATTCTGACTTTGATTTCTGTGTCTTGCAGTTAAAGATGGCAGATAATTTTTTGGACATGGCCTTGGTACATCACAATGCTACTCTGGGAAAAATTTTAAGGTAGGTTTTGGGGGCACATAATGATTGATAGTTCCCTTGTTAGTTCAACAAAAAATGAAAACATTCCAAGTGTCATCAGACAATTCTGGAGATCAATTGACAGGCCCAAAAAAATAGATGGACATGAAGGAGCTGGGAGTTCATAATTAGAATGAGTATTCAGAAAAGACGGAACACAATTGTTGAGAAATCCAGAACTTCAATGAAGTTGTAGTGCTTAGAGGAGGAGAAGAAGAAAAAAATATGCACAAAATTGTAGCTATTTAAATGTAGAATTCAAATATCCATGATAACAGATAAATTAGATGAAACAATTGTTCATCTTAAAACGCACAACATCATAATAATCGTTATGTAGCCATACAGACTGAAACAAGTGAGAACTTCAAGTGAAGTACTGGTACCATGTACTTTATATGAAAATTTGTGTTTGTGGTATATTTTATTTCATACTATGATCTGTGCTCTTTTTTTATAATATTTTATTGAATTTTAAGATAAAATTATGAAAATTAATTATATTTTCTTTTTATCTGCTTTTTGAGAGAAGATTAATTTCCTAAATTTTTCTTAATCATGGGATGGGGATTCAACCTGAACGTCTGCAAGCGTTAATTATGAATTGTATGTTGGAATGGTATTTTTAAGAATTAAATGAATCGTGATTTCTTCTTACCTCATACTTCTATGTTTTTTTAAACACAGCACTGCAGTATCGGCGACCCATTGTCACCATCGTCAGCTGTTTTCACGACTGAAAACAGCTGATGATGGTGACAATAGGTCGCCGATACTGCAGTGCTGTGTTTAAAAAACATAGAAGTATGAGGTAAGGAGAAATCACAATTCATTAAATTCTTATTAATTGAACCTCATAATGTTAAAAATTCCCAAATTTAATATATAAATGGTATTTTTAACTTTTTTCTGTATGTGAAGGTGCCTTAGGCTTATCAATTTTAATTTTGTTTAGTTGTTTCTTGACTCACCTCATACTTCTTAACTCCCTTGCATATCTAGATTTCATCACTGTATTTGTGACATTCTCAATGCTGTTCACATTCACAACTGACGATCATTGGACGTAAGTTGTGAACCTGAACAGCATTGAGAATGTCACAAATACAGTGACGAAATCTAGATATGCAAGGGAGTTAAGAAGTATGAGGTGAGTCAAGAAACAACTAAACAAAGTTAAAATAAACCTCATAGTGTTATTTCCTACCTACATAACTTATCAATTTTAGTTTCTATAATTTGAAGTTATGTAACAGTGTACAGATTCTAAGTACTGTGATTTTTTTACAGAATGTTTCATACTTTATTTTTTCATGTTATTATCTATAATATTAATAATTTTTAAATATCAGTACCAGTATTGCTTTAGTCATTATTATAACTGGAATAACATTTTAGTTTTCATTTATATTTTATTTTATTAATTTTTTATTAAATGTGATAAATATTAGCCTTGGTGGTCTAGGGATTAAGTTCTTTGTCTCTGGTCCTGAGGATCATGGGTTCATACCTGGCCAGGTTTGAAAAGTTCAAGGGATATGTCCTCTTGGAAGGTCTTTATGCTATGGGTTCCGAGTCTGAAGATTTTCAGGCTCATAAAAGAATCTGAAGCCTAAATTAGAGATTCTGAGCAAAATTGAATTGGCATTTTCCATTCAAGTAATGATTTAATTGCTTACAAGACAATGACTAACGACATGTAAATCACTGACATCTCTAAGGAAATAAGCATAATTAAATTATTTAAGTAAAATTTATCACCTCATCTCATATTCTTTTTCATCTTAGACTGGTTTCAGGCCTTCTTCAGTTCCATCCTCATTATTTTCACAACCATTGTTATGTCATTTTGAAGAGTCATCTCGTGCTCCCTCTGTTGAGAGACTGAAGAACCTCAAAATCAAATAATTTTTGTCATGAATTTCAAAGTTCATTAATTGAATGAGTCATTTCGAAAAGGGATCATCTCCAATTTTTCTGAAATCCACTTCTTTCGTTATTCCATGTTTACGTACCTACTTCCATCGTTTCCGTGTGAGAACGGATCACCTACACTATTCCTTTACCACTTTCTGACTTTATTCAATAGAAATTTCAGATTCAATGCTTTATCCTGAATAAGTTGAATCAGTTTTTTTTCCCACTCCTGTAAAATTTTATCAGTTGTAGATGATCCTTTTTTGAAATGACTCATTCAATTTATTCTCTCCATTTTTTATGTAATTTTTTCCCCAAATCATGAGCTATTTGGGTTTTGTATGTATAGGGAAAAAATCTACATTAAAAAAAAACAGAAAGGAGAAATTAATTAACTTTGAAATTCCCGGGGAAAATTATTTGATTTTGTGGTTCTTCAGTCTACTAACAGAGGGAGCAGAAGATGACTCTTCAAGACATTAACAATGGTTGTGAAAATAGTGAGGATGGAACTGAAGAAGGTCCCAAAACCGGTCTAAGAAGAAGAATTTGAGCAGAGGTGATAAAATTTTACTGAAATAAATAATACCTCATTAGTTTAAAATTAAATTAAAATGCTTCATACCTCACCTCATATCCAGTCTTCTAAGTAGACTGCAGTTTCAAAGTCTTGGCGGCTTCATCTTGAGTACTTTCTTGTCGACTGATGTTATGCCAATCAGAAGAACTACTTCTTCTTCCCTCTGTTGGTGGACCGATAAACCTCTGAATCCATCAGATCCGTGGGAATTTCGAAATTTATAAATTTTTCTTTCTTTTTTTTAATGTGAATTTTTTCATATAAAAGTTCAATACCTCATAGTGTTAATTCCTAAAAAATCTTCTTCTTCTTCACTTCCTGGTCTAGGCATTGATTGCCTGTTCCATCTTCACTAATAGATCTAAGACCATCTCTTCCGAGGATATCTGATATCTCTACACTGAGGTCATCTTTGGTTAAGTCCATCCGAGTTTCTATTGTGAAGAATAGGAGTAATATTTTTCGCAGTACCAGTACTATGCACAGTAGACCATTGGTGGGGCTGCCACCTCATAGCTTTAGGTCCAGCTTCTTGATGCACTAACCTGATCTAGAGGGTTGCCACTTCCACCAACCTATTGAAAATTAGTTGTTGTTGTGGACTTTACTCTTGTTTCCCCTAGCATGAGTCTCTTATCGTCCCAGAGAAAGGACCCCCTTTTCCCATCAGTTCTCTGACCCAAATCGCCGAAGGGATTCTATACCAATAACCTTGATTTGAATTACTCGGATTAGCAGGTCCACCATGAGCTGGTTGGGAAAGGAATTTGATATGCAGAGGCTGAGCGTTCACAATGGGAACTATATTGCACATGCATACCCTTGGAAACCTCCTATAAAAATCAGTAACTCAATTTTTTATTTATTTATTTTCAGGATTGTTTCTTTATTTACATAGGTATCCTCAACGAAAGTATACAATTTTTTTCTTCTACACTTCCTGGTCTTGCATGTCTGCTTCTGTCTTATTTCTCTTCTTCATGTTGTCTTGAATTCCCTTTATCCACTTTGGTCTACCACATTTTCCTTTGCCAGGAGGTATCCATTTCAATACTTCTTTGTTTGTTTCTGTGTCCATTAGGGTTATAACTTTTTTGACTTTTGTGAAATAAAATATTTTCTGTGCAATGAATGGGTGAACTTTTGCTTAAAATCATTGAAAAAGGCCTTAATTTCATTGAGCTTCAAGAAAAGGTCACCCCCAAATTAATACTAAATATTTATAAATTAATATTAAATATTTATAAATAAATATATTTGGGGGTGACCTTTTCTTGAAGCTGAGTGAAATGAAGGCCTTTTTCAATGGTTTTAGGTAAAAGTTCACCCATCCATTGTACAGGAAATATTTTATTCCACAAAGGTCCAAAAAGTTATAACCCTAGTGTCCATTCTTCTCATTATATGTCCATACCATCTTAATTGGATTTCTTCAATCTCTTGTACATTATCCTTTTCTACATTCTTTATTTCTCTTATTGTATTACTTATTTTATCTAATTTTGATATTCTTGCTGATCTTCTTAAAAGTAACTAAATAACTTTGGTTAAATAATTCTGCAAGGGAGCATCCTTCCCCTGTATGGGATGTATGGATATAGAGAGAGAAACTGTAATAAATAGCTTCCTGAACTATTTTTATGAATAAAAATAATGTAGTATGAAATAAAATAGACTAAGGCTACATATGTAAAAGGTGCTCAACTCTAGGCCATGGTTTTTGCATTTGAAAACTGAATGTTATGTTGTCTAACATGAGACATGTGTTAGGTTTGTCTGGTAATGTTTCCACGGCCACAGTTGGTGGTGTGATGGGAGCTCCATCCACAGCAGTTGCGACTGGTGAGACAATGGGTTACATTTCAAGCCTTCCTATGCTGCCTGCACCTGGCGCAGGACCTGCTGCGCCTTTACAGTATGTCCAACAAGCACAGTATCCAGCTGCGCAGCCAGCGCAGTACATGATGCCAGCAGCTGCTGGTTTGGTGCCTCAGGGACTTGTTCCTCATCAACCGACACAGCTGCAACACAGACTGATGCCTCAGCTGCCCGCCACAGTGCCCACTATACTCACCACGCATTACGATCTCGACAGTAAGTGATACTTTGCTTCCTCAAATTTACATCACTCAGTAGTTTGAAGCATAATTGAATAGTAATTAAATATGGATTTTCATCAAGTAAACACCAACTAAAATGATTACACAATTGAATAGTTGCCCTGAAAAGAGATCTAACCCACTTATTTAATTAAATAAAAATAAAACTTAAAAAATTGTTGGGAAAACGAAAAAAAAAACATATAATGCTCATTTTCAGGCTATTACCATTGATAAGAGACTGTAATAGACCCCTAGGCTCATTACCCTACAAGTATGATTTATTGCTTTTTATGAACAATTTAATTTTCTTGAAAATTATGGGAAAGTAAATAAATGGTCTGATAAGTTAATATAAATTAATGACACTTTAAAAAATCTCATTTTAATTTTATAGTTTATAATTTATTTATCTGTTTTAACAGCAAGGAACAACTTCCTAAATGGCAACATTCCTGGTATGTTCACCACGTTTCCAACTGATCAGCTGCATCAGCCTGGTCCTGCAGAAAACAAAGTGGACATGTTGGATGTGCCTGGAAAGGGTCGGTGCTACGTTTATATAGCCAGGTATATCACAACTTAGCTTCTCTCACATAGAATTAATTAACATAAAGAGAAAAGTGTATTAAAAGATGTTGACATATTGACCGCATGGAAAATCTCAAGGTTCTGAAATAGGTACTGTATTATTTCTTTCATGGTCTTTGTTTCTAATAATAGGAATAGTATAATGTTAAATCTGTCTGGAGGTACTGGTACCATATTCTTATTTTTTAAAAAATGACTTATTTTATGTACCATACTTTCTTGTTTATATGGTTGCCATTTTGAGGAAGTTTAACAAACATAATTTACCATAATAATAATAATAATGCAAAAAAGAATATATGTATGAGAAAAGAGTAACAATAACATGCTATGAATTAAGAAGAAAATTACTTAATATAAGTAAATTAATATGAATGACAAATGGGGTTCGAGTCTTGGTCTAGGCGAGAATTTTTCTCTTCAAATATAATTTATCCTTCAGTGACAAGTGTTAAATTAATAATAAAAATGTCAATAGAAGCCCTACTGGCTTTATAAAGTAGTGTTAAATTCCCAATAAATGTCTTCTTAACTAAGAAGCTGCCATTTGCAAAGATAGAAGCAAAGGTTTCAAAGCATTTGGCACGAGGGAATTCAACGTATATAAGAGAAAAATTTGCGTCTAGATTGCAATTCGCCTCGGTAGCTCAGTTGGTAGAACACTTGGCCCGGAAAGCCAAGGGTCCCGGGTTCGAGTCTTGATCTAGGCGAGAATTTTTCTCTTCAAATATAAGTGAATAAAAATATTTTTATTTTTTGTTTTGAGTGCCCCATCTGGCAGGAGCTGGTAATCCATATAAGGCACGACTTGATTCCCACCACTGCCCACAAATTTCAAAAGCTGGCCAAACATTGTGTCAGAATATGTTTATATTATGAAGAATGAATTCAATTTAACAACTAGAAAATTACCAATGTACGTAGGTAATTATATAAAAATTTTAAAAGTTGGTCTGCAGGGACCAAAATTACTAGGGCATTCAATAAGTAATGACAACACTGTTGTAAATCAGTGATCCTAGTGGCGACCATTGTAATCTTGTAGTATATTGTTGAGCAGAAATTGTTGTATAAACCTGTAATATCAAAAGTCTCAAAATAAGAATATTTTGTGAATACATTCACTGTTTCTGACATTTAGTGAAGTAGTACTGCCCTAAAAAGATGTTGAGTAGAATTTGTTTAGAAGGTAGAATTGGGAAGTACTTGAACATCCATCAAATTCACCAGACATGAGCCCTTGTGACTATAACTTATTCTCAAAAACCAAAGAATCGTCACAAGATATTCAATTTCAATCAAGAGTTGATATCCAGAAAGTTCTAGATCAATCAGATGTGAGAGATATTTAGAAATGGTGCTGCAGATGGCTGCACCTTTTCCAAGAATTTGGCAACGTATATGATTTCACAAAAAAAACTATAAACGAAGTTTGTAGTGTCAAAAGTAACCTAAATAATTTTTCTTTTATGTTATAGCAGTGTTACCATTACTTATCGAATGCCCTAGTATGTTGAAGGGACCTATTAATATAATGTACATGTTTAAGATAGATGTTGAGTAAATGATGCATTTGATTTAATTGACAGATATTCGTATGATCCATTCTCTCAGTCGCCTAATGAAAATCCAGAAGCTGAGCTGGCGATAAATGCAGGCGACTATCTGCTTGTCTGGGGCAACATGGATGAGGTAATCATATTCAATTAGATTATGAAGTGTCACAAAAATCTTCAGGTCGAGAAAATACTGATGATGGAACCGAAGAAGGTTTTGAAACTAGTCTAAGAAGAAGAAAATTATGAGGTGAGGTAATGAAATTTTACTGAAATAAAAAAAATGATTTTAATACGTTTTAATTCAGTCCAGATAATGATAGCTTTGCTATTGAAACGGGTTGATGATTTTTAAATTTTTGTTTGGTGTTTGTGATTATAGTGATAATATTTGTATAAAGATTTGTTATGTATCTTAAAAATCCATTGACACTGGGGGATAGGTTTTAATCTGCAAACTTTGAAACCAGAAGCAAGCCACTAATCTGCTGAGATGAACTTACATTCTTCTTTTATTTTATTTTATGTTGAGTTGTTTTTGACTCACCTCATACTTCTTAACTCCCTTGCAGACCCACATTTCTTCACTGCATTTGTGACATTCTCAATGCTGTATCACGTTCACAACTGACGTTCAATGGCCTCCTCTCCTGCGGACTGACCTCCGCACCATCTGACGGCTGACCGATGAACTTCCAAATCAATCCCCTCTCCTTATCACTGGGTATTTCAAAATTCATAGTTATATTTTTATTCTTGCATATGTAATTTTTTTCCCAAATTATGAGTTCCTTCGGTTTTTCCAATTGTCTAAGTAGTTTTGTTTTGGTTTCTATTCTATGTTTTTCTGACCAGGCACGTGCAGCCTACATAACTTTACATTCTTCTTCTTCACTTCCTGGTTTAGGCATTAGTTGCTTGTTCCGTCTTCACTAATAGATCTAAGTCCATCTCTTCCGAGGACGTCCGACATCTCTTCTTCCTCTCGGAAAATAATGTAAGATTTTATTTGGTAATCTTTCTTCCATTCTTTCTACATGTTCTTTCTACTGAATCATGTTGTTAAATGTATCTTCTTTTATGGAGTAGATCTGCAGTTTTTCACGAACATCCTCATTTCTTATCTGGTCCATTCTAAGTTCACCCTTTTACTCTTCTTAAAATTTTCATCTTGCCTGCTTGGATTTTACTTTCTTGTTTCATAGTGATAATCCAAGATTCACTCCCATACAAAAGGACAGGGACCGCCATTGTTTTATAAAATTTTAATTTTGTTTGTTTATGGGCTTTATTTTTCAATGTTCTCTTTATTG
This sequence comes from Diploptera punctata, assembly GCA_030220185.1. Lineage (NCBI taxonomy): Eukaryota > Metazoa > Arthropoda > Insecta > Blattodea > Blaberidae > Diploptera > Diploptera punctata. Next base: position 1,125,068 of record JASPKZ010005296.1, read on the forward strand.
TGCCACAAATAGCTTGAAACTGATGAGTTTTATGTTCAATATCTTTATCATATCCATAGCTGATATCACATCCTAAATATTTAAAGTGAGGTACTTGTTTAATAATTTTGTCTCTAATTATTTTTTTTGCACGCAGAGTGTTCATTCCACAAAATGCCATTACTTTTGTTTTACTTACTGAAATTTTAAAATTATAATCGCTACACATTGTATTTAGTTTATAAGCAGCCAATTGTAACATATCTTCAGTATGGTGTAGTAAGACTAAATCATCAGCGAAAATTAAGTTATTAATTTTTTTTATTTTAAAATCAATAGAAAGTAACATTAAGAGGTTTGTTTAGTAATTAAAACATTTGTCTGTTCATTCTTACCTCTTATAGTTATTTTTGTCGAACATATGTTTCAGGGCTGAATCATATGTTCGACAAAAGGAAGAATGAACAGACAAAATGTTTTAATTAAGTTATTAATATTTGTGTTATTGTTCAGTCTTAGGCCTTTATCTGTTATAATTGAACTTACATTTAAATGAATTTGTTTTGTAGGATGGTTTCTTTGATGGTGAGCTGCTGGATGGTAGACGTGGTTTGGTGCCGTCTAATTTCATACAGAAATTGATTGGTGATGATTTGCTTGAGTTTCATCAAGCCGTAGTACAAGGTCTTCGCGATGGAGATGACAGCGGGTCAACCAACATAGCTCACGACCTGGCACAGGAGGCTCTCGCTCTAATGGGTAAGTAGCACAGCATTAGTTGCAATCAGTTGTTCACTGTCAACAAAGTACATTATTGTTGCATTTGCTAAACTAGCAGTATAAAGACTTCATTATCTTTAAAATTTAAAATAGAATTCTTCACACCTCACCTCATATCCTGTCTTCTAATTAAACTAGTTGCAAAATTTAGGTGGTTTCATCTTTCGTAATTTCACAACTGATGTTATGTCGTCCAGGAGAACTGCTTCATACTGATGAACTGGGAATTTAAAAAAATAAGTTTTTATTAAGATCTTGAAGAAGATTTCTGGGCTGTAGGCCATGGTCTTTGAGGCTTGAAGATATCCGACGTTTTGCCAGAGACTGTGTCTGGCATCCTCAAAGACCATGGCCATGATCTTCAAGATCATAATACTAACTCCGGTTGTGAAAGCCTAAGTCAGTACAAATAAGTTTTTATTTAATTAAATTTGAGTTGTTTTTTAATTAAATTTGAGTTTTTTTTAGTTTTTATTTCTTTATTGTTTATTTTTTTCTTTCATATTGTTTATTTTTTTCTTTCACTCACCTCATACTTCATTTTTTTCTAAAATTTTCAAAGTTGTGTCAGTTGGGATGTTTGTGAACAATGAAGTGACGTCAAATGAGACCAATCTTTCTGACGGTTCTATTTCTATATTTTCTAATTTTTCCACTAGTTGGTAAGAATTTTCTACTGCTAAATTTTCAAATTTTTCCATACCTTCAAATTTATTGCTTAGCCATTTTGATATGTTATATGTCGGTGAGTTGATATTGTTGATGATAGGTCTCATTTTCTTTCCGTCTTTATGGATTTTAGGAAGACCATGAATGTTGGGGTTTCTGGGATTTGGTATTTTTAATTTAAACTTTTCCTTTTGTGTCATAATTTTTTTAATTGATTTTAGGCTATTTTCAACTTCCTTAATTGTTTTTGCAAGAGGATTTGTTTTTATTTCTTCATATTCTTCTCCCTTTAATAAATTCTCCATCCTATCATTGTAATCTTCTTTATCCAAAATTATCAAATTATTCTCTTTGTCTGATTTTGAGAAAACAACATTTTTATTGTTAATGTTTTTTACTTTCTTCATATTTGTTTTGCATAGATTTGCTATTTTTGTGTTTTTAATTTTTTCAATAACTTCCCCACATTCTTTTCTGATTATTGTTTGTTCTTCATAATTCATGTCATCGATAGCAATTTCAACATCAGCTATGTAATCTTCTAAATTGTTAGAGTAACTAATGCATGTTTTCAATCCCTTGTCCAAAATAGATATTTCCTCTTTTGTAAAGTTTTCTACGTAACTTTTATTTTTTATAATTTTTTTTAATGTGGATTTTTCCCAAACCGTGAGCTCTTTTGGTTTTTCTGTTTGTTTAATTTTAATAGCCTCAATTTCAATTAGATGTTTTTCAAACCAAGCATGAGCAACTACTGCTCACTTTTCCACTTCATTAATTTTTAACATTCCTAAGATGTTCTTTCTCCCTGGTTTTAAAATTTCTTTTTGTTTTCAATAAATTAAATTTTCTCACAATCTTTACATTTGATCTGGTAAATTCCCAATTTGTTTTCTTCTTCAATTTTTGTCATTTTTGTTGATTTTAATTATCCTATTGAGGCTACATCCATTCTTTGGTGCCAAACTTATGTTAAACTTTTTAAAAATTTCTTGAAACTTGTGGTGCTTCAATAGATGGTAAGTGAATTTCTTGAATTTCATGTTTTCTTCTGTTTCTTTTATAAGGGTATTTTCGTTAATCAATTTTTTGTCTTTTAAACTTATTTATTTTCTTGTGTAAACTTCGTTATCTATTTTTGGACCAAAGAGAGATGAACAGACAGGTGAATGGAGAAGACTACATAACAGTGAACTACATGGTCTTTATAGGAAGCCAGATATAATAACAATTAAGTCTCGTAGACTGCGATGGGCAGGACATGTGGCATGAATAGGGAATGAAAGACATGCATGGAAGCTTCTTGTAGGAAAACCAGAAGGAAAATGCTCAGTTGGTAGACCAAGAATGAGGTGGGAGAATATGAGGTGAGGTGATACTTTTTTAAAATATTTAATATCTGAATCGAAATTTGCACTTATATAACTCATAATATTCAGATCTAATTCTTTTAATTTTTGAAATACTGGAATATTCTGAATGATTCTAATTTAAGTTATTTTGTTGCTTGACAAGCAGATCTGTAACTTACTCCTGTTTCCTGCACTAAACACCTCACAGATTTTTTGCAGAGTGTGATCTAATCCGTGTCCTATCTCATCTAATTTTTCTTCTCTAAGAACATGTCTTCTCCTTAATCTTTTACAATCATATACTGAATTTTTTGGCTAAACTTATTATTGTACTGGCATTACACATGGGATTATTTGAACAATTGTTCTGGAATTTTCATTGTATTTTCGCACAAGATTTTCTGTTCAAATTCATCGGAAAACATTTTTTTACAACTCACCTCATAAATTTCATGTTTTTCACAAAACTGATTTTCATAGCTACTTGTACCCCTTCTATCCAAGTTTTCTTCGGTCTTCCTCTCTTCCTCGTTTCCATTGGGATCCATTCCATAACAATTTTAGGCAATCTTTGCTCTCACATTCTTTTGACATGGCCATATCACTGTAATCTTTTATTTTCTATAATGTCTATGATGTCCGGCTCCTCTTCTATACCCATAATTTCCCTAATTTCTTTAATACGAAGAAAAAATATATGCCTGAATCCGATGCCTTTGGTTCTGTATATAAGTGCTCTATGCACTAAGCTGCTAGGCTTTCCTATTCAAACTCATATTATTTTTCTCCTTGATTATATGAATTCCTGCATGCTGATGTATGAACTTTTAATTCCACTATGCCTCTAGCGGCTTATTTAACATAAATATTTTAATGGGGATCACACCACATGTATAGCCAGTGAAGCTTATGAAAATGTATACTTCTGTCCTGTCTTAAATTAAATTAGGATTTAAATTAATACATAATCAGTCTATCTCACCTCATACTCCAATAAATAATTATTTTGATGTATCTATTAATGAATCTTATATCTGTTAAATTTTTCTTCTTGTTTTCTTTAATTTCAGGAATTTTTTAAAATATTTTTTATATTTGAAGAGAAAATTTTTTTTTTTTTCGCCTAGACCGGGACTCGAACCCGGGACCCTTGGCTTTCCGGGCCAAGTGCTCTACCAACTGAGCTACCGAGGCGAGTTACGATCTAGACGCTAATTTTTCTCTTATGTATGTTGTAATTCCCTCGTGCCAAATGCTTGAAACCATAGCTTCTATCTTTGCAAATGGCGGCTTCTTAGTTAAGAAGACATTTATTGGGAATTTAACACTAAATTTGAAAAAAAAAAAAAATTTTCTCTTCAAATTTAATTTATCTTTCATTGAGAAATGTTAAATTAATAATAAAAACATCATGCGAGGGCCTTACTGGCTTTTAATAGTAATGTTTAATTTCCAAAAAAATGTCTTAAACTAAGAAGCAGCCATTTGCAAAGATAGAAACAATGGTTTCAAACGCAATTTGGCCGATAGGGAATTACAACGTTATTATTAAGAGAAAAAATTTGCGTCTAGATTCGTAACTCGCCTCGGGAGCTCAGTTGGTAGAGCAATTGGACCGGAAAGCCAAGGGTCCCGGGTTCGAGTCCCGGTCTAGGCGAAAATTTTTCTCTTCAAATTTAATTTATCTTTCATTGAGAAATGTTAAATTAATAATAAAAACATCAATTTAACACTACTTTATAGCCAGTAGGGCTTCTATTGATGATTTTTATTATTAATTTAACACTTCTCATAGAAGGATAAATTATATTTGAAGAGAAAAATTTTCGCCTAGACCGGGACTCGAACCCGGGACCCTTGGCTTTCCGGGCCAAGTGCTCTACCAACTCTAGATCGTAACTCGCCTCGGTAGCTCAGTTGGTAGAGCACTTGGCCCGGAAAGCCAAGGGTCCTGGGTTCGAGTCCCGGTCTAGGCGAAAATTTTTCTCTTCAAATATAATTTATCCTTCTATGAGAAGTGTTAAATTAATAATAAAAATCGTCAATTTTTTTTAATATTCGGTTTTTGATTAAAAAAATGTATTGAAGGTTGATGATGTTTTTAAATTTAACATATTTCCAGATGCCATTTTGTTTGATGTCATTTTTTTAAATAGTTGTAATTTAAAGTTCCAAGACTTGAGTTGTCTTATTTATATCATAAATTAATTATGGGAAATTAATATTGTTTAGTTGTTTCTTGACTCACCTCATACTTCTTAACTCCCATGCAGACTCAGAGTTAAGAAGTATGAGGTGAGTCAAGAAACAACTAAACAATATTAAAATAAACCTCATAGTGTTATTTCCTACCTACATAACTTAATGGGAAATTAAATTTATGATATGTTAGAATTACTTAGCCAGTTTTGAAAATGCAACATTGTGTACTTTATAAATGTGATGTGTATTTTGTTAGCTATAGATCCATGTTGTCCACCATCATGGAACATTTAAATATGTTTTAAAGTAATTTGTTCTGATCAGCCTCACAGAGTGCAGAGCTGTTGTTAAATTATAGAATTTTATTCTAACTTCATTACAAGTACATTTATTTAAAATATATATTTTTAATTAATTTTATTTACTTATTTTCTCCACAGTTATTTTCAAAGTGACAATAAAATAAAATACATTTAGTTATTTACGCTTACATAGTCCTCATTACAGTTCTTACATTGATGATTTTTTTGAGATGACCACAGTCTAATTTTTGAAAATAAATTTATATATTTTTTATGGCTAATAATACCTTACTTATCTAAGGGGAAACAAATCTACATTAAGACAAATAGGGACAAAGTAATATATTGAAATTTTTGTGGAGAATAATTTGTCACCTCTTTTTATCAGAATTAAATGAATCGTGGTTTCTTCTTACCTCATACTTCTATGTTTTTTTAAACACAGTATTGCAGTATCAGCGACCCATTGTCACCATCTTTAGTTGTTTTCACGACTGTCAAATTTTTCTTTTGCCGGTAATTATCCAAACTGCCATCTGGTGTTCTTTTGAAGGAATTATTTTCTAAACTGCCATCTGGTGTTCTTTTTGAATGAATCATTTTCTAAACTGCCATCTGTTATATTTTTGAAGAACTTTGTAATCAAGCTCGGTTCGTCTGGAATCTCAAAGTTCATGGTTCTAGTATGGTTTTTTTGAATATGTATTTTTTCTCAAACTGTTTAATCCAAAGGTTTGGATAGATGTTTCAAAAGTTTTGCTTCTTTTTCAATTCTATGATGCTCTAATAAACTATGTGCTGCTATAGTTGATTTTTTAATTTCTTCATTCTTTATGTTTCTCAAGTGTTTTTTTTACGAGTTTCCAAGTTCCTTAATTATATTATTTTTGGTCTGGACATCTTACCTCAATATTAATGTTGATTTGTTCTTGGACATGTTTCAAAACAATTCTGTTTTATTGTCAGCTTTCCCAGACTGGTTTTATTTATGTTGCATTATGTTGTACCACCTGGATGTCAATGTCAGCTCCATCCTGTGGTTGTCCAAAGAACCTCCAAACAAGGTCACCCTCCATCAGAATATCAAAATTCATAACTCTGTTTCTGTTCTTCTGAATATATAAAAAAAAAAAATTATATTCAGAAGAACAGAAACAGAGTTATGAATTTTGATATTCCGATGGAGGGTGACCTTGTTTGGAGGTTCTTTGGCCAACCACAGGATGGAGCTGACATCGACATCCAGGTGGTGCAACATAATGCAACATAAATAAAACCAGTCTGGGAAAGCTGACGATAAAACAGAATTGTTTTGAAACATGTCCAAGAACAAATCAACATTAATATTGAGGTAAGATGTCCAGACCAAAAATAATATAATTAAAATAACCTCAAAATATAACTTCCTAAAATTAAATATTAATCCAAGTTCCTTTTTGTTTTTCCTATATGTATCCTGTTGCAATCTTTGCAATCAATTTGATAAATTCCAGATTTTTTATTGTCTGGGGTGTTAAATTTATTATTAGGTAACAAAAGATTACCCAGGCTGAATTTGTTAATTGGAGCCAATGTTATATTAAATTTTCTGATTTTTTTTAAACTTATTATGAACTTCAGGATGGTAAGTAAATTTCTTGAATTTTACATCTTTCTTGGAATTACCGGCAAAAGAAAAAAATTGACGGTCGTGAAAACAGCTGACGATGGTTATGGGTCGCTGATACTGCAGTGCTGTGTTTAAAAAAACACAGAAGTATGAGGTAAGAAGAAATCACAATTTATTTAATTCTGATGAATTGAACCTCATAATGTTAAAAATAGTTAATATATAAACGTCGCCTCTTTACCTGAGGGAGGGAAGCTACAGAACAGAGGAAGGTCAACATAAATAAAGTTAAAATCTAGTTAAGAGTATGAGAAAATGCCCAAGTGGGAATATTTAATTTATTAGGCGAGGTGTATATTTTTATTTCCCTCTCTTTATATGCATAGGCTTACATAAACAGAGGGAAAAAAATATTGAGCCTGTCTGGTTCTATCATCTGATGGCCAAACATTAGCTGCCACAACTTCCTAAAAATTCTGCTGCAGTAGTAAAATAAATATTAATTTTTAATTAAAGACTTGGACCAAGTCCATCTAACCTGACCTCAAAAATCATCAATATAAAAATTAAGTAAATGTGATTATTTTTATTGTTGAATTGGAAATGTACACTTCACCTCTTATTTTTTTTTATCTGGACATGTTTTATTTTCATTCTCAACTACATTCCAACTTTTAAATTTATAAATGAGTCGGAGAAAATGTTTTTATATCCCACTTTCAACTCCAACTCAGTTGGAGTTTGACTGAAGATGAAGGTAAAATGACCTTTGAAACTGGTATCATGAAAACACGGAACTTTATGAGGTGAGATGTAAAAAACATTTTCTCCAACTCAATTATAATTTGGAAATACCTCAAAGTGTTACTTCCTACTTAATTTTGATTAAATACATTCCAACTGAAGGATAAATTATATTTGAAGAGAACAATTTTCGCCTAGACCGAGACTCGAACCCGGGACTTTTGGCTTGTCAGGCCAAATGCTCTACCAACTGAGCTACCGAGGAAGTTGTGATCTAGGTGCAAAATTTTCTCTTATATACGTTGTAATTCCCTAGTGCCAAATTAAATGTATATAAGAGAAAAAATTGCATCTAGATCGCAACTTGCCTCGGTTCAGTTGGTAGAGCATTTTGCCCGGCAAGCCAAAGGTCCCGGGTTCAAGTCTGGGTCTAGGCGAAAATTTTTCTCTTCAAATATAATTTATCCTTCAGTGAGAAGTGTTAAATCAATAATAAAAACATTCCAACTGTTTGGATTCTCAATTTTCTTCCCTCTAGTGATGATCAGAATGTAATTGAGAGTGGGAATGATGGTCTCTGAAACATGTCCAGACGAGAAAATGTATCTTATGAGGTGATGTGTATTTTTCCTGGTTCAACTTTAATAACCCTTACGTCATAATGTTAATTCCTATTGATTTGTATTAATAATAACAATGATTTTTTTTTAATGTGGTGGTATACAGGCTACAGCTCTGGACTATTTTTATTAAGTTTTAATAATGTTTACATGTGATTAAAATTTTGAAAATGTCAGAAATGTGTTTGGTGTTGTGATATAGTGTTAGTTAGACTTGTATAATGGATCCAATTCTGATCAATGTTTAGTCGGAAGTGATTATTAAAATGTTTTATATTATTGAAATTTCTTATAATTAACATATATAAGGTGTAACAGGACCTTACCAACAAACTTATAGAAGTGATGCAAGTTAAATATAGATTTAATATATGAAGGAAATAACACTATGAGGTTTCTTTTAATTATTAATGAGTTGGTTATTTTAACGCACCTCATATTCCTTGTTTTTATGCAGACCAGGTTTTGTCGCTTTTGCGCGATATTGTTTTTTTTTTTTTGCAAATGCCCCAGCTTGTCTTTCGACATTCCTGGTTTCTCTCCTGGCATGGTGTACTTGTAACCAACTTCTGAGGTTGGGACGCCTGGAAGGCGGGGTTATGTTGCCCTGATGATATGATGATAGTGGTGCGCCAGGAGAGTCCCTAATCCTAAGCTTAATCTAAGATGAATATGAATGATGATGATTGCGATGGCCATATGATTTCGGGGACCGTTTGGGCCTTAAAGTTTTCCTGACATTTGTCTTACAGGTGAGGAAAAACCCTGATAAAAACCTCACCCAGAAAAACTGTCCCGACCAGGGATCGAACCCGGGCCTGCTGTGTGATGATGCATTCCAACTGTTGTTTTGTGGTTGTCCATCCTGTAGGTTGATTTCTGCTCCCTCTTCTGGCTGACTGATGAACTTTCGAATCAATTTTTTTTTTCTCCGGGAATTTAAAAATTCATGGTTTTCTTTTTATTCTTGCAGATGTAAATTTTCTCCCACATTGTGAGTTCCGTAGATTTTTCTAACTATTTTAGTAACTTGACCTTAGTTTCAATTCTGTGTTTTTCTGATCATGCATTTGCAAGTAGTTATTCCGATCGACATAACATCAGTCGAAAAGAAAGTACTGAGGATGAGGCCGCCAAGGCTTTGAAATCGCAAAATACTTAGAAGACTGGTTACGAGGTGAGAAATTAAATATTTTAATTTATCTTAAATTAAACCTCATAGTGATTATTCCTACAAAAGTTCAGTATAATTTACTCTTGAAATATGATTTATCCTTCATTGAGATGTGTGAAATGAATGATAAAAACTTTATGAGGTTTATTTTAATTACAAATAGAGTTAGAATTTAACACCTCACCTCATAACATTGTAGATTTCTCAAAGACTAATTTTGATACTTCTTTGTATCATCTTTAGCTCTTCTATCTAACTAGTTAGATGCAAAATGACATATTTGAGAGTATATATTCATTAACCCATTGGAGACTTTTAACGAGTCTCCCTCGTGAGCAGGTAGAAAGTCCAAACAGCCCCACAACGAGGTAGACTCGTTGTTGTGTAAGACGTTAGGTTTCTTTAGTGGTTTACATTTTCGGTTCACCATCAGTAAAATGTGTTGTTTGTTTATGTAAAGTAAATATGTATAGGCCTAGTGTATTGTATAGTTTATTTTAGTTATTATTTATAGAATAGTAGACTATAGTTGTAGGCATTTATTACGGTAAAATATAAGTGAATATAAATTCAGTGCTTATTTGTTAAAATTCATAGTTTTAAAATTCCGTAATTTTTTTTCGTTGCAATATGTGCTTAAATAGGAGAGAAACGTATTGCTTTTGAGAAACTACGGTGAAGTAGTGGATGAAACATTATGTGACATTGATTGTAGTGAGTTATTATGGAACGAAGCTTCTGAAGCGATGAAATAATATACCTTGACAACGTAACCCTTTCTTGCTACTTATGGTACAAATATTAGGTGAGTTTCGTCCCAGTTTTTATCTATAGTATTTTATAATTTACAGGTCGATATATAACTATGATAATTAAAGAATATACGAAGAACTTTTCCTGATTTTATAATGTATAGGTCTATGCTTATTTTATTTCATATATTTATTTTTATTATGTACAGTATTATATTGCGTTTGTTATTTTTTTCGGTCTTGTTTGAACATATGATTTGTGTTTACTTTCAAGGCAATGTCCGAGAACTTTTACAAAAAGATGGTTTCTGAATTGTTTGTCAACTTTCACAGCCTTGAAAATAACAAAACATAACGGTTTACAATGCACAAAAGAGGGTAGCAGGTAGGCCACATTCCTTTGCTATTCGTAAAAGTACAAGATACTAAAAGAAATTCAGGGGTAAACAAAATATCTGAAATCATAAGTGATAGAACAGAGTATGTGTATTTAAAGTCCAGCGCAGCCGGAGATTTAAATGGGTTCCCAGTGAACATGCTAGGCACTTTAAACGTGTCTCCAATGGGTTAACAAAAAATTATCCTGTCTGATATGACTTATTGTTCCTAAAAGTTTGTTGGTGTCATCTTGTTACACCCTGTATATCGATGTATTTTTCTCTTAAGCTCTACGATCAGAATTAGATCTTGCTACATATGATTACTGGTATATTAATTTGCATGTTCACATGCAGCTATGGGAACTAAATTACTAGTTATTTTTGACAGTATTCTATTTTGTTTTGAATTCACTAATTCTACATGTGACTTCCTGACAGTTTACATCAAAAATGTGTTTTATAATGGCTTTCTGATTGAAATATCACAGCTGATTAAGATGATCATGACACTGAATTGTTACAAAGAAAAAGTTCATTACACATTTAGGCTCGAATCTATGAACGCATTAAACCATAAAAGTCGTTCTCTACTTGTATTCTGCTGAGAAAGTTGCATCCAAATTCGTTTTTGCGTACTCAAAAATCTGTTCATGTGATAATAATTGTTGAAATTCCTAAGCTACCTGGCAAGGTGACTTAGCAGAGAAACAAATCCTGAGCAACCCGATGGGAACCGTTGGTAACCGATGTAGTTTGAAACCTTGCCGCGTACCTTGCTGCTTTATCCAAGATGTCGGACCTTGAAGACTTCGATCATGTTTTTGATATATGCAGAGAAGAGGAATTTGATAAAGTCTACCAAAGAATTCAACTGGAAGAACAGGAGAATCGGCGTAATATTGCGCGATGCAGACGTCGTCGTATATGGTATTATTTGCGGGACGTAAGCGTAAATGCGTTCCTCTAGCAGACGAAAATAACGGAAGTGGTTTTATTGCTGAGAATTCTGGGTAATTTCTTGCCAATATTTTGAAAACGACAACTTTCATGCATGACCAGTTAGTGGGTAGCTAATTCGATCTTTGCACTTGCTCACTAGTGACTGGAAGTAATTTGAGTAGAGACTAATGTATTTGCATGTGGCCCTTAGTATATAATATATTACGATGCGAGGTTGGGAAATGGTTTTTACAGAAGTGAGGTAAATGTTTAAAAACTGAGCAATAGGGAGGTTTTTAATTTCTGAGACTTTGTAAAACACTTCACAAACGAGCATTGTACATTATTTTTTGCGCGATGGTGTTTTCAAAATAATAAATAATAGTAAAATAAGACAGATTTTAGAAAAGAAATGGGAACATAATGGTATTGTACATCAACTATACATAGATTTCAAAAAGGCATATGATTCAATTAAGAGGGAGAAGTTATATAGTATCCTGCTGGAGTTCGGAATTCCTAAAAAGTTAGTAAGACTTATACAAATGTGTCTAAATTGCACAAAGAGTAGGGTGCATGTAGGCAAACTGTTTTCAGATACTTTTGAAATCCAGAATGGGTTGAAGCAAGGAGATGCACTATCTCCTCTACTATTTAATTTTGTACCAGAGCATGCCATTAACTCTTTAGAGGTCAAAGAAGACCTACAACTCAATGATATTAATAAGCTGTTAGTTTATGCTGATGATGTAGTACTATTGGGCGATAGTGAGGAGATACTAAAGACCAACAAGCACACACTATTGAGTAACACTAATAAATTGGGACTGAAGTAAATATCAATAAAACTAAAGATATGGTCGCACATTGAAATACATTATATAATGGAAATGGACAGCTGATGACAAATGAGGTAAATTTTGAGGAAGTGACTGAATTAAAATACCTAGGAACAATAATCACAAATAGGAATGAGATGCACAATGAAATTAAACATAGGCTCAATTCTGGAAATGCATTCTGTTTTGCATTACAGAGAGTCTTGACGTCCCAACTCCTTTCAAAAAATTTTAAACTGAAAATAAATAAAACTTATTCTACCAATTATATTATATGGATGCGAAACATGGACTCTTACTTTAAGGGAGGAAAGGAGATTACAAGTATTTGAGAATAAAGTTCTTAAGAAAATATTTGGACCAAAGAGAGATGAACAGACAGGTGAATGGAGAAGACTTACATAACAGTGAACTACATGGTCTTTATAGGAAGCCAGATATAATAAGAACAGTTAAGTCTCATAGACTGTGATGGGTAGGACAGATGATTGAGTTTATGAACTTCGAAATCAAAGTAATTTCGTTAGGGATATCAAAATTCATTGATCTGTCTTTATTTTCAGTTTGGGAGAAAATATACATTCAGAAAAATAAAGATAGATCAATGAATCTTGATATTATTAAAAATCATCGGAGAACATATTGTTTAAATAACTCACCTCATAGGATTCATGCTTCCATGATATCGCGATTTCAAACATAATCATGTTCATCATCAGCCATAACTCCGAGTCGGAGTTATGGCTGACGATGAACATGATTATGTTTGAAATCGTGATATCATGGAAGCATGAATCCTATGAGGTGAGTTATTTAAACAATATGTTCTCCGATGATTTTTAATGATTATACCTCATAATGTTTACTTCCCAACATTAATTAAATAGAATCTTGATATCCCTAACAAAATTACTTTGATTTTGAAGTTCATAAATTCAGCCATAAATGACAGCACTGAAGATGGCAACAATAGAACAGTTGACGGCCGAAGAATTTCGTCAGTTGGAGTTATGTCTGAGGATGAACACGACTGTGTTTGAAATCATCATGGAATAATGAATCCTATGAGGTGAGTTGTTTAAACAAAAAGTTCTCCGATGCATTTTATTTTGTTATTTGATAAATCATGTCACACAAATCAAATTTATAATTTTCTGCATGATGAAAAATATAGATTAGCATTTATGAAGATCTGGTTTCATAGCTGTTTGTTGCAAAATATAGAATCTCTGATAGGACTGATGGCATTTACATTTTCTTTAAAAATAAGGCTATATTTAAAGATTTGGCGCTAAAAGTGTGCGTATACTTTATGAGCCAGTGCAACAGATAGCATCAAAATATCAATTTTTTAAAATGGTGCTTAGCCGGTTGATGCGTAATTAACTAACTAACTCACTGGCACTATCAAACCTGTGGGTTCATGGCCACACGGACATAAGCTCTCCATACATCCCTATCCTGAGCCAATGTTTTCCAATCATCCCCTGTATAATCTACTTCACTCAGATCATAGTTAATGTTATTCTCCCACCTCATTCTTGGTCTACCAACTGGGCGTTTTCCCTCTGGTTTTCCTACAAGAAGCTTCCATGCACATCTTTCATTACCCATTCATGCCACATGTACTGTCCATCGCAGTCTACGAGACTTAACTGTTCTCATTATATCTTGCTTCCTATAAAGACCATGTAGGTCATTGTTAAGCAGCCTTCTCCATTCACCTGTCTGTTCATATCTCTGGTTGATGCATAACATTGTCCAATTACGAGTATATTATTTTGCACCAGGAAATCTGTTAAACATAAAAATAAAATTGAATCTGTTGTAAATTTACTTCAGGACTGAACAGAATAAAGCACAAATATTGGTATAAAATGTCAGGTGATCACATGGATTATTCAGTTATCCATATTCATGTAACACCTGTACCTAGATAAGTGTTTAACAATTCATCAAGCTTTAACTTCATGTTGTCTTTTCATCACCTACATTCATATTAATAATTTATCAATCATCAAGTGCAAACAGAAACAACCAAAAAAACTCCAATAAACATTGGTTTGGTCCACAAATTAATTGTTTATGAGTATCTATCATATTCATGAGATCTACCAGTTTACAAGCATCTAGTTGTTAAGTTGGTATCTTAACTGTAAAATTTTGGAATTGACTCCTGATTTGTTTATGCATGTGCTTTAGTTGGAATTAGTACTTGATATTGAAGGAGTTCCAACCAACAAAAAAAAAGACATTATTTTATAATCAGGTTAATTTCCAGACCCATGTTTATTGGAACATTTTTGCTTTTTTGTTTAATTTTTTTTTATTTTCCTAACACCATCATTTTGGATCATCTGTTAAATCATGATATTGATACCGCAGACATCTGATATTGTTTACTTTTGTTGTCATTTAGAACTCATTACATTATTAAGCATGTCAACAATTATTGTCTTCGTGTGTGTACGACAGCACTGATAAGTGAAAAATTTTTGTGCTTTAAGAATACATGGTTGTTACACAATTCAACCAAACAGACATGAAGGCTTGTGGAGGAATCCTAGACAAATATAACTTTTTTTTTAGAATAAAATATGACTGGGACTAGATACTATTTCTAAGATTAAATTGGGAGAGTAATATAACATTTCCTTCCTAAATAACTTAATAATAATAATAATAATAATAATAATAATAATAATAATAGCTTTATTTTACCTGGTAGAGTTAAGCCCTTAAGGCCTTGTGTACCACTCAACCACGGTAGAAAAAAAAATAAAAAATATTCATACATCTAAATTACAATAAACAAAATTATTACATTGTATATTTGCAATATAGGCAGCTCTGTGGAGCAAGCGGTTAGACGCTCACCTCTCACTGCTGGGATCCCAAGGTCGAGTCTCGGTCACTCAATGTGGGTTTTGTGGTGGACAAAATGGAGCTTGGGCAGGTTTTTCTCATTTCCCCTGTCACAATATCATTCCACCATTTCTCCATACTCACCTCATCATTTCATTCATCTGCCTCTGTGATAGTATGTCAGGCGTGGTTGGCAGTCACACTTGTCATTCAAAGACATCTATATATGGGATTCATCTCATCTCATCCCTCGATCCGACTCTTAGTTGGACACGAGTTGAGGATATTTATTTTATTTATATCTGCAATATAATAATTATTTACAATATATTTTGATTTAATGTAGATTTAACGAATGAAATATAAAATGTACAAAATAGAAAAATGAGAGAAAAACTATTAATCATCATCATCATCATCCATGCAAGTATTAGGCTGTGTGGTCTGTTACGGTCTCAAAGAGGAATTTTCCATCCAGCGCTTTTTTGGACGTCCCACCGATCTTTTGCCTTGGGGGCAGTAGTGAAGTATGGCTTTTGGAATTCTATGAGATGGCATTCATTGAAGATGGGCTTTCCAGTTGTTCTGGTAGTTTTGTATATGGTGAAGAATGGGTTCTGCATTCAACTTCCATAATTTCCTCATTTCTTTTATGGTCCCACTTTGTGTAGCCTGCTGTATGGCGCATAAATCACATCTCATTTGCTGTTATTCGGCTCACATAGAATAAATTTAGTTCTGGAGAAAAATTTATTATTTAATAACAAAAAATTGTATAAGCATGTCTTAAAAGTGTGTGGCAGCCCCTGTGATATATTGAGAGAAAGAATTCCAGGAATGGGCAGAGGCTACCATGAAAGAAGTAGAATAAGAGGAAGTGCTATGGAGAGGGTTTGTTATCTTTTGACTTACTGACACTATTAAGGGTCGAATGTTTGAACGCATTAGACAGTAAAAGGCGTTCTCTGCTGATAAAGTTTTATTCAAACACATTTTTCTTACTCAGAAATCTATTCACGCGGTAATAATTGTAAAGCTACCTGACAAGGTACCTTAAGATCGTAGCTCAAGATATAAACTTATGTGAAAATCCCGAAGGGAACCGATGGTAACCGATGTAGTTTGAAACTTATCCAAGATGTCGGACCTTGAAGACTTCGATCATGTTTTCGGTATACGCGGAGAAGAGGAATTTGATAGAGTCTACCAAAGAATTCAACTGGAAGAACAGGAGAATCGGCGTAATATTGCGCATCACAGACGTGTTTGTATATGGTATTATTTGCGGGATGCAAGCATAAATGCATTCCTCTTTAGCAGACGAAAATAACGGAAGTGGTTTTATCGCTGATAATTCTGGGTAATTCGTTACCAATATTACGAAAACGTCAACATTCATGCATGACCGGTTAAGGCGGCCGTTAATTCGATCTCAGCTCATCAGTGATTGGAAGTAATTTGAGTAGAGAGTAATGTATTTACATACGACCTAATATTTTCCAATCATTATGTGTATAATTAATTTTCTTCAAATTATGGTTAAAACTATTTTTTCACCTAATTATTGGATTAGCTACTTGGTAAATTTAATTGAGTGAGTAACATCTTAACTCATATTTTGATAGAATTCTTGAGAATATGTTTCAGGATGTCTACATACTATCATCAGCTCTTTCTGACTGTTGAATTGTCAGTTGACATTCCGTGATGTTCCTTCCTCTTCCCTCTTTAGGTTTCCGTGAAAGTGCATCTCATGTTTAGAACAGTTGCACTTATTGGGACCTTTTTATTGTGTATTAATTTTACCTGATTGTTCCCACGTAAGTGGTATTAAAGGCAGTCAAACTTCGTCTTACTCCTGCTTGCTCTTGTAAACGAGAGTGGCTGAAAGGAAATGTGGCTACTAGATTCTAGTGTACGTATAACAAGAGCTTGGGAAAGATAATCCCTGGGATTCTCGCAGTGAATATGGAGGATGAAGTTATGTAGTGTTTGTGCCACATAGGAAGTATTTACAGCATGTATGAAGCCATACGTTTCTCAATAGCTAAAGTAACAGCTTCTTTTTATGAAAAAATATGTTGTTATTGTTTTCAAATGGCTGGAGCTTGGTTTATACCATTAGTCCTCTTGCTTCCCAATAAAGTCCTGCAATGTCTTTCCTGTCCTTTTTCTCGGGGTCAAGTCGCCTGCAATTTGGCAAATGTTCCTTGCTTAGTAGAACATTTTCTCCACACAAGGAGCATCCCATAGTTCTAGGGACAATCCCCATTCTATGAAGGTGGTCATCCAGACAGTCATGGCCTGTTTCCAATCTGAAGACAGCTACTGCTGTTCTTCTAGGAAAGTGTTTTATTTATTAATTATATTATTTTTAGTCTGATCATCTTACCTCAATATTAATGTTGATTTGTTCTTGAACATGTTTCAAAACAATTCTGTTTTGTCGTCAGCTTGTTCAACCTCAAAATATCACTTCCTAAAATTAAATAGGTATTTTATTGTTTCAGCATATTTAGCTATGTCTTCATATTTCTTATTTTGACGATCTTTCATATTCTATTCTCTTCTTTTGAGATGTACTTTTTGTTTTAGCTCTTATTGTCTTCTTTGTAAGGATATCTCTTTTGTTGTCCTCAGCCTGATTTTGGAGCCTTTCTTTGCTAACAAGTTTGCTCGTTCATTACCCACATGCGATGGTACCCACTGTAATACAACGTGTTTACCTTGAGCTTCTTCAATTTTATACATGGTTCTTATGTTCTGGATGATTGGGGTGTTTTGTTGGTTACCAGTTATTGCTTGTTTTGCTGACATTGAATCTATTCTATCTTCTTGCTTCTACTGGGCCTGCATAAAATATTCTGTAGTGCAGTTTCTATTGCCTTTAGTTCTGCATCAAAATTCATTGCTCCTGGTTCAAGTGAATATTGGGAAAAGATTTCACTGTATATTCCTGTTTCTGCTCCATCTTCTGAGTTACTCAGGGAGCCATCAATATATCCTTAACCATTCATCTGGTGGGTATCTGGTATCTATGGTTTCCAAGAAGTTTTCTAACATGTTACGTGGTAGAAAATACATTTATTACCATTATTGTTATTATGTCCACTGCTGTGGTCTCGAGGTAGCGTGCCCAGGTTCGATCCCCGGTCGGAACAGTTTTTTTGGGTGTGGTTTTTATTGGGGTTTTTCCTCACCTGTAAGACAAATGTCAGGAAAACTTTAAGGCCCAAACGGTCCCCAAAATCATATGACCATCATCATCATCCTTATCATTATCATTATTATCATTACCATCATCCTCCTTCACCAGTGTGGAAAGCAACGGGAAGCTACCACACCTACAATTCCCTAGTAAAGCTGCAAAGCATGGCATGAAAATGCTATGATTGCAGTGAAAGACCTGCCCTCAGGCAGAATTACTATGGATGGATGGATTGTTATTATTACTGTACTGAAATATAAATCTATAAAACATTTAAAGGTCATTCCATATAAAATCGGCAAGAAAAAAAATATATATATACACACAAACTGAACTCGCATCTTCAAAAGTTTACAATTTTATAGCGAAACATTATGGTGCACTGAACACCTAAATTGAATTTCAGGTATCAGTTTGATATACTGTAATTAAAGAATAATAATAATCATCATCATATTTGGCATAACAATCTGCGTCAAGTCACAATCTCCCTAAGCATTCTCCTGCAGACCTCTCTATTCCTAGCGACTGTCCACCAATTTCAAATTTTAAGTCTTTGGACACCTTTCAAAATTCCATCCATCCACCTAGCTTTAGGTCTTGCAACGTTTCTTCTTCCATCTGGATGGTCCATCATAATTTTTTTAACCATTTCACTGTTATCCATTCTCCAGATATGTCCTGCCCATCTCAATCTAGCTATTTGAATATCTGCAACAATGTCTGGTGATTTATACTTCTTCTTCTTCCTTCCAAGTATTAGGCCAAGGCCTGTTACGATCCTATAGAAAATTTTTCCTCCAGCGTTTCATAGGACGGCCCAGTGATGGTGATTTATACAAATTATTTAATTCTAATTAAAGGATAATAGATCTGTCAATTTATCATATTTTTGAAAAGAACCCTTTTGTTTGAAATAAATTTCTCAAAATGTAACCATGCCCTGAACTTTTTATTTACATTTTTCTGAATGGTATAAATTCAATTGTCCATTTTATATACAGTAAAAGCTTCTTATTCACAGGGGATATGTTACACAAAAATGCCGCGAATAAAGAAACCATGAATATGAAATAGTAAATTGTTTGGGTATATAGAGGATACATTCCAAGGTTTCAGAATAAAATAAAAATTATCAAAGTAAAATCAATGAATGAGAGATTTTGAACAATTTCTATTAATTGTTATTGTCTGCCTTAGGCAAGGGCTTAAAGAAGTTAGTAAATTTTTCCTGTTTTGCTGCTCTTAAAAGATCTTTCAATCACAAACAACTTGCCAACAAGCATTTCTGTTTTTACTTTAATTGGCAACACTACTTTTTTCCACTTCAGAACTAATTTTCTTCCTTTTACTCGACATTATAAATTTGCAACAAAGCAGAAGAGACACGTGTTATTCAATAAAAATTATTGCAATGAATGACAAGTTGAAACAGTAAAACACTGATCGTGGCGAGGGCGGCATTTATAATGGACATAGCGGCACGTGAAATACGACGGAGGTAGCTTTTAACAATGAACTTTAGGCTCAGTGAACAATAAGGTTTATTTTACTTTGATATTAATTTTTCCATTTGGTTTGAATCACTCTTTGTAAAAGTTACCTTGGCACGTGCTTGCAGTAAAAAAAGTTGCCAATGCATTAATAAAGGATGCTAATCCTTTTAATATACCAAGTGGATCTGCGAATAAAGCAATTTTTAGCCACGAATACAGGAACTGTGTACAACCTTTTAAACCGCGAATAAGGGAGCCTCGAATAAGGAGCTTCTACTGCAGTTGAATAATAACAAGTCATTCAGTACTGACCAACTATTGTCTAGTATTTTTATTTTTTGGTAATTTATCATTTTCTTAACAATTTAGCATGAAAATAATTTGATGTAAATTCTAAACACATTTAATCAAAATTACAGTGGGAAGTAACACTATTTTCAATTTATAAATGAGTTGGAGAAAATGTTTTAATATCTCATCTCATAAAGTTCCATGTTTTCATGATACTGGTTTCAAAGGTCATTTTACCTTCATCTTCAGTCAAACTCCAACTCAGTTATATGCCAGTATTTAGTTCCACATTTCACATAAGACTGTAGAATCTTATTACAAGTTATTTGTCTTTTATTCATCTGCAAATGTTTAAATCTGTTTGTTTGAATTGTGTAACAAACAAGTTTGAATGAGCTCCCATAGCTGTCTGTTCAAGTTTTAATTTGTAATGTTACGTTATTTGTGCATGCTGCAACTGTGCTGCCTTTGCAAGCGATGAGGGGTGGTGGGGCAAAGCCGCTGCCCTCACGTGCCCCCCTCACCAGGATATGCAAACGGGTCCTGCCCAAACTCGCGCGCTCCAACAGTACGTCTGTTTAAATAATTCCCTTCTCCCCCCACTAGGGTTGCATGAGCAGACACAGAACAGCCATTTCATCACAGTTACCGTAGTTACTTACCATAGATGCTATAGTCTTTTGAGTCCCAATTTTCCAGCATTTAAATTTTTCTACCATTACGTAATATATGTATATACTAATTTTATAGCTGTTAGGTTGAAATTGTTGTTAACAAATTATATTTGAATGGTCAAGTAAGAAATAAGGGTCCAATTTTGCCAAATTTGAGATTTCACCTTCTTGTGAAATGTATTACTGGGGAATATGAGAAACCAAGCTCTATAAAAACTGTATGTAGTACCGGTACATAATAGAACTAAGTGATAAATTACATAAAAAGATTGTTGTCCAGCAAAATGTATTAATCTGAACTTAACTCTTTCTTTCTGAACACTTCAGTTGTTGCTATGTTAAATATGTGACAATAAAGATTTTATATTAGTGAAATTGTCTATTACCTATTCTTAAGTTCATCAATATTTACTATGATTTTGCAATTTTTCACCAAGGTAATTAACATTTACTGAGTCTGTACAAAATTTTATTTATTTATTTATTTTTAGTGATCATGAAAAATAGTAAAGTAAAGTGATCCCACTACAGGCCTCAGGAGGCCCTTGGGGTAGTGGGAGGTTAAGGCTCCCACTTCTTCTAGACAATCGGCACTTTGATGTCAGCCGGGTTGTCAGCCCTGCGTGACGGTCGCCTTTATTCCCAGAACAAGCGTCTGATACTCATTTCCGTTAGAGGCTGAGTCGACCCCAGGGCCATAGTGCCGCCAGAAGGTTTGGGTCAGTTTAAAAATCCTGACCCCACCGGGACTCGAACCCTCGACCTTCCGGCTTGTAGATCATGGGAAATACTAATGTTAAAATACTGTAGTTTTACTGTGATCTTTAAAATTTAGGGACCAAAGTTAGGCTAAGTGTTCTATATCTGCTGATATATATTTTCTTCAAGGATCTGTTCTAGGCCCTATTATTCTTATTGTTCCCAATAATGATTCACATGTTTATAAGATTAATTCAATAAATTATAATATAAGAATATGCTGTCTATTGTATTAATAGTGTAAGAGGGTAAATTACCAGGGTAATTCTTTAAATTAACAGCATCATTAACTCATAATAATGGGAGTATTATTTTAAAACAATATACAAACTGGCAATAAATTTCAAACAAAGAAAACCCATAGGTTTATTAATTTTCTTAAATTCTTACCAAAATTGTATGAGAGAATGTATAATAAATTTGTTATTTAAACAAAAGTTTAAAATATGAAATGTTCTTCTATAAAATTTACAGTTATTACAGGATCTCACTAACTAACTTTTAGCATTGCTTAAAAAAAAAGAAGCAGTAACTATGTAACTACATATCAGGATTTAAGAATTATCCAACTTTGTTGGAGATCTTATTCATTGGAATGGAGAAATGGTTGTACTGTGTGTGCATTGTTATTGATAGTATGAAGCGCTTTGTAGTAAACATAGTTCTCTTCTCTATACGACCTTCTAACTCTTCAACTCATCTAGCGCATATCAAACTAATTTTGCCAGAAAGGTCTATATAAGATGTTAAAGTTACTTTATATTTAAATTAATATTGGGAAGTAAACATTATGAGGTTATATCATTAATAGTGAGTGGAGAACATATTTTTAACGACTCACCTCATATAATTTCAAATTTCTTTGATACCGGCAGTTTCAGACAATATTTTGTCCCTTCATGGAAGCCATGACTGAAGAGGGACAAGATATTGTTTGAAACTGCCGGTATCAAAGACATTTGAAATTATATGAGGTGAGTCGTTAAAAGTATGTTCTCCACTCACTATTAATGTGAAAGTTACTGTTTACATATAGCAACCAGTAATTTTGAACTCCTGTAAAGAAATCGGTAACAGTGTTTTTTGGTAAAACAAACATGTAGCCAGATTAATGTTACAAACATGTCTCTGTATAAGTAAAGGAGAATGGAGAAAGTATCACAATACGGAAGTTCATAGTTTATATTATTGTCATAATTTTATCAGGATTATTAAATTAGGAGATAGAGATGGTTAGGTCATGTACCTCAAAAGGCGTCATAGAAATGCATTCAGTTTATAATTGTTATTACTGCTGAGACTGTCTCATAAGCAATGTCCTTTTTAAAACAAAATTTTATTTAAATTTTTTTCTGACAAGAAATTTAAAACTACTTTTCAAAGTAGAGACCATCAAATTCTATGGTCTTGAGAAATCTTTCAGTGAGTTTATTATCCCGCGATGGTACCAGTATCTGGTTTGTAGTGTGAAGAATTCATTGAGACTCATTTCCACAGCTTCAGCATTTTCAATGTTTTCAAAATTTCATGCAAGAAATGGGCGACGGATTGAAACAGATGTTAATCTGAAGGTGTAAGATCAGGTTATTTGCTGGGTGTGATAGCAGTTCAATTAAATTTTTCAAATTCCTGAATTTTTTTTCATAGTTGTTAATGTAGTATGGGTCCAGTTGGGTTTGAACCTGCAATCCTCAAAATTTCATGAACTTCAGATAAAATCAAATGTTTCATACCTCTCCTCATATTAATCTTCTAAATAGATTGCGATTTCGGGTTCATGGCAAACCCATCCTCAGTACCATTTTGCTGTTATGTCGATCGGAAAAATCACTTCTTCTTCTTCTCTCTGTTGGTGGACCGATAAACCTCTGGATCAGGTCAGAATTTGCGGGAATTTCAAAGTTCATAAGTTTTTCTTTGTTTTCATGAACTTATTCCAGTTTTTGAGAATAAAAATCCACATCAATTGAATGCTCTTTTGGAACAAACTCCCAGTAAATCACACCTTTAAAATTCCACCAGATACAAAACATTACATTAAAAACAATCTACATTACTTATGAGACAACATAATAAAATACCATTATGAAGGCCTATGTGTAGGTGGGAGGCTAATATTAGGATTGAAAGCAACGGAAATTAAATTTATCAAAAGGACAGCAGAGTAATCTCTTTTAGATCACAAAAAAAAGAATGAACAAATTTTATTACAATTAGAAGTAGAATCAGTGGAAGAAAAACTCAATAAATATAAATTAAACTAAATTTGAAGAGAAAAATATATACAACGTATATAAGAGAAAAATTTGCGTCTAGATCGTAACTCGCCTCGGTAGCTCAGTTGGTAGAGCACTTGGCCCGGAAAGCCAAGGGTCCCGGGTTCGAGTCCCGGTCTAGGCGAAAAAATTTTTCTCTTCAAATTTAATTTATCTTTCATTGAGAAATGTTAAATTAATAATAAAAACATCATAAATTAAACTGTCTAGACCATGGGGGGAAAAAAATAATTCAAGAATCCCAAAAATGATGCAATATATACCCAAATGACATTGTCAACAAGGAAGACCTCTTAAAAATTTGCTAGATAGGGCTGAAACAGGTCTACAAAGGCCTAATTTGTGACGGATGATGATGACAATCTTAGGAACTGAATATAAGAGATATAAACTGGATTCAGGTAACTGAGAATATAAAATAAAATTCTGGCACATAAAAATTAAAAAGAAACAATACAAGGGAAAATAAAATAAACAAAACATTATAGAATAGGTTAATACCAGACTGAAGGAAATAATATAAATCAACACAAATGTAGGAGAAAGTTTAAAAATATAAAGTGCACTCTGACACACAAAGAATTAATGCAAAGGAAGATGATATAAACAAAATTTATATAATAGATTAATACCAGACTGAAGAAATTAATTAAATACATTAGGTAATAATATAAAGAAAGATAAATTTAGGAGTGAATTTCAAAATATGAAACTCACTCTAACGTACACAAAGAATTATTTTTTTAGTTGTGTAGGTACGAAATAACACTATGAGGTTTATTTTAATTTATGTTGAGTTGTTTTTGACTCACCTCATACTTCTTAACTCCCTCACAGACTCGAGTTTCTTCACTGCATTTGTGACATTCTCTATGCTGTATCACGTTCACAACTGACATCCAACGACCTCCTCTCCTGCAGACTGACCTCAGCCAACAGATGGTGCAGAGGTCAGTTTGCAGGAGAGGAGGCTGTTGGACATCAGTTGTGAACATGACACAGCATTGAGAATGTCACAAATGCAGTGAAGAAATTCGAGTCTGCGAGGGAGTTAAGAAGTATGAGGTGAGTCAAACACAACTCAACATAAATTATTTATTTATTTATCTATTTAATGCAGGGCACTTGAAATACAGATCATTCACCCAAAGAATTAATGCAATGGAAAATGTTCCGATTGAGGGTCTTTCCACTTTTCAGCGGTTGCCCTTTTACCAGCCGGCTGCTGGCCCTTCACATCCACATGTGTCAATCACAGAGGTAGATGATCAACAGCCAGTGTAGGGGTGACATGTGGTTAGCATGTCGAGTCTCCCAGCCGTTATAGCTGGTTCCTCAACCTGGAGCCGCTACTTATTGTAGCTACCCAATTGCCTCACGATGCTGGGTGGGCACCGGTCCCATACTGGCGGAAATACCATGAGAAAATTTCTTCCCCCATGAAGACTCGAACCAGCGCAAGTCCCGTAGCTCTGCGCCAAGGCTTCCTACCTTAACCGCTCGGCTACGGCGCGGGACTGGAAAATGTTATAAACAAATTAATAGCATAACAGATTAATACCAAATTGAAGAAAGTAATTAAATACATTAGGAAGATTTAATTAAATGTCCTATATAGACTTCAACTGGCATACTTCATCAGCATGTGCTGTAATCTTTAAATTCTATAGATATCTTTATCCTGAAGATCTTATTAGAAAAATTGTTTTGAAAATATATTCTTTTATATATAATGTTAATATGTGATACAACCCATTCACTTTTTTTAAATCAAAACTCTCAATTATTAAATTTAATTAAAATTACATTAGTTTCAAATTGCTAAAATTCTACAACATTAAATAGTTAAAGCAGCTATAAATAATTTAAATTGTACACAACACAGTTGTCAAGTGTTCTTGCTGCTTTGTAATTAGTTATCAGAAATTTGGATTTTAGTAGTGAGGGCAGGTATACTGAGTGTTCTATAATGAAAGCTTTGCTTCTAGCTTATTGCAAGGCATGCTGGTTGTTTTTCCTTTATACTACATGCTCTTTATTCTGTATTGATTGAAATCAATCGGTGGTTTGGAGTCATAGTGATGATATTAATTTGTTTTCTTCTCCATTGTTGTGAGCACATTTTGTGAAAGTAAAACTTTTGAAGCGTGCAATAAAATCTGCAATGTGTGTTATATGAATTTGGTAGTTCTTAGAATGTATCACTCCTTTATGGCAAACTAATGTGACTTAATTACTAACCTAGAACAAATTGTATTGTCAGATGAAAGGTGGTAAGTCCAAATTGTGTTTAGAGATATCATGCAGATCAAGTCATGAAAAGTACCGCGTACAATCTTTTTTGTGAGGAAAGCCATTCATAAGAAACTTTTTCCACAAACAAGATTTGACTTCGTAAATTAATGAGTCTTTTTTTTACATCCTAACTCATATTTTATGTTTCCTTAATCATGGGAGCTAGTTTTCAACCATGTCTCTCATTTTCAAATGACATTGTAATTAATATTTAATTTTAGGAAGTTATATTTTGAGGTTATTTTAATTATATTATTTTTGGTCTGGACATCTTACCTCAATATTAATGTTGATTTGTTCTTGACATGTTTCAAAACAATTCTGTTTTATCGTCAGCTTTGATATATCAAAATTCCGATGGAGGGTGACCTTGTTTAGAGGTTCTTTGGCCAACCACAGGATGGAGCTGACATCGACATCCAGGTAGTGCAACATAAATAAAACCAGTCTGGGAAAGCTGACGATAAAACAGAATTGTTTTGAAACATGTCAAGAACAAATCAACATTAATATTGAGGTAAGATGTCCAGACCAAAAATAATATAATTCAAATGACATTATGACTCATAATGTTATTTCGCATATCTAACTATGAAAAAAGATTTGGCTCTCCTTCACTTGATCTGCATAATATCTCTAAAATGCTATTTTTAGACTTATACCCATTTTCCTTGACAACAGTATAATATAAGGTTAGGGTCAATAATTTTAGTTATATTTTTAAATTGAAAACTGATCAATGTTATTGTTCTCTGTTAGCTTATATAAATGCTAGTTTGTTACGTTAGACCAAAAATCACATAAATGAGTGACATATTCTTAAAAAAAACTGTCTGGCATTTATACCAAGAGTTATTTGGAAAGGAACAGACATTTCCGTTAACTTCTAATTATATTTCTTATTATTTTGCCCCTATCTTTAGTTTATTTTAAAAGGAGATAAAACTCTTCTACTAGAAAAGTTCTATATTCAAAAATGATAACAGATTGCAATTTTTTATTGTGACAAAATTTATTTTTGCAATATTGTTACTGGTACCTGAATTTCTATAGGTACATCAGTATGACTCTAAATTATATTGAATATGTAACTTTAAATTATTAACTCTTTCTCTTTCAGTTTAGAAAAAAAAACTTACAATATAAAAAGTATAACATACAATATGAAAATTTTAAATTATTGTATGAGTTTTGAAACATAATTTTGAATAATATAAGAAATTAATTTAGTATTAATGACTTTATTTGTCAACTATACAGTGCCAAAGAGGATAGTAGCTATTTCACACGAATATTGGTGCAATGTGATTTGTTCATCATGGAAAATTCATCCAAGAAATTTTATTTAGGATTGACATAATACAAATTGAACCATAATGACATACCGGTACTTGTATAATATTCACAAAACTTATATATACATAGCCCCTGATTAGATTATAAAATTTTGTATGTGATGTTTCAGTAACTTTCCTGAATACTGTAATTGACAGATTTTCTCTGAGTAGTTTTAGATATCTAGGTTAGTTTGAAGTCTAGTTTAGGTTAAGTAATTTAAAGAAATATTAAATTTGGATAGGTTATGTTGAATTATTGCAGATCATGTAAGTTAGGTTAGGTTAGATTATTTTACTTCAGATCAGTACCAGTATGAAATAGGCACAAACAATTATAAAATTAAAAAGAAATACTTAATATGAATTTGACATGGGTGAATTTTCTTCGTAATGATTTCTCTTCTTGTATTTTTAGTAATTACTTAGGAAATCTAATATTCCATTCAACTGAAATTAAGAAGCTAATAAATATAACTCATCCTAACCTTGAATTTATTCATCAACTTCTTCTTGGTAATCATCAAGGTTAGGAAGTTGTATTAGGTTAAAAAAATCTGAATGATGTTTGAATAAATATTAATATTATTTTTAGTCTGATCATCTTACTTCAATATTAATGTTGATTTGTTCTTTAACATGTTTCAAAACAATTCTGTTTTATCGTCAGCTTTTCCAGACTGGTTTTATTTATGTTGCAACATGTTCAAGAACAAATCAACATTAATATTGAGGTAAGATGATCAGACTAAAAATAATATAATTGAAATAACCTCAAAATATAACTTCTTAAAATTAAATATTTAAATAAATATGTCTAGTTTATATGAATGGTTTAGTTTCCTAAATAATTACAGAATCATATTTGTACTTGAGTGAATTGGCTAAGTTGAAATAAGCTTTATAGAAATATCTATTTTGTGTAGTTCCTAAAACTGCCAAATTGCTGCTTCTCTCCTGATTGTTAACATAATATGTAGCCTTACCATGCCCCCCCCCCCAGCTAACTAAATAATAACTGATGTTGTATATACTGCAGAAGATATTGGTAAGTGTAAATTATATTTTGATTCTAGAAACAAGATAATCTGAATACTTTTTATATTATTTATAATTTAAATTTATAAGTATATTCACAAGTTTTAGAAATATCACTTGTTAATATAATTATGGAAGCTTCCATTGTCCATATTGCAATATTATTTCAACTTTTTTTTCTGAGTGAAATGTCTTTCATATTGTTCCTGAGTTCACTCTAAACTTTTCATCTGCAACTGCAGAAATCTCAAGATGTTTACTACAGTTACAGATAAAACATTGAAAATGAATTCAGGATCACAACTATGTTCATACAGAAAAACTTTATTGGAAAAATTAGAGGATTCTATGCCAGGAGCCCACCTACATTAGTCACTGTTCAAACAGATTATCCAATAAACTGTGAACTAATCTTGTGCACTCTAACTTGTCAGTTTTCTCTCCCTAACTTGCTCATTTTCTTATCCTAACTTGCCCATTTTGCTCACCTAATGAAACAAAATGAGTATAAGTGGACTCCTGGCATAGAAGAGCTATTATTAGTTTATCATTTTTCTTACTCACCAAAGAATATTCAACCACAGACATTATGTTTGTATATTCAATATTGGAAGATTACTTGAGATAATAAAACATTATACACTGAAAGTTTATTTTTATAACAAACTAGCTAATTGAACTTTTATAGGAATAAATCACTATGAGGTGTAATTTATCTTAAACTAGCTAATACCCGGCGTACGCTGCTATGCCTAAAAAATCATAATGTGTTTTTACCTTTAGTTGAATAAGTAAAAGGAAAAAAATTATAAATTTATATTATAGTTATATTTAGATACCCTGTGCTGTTTAACCCAGCATTGGCCGGAAATCTACGTAGTCCGATGTACTTGACATAAATGAACTGAAAGACTAAATTCGTTATATTGAGTTATCCATGAAAGAATACCTGCTGTGTGCTTTCCTGGAAATCTACTTATTCCAATCTTCTTGGCATCAATGAAAGACAAAAATGGTTATTGTGAGTTATACATAAAAGATATTAATTTAAAAATATGTTTCTTAAATCACCATTAAATACTTAAATTGTATTTGGTATCATTATCTTAAGTTGTTTTCACTCTTGTGGGGCATCTAACAACTCAACCTCTCCAAGAAGTTCTCCCCCATTTTTTTTCCTTTCACTCTTTTTCCATTAATTTTATTTCTCCATTATGTCTTTTCTAATTTGTACTGTATTTAGTATATTCACAGTAAGTTGGTAATTTAGAAGCTTGATTCAATTTATATCTGAAGAATCCAGTATTTTTAATATTGCTGGGCACAGATTTCCTTTCGAAAGAAGTACTACTGGCTTTATAAAGAATATTAAAATTCCCATTACAAATCTTCTTAAATTGCCATTTGCGTGTTGAGCAATAGTTAATAGTTTTTGGCACTCTCGGGAATTGAAATGTATAAGAGACTAATTTGCATTTATATTGGAGGCATTAAATAGCTCAGATGGTAGAGCATTAGGATATAAAACTAAGGGTCCTGGGTTCAAACCCCAGTCTAGGCATATATTTTCCTCTTCAAATACAGATTAACTCATTACCTACTAAACCAGCCTTATTCTACACTCTTAAAAGGCTCTATAATTGCTAGTTTCATGGATGTTAATAGTGGTATTTAGAACATTGTTTTAAAACTGCAGATTATTTTCACAAAATTTTATGCATAAAACTTTATATATATGTAAGATCATGCAATTTACAGCCTTAGACACAAAACGACTGGCAGACAAAGATAAGTCACTCGTAATGTTAGTTTCATGGAGCAGTATACACATGCAGATTAGATTTTGGCAGGAAGTCAATGTTTTTCACATATTTGTTTTGACCTGTATGACCTTTGTCATACTTCTGTGTGTCAGGTGTTAATATGGTTGAAACTTAGAAAAATGTATCCTCCAGGAGGTTGTCAGATTTTGTCTAAGACTATAAAGTTAAAATTGTATTATAAAATTGTTACCTGATAGGTCCATCTCCTCAACTTTGTAGAGTATTAATTCTCTGTAGGCTTTTCTGGACTAGTCCCATCATCATTCAGAAGGAACAGGAGATAGGTCTGTATCTACTGACCCTGATTGCAATATTGCATAAAATTGTAATATAAAATTAATATATTAGTAATATAATATTGAAATTATAATATAATATTAAAAATAAATTGTTCAATTAATTAATGAGTCATTTCTTATCTTACCTCATAGTTTGTTTTCTTAAACACGGGAACTGCAGTTTTTAAGAGGAACTATCCCTCCCATTTTCACTCGACATTATGTTGAAAACTGCAGTTCCCATGTTTAAGAAAACATAAATTATGAGGTAAGATAAGAAATAACTCATTCATTCATTCATTGAATTAAGAACCTCATAATGTTATTTCCCATATTTAACTATGTATAAACTTGTTACCTAATAGGTGCATCTAATCAACTTCTGTAAACCATTAATTCTCTATTGATAATAATTTTATATTATAATTTTGTGACTAACACCTCAACAAAATTGTATTGTGAATTTTATTAATGTTGATTAAGACTATAAAGTTTAAAGGCTTTTATCTCTATCTTCCAGTATTGAACATTTAATTTTGTGTCTTTCATTAATTAGCAATAACCAATCCATGAAATAACTTGGAAAACCCAGTATCAGGCTGTTAAGCTAGCGTATTGATGTTATGATGGTTGAGGTGGTATGATTTGTTGCAGAAGATGGCTACAGCAAGCAGCGGGCGCTTGGTGATTACAGTTACATAGATTTAGAAGATATCTTAGAGGAAGACGACGAAGCGCTCGGTGATCAGACAGGCGAGGGACCAGGTAAACTTTCTGTTCAACTCTATATTTCTCAAAGTTTGTTTATTTGTGTGGTTTCTTAATGTCACAGAACTGGCTCCAGATTTACATTTATATTTAATGTTTTGACTTAGGCTTTATTATGATGATCTTGAAGATGATTTCCAGGCTGTTGGCCATGGTCTTGAGGCTTGTAGTTCCCCGACATTTCGCCAGAGACTGTGTCTGGCATCCTCAAGGGACTCAAGACAACCCTTGAGGATGCCAGACGCAGTCTCTGGCAAAACGTTGGGGAACATGAGTCTCAAGACCATGGCCTACAGCCCGGAAATCTTCAAGATCATCATTATATTTAATGTATTTAATGGTGTTTCTTTTAAATGAATATTTGCAGATCAGCATTAAACAAGAATTGGTAAAATGGTTACAGTATTACAAAGTATCATGAAACGTAAATAGACAATTAATAAAAATTAAGATAAATGAAATAGCTGGAAGTAACAATATATGATTATGAATACAAAATTACAATTTAATCAATCAATTGCATAAACACAGTCTGAAACATGACTGCAGTTACACAATGTTTAATTGTTTCTGTAACATCTACAAGAAACTTAAAAACAAGATCTGAACCATGTTCATGATCGTGGTTTTATAACTATTGTTATGGATTTTTTTTTGTGGAAACAAAATATTGTGAAAGCATAGACTGGTTTAGACTTTATTTCTGCAATTGATTTAATAAATTTATTCTCTGTCACAACTAAATTTATCACCTAGACATGTTTCAAAGATAATTTTTTAATTGATTATCACAGTCTGAAATAAATTAATAACTGAAATATAGGAAGTTAAAAAGAAAAAGTTATAGTGTAGCATTATCAGCTTATATCAATACTAGTAAAATTCATATCAAATTCCGTTGAGGTGAAGTCATGTGATGAAAGTTAAAAATTAAATTGTACCTGTTGGTAGGTGCCGTCGTCCTCAACTTTGTTAAAATATTGTATATCAAATTAACTGGAGCGCTTTTGGAAGTTATCTTCCATCTTCTGCAGGTTGAGCTTCTGTTACTCGTTGTTGTGTACGGTGATGTATACTCCAACTATTTGTAGCAGCAACTGACTTGTTTTTTATGATCTCGTATAATGGGTTTGACTGGGTTTAATCTTATATACAATATTTTAAGAAAGTTGAGGACGACGGCTCCTACCAACAGGTACAATTTAATTTTTAACTTTCATCATATCAGCTTATAGTTTTGAATAAATGACATTCTAATATATTCTGTAGAATTTCATTTGAATTTACATTTGACTTTATCATAAATAATATTAAAGAACAATAATTAACATATATAAATAATATAAAGTGTAAAAAAATTATTATTTTTAGTAATAGTATAGGCATATTATATCACTATTGCATAATATGTTTAAAATTATAGCAAATGGTGCTTCATTCAAATCTTCCACATTTAATTTAATCATTGCTAACAAGGTATGAAAAATTATGTAATAAGATTGGTATTAAAAGAAAGAGTACCTCAAAGAATTGTTATTTCACTGTTTAAAGTTGACTGTTCTGTCACCATGTTGCACAAAAGTCAGATAAAGCAAAATTTTGATTCCACACACACTCATGAAGCACTCAATACGGTATTGTTGCCAGCATGCTGAACTGCTGGGATGCTTGGCAAATTGATTTGTTCAGGCTTCTGCAAATCCTGCTCAAATTTTTCAATCTTCTCTTATAAAACTTATTGATGAGAACCATTAGATTGTTTGTTAACAATTCCAGTCGCCAGAAACTTCTCGCACCAATGCCTCAGAAGTTTTTGAATCATGTACTTCTCCTTCATATTCTCCCCATTAATTTCTTTGCATTATAATTTTTTATTTCAACTCTACATACCAGTACACAGTTTGGAGTTACCATTTTGCTTTATGAGATTGTTATGCAATTACTTACTTACTTACTTACTTACTCACTGGCACTATCGAACCCGAAGGTTCATGGTCGCGCGGGCATAAGCTCTCCATATATCCCTATCCTGAGCTAATGCTTTCCAATCATTCCCTGTATAATCTACTTCCCTCAAATCATAGTTAATGTTGTTCTCCCACCTCATTCTTTGCCTACCAACTGGGCGTTTTCCCTCTGGCTTTCCTACAAGAAGCTTCCATGCACGTCTTTCATTCCCCATACGTGCAACATGTCCTGCCCATCGCAGTCTACGAGACTTAACTGTTCTTATTATATCTGGCTTCCTATAAAGACCATGTAGTTCTTTGTCATGTAGTCTTCTCCATTCACCTGTCTGTTCATCTCTCTTTGGTCCAAAAATTTTCCTAAGAACTTTATTCTCAAATACTCGTAATCTCCTTTCCTCCCTTAAAGTAAGAGTCCATGTTGATTGTTATGCAATGCAGTTACATATCAGTCAATTTCAAGTGTGAAATAACAATTTTTTGAGTTTATCTTTCTTCTGAGATCAATCACATTTTATAATTTCACATACCTTGTTAGCAGTAATTAAATTAAATTTGGAGGTTTCAATGGAACAGCCTTTATATTAATATTTAGTTGGAGTATTACTATGAGGTAA
The DNA here is from genome assembly GCA_030220185.1 of Diploptera punctata. Taxonomy (NCBI): domain Eukaryota; kingdom Metazoa; phylum Arthropoda; class Insecta; order Blattodea; family Blaberidae; genus Diploptera; species Diploptera punctata. The sequence goes on from JASPKZ010005296.1 coordinate 1,159,098, forward strand.
AATTAATAAACCCGAATTTGAAATATACCTCACCTCATAAGATAAATTATTTTCATTAATATTTAAAGGAAATGGCACTATCAGGTTTATTTAAATTAATAATTGAGTTAGAATTTAACACCTCACCTCATAATTGTAGATTTTTCGAAGACATGTTTCAACTTCTGCGTATTTATTAGCTTCAATTCCATCCAATTCAATAGTTAGATGGTACTGAAGATAATATGCAGAAGTATTGAAACCTGTCATGAGAAATCTACAATTATGAGGCGAGGTGTTAAATTCTAATTCAATTATTAATTAATTATTTTACCTGGAGATGTTTTGGAGGCCTTTATTCCCATTCTCAACTAGATTCCAACTGAATCTAGAATAAGAATGAGAATTATAGTCTCTGAAACATGTACAGGTAATCTCTTTTATGTGTTGATATGAAATAGTAATATATCTTATTTCAATTTAATGTAATTTAAATATATAATTTAAAAAAAGTTAAATTGTGAATGAATGAGACAATAAAAATATATATATATATATATATATATATATATATATATATATATATAAGTAGCTATAATAGTTTGCTACTGAGTGTTCAGTGGAAGAGGAAACACTGCTAGATGAACATGACTTATAATTCACTCTCCACCGGTATCAAAATTTCTCAAAACCAAGGTTAAGTCCAGACCTAATTTTTTCAGTTGACTAAATATGACCTGAAGAATTTAAACATCCAAAATAATGATGAAGGAAAAATCATATAATTGTATGATATCAGTTTTAGATTATTATGAAAATACAATAGGAAGCAACATTATGAGGTTATGTAGATAGGAAATAACACTATGAGGTTCTTTAATATTGTTTATTTTTTATCATTTCACTCACCTCATACATGAAGTATGAGGTGAGTGAAATGATAAAAAATAAACAACATTATGAGGTTCTACCTAATAAATAAGTTGGGTCTGTATTTATCTTACCTCATATTTTGTTGGTTCTTGTAAGATATGTTTCAAAGCATCTTTGCTCCTTCTCAGTTAGTACAGACTGAAGAAGGAGCAAAGATGCTTTGAAACATTCTTACAAGAAACAATGAAATATGAGGTAAGATGAATGCATACCCAACTTATTTAGATTGTTACCCTTTTATGATTAAATTAAAAGTTTGATACCTCTCCTCATATCCAGTCTTCTAAGTAGATCGCGATTTCAAAGCCTTTGCAGCTTTATCTTCAGTTCTCTCTTGTCGACTGACATTATGTCGATCAGAAGAACTACTTCTGGAAGTGCAACTACTTTGGAAGTGTTCTTCTGATTGACATAACATCAGTCGACAAAAAAGTATTGAAGATGAAGCTGCGAAGGTTTTGAAATTGCGATCTACTTAGAAGACTGGATATGAGGAGAGGTATGACACATTTTAATTTAATCATAAATTAAACCTCATAGTGATTTATTCCTAAAAAAAAGTCAATGTTTCCCTTTTGTTTATTTTTTATATCACTTCTTTAAATGTGTTTTAAGATGTAAGGTCATATTGAATCTATTTATTATTTATTTATTTTTGTTAATATTACAAATTGATAAATATGATAAAATGGGTTCTACTAATGAAATTCCAACCCAGCATTAGTCTTAATGGCTAAAAAACTAAAGAAAAACCTTAGTCAGTTGATCAGCATTAGATTCATCATGAATATGAGTCTCAAATGCTTATGCTTGGACTAACTTTCAATCTTAATTATTTATTTGCATTATTATGACGTCTAATAAGTGTTAAAATTTATGAATGTCATTTACTTCCAAATTAAAAAAATTACATATGGTTTTAAGGAAACACAAATTTTATATCTTTCAATGGCTCTATTAAATAAAATGAGCAACTAGCATATCCTCTTCTACTGAATTGTAGTGTTTTGAAGCCAGTTCTGTTTAGTTTAAGTGTGTTACAGTTTTTCCACAGTCATCTGTCAATATAAGGTGTATAATTCACAATTACTAACAGAGTTTTAACATAAGATTCTAAGGAATTCACATGAAGTATTCTAACAAATAAATTGAATTGGTTCCTTACATCTCACCTGACCTCATATTAGCTCTTTTTTCTTGGATTAGTTTCTGAGAAATCACTTTCATACTCAGTCAACAACTGACTGGCTGGGGATGAAGGTGATTCCTTTGAAATCAGTCCAAGAAGAGAACTGATTTGAAGTGAGCTGTTAGGAACTGATTCAATTTATTTTATTTCACTCATCGAGTGGATATCATCTTATAATTTATCGTCTATTTATATTGTACTGAACTGTTTATTATTATTGTTGGGTCAGTTTACTATGTGTATACATTAAGGGCGGAATTCATGAAACCATCTTTACGCAAAGAGCAACTCTTTCCCCCCTCTATGATGTAGAGAGTATTCATAAAACTGGTCATAAAGGGGGAAAGAGTCGCTCTTTGCGTAAAAATGGTTTCATGAATTCTGCCCTTAAATAATTTATACATTCAGTTATAATTCTTTGAACGATCAGCCTCAAGGACTAGTGGTCAGAGTTTCTGTCTACAGTTCATGGTGTTTCAAGTTTGATTCCCAGACAGACCACAGGAAATTTTTCTTAGAGGGAATTATTCCTGTAGTCGCCCATGATCTGGATTTAGACTAAGTTTAGGTTTAAAGACTCTCCTGGTGATTCATTATCATTCAACACCTATCATATTATCGGGGTAACTTATCTCCACCTTCCAGCATTCCAACTTAAGAAGTGGGTTACAGTTCTACCATGCCAGGAGAGAATACCAGAAATGTCTAAAGACAATCTGGTGGCATTTGTAAAAAGAAATAATAATTCTTTGAACTGGACTCAGCAACAGTTTGGACATGAATGAATGAAGAAATATTGATTATATTATTTAATCTGATCATCTTACCTCAATATTAATGTTGATTTGTTCTTGAACATGTTTTAAGACTGGACAAGCTGACGATAAAACAGAATTGTTTGAAACATTTCAAGAACAAATCAACATTAATATTGAGGTAAGATGATCAGACTAAATAATATAATTAAAATAACCTCAAAATATCACTTCCTAAAATTAAATATTATGAAGAAATATTGTTTGCTGGGATAATACCGAATGATGAATAATACTGAATATTAAAATTGTTTATGTGCTCATAACATCAGCCAGTCAGTATTGTACACTGTTAGCAAGAGGTCTGTGAGATCAGTGGGTTCAGGTTCTCCTGAACCTATTCCTAAGTCTGATTGGTATTATTCACCATTTGGTATTATTCAGTCATGGTATCTTTAACTTAAGGATGGGTCATTCAGCCTATAGTCAGATGCCTTGCCACCTGAACTATCTGGTCCACTCTTGAGTAAAATCCATATATTATTAATTAAATTATTTTCAGTCTGATCATAATTAATAATCTGATCTCAATATTAATGATTTTTTCTTGGACATGTTTCAAAACAATTCTGTTTTATTGTCAGCTTATCAAATTGTTTTGAAACATGTCCAAGAACAAATCAACATTAATATTGAAGTAAGATGATCAGACTGAAAATAATTTAATTAAAATAACCTCAAAATATCACTTCCTAAAATTAAATATTAATTCCGTATATTATTATTATGACCTAGATTTTTATGCACTCAAAACTTTAAAATATTTAATTTGTATATGCTAAAAATTTTAAAAATATGTGCTGAAAACTAAAAAATTATTTTTAAACATTAATGTATAGTTTAATCTGGTACAATGCTGCACTCTGTTATTAATTGAACTGATAACATTTTTTTTGTATTAAAATAAGTATCTATTATTAGTCATCCTCAATTAAAATGGATTTCTGTTTAAAAAACTTTGTCAGTTAAAATCATTTGAATGACATGCTGAAGATGGAATATGTTCTGAAAAGCCTACATGGTTTTAACTAATTGATGAAGTTTTTAAACAGAAATCCATTTTAATTGAGGAAAACTGATAACAGATACTTACTTTAATATTTAAAAAATATTACCACATAACCTTAAATGTGATTTACATTAATTTTAGAAGTACTGATGAACAGATGATGTCATGTGGAATTACTGTAAAGTGTTGCAAAGTTAACAAAGTTTTTCTTTCCAAGCAAGACAGAACAGTCTATATAAGTTTGGTGTTGCAGTGTTGACAACACTGTATGCCTTCTCCTTGAGTTCACATTTGGCTGGCTCGCTAGTTGACGCTTGATCCCCCACCACATCTGCACATGTTCCCCAGCCTTCTGCTGGCAAGTACAAGCTTTCAATATCTTCCGCAGTCACATATTGTTTCACACAAGCTGCTTCTTTTTTACACAAAAACAGAAAATTTAAGCCGTAGCATAGTTGATTAAGTCATACGCTACAAGCTGGAAGATCAAGGGTTTAAGTACCAGTGGGGGTCAGGATTTTTAAACTGACCCAAACCTTCGGTCAGCAACATGGCCCTGCCATTGACTCAGTCTCTAATGGAAATGAATACCAGACGCTTGTTCCGGGAGTAAAGGCGGCCGTCATGCAGGGCTGAGAATCTGGCTGACATCAAGTGTCGAATATACAGAAAAGTTGGAGCCTTAACCTTCTACTATCCCAAGGGCCTTCTAAGGCCTATAGTGGGATTAATTTTTTTTTTAAATTATGTAATATCCATTATTATTATTATTATTTATTATTATTATTATTATCATTATTATTTTTTTTTTATTATTCCGGCTTTTACAATGAATATACATTTTTCCGGTACCCATGTTCACAGTTAACTACACATTTATTTCAACACATTTTTCCATTCCTGTCTGTTCATCCATATATCTTCTTCTATTTCCCATTCCCTCTTAGTTTAATTGATTCCCTGAATCCACGTAATATTTGGTCTACCCTTCTTTTTCCTTCCCTGTGGTTCCCAATCCATGATTATCTTAGGTAGTCTTCCTTCTTCCATCCTTCTAATGTGTCCATACCAATTTAATTGTTTCTCCTTTATAAAATCTAATATTGAATATTGTACCTGCATTTTTTCTTTTATATATGAATTTCTGATTTTATCCTTCCTGGATATTCTTGCAGCACGTCTCCAGTAGTCCATTTCAGTGCCGAGCAATTTTTATTTTCATTTGTGCATTTAAAGCCCACACATCAGCTCCATTATTATTATTATTATTATTATTATTATTATTATTATTATTATTATTATTATTATTTTATTATTATTATTATCATCATCATTATTATGAGGAAATCCATGATTTATAGCATTGTTCTAACATTGTCATAAATATTAAGTCTAGGATATTGAGGTAGACAGGTCATATAGCTAGATTGAGTGACAATAAAAATCCTTTCAACATTTCTATTGGAAGACACTCTAGGTTTATGTGGGAGGGTAAAATTCGGATGGATCTTAAGGAACTGGATATTGGATATATGAACTAATTTCACTTGGCTGAGGATAGGAAACATTGGAGGCTCTTAGTGAATCTACAGGTTGCATAAACCATAGTAGTAAAGGAAATAGTTACTGTTTTCCCACCAATACTTGGGTGGCTGCTTGTAGTGGAAATCCATTGGTCGATGGGGTCATCATATCCTTACACCAATTGCATGAACCTTAGTTATATCATCATCATTATCATCACCATTTCAAAATTGTACAATCCAGAGATAAAAAACAAGTAATGGATGGTTATTTTGCATTCAACAATCATTATTATAATTTTTATTATATAATATAATAAAGGAAGCAATTAGAATGATAAATTATTATTATATTATTTTTGGTCTGGACATCTTACCTCAATATTAATGTTGTTTTGAAACATGTCCAAGAACAAATCAACATTAATATTGAGGTAAGATGTCCAGACCAAAAATAATATAATTAAAATAACCTCAAAATATAACTTCCTAAAATTAAATATTATGATAAATTATATTTGAAGAGAAAATTTTTTGCCTAGACCGAGACTCGAACCCGGGACCTTTGGCTTTCCAGGCCAAACATTTTTCTCTTCAAATATAATTTATCCTTCAGTGAGAAGTGTTAAATTAATAATAAAAACATCAATTAGAATGAATAATAATGTAGCTAGGTCAGTTTGGTTAAGTAATACAACACAAGAGGCAGACGTAAGTGTGAAACATGTTGTGACAGAGTATATTGGACTTGTACTGCCGACCACGTCACATTATATCGCACATTTCACAGACATCTCCTTCCACTGGTTTGTTGGATGCTTTTTTTTTTGGGATATTTTTATTTTGGAGTGAAATGTTTGTTTTTCCAGTTGAAGCGTGAGTCGCACTAATTCTCTAAGCCCCCCTTCTTCCCCATCGAGAGATAAGTTGGTTTTGAATTTCCCTGTTGGTAGATACAAGCTGTAGAAACGCTAGCTAGCCTCTTACAGTAGGAATGTCAGACTGGAACCACTTGCTGCAGTCACTAAGCAACACTACTACGTATTTATATTTGTAACATTTTATGCTTCCAGACTGGTTTATCATAAGTAATATCATGAGTGATTTCCAAATTATCTAGAGGATTTGGAAATCAAGAGTGATATTTGTTAGGACTATTTAACAAATAAAATTAAGCTATTTACTCAAAAGTCATTATTTAAATGTAGTTACTGGTATTTTAAAATATTTATATATTTAATGTAAAAGGCGATGTTTGAAAACAAATCAGAAATGTGAGGTTATGTTTCGTTTATCCACTACAACTTGATTATATTATTTATTGCCAAATAGGATCGCAATATTGTAGGAATTGCACCCTAGTGGAGAAAAAAATTAAACACATCGAAATATGTATTATAACCAACTTTATAGCAATTATTAATTTATTTCTTTAGTGAACAACTCAGTAAAATCATTATTTAAAAACACAATTATCAAATATATAGTTGACTTGTTCAGAATATTAAAAAGGAGTAACTTTCTTTATCACAAAAGCAGGAGTTGGTAAAGAGAAATTGATAAAGAGCATGATGAAACACGACTGTAATTGGTTGTAATACAAAATTCATTGAAACATGATTGGTTAATGAGTCCCATTTGGGGCATGAGGTAAATAGTCAAATCATTTTTTTAAGAGAAAAATGTTCATATATCAATGTTTTCATATATTAATTCCAGAAAATATGAACAATTCAAGAAAATTACTTATCACCCAGAAGTTCATAACAAATTTTTAAAAATTTTCAAAAAAATTTGATACAACATTTGCTCCGATATCAAATTCAGCCTGAATAATCTTCTGATAATTTAATAAAAAAGTTAACACTCCAGATAATAATATATCTGGAATTTATGAAATTAATTGCAAAGATTGCAATAAAGTATTTATAGGAACAACAAAAAGGAATTTAGACATTCACACAAAATAACACTTTAGAAATTGAAAATTCAGCAATAGCAACGCATAGTTTATTATAGAATCATAGAATTCAAAAAGAAGCTAAACTTTTGAAACATTTGGAATTAACAGTTTGGGAAAAGATATACATTCAGAAAAACCATCTTAGATCCATGAATTTTGAGTTTCCGGACGAACAAAATTTGATTACAAAGTTCTTCAAATCAACACTAGATGGCAGTTCAGAAAATGACCCGCATGAAAGAATCGACTGTCGTGACAACAGCTGAGGATGGGAGTGATGATTCTCGATACTGCGGTTCTGTGTTAAATAACATAGATGTTATGAGGTAAGAAGAAATCACGATTCAATCAATTTTTATTGAGAAAAATTTTTGTCTGAACTGGGATTTGAACCCAAGACCTCTGGTTTTATGCATCGGTGCTCTCTAGGCATCCCTGTTCAAACAGATTTTTCTCTCTAATATAATCTGTTTTGTTTCTTCGTGGTGTGAACCTTTGTTCACAATGCAATTGGGTTTGCTTTTAATGCAAGAAGACTTTATGATGGAATTATTATTAGTATTTTAGCTGTAAAATTAATGGAGAGTTAGGTAAATATCATGGAATACAAATATGAATAGAATTTGGCCAATATCTCCAGAGATTCAACATCGGAGAGAATGCAAGTTGTAAATGTGATAAATTTTAATGGTGAAATTCATGAAATAAAATTTTCCCTTCAAAACCTATTAACACTGAAAACCAAGTTTTGCAGATTAGTTCTCCTCTGTGATTCCAAAGCAGCTATCCAGGCAATGTGTTAACCAAAATGTTTTGATTGCAAAGAATGCTATGACATTTTTTTAAACTGTGAATCTGTGGTAAAGAAATTGTCCTTCAATAGCTACCCTCCCACTGTGGAATTGCTGATAATGATACAACTGATTTCCCTACCAAAACAGGATCTTGTATTAAACAACTGCCTATATCAACTTACTCCATAGTGAAACACCATATAAAATTGAAATCCAAAATTATGAGTGAAAATAGATTTCACACAGTAGCCAGAAACAAAAAATGGGAATGCTTAACAAAAAATATTGACATACCAGACATAAGAAGTAGCACATTTTAGAATGACACGGCTGTCTGACAAAACACCTACACAACATCAATATTCTGCCTTCACTGAAATGCATTTTATGTAATCATCAAGATGAAGAAATGGACAAAAGCCATCTGAACAACTGCATCGCTGTCAAACATGAAGATTATAAGACCTCAAAGTATTGGAGAGCAAGATTGATAATGACTTCAAATGAAATTCATCAGAGAACATATTTTTGACAACTCACCTCATAAAATTTGTGTTTTCATGATACTGCAGTTTCAAACGTAATCACGACCATCTTCAGCCATAACTCCGACTGATGAAATTCTTCGGCCATCAACTCTTCTATTGTCACCATTTTCAGTGCTGACATCTATGGTTGAAGGTGGTGACAGTAGAAGAGTAAAGTTCATAAATTCAGCTATAGATGTCAGTGCTGAAGATGGTGACAATAGAAGAGTTGATGGCCGAAGAATTTCATCAGTTGGAGTTATGGCTGAAGATGGATATGATAATGTTTGAAACTGCAATATCATGAAAAACACGAAATTTGTGAGGTGAGTTGTCAAAAAAAATGTTCTCCAATGAATTTCAATGATTATACCTCATAATTAAATAAATTAGATTCTATCCAGAATTGGAAAATGTATTTTTGTAAGCCTATGTTTCCCCTTTACAGAGATTTAGGCGCTCTCCCCCTACAGGGAAGAATTTGAACTATACTAATTTAGTTACACTTGTTTTTGTATAGATGTCGTTTTGAGTGGTACGAGGTCAGTGTTCCGCCTCATACTGACATCTAGGAAACCAAGGTAGTAGTAGGACGGGAAAATTCGGTAAATTTTGCTTAGAGGCCTTTTCGTTCAGGCTTAAGGATTTTTTACGAGCCTGAAAATGTTCAGACTCGGGACCCACGGCCTAAAGTCCCTCCCAGAGGACTTGCTCCTTGGATTTTTCCGTCCTAAAAAATCCATCGACCCCGGCCGGGTTTGAACCTGCGACCCTTGGGACTAGAGGCAAGGAGCATAACCACTAGTCCATCGTGGCCTTAATTTAAATAAAAAATCGAAATTACTTCATAATATTTAAATTAATATTGGGAAGTAAACATTATGAGGTTATATCATTAATAGTGAGCGGAGAACATATTTTTAACGACTCACCTCATATAATTTCAAATTTCTTTGATACCGGCAGTTTCAGACAATATCTTGTCCCATGGAAGCCATGACTGAAGAGGGACAAGATATTGTCTGAAACCACCAGTATCAAAGAAATTTGAAATTATATGAGCTGAGTCGTTAAAAATATGTTCTCCACTCACTATTAATACTTCATAATGTTTACTTCCCAACATAAATTTAATATAATGATTAAGTTATGTAGGTAAGAAATAACACTATGAGGTTTATTTTAATTTATTTTGAACTGTATTTTGACTCACCTCATATTTCTTCAGTGTTTGATGCAGCATATTAGATAACAACAACATTCATGCAGTGAAAAGGACAAACACTCAGACTTGCTTTGAGATGAGAACAAAATGGAAATCTATTAATTGTGTGATGCATGTGGAGATAATTCGAAGGAAAAGTAACTCTTTGCAGCGTTATAGGTAAATGGGGTTGTACTGTAAATATAAAACAGATATCAGTGGTTTGATACATAGGTGTAATATGAAACACGGTAGAAGTTCTGTTAAGAATCTGGTCAAAATTATTATTGAATCCAAGAAATACAAATAAATTATAAAAATAAAAAGCATATGTTTTAATTTTATATCAACTTTATTCCTACGAAATGTCTAGAGTATAGCAGAAAATTTGTAAGAGTTTAGTTTTGCTTATGACTGCAGCATGATTTTGCTTTTCAAAACACACAGTTTTGAATAGTAGATGTAGTTTTATTTGTAAATACATGTTAGAGAACTCTTTAGCTCAAACTATCCTACATTTTTTAAACTTTTTTATGATATATTTCCCTTAATAACTATTTTTTTTACACAAAGTGATGTTCAAATACAACAAAAACAGTTCATATTTGATATGAGAAGATATCGCTGAAGTATTCCTGCCCTTTTTCAGTTTAGTTTAGTGAATAATTTGTAACCAGTATGTTCTAGACATAGAATACCCATTTTTCTATTATTTCATTCTATGTCAGTATACTGTATACGATCTTATAAAATGGCCAAGAAAATAGAATTTATATTTAAGTAAAATTCTATCACCCCACCTCATATTCTTTTTCTTACACTGGTTTTAGGACCTTATTCAGTTCCATCCTCAGTTTTTTCATGACTGTTGTTATGTTGTCTTGAAGAGCTGCCTCCTGCTCCCTCTGTTGGTAGACTGAAGAACCTTGCAAGCAAATCCTTTTCCCTAGGAATTTCAAAGTTCATTAATTTCTCCTTTTTGTTTTTATTTTTTATGTAATTTTTTTTTCCAAACTGAGCTTTTTAGGCTCTTCTATTTTATTAATTTAGCCTTTCTTTCAATTTTATATTTTTCTGACCATGTATATTCAATATTCAGAACAATTTCCAATGTATGAATAAAACATGACAAACTTAATTAGAAATATTACAAGTAAACTAGCAAGTATTTTGATTATAGTAAGTATGTTTTATTAATTTATTTAGCCTGGTTGGGTTAAGTCCATGTGGCCTTCTCTTCCACTCGCCAGGACAAACATACGCTACATTAGAATACAACAATCGCAATTTATTCTAAAATTAAATATACTAAATGAAAATTTCTTCATTAAAGTAATTTCTATAAGAATAAGATCGAAAACATCAGTGGCATGCATTCAACCCCAGCTACACCAGCACTGCTGGGGTAGTTAGTATGTTAACAATTTTGGATTAAAATAAAATAATATATTTTCCAAATTTCATTCAAATCAATTATGCGTGAACATCAAAATTCCCAATGCGTCAGCAGACTATCGCATTCGGTTTGACAGTACATTGTGTGTATTCACGTTATCTTCATAGAGGAACAAATAGAGTGTTTCCTCTATGTTATCCCCACCCATTTTCTCTTGTTAACTTGCCAAACTAACATAAACTTACCCATCTAATTCTAACTTGCCTATTTTCTCACCCTAACTTGCCCACTAATGAAGGTGGACTCCTGGGATAGAATCCCCTTATATGTGAGCAAACATGTTGGCAATTGGGACTACTAGGAACATATGTTATCACATTAGCCAACATGACTCTAGCAGTCATTTGTTCTCCGATCGAATATTCTCAGGTTGTACAGTGGCATAGAATAACCAATAAATTAAACTATTATAAATTGCGAAAAGAATATTACTATCTATGAGGTGTATAAGTTGGTTTGAAGTATAACTAATAATTGTCTATAATACATTTCTTCCAACTTTCATAATTTTCCTAACTTCAATGTTTCTAATTTTTTTCTAATCTGAACTTCCATGATGATCTAATCCATCTCTGTTGCTGATAACTTGTTATCATTGCATAATAATAATAATAGTATTAATGATAGATAGATCATCGGTTGATTAATGTCTTTGACATCGTCCGATTTCTAATAGCCAATTTTGTCGGTCCATCCAATCTCCTGGTTGTAGATGTTTCTCCTTCATATATAAACATATTCCCTGACTCCAGGAGGTTTTAGGTCTTTCTCTGCTTCCTCTCCTTCATAACAATAATACTAATAATAATAGTAATAATAATAACAAATAATAGTAATTAATCTATAATAATTATGATATGTGCTATTTATAGTTTCTTCCCTATTATTATTATGAGGATGTTATTATTATTATTAGGAGTATTATTAGTATGAAATAACACAGTATGGTTGTGATAATGAAAAAACAAAACATGTGAAGTCAGTCATGGAACACTAATGGTTTCCAGGCTCACTTCTGGTTGTGAAGTTTGCAAGTTCAAACCCAACAAGGGTTGATGAATTTTTAAGGATGTTAAAATCCTGAGTATGGCTTCCTTTGGAAGGGAAGAAAAGCTGACTTCCCATGTTTTAAGTTATAACTAGAGACCGGATGTTAGTGAAAATGCCTATAGTTATTTATTATAGATATTGTAAAAAGTGACTTCATGTAAATTCACACCAACGACCCTAGAGTTGTTTTCCATGAAGTTAATTTTGCCTATAAATGCCTATTTCAGCTTGTAATGTATATGAATGCTTATTTGCAATTTTTTCTCGAAATTAACTCAGTATTTCAATTAAATCAATTGAAATGGACAAACTTCATGGCACAAATCATTTAATAGAAGTTTTCAAGTGTTCTTTTTATAAATTCCCTTAGAATATTTTAGGTTAAGGGTGGAAATAACCCAATAACCTAGCAGGTAGATGGTTTCCCCCTCAACATGCTCCTGTTAGGTAAATATTGTATCTTTTCTACCTCATGCATTCCCATTCAGTGAAATGTTATGTCCCATTGTATTATGCTCCGGCTCTAAGGCTTGGAGAAAAGTTCTTTGCTTCTTTTCAATACAAACATTGCTGAGTGACAAAGAGGGTAGATGGCTCAAGCTTTCTTTCTCTGTCTCACACCTGGTGCAGAAACCTTTAGGTGACTGACAATATTATTTTTGATCTTGGTAACACTGAATTCAGTCTGCAGTCCTCATTCACAGACAGATGATTCAAAGACAAAGTGGTGCAGCAAGTGTATGTGGCTTTTTTTTTTTACCTTTAGAACAGTTTTTTTTAAGATATCTAAAGAGCGGACAACTATAAAAGACAAACTGACCAATTTCGTAAAAGAATTTGTTGCAGAAATATTCTCAAGTGACGGTTCTGCTTTTTGTAAAAAGGCAAAACAAATTCCAAAATCATCTCTGATATCTTCGCATGCTATTGATAGCATATGTTTATATTCTTAATGTAAGACTGTAAAAAGTAATGTTGATGTTAATTTTTTGTAAGAGCCTATTTTGATTTTTTGTGCCTATATTAATGATTTTAGTACCTTTTGCCTGCCAATTTTTAATTTTATTAAGTGCCTAACATCCAGACTCTAGTTATAACATATAGAAGAATCTCAAGCTTGAACTAAGAGGGCTCTATGGAAAATTTGCAGGTATTCCACACCCTTATTTGAATTAGAATACTATTATATTATTTTTAGTCTGATCATCTTACCTCAATATTAATGTTGATTTGTTCTTGGACATGTTTCAAAACAATTCTGTTTTATCGTTAGCTTGTCCAGACTGGTTTGATTTATGTTGCATACCCTGGATGTCGATGTCAGCTTCATCCTGTGGTTGGCCAAAGAACCTCCAAACAAGGTCACGCTCCGTCGGAGTTCTTTGGCCAACCACAGGATGGAGCTGACATTGACATCCAGGATGTGTAACATAAATCAAACCGTCTGGACAAGCTGACGATAAAACAGAATTGTTTTGAAACATGCCCAAGAACAAATCAACATTAATATTGAGGTAAGATGATCAGACTAAAAATAATATAATTAAAATAACCTAAAAATATCACTTCCTAAAATTAAATATTAGAATACTATTAACCTAAGTTGTTAAAGAGTATCATTAAATAAAATACTAATTAATTAAAACACTTAAAGTGCCAATATTTATTTGTGTGCCACAGGTTACAAAACGATGGATTGGGTAGTCGTATTGTATTATGAATTATTTACAGAACCTAGTTTGACATTCCTGGCATAAGAAAGATGTAAAAATAAGTTTTAATGGCATACAGAACTTATCTCTAATTGTCCTGCATGTTGCCTAGTTGACAGCATGAGGCTAGTTGCTTCCACCATCCTCTATATAAGGTTATACTGACATGCACATGTATATTAATAATCTAAATTCATGCAATATGGACCTCTATGGGCTTATTTATTGTCAAACAATTGACGGCTCCATGGTGCATGTGATTAGATGTTCACCTCTCACTGCTGGGGTCCCAAGATCGAGTCTCGGTCACTCCATGTGGGTTTTGTGGCGGATGAAATGGAGCTTGGACAGGTTTCTCACAATTTCTCCTATTTTCCCCTCCACAAATTTCATTCCACCATTTCTCCATCCTCATCTCATTCATTTTGTTCATCCACCCCTGTGATGGTGCATCAGGAGAGGTCGGCTATCGCCCTTGTAGTTCATATAACTCTATAAACATAAGGGCTTCATCTCATCTCATTCCTCGACCCGACACGAGTTGAAGATATTTAACTATTCATTAAAACTTTAAACTTATGTCCCACTGCATTCAGTCTTAATCACAGATAGATCAAGTTTCTTATTGTCTAATACTTAACCTTTGTGTACCATTGACATTTTGTCCTTTGGTACTTCCAAAGCTTAGCCCTGAAACGGAAATGGACTCATCACCAATATAATTATTATAATCTTAAAGTTTATAATGTATTAATAAGTTATAATAGGAAGAAACATTATGAGGTTCTTCTTAATAAATAACGTGAATCTGATACTTATCTTACCTCATAAATATTTGTGTTTCATTTGACATGTTTCGATGTCCATATCATCGTCAGCTTGTCATGTATATTTATGATATGAAAAGAAAATTAAACACCTGAGCTAGGATTTGAACCCAAGACCTCTAACTTTATATGATTAATGCTTCCAGTCACTTTTCCTCATTCCATCATAATGTCCAAGTCTCTGCACCATACAATGTTTGCAGCTTTACTAGGGATACATAGGTGTGGTAGCTTACCATTTCTTTCCACACCCCACTCTCTCTTTTACATCTTAAAGAAGGTCCCGAGGGGCCCCAACTTGGAGGTGAGGAGAGTGGATTTGGCTAAGTTAGACCCTCCGGACTTCACCAAAATTCACCCCAGAAGTTAAATAGTGATAATGAGGCTTGAATAAATAAGGTGATCCATCCATCCCGAGGGCAGGTCCTTCACTACAATCATAGCATTTTCATGCTGTGCTTTGCAGCTTTACTAGGGAATTGTAGATGTGGTAGCTTCCTGTTTCTTTCCACAAAAAGGTGATGTTATAAATAATACTATAGTACCTTTTATTCTATCTGTCTTCCTCAATTAGAATTGATTTTTAATCAAAAAACCTTGTTAAATTATTAATCATGAAGGCCTTTCAAAACATGTTTCATCCTCGACATGCTGATGTCGGTAATTAATTTATACATTAGGTTCAGGTCTGTGGGTGTGTTCTCATTTATAATGTTTATATTCCTTGCCTCTTTTAAAATATCCATGTTTTCTAAGATGCTATCTTGTGTTGTTACTCTTTTAAAAGAAGCATCATCAACAACAAGGATTAAGCCCAATGGCCTGTTCCGATCTCATTATAGGTCGAATTGGTCCTTCCATCTCTTTAATGGTCTTCCCAACATTCTTCTCCCTTTTGGTTTATAATTATACATTCTTCTTGGTATGTGCTGTTCATTCATTCGTAATACGTGTTAAAGATAAGAATTTTGATAATATTTTATTCTTTCACAGAGATTAAATATATTAAGTTCTGTTCTTATATCTTCGTTTTTCTTTTTATCGGTCCTTTGGTATCCTGCTATTGCTCTCAACATCTTCATTTCAGCAGCCTCTATTTGTTTACTATCTGCCTTTGTTAATGTCCAGGTTTCACATCCATAGATAAGAGATGGAACTGCCAATACTTTGTAAAACTTCAAAATAGTTTCTTTTCTAGTCTTATTCAATAAAGTGTGTTTAATTGTGCCACATAGATAACTGAATCGTTGTATTTTAGTGTGTTTATCTAAATTTCTGTCATTGCCTAAATGACATCCCAAATAATTAAAATTCTGAACTTGATCTATAATTACATTGTTTATCATTATTTTTCTTATTGCACATTTTCCTTCCAGAGCTAATATTTTTTTTTAGATGTAGATATTCTTAAATTGTATTTTAGAGAGATATTATTTAAAGTATAATTTTTAAAAGAGGCAAGGAATATAAACATTATAAATGAGAACACACCCACAGATCTGAACCCATTGTATAAATTAATCACTGACATCAGTACCAATTAGCATGCTGAGGATAAAACATGCTTAATAATTTAACAAGGTTTTTTATTAAAAATCAGTTTTTAATTGAGGAAGATAGATGGAATAAAAGGTACTATATTATTATTTATAACATTTTGTTACATAACCTCAATTGTGATAACAATGAACATTAAAAATATTGATATATAAGGTGAGTCTGCACTTTCTTACCTCATAAAAGAACTTAAGTTTTATGATGCTCAATACATTTCCCCAGAAACTGTATTTAAGTTACCAAAAAAAATATATTGTCTATTTTCAGACATTCAAAACAAGCAAAAGATAACGGTACTTGAGATCACAATAAGGATGAAGACCAAAACACATTCCTCTACTATTCATAAATGTTAACAAAAGATTACCCTGTCAAGGGAATTACAAAATACTGCAAAATATATAACAGCAGAGTTAAGCGGGTGTACCTCATCTTATGAGTTGAAGGGCATTTAATTGCCGGCGAGTCTACCTCATCTTTGGTGAATGGGTTAAGAAGAACTTCGTAATATTACTTCTTATTGTAATTTAGTTTCCCCACATTTTACCAGAGACTACATCCAGCATCCTCAAGGATTGATGTTTGTTTGTTTGTTTTGTCAGGCTTTGGGTCTTTAAGTACTCCAATGTGGGTGCCCTTTGTTTGTTGGGTTCGCATTGTATGCTTTTCAGAATTGGTACCCATGCTTTGTAACTTTTTGCATTTGCTCTTTCCTGTTGAAGCTTTCCACATGTTTAAATATCTCTATGGCTTCCCAGCAACTAGTCCAGGGGATGACATCAAACTATGCATGAAAGCCTAAAGTCAATACACTTCCCCCCCCCTTTTTTTTTTCCAAGATTCTTCTTCATAATTAAAAAAAATATATAGGTTACATTTGCTCCATTGCATCTCTCTACATCTACAGTGGCATAAAGCCAATGTTGGCCCTTAGCGACTCCTTTGTTAGGAGTTACTAGAGCAAGTTAATTTAGTTATATTTATTTCCCTAAAGTTGTCATTAATGGTACACGATCAATATTCCAACCCAATGAGACATCTAGTAGGCAACTAAGGTATTACTAATGAAGAAGGTTGGTAAATTCTGCACAGAGGCCTCTTTATTCAGACTTAAGGATCTTTTTATGAGTCTGAAAATCTTCAGACTCAGGACACACAGCTTAAAGTCCCTCCTGGAGATCTTGCTCCTTGGATTTTTACATTCTAGAAAATTCATTGACCCCGACTAGGTTTGAACCTGTGACTCTCAGGCAAGAAACATAACCACTGTCCACCATAGCTGACACTCTATTACTTAATTTGGCAATAATAAACACCCACGTCATTTGGCTTTGGTAGCCTAAACATGCAATTTTCCCTCTTAATCCGTCAATCCAAATGGATTGGTGGTTATTATGTTTGTCTTTGATTCCAAGATGTCCAGAATTTAAGCCAAGCCAGAGCAATGGCTTTTTTTATTATATTCAACTTTCCTCATTAGAGGACTGCCTCAAGGGACAAAGTGATACTTACTTACTTACTCACTGGCACTATCGAACCCGAAGGTTCATGGCCGCGCGGACAAAGTGATACAGACAATTAATTTTCAAAATTGATGAAATACATTTTGTAAATACATAAATTTTTTTTCAAATTGTAATTGAAGTATATATACTATAAAGTAGAAATTTTGTAAACGTTTTTTCATAGCATTGCTTCCTATTGGAAGGGTTGTAAAGCCATGGGTCCCATGTTGTATATTTCCGATTGAGGGTCTTTCCACTTTTCAGCGGTTGCCCTTTTACCAGCCGGCTGCTGGCCTTTCACATCCACATGTGTCAATCACAGAGGTAGATGATCAACAGCCAGTGTAGGGGTGACATGTGGTTAGCATGTCGAGTCCCCCAGCCGTTATAGCTGGTTCCTCAACCTGGAGCCGCTACTTATTGTAGCTACCCAATTGCCTCACGATGCTGGGTGGGCACCGGTCCCATACTGGCGGAAATACCATGAGAAAATTTCTTCCCCCATGGAGACTCGAACCAGCGCAAGTCCCGTAGCTCTGCGCCAAGGCTTCCTACCTTAACCGCTCGGCTACGGCGCGGGACGTTGTATATTTAAGGAACATAAAAGAACCTTAAAAATGAATAAGTAGCTTCTTAGCAAAATTTGTCAGCCCTTTCACACTCAGGTTTGAATTGCAATAATAATAATAATAATAATAATAATAATAATAATAATAACCAAACTGTTAAAGAGCATCATCAAATAAAATCCTAACTACCAATCTATCCACTTGCTGAATCCATGGTTCATGGGTTCGATCACTGACAAGGTCAGTGGAAAAGAGAAATGGGGTCATTACTTCATTTGACGAGGAAATTAAAAAAAAACTGAATCCCATGTTATAGAGGTTTTTTTTATGTGCCTTCACATATATTGCATTTGCCTCTGTTTTCAATCCTTGCAGGTACATTTCTGACCAAAATCAATTAAATGTATCACGCTAGGAAAATACAACTTCCTTCAAAGAAGTTAAAAACTCTTAGGGTCGTATGTTAGAACATTACTCTCTACTCAAATTACTTCCAATCACTAGTGAGCTGATTCACCGTGAGCAATTGCTGAGAACGAATTAACGGCCGACTTATCGGTCATGCACGAGAGTCGACGTTTTCGTAATATTGGCAACGAATTACCCAGAATTCTCAGCGATAAAACCACTTCCGTTATTTTCGTCTGCTATAGAGGAATTCATTTATGCTTGCATCCCGCAAATAATACCGTATACAAACACGTCTGCGACATGCAATATTACGCCGATTCTCCTGTTCTTCCAGTTGAATTCTTTGGTAGACTCTATCAAATTCCTCTTCTCCGTGTATACCGAAAACATGATCGAAGTCTTCAAGGTCCGACATCTTGGATAAATGTTGGATAAAGCAGCAAAGTACATCGATTACCATCGGTTCCCTTCGAGATTTTAATTTGAGTTGCTCATTTAAGCTACCTCCGCAGGTAGCTTACAAATTTAACCAATTATTATCGCATGAACAGATTTCTGAGTAAGCAAAATCGTATCAGCATACAACTTGCTCAGCAGAGAAGGCATTTTACTGTCTAATGCGTCCAAACATGCGACCCTTAGACTCATGTGACAGTACATTAATCTGTTTGCTTTTAGATTTAAATATAAATAAATATCGTCAACTCGTGTGCAATTCAGGGTCGGGTCGAGTGATGAGATGAAGCCCCTATATTTATAGAGGTCTGTGAACTACAAGGGTGTCAGTCGATAATTCCTGATGCACCATCATAGGGGCAGATGAACAAAATGAAACGAAATGAAAGAGATAAGTATGGAGAAATGATGGAATGAAATTTGTGGCAGGGGAAAATGGGAGAAACCCTGAGAAAAACCTGCCCAAACTCTGTTTCATCTACTACGAAACCCACATGGAGTGATTGAGACTCAATCTCGACACCCCAGCTGTGAGAGGCGAGCATCTAACCACTTGTGCCATGGAGCCGCCTCTTTTAGATTTAAATGACCAATAATCTCATATATAAATTGGAAAGAAATGGTCATGTTGAAGTTTTTGTATTTTCTAGCACTTTGATTCCAAAATTATCAGGATCAATGGATTCTTAA
This sequence comes from Diploptera punctata, assembly GCA_030220185.1. Lineage (NCBI taxonomy): Eukaryota > Metazoa > Arthropoda > Insecta > Blattodea > Blaberidae > Diploptera > Diploptera punctata. The sequence continues at coordinate 1,179,267 of JASPKZ010005296.1, forward strand.
GGATGTAAAAATCCAACATGATTTCCTTCAGAAGGGAAATAATTCCATGGGTCCTGTGTCATAGATTCACATCATGTAAAAGGACCTCGAGCCTGAAAAAAGAGACCATTGTCTAAGAAAATATTATCAGCCCTTTCATGCCCAGATTTGAATTGCGATGCTAATAAGTTTTTAAATAACATTGTTAAATAAAACTTCTTAGACTGAAATAAATTTTCATTGTTTATTAGCTGGACTATTATAATTAAACAAAAAATAGTATAATTTTTACATGAACATGTTCAAGCTGTATATTTTACAGTTTTTTTTAAACAAGCAGACATGTAATTCTGCAATTGAATTTTTTTTTTATTTATGAAATTTACTTTTTATGCATAACTAGCTAATACCCGGCGTGCGCTGCTACTCATAAATAAATGTTAATGTGTTTTTACCACCAGCCGTGAACTGTTCGAGAATCTGCTTATCCCGATATTCTTGGCATCGATGAAAGACAAAAATGGTTATTGTGAGTTTCCGTAGAAGATAAAGATATGCTGTCGCAGACTTTTTTGTAGAGTTTTTTTGAAATGTTCAATTCTGTGTACATTAATTTGGTGTATTTGTTATGGTTCAGGCAGCATAAGCCATTTAAGCGTCAAAATAGGGACTTTATTTCACATTTTTCACTACAAAGGGTGATTTTTAGAGGTGAAGGGGTTGAATATTACAACTCTCTTATGGATCTTATAGCCTATGTACATCCCCAGAATCTCCTGAACATTTTTCAAAAAGCCCCATCTCAATCGGATGAACAGTATGGCAGAGCACGCTTGTCCGGGAATCGACTTATCCCGATCTTCTTGGCATCAATGAAAAAAAAATGGTTATTGTAAGTTATCTGTAAAAGATAAACATATGCTGTCGCGGACTTTTTTGTAGAGTTTTTTAGAGATATTCAATTCTGTATATATTAATTTGGTGTATTTGTTATGGTTTAGGCAGCGTAAGCCATTTAAGCGTCAAAATAGGGACTTTATTTCACATTTTTCACTACAAAGGGTGATTTTTCGGGTTGAATATCACAACTCTCTTATAGCCTATGTTCATCCCGGGAATCGTCTGAACATTTTGCAAAAAACCCCATCGCGTATAGAATACGAACAAACAAACAAACAAACATTGATTTTTATATATAAGATAAGGGTCGTATGTTAGAACATTACTCTCTACTCAAATTACTTCCAATCACTAGTGAGCTGACTCACCGTGAGCAATTGCTGAGAACGAATTAACGGCCGACTTATCGGTCATGCACGAGAGTCGACGTTTTCGTAATATTGGCAACGAATTACCCAGAATTCTCAGCGATAAAACCACTTCCGTTATTTTCGTCTGCTATAGAGGAATGCATTTATGCTTGCATCCCGCAAATAATACCGTATACAAACACGTCTGCGACACGCAATATTACGCCGATTCTCCTGTTCTTCCAGTTGAATTCTTTGGTAGACTCTATCAAATTCCTCTTCTCCGTGTATACCGAAAACATGATCGAAGTCTTCAAGGTCCGACATCTTGGATAAATGTTGGATAAAGCAGCAAAGTACATCGATTACCATCGGTTCCCGTCGGTTCCCTTCGGGATTTTAATTTGAGTTGCTCATTTAAGCTACCTCCGCAGGTAGCTTACAAATTTAACCAATTATTATCGCATGAACAGATTTCTGAGTAAGCAAAATCGTATTAGCATACAACTTGCTCAGCAGAGAAGGCATTTTACTGTCTAATGCGTCCAAACATGCGACCCTTAATATACGTAGGAAATAATAGGGTGTATTTTAATTATATTTGAGTTAGAAATTTTCATTCACATCATATTTCTTGATTTTAATACAGACCTAGGTTTCGTCGCTTCTGTGCGACATTGTCAATGCCTCCAACTGTCGTTTTGTGGCTGTTCTTGTCATTGATGACTGCCATGAGCCAGTGTTGTGAGGTGAGGTCCTCATGTTTTGAAATATACTATACTTTTAGTTCTTCTCTAATATTCTCATTTCTAATATGTTCTTCTCTTGTACAACCTTTCACAACCCATAACTGAATACAGCGGATCTAGACATGGCTGTCAATAAATAGCCCCAAAAGTATTGGTAAGGGCGTAGGAGAAGGAAAACTCCAAAAATAAACCTGAGAAGAGGACTCTCGTTAGCCGAGGAGAAGGCAACCTTCTAAGGGGAAGGGACTTCAGAAAACCTCTGGTCTTCCAGGTTGGGGGTTGTGTGTCAGGCAGGAAACCCTCCACATAAAAAGACCTTTCTTAGCAATCTCACATGATTAAGCCAGACGGAATTACAAAATTTAACATTATATAGCATATGATTTTTTTTCTTTTCCTAAAAATGTTTCATTTAGCACTTTTACACTTACCCGCAAACACTTCTCAAGCCCAAATTTCATAAATAGAAAGATTATTTATTTTAACTGCAGAATCATGTGGTTCAAATCTTTATCACTCTGTATATACATAGTCTGAAGCTTGCAGTGTATAACTAGACACATTAGAATATATAGTTATTGTTGTAATATTTAAAGAAAACTATCAATTAATTTAAATATTTCTGCTAAAATGTAGAGCAAGAAAATAGTCCTCTTTCTTCTTCCCTCTCCCCCTCCCCCAAAAACAAAAGAAAACCTTTAGGTGTGCCTTTGCATAGCAGCTAATAGTATCGCTGTTAGAATGATCCATCTGCCAGTATTTGTATAACATAGGCCTTGCATGTGAAAATTGAAACAGCGTAATAAATATTACTATTTTTTTAAAGGGTGTAAATTGAGAAAAAATCTTATTTGTGAGAAATAAATTGTTTTATGATAATGTACTAGTAAAAGGTATATACAACTTATTTCTACTATTATTTTATTTTTTTTAATTTTATATATATATATATACTAGAAGTCTCGGCCACGCGTTGCTGTGGCTAAGGTATACATTAAAAATTTAAATTAAGTTGCTGTCTTTCAGCCAGATTACTTAAAACTAATATTTACACACGAAATTTAATAATATTGAAGATAAAATAAACAGTCAACACACTTAAATTATGAAATAATCAATATTTCTAATTCAATTGAAATTCGCGGTTGCAACAAAAAGCACAGCCATCTGGATTTCTCTTTGTTAAATAATAAACCAATTACCTTACCAAATTACCTTACACCGCCATCTGTTAGAATCGTATGGAACTCACAGATAATTACACTGCCATCTGTTAGAATCGTATGGAACTCACATATAATTATAACTCTTTGTTAAAAAATAAACAAATACTTTGAAATAAAAAATAATGCGACTATAAATTTAGTTATGAACTACCCTAAGTCTCAAGTTGGATCAAACTGCGCACAGTGTGCAAAATTTTATTAAAATCGGTTCAGTAGTTTAGGATTCCATCGCGGACAAACAACATGACATGAAATTTTTATATATTAAGATATAAAATTATGTGAACGAGCATACTATATAATAATGAATTGAACAAGTGAGTTACACAGAATTTAAGACTCTTATTTAGGAGCTCCAGATTCAAGTTTCACAGCCTTTATATCTGACAGAATACTTTTGCATGGTTTCCTTTAGTTCTTAAGACAAATAGTGGGTTCAAATTTCATTATCAGGACTCATTTCATCATCATTACTATTCAAAAGGCTGCCTGTAAAAACCCATCTTTAGGAGACAAATATCAATTTTCTGTTTTTTTACTGTATTGGAAAGAGGAGAAAATGTTGAACAGTTTTTTTTAACAAATTATGTTTCTAGGACAAAAATTACATTTTTATTGAATTTTTAAAAATTTACTCTTAAAATAAGCATTTTGATTAATCATCATCATTATCTTCAAGATATGGGCCTATTAGCCCATTCCACTCCCTGTTGCACAATATATTACAGGTCATTCTTCCAACATCATTTTAGTCTTCCTATATTTCTTCGGCCTTCAGGTCCATAATAAAATATCTGTTTTGATAAACGATTATTTGGCATTCTTTGCATAAATTCAAACCATTTACATTTATTTCTGTATATTCTCTCGTTTATATTATGTACTTGTATTCATCTCTGATATCTTGACTTCTCTTTTGATATCTTAAAGATACACCTGCGACGGATCTCAGGAATCTCATTTATGTCCATTTTGAGTACATTGCATTAAAAAGTTGAATTTACAAAATAATATAAAAATCTGTCTTACATCAAGTTTTTGAGTCTGTACTATCTTACCTCAATTTAATGTTGATTTGTTCTCAAACATGTTTCGATTAGTCTTCTAATTGAAACATGTTCGAGAACAAATCAACATTAAATTGTGGTAAGATAGTACAGACTCAAAAACTTGATTAAAAGAACATCAAAATATTACTTCCTAAAATAAAAAATCTGTCTTACAGTTTGATCACTTAGAAAGATGGAGTAATAACCTTTAATGCTTAATGGCTATAAAAGTTATGTGATTTCTCATTAAAAAATATCTTCTTGCATTAGAAGAAACCAGATAGTATTAATAGAGATAGCTCTCTGCTTCTGACGATAAAGAGAATTGTATATGAGGAAGAAAAATTATTGTTTGCATCAGAAGCCTGAAATAGTGTAATGGTTAGCACACTAGCATATAGAGCTAGATGTTTCAGGTTCAAATCCTGGTTCAGGCATTAATTTTTCTTTTCAAAATAACCTTTAGTTTGAATTGAACTTATATAGGAAAAAAATCACTATGAGGTTTAATTTAAGAATTAAATTAAAGTCTTTAATACCTCACCTCTTATCCAGTGTTCTAATTTACTAGTTTTAAAGCCTGGGCAGCTTCATCTTTAAAATAGGTCATGTTTATTCATCAAGTAAGAAAATAGAATTATTGAGCTTTTATAGCAAAAAATCACATATCTTTAATCTTAAAGAAACTGAAAACGAAACATGAAGATGCACACACACACACACACACACACACATATTCTCAGCCTAGCCTTATATGAATAAAATATGTGTTGATCTTCTTTTTTATAAAAAATCATGGAAAGTGTGACACTAAAAATAAATTTTCAGTAGAATATAAACATAAATTGGAAACTTCATTTAATTATTTAACTAAAATTATATCACCTCATATCATAATCTTTTCTTTTTAGACCGGTTTTGGGATCGTATTTGGTTCCATCCCCTGTATTTTCACAACCAGATTGTATTTTCACCGGGGATGGAACCAAATAAGGTCTTGAAACTAGTCTAAGAAGAAGAATATGAGGTGAGGTGATACATTTTTCTTAAATAAATTTTACCTCATAGTGTTATTTCCTAACAAGTCAAATGGAAACTTAATATCTCACCTTGCAAAATATGCTGGCATTTTTAAGAACTTTCATTTTCATATTCACCTAAATTCTGACTGTTTGAGTTGAGCTCTTAACACCAACTTCTCATACCACCTGATGTTGGCTGAATGAACTTTGAGATAAAATCTTACTCGTTAAGTACTTCAGATTTCATGGTTCAATCCCAACAAGGTGGCATAGGAAAAGCTGATGGTAACAGTGCAATTCGAACATCAAATTACTTATTTTATGAATGGAGTCTGTTTGGTATATTTATTTAGGTAAAATTTTATCACTCACCTCATATTATTCTTCTTTTTTTAATTTAAACTAGTTTCGGAACTTTACATATCAGTTCCATCATTAGTATCCCCACGACTGTTGTTCTGTCATCTTGAATGGCTCTTCAAAACGACAGCACAACTGTTGCGGGTATACTGATGATGGAACTGATATGTAAAGTTCTGAAATTAGTATAAATTAAAAAAGAAGAAAAATATGAGGTTGAGTGATGAAATTTTACTAAATGAAAAAAAAACTAAACATCAAAGTTTAGTCATAGTTAAATATGGGAAATAACATTATGAGGTTCTTAGTTCGTAAATGAATGAGTCATTTTTTAACATCTTACCTCATATATAATTTACGGATCAAAGTTTAGTTGAAGATGAAATGATTTTCAAAACATGTCAGATGAGAAAAGCATATTTTACGAGATTAAATATGAAGTATCTGTTTAATATTTAAAGGAAGTGACACTATGAGGTTTATTTCAATTAATATTGGGGAGTAAACATTATGAGGTTATATCATTAATAGTGAGTGGAGAACATATTTTAATCGACTCACCTCATACATTTTCATACTTCTTTGATACCGACGGTTTCAGACAAAATCATGTCCTTCTTCAGTCATGGCTTCAAAGAAGTTTGAAAATGTATGAGGTGAGTCGATTAAAATATGTTCTCCACTCACTATTAAAACTATGAGGTTTATTTTAAATAACATGAGTTAGAAAATGCATGACTCATCTCATATTTGTAGTTTCTTGAAGACCCACGGTTCGACACTCTATGTGTCATTGACAGAATTGACTATGACACACAGTGCCGAAATCCTGGGTCTTCAAGAAATATGAGATGAGTCATGCATTTTCTAACTCATGTTATGAAATATCTGATTCATATTTATATTCTATTAAGCATTAATCATTTATAAAACAAAGTTGGCACAAATAAGTTTTTTCTTAAATTTATACCCTTTAAAGAATATGTATAAATATAAAGAATTGCTCCTCCCTGTGTGCATGAGTGGTGTGTGGAGCAGTTTGCACCCAGACAGGCCGTCCCTCCACTCCACACGTGCGCTGGTTATCATTTGGAAGACTGTCCTGTTCTCTCTTGTGTGTGTGCTCTATCTGTCTGGGTTGCAAACTGCAGCAGCAGTGGTATTCTTCTCGGATCTAGTCCCGGCTCCCAAGCAACTCACCCTGGAGAGGCAGCTCAACAAGAGTGTCCTCATTGGCTGGAATCCACCTGATGCACCGCCTGGCACCATAGACTCCTACCATGTCTACGTAGACGGTGTCCTCAAGACCACCATCAAGGCTACCGAGCGCACCCGGGCACTTGTTGAGGGCGTGGACTCAACAAGGGTAAGTTTACATCTCATCAACCAGTTAGTTTTATTAATGAATGAGTTGGAGAAAATGCTTTAACATCTCACCTCATAAAGTGTCTTCACAATACCGGTTTCAAAAGTATAGTATTACTTCCATCTTCAGTCAAATTTCGATGAATAGGACATGGCTTTATAATGTAATGTAAAATTCCCAATTAAATGTCTTCTTAATAAAGAAGCCGCCTTTGCAACATAGAAGCAAAGGTTTCATAGCATTTGCTGCACAGGAATTAACGTATATAAGAGAAAAATTTGCATTTAGATTGGAACTTGTTCAGATAGCTCACTTGGTAGAGCATTTGCTTAAAGTGCAAAAGGCCCTGGATTCAAACCCCAGTCTGAGAGTTTTTTCTTTTTTTCAAATATAATTCATCCATCATTGAGATGTATGAAATGAATAATAAAAACATCAAAAGAAGCCATAATGTAATGTAAAATTTCCAATTAAATGTCTTCTTAATAAAGAAGCCACCATTTGCAAGATAGAAGCAAGGTTTCATAGCATTTGGTGCACAGGAATTAACGTATATAAGAAAAAAATTTTTCATTTAGATTGGAACTTGTTCAGATAGCTCACTTGGTAGAGCATTTGCCTAAAGTGCAAAAGGCCCTTGATTCAAGCCCCAGTCTGAGCATATTTTTTTTTTTTTTCAAATATAATTTATCCATCATTGAGATGTATGAAATGAATAATAAAAACATTGAAAGAAGCTGTACTGGCTTTATAAAGTAATGTAAAATTCCCAATTAAACGTCTTCTTAATAAAGAAGCCACCATTTGCTAGATAGAAGGAAAAGTTTCATAGCATTTGGTGCATGAAAATTAACACCTTATATAAGGGAAAAATTTGCGTTTAGATTGGAACTTGCCCAGGTATCTCACTTGGTAGAGCATTTGCCTAGAGTGTGATAGGTCCTGGGTTCAAGCCCCAGTCTGAGTGTATCATTTTTCTCTTCAAATATAACTTATCCAATATATTTAAATTAATATTGGGAAGTAAACATTATGAGGTTATATCATTAATAGTGAGTGGAGAACATATTTTTAATGATTCACCTCATATAATTTCAAATTTCTTTGATACCGGCGGTTTCAGACAATATCTTGTCCCTCTTCAGTCATGGCTTCCACTCAAAGAAATTTGAAATTATATGAGGTGAGTCGTTAAAAATATGTTCTCCACTCACTATTAATAACTTATCCAAATTAATATTCAGTTATTGAGCAGGAAGAGATCAAGTCTCACGTGGAAAGAATAGTCGACTTTTGGGAAACAGACTAGGCTCATACCATGAAACTAATGATGATGATTTGTTTTTATTTTTAGCCCCATCGGATCAGTGTGCGGTCCATCACGCCAAACAGACGTACATCTCGTGATGCAGCGTGCACCATGGTGATCGGCAAGGATATACCTCTAGGTCCAAGCAACGTGAAGGCGAATCATGTGACCAGCACGTCGGCTGTCATCTCCTGGTTACCTAGCAACAGCAACCACCAACATGTTGTATGTGTCAACAATGTGGAAGTGCGAACGGTGAAACCTGGTGTTTACAGACATACCATTACAGGTACTATCTGATTATCATAAGTAATGCCACGAGTGATTTCCAAATTTATTTAGAGGATTTGGAAATCAAGAGTGACATTTGTTAGGACTAATTAACGAATAAAATGATGAACTAAGAATTAAATTAATATTTTTAATGCCTCACCTCATATCCTTTATTCTTCTAGACTGCAGTTTGAGAGCTATATATCCATCCATCATTAGTAGTCACTCTTTCAAAGAAACGACATAACACCGATCGAAGAGAGGCTACTGATGATAGAGATATAGCTCTGAAACTGCAGTCTATAAGAATAAAGGATATGAGGTGAGGTATTAAAAATATTAATTTAATTCTTAAATTAAATTTCATATTGTTTTTTTTTCCTTGTGAAAGTTAAATAAAAAAATTAAGAGCAGTTTACTAAAAAAAGCACTATTTAAATATAGTTACCGGTATTTTAAAAAATCTATATATTTAATGTAAACAGCGATATTTAAAAACAAATGAGAAATGTGAGGTTATGTTTATGCACTGCAACTTGATCATATTATTTATTGCGAAATAGGATCACGATCAGCCACTAAGATTGCAATATTGTAAGAATACACCTTGTGGAGAAAAAAAGTATACACATCAAACTGTATATTATAACCAACATTATATGTATTAATTATTTTTTTAGGGAACAACTCAGTAAAATCATTGTTTCAAAAAAACAATTATTGAACACATAATTATCAAATGTGTAGTTCTAAGGAATAGCCCACTCTTATTTTGCAGGGTTGTGAATAAAAATTTACTACCTGTTATGTGTCATATTTATCTGCATTTCAGCAGTATAGGGCATACTGCTGACACATACATGTGACACTCGTCCTTTAAAGATTAATAGAAGCCAATGGAAGATCATTATTGATTATGAAAATACAATAGGATGTAATGTTATGAGGTTCTACTTAATAAATGAGTTTTGTCTGCCATCATCTTACCTCATATTTGGTTGTTTCTTGTAAAACATGTTTCAAAACATCTTTGCTCCATCTTCAGTTGATACAAACTGATGATCTTTAAGTTGTAAAGTAGATGTAAACACCAAATTATTAAAGCAGTTAGAAAACACAAATGAACTCACAATATGGGAAAAAATCTACGGGTCGTATGCAAATACATTAGTCTCCACTCAAATTACTTCCAATCACTGGTGAGCTGATTCACCGTGAGCAATTGCTGAGATCGAATTAATGGCCGACTTACCGGTCATGCATGAAAGTTGATATTTTCGTAATATTGGCATCGAATTACCCAAGAATTCTCAGCGATAAAACCACTTCCGTTATTTTCGTCTGCTATAGAGGAACGCATTTACGTTTGCGTCCCGCAAATAATACCGTATGATGTCTGCATCACACAATATAACGCCGATTCTCCTGTTCTTCCAGTTGAATTCTTTGGTAGACTCTATCAAATTCCTCTTCTCCGCGTATACCGAAAACATGATCGAAGTCTTCAAGGTCCGACATCTTGGATAAAGCTGCAAAGAATTCAAACTACATCGGTTCCCTCGGGATTTTCACGATAAGTTTCTATCTTGAGCTATGATCTTAAGGTACCTCATCAGGTAGCTTACAATTATTATCGCATGAATAGATTTCTGAGTAAGCAAAATGTATTTGGATAAAACTTTCTCAGCAGAGAACACCTTTTACTGTCTAATGCGTTCAAACATTCGACCCTACATACAGAAGAACAAGGAGAAAATTATTAATTTTGAAATTTCCAGGGAGAGAAACTTAATAAGCAAGTTCTTTGGACCACAAAAAGAGGGAGCAGGAGTTAAGATCCAGGGCTGACAACTTAAAGATCATCAGTCTGTACCAACTGAAGAATGAGCAAAGATGCTTTGAAACATGTCTCTGCAATTAAAACAAAACTTTGAAGTTCTATATCTAAAAATATAGTTTCTGATTTTGTTCCCTTCTTCCAGCCACCATCTCAAATATTAATGACTGTGTCAATCATTGGTATCTAGAAGAAAATACTTTGTGGTCTTGACTTCATCAAGAAAGATAAATAATAATAACAATGTGATGCGACTTTTTTTTAATTCCTTCATAAACTCCTGTTAAATTTTATTCATAGGGTTCCATCTTTTAAATTATTTCCCACCATTTACAGTGATTTTTAAATTTTTTCTAATGATTATTTCAATATATAGTTCTATGATTTTTAACTGCATACGTAACATGAAGACACGGCAGCCATATTGATTTTAATGAATATTCTAAGCTAAAGCAAAGTCGTGTTCCAGTGCAGCCAACATAGAGTATGCACTAATTAACTGTACACATATACTTCGATTCGAATGAGGGTCTTTCCACTTTTCAGCGGTTGCCCTTTTACCAGCCGGCTGCTGGCCCTTCACATCCACATGTGTCAATCACAGGGGTAGACGATCAACAGCCAGTGTAGGGGTGACATGTGGTTAGCATGTCGAGTCCCCCAGCCGTTATAGCTGGTTCCTCAACCTGGAGCCGCTACTTATTGTAGCTACCCAATTGCCTCACGATGCTGGGTGGGCACCGGTCCCATACTGTCCGAAATACCATGAGAAAATTTCTTCCCCCATGGAGACTCGAACCAGCGCAAGTCCCGTAGCTCTGCGCCAAGGCTTCCTACCTTAACCGCTCGGCTACGGCGCGGGACACACATATACTTCAGAATTTCAAAACTTACTATTTATTTTTGGGTGTTGCATTCTTTCACAGGTTAGAGTGCTTAAATTGCATTAAGTTAGCTATTAGGTTGGTCTTTCACAGGTTAGAGTACTTAAATTACATTAGGCTAGCTTTTAGATTTGTTAAATATAGAGAGCAGGACAACTTCTAGATTCATGAGATATACAGCAGGATATACCAAATGGGATCACAAACGCAATGATGATGTCTTGAAGGAACTACGTTTAGAACCGGTCATTGAATACATACATAGATATCAAAACAACTAGATGAATCATTTGCGACGAATGAGTTCAGATAGAGTTCTCAAGGCCATGCTTCGTTATTGTTCAACATGGAAGAGATCTCTGGGCTGTGCAAGGAAACGCTGGATACAAAATTAATCAGTGAGATTGTAACAGGCATATAGGCCTAAGACTTGGTTGGATGAAGAATAAGAAGAAATATTGTGTATATGTTGGCTGCATCCCGTGATTCCATAGTGTAAACCACTTTGCATTTGTTGGCACATGCACATGGCGTATGATTGGAAAAAAAAAATTTCAAGTCACATGTTGTAAAGAATCCCCTAAGGCTGTTTAGGCATTTTAATTTCGGTGACTTGATAATGATCGGCATTTAAAAATCCCATATATTGAAGGTTAATGCCCAGTCGTTTCACCTTCTTCTGGCACCTCCTCCTTAACAATTCTTCTCCAATATTATTCTGCTTCAACTTCTGACGGTTCCAATCAAGCACAACCATTTTATAGCAGAAACTCCATGGTGTGACAGGCCTAGAAAGCCCTTGGCCTGTCAGCTGGCTGCTGACTTCACATCTACATGCATTAATCACAGATGTAGATGATCATTCAACCAGTGTAGGGGTGAATGTGGTCAGCATGTCAGGTCCCCCAGCAATCTTTGCTGGTTTTCTCAACCATGAATCACTACTTATTGTAGCCACCAAAATTCCTCATGATGCTGGGTTGGCACTGGTCCCATACTGGCCGAAATACTATGAGAAAATTTCTTCCCCCATGGAGACCCAAACTACTGCAAGTCCCATAGCTCTGCACCAAGGCATCTTGCCTTAACCACTCAGCTACAGTGTGGGACACCTTTCTATAACATCTTTGGATTTTCTAAGCATGTGAACAATCCAGTTCCACTTTCTCTTAACGCATTGACAACATCACGAAGGCATGAAGAAACTAGTCTGCAAGAAAAATATTTAAAAATATAAGGTTATCTAAATTCTTAACTCAATAATTAAATGAAACCTCATAGTGTTACTTCCTTCAAATTTTAAATCCATTTTCTCTTTCTTATCTTCTTCTTCTTCCTTCCAAGTGTTAGGCCAAGACCTATTACGATCCTATAGAAAATTTTCCCTCCAGCATTTCATAGGATGGCCCAGAGATCTTCATCCTCTTGGTATATAATTATAAACAGCTTTGGGAATCCGATTTGAACTCATTCTTTCAAGATGGTGTTTCCAATTTAGTTGGTACTGTTTAATATAATCCAAAATTGGCGTAGTCTTCAATTCTTTTAAGATATCAGTGTTCCTTTTTTGATCCCATCTGGTGTAACCTGCTGTTCTGAGCATGAATCTCTTCCTTATTTGCTTCTTAATTTAATATTAATAAAGAAAAAACAGTTATATTATTTTTAGTCTGATCATCTTACCTCAATATTAATGTTGATTTGTTCTTGGACATGTTTCAAAACAATTCTGTTTTATCATCAGCTTGTCCAGACGATAAAACAGAATTGTTTTGGAACATGTCCAAGAACAAATCAACATTAATATTGAGGTAAGATGATCAGACTAAAAATAATATAATTAAAATAACCTCAAAATATCACTTCCTAAAATTAAATATTAAAAAAACAGTTGATTGACAACTTTTTTTCTCTGACTGTCAATGCTACAAGTTGTTATCCGGTGGGGTGTGGTGTTACATTACAGGTTTGGCTCCCAACACAGTCTACAGGGTGACAGTTAGAGCTAAAAATATACGAGCACCTAACTTTGATGAAAAGGCAAGTCAACAGATAGAGAGGTTCTCCTGTCACATCGACTTCCGTACATTACCAAAAGGTAAGAAATTCTTCATTTGTTTCAATTAACAAAATCCTAGTTCCCCTTAGTAACTTGTAACACATTGTGGTAATTATATTTATTAATAGTAAATATAGATAATTGCAATTCCAGAATTCACTATATCAGTGTTTGTATATGAATACAAGTTGTTTATAATTATTTTATGGCATGTAAAGGAGAATGACTTCAAAATTAGAGCACTAATATGGAATATCAGAGATCTTGGGTTCAAAACCCAGTTAAGGCATAAATTTTTCATAAGTAATGTCAGGAGTGATCTCCAAATCATCGATAAAATTCACAAGTCATTAGGAAATCAAGAGTGGCATTTGTTAGGACTATTTATTGAATAAAATTAAGCTATTTACTCAAAAAGCATTATTTAAATATAGTTACTGATATTTTAAAATATTTATATATTTAATGAAAATGGCGATGTCAGAAATTTGAGGTTATGTATATTCACTGTAACTTGATCATATTATTTATCGCCAAATAGGTTTGCAATATTGTAAGAATGCACCCTAGTGGAGAAATAATGAAACACATCAAACTGAATATTATAATCAACATTGTAGGTTATTCATTTATTTTTTAGTAAACAACTCAGTAAAATCAAGAATCTATTCATTTTATTTTAGAAAAGAAAAATTCATTATTTGCTGTATTCAATGTATTTTTTGGAGAGCCATTCACTGCAAAATAATGTTTTGGCCTGTTCAGAATATTAAAAGGGAGGAGCTTTCTTTATCATAAAAGCAGGAGCTGATATATAAGAGAAATTGATAAAGAGTGAGGTGAAATACGACAGTCATTGGTTGTAAAACAAAATTCATTAAAATGTGATTGGTCATTGACTACCATTTGGGGCATGAGTTAAATAGTCACTTAAAATATAAATTTGTTCTTCAATCTCCGATTGAGGGTCTTTCCACTTTTCAGCGGTTGCCCTTTTACCAGCCGGCTCCTGGCCCTTCACATCCACATGTGTCAATCACAGAGGTAGATGATCAACAGCCAGTGTAGGGGTGACATGTGGTTAGCATGTCAAGTCCCCCAGCCGTTATAGCTGGTTCCTCAACCTGGAGCCGCTACTTATTGTAGCTACCCAATTGCCTCACGATGCTGGATGGGCACCGGTCCCATACTGGCCGAAATACCATGAGAAAATTTCTTCCCCCATGGAGACTCGAACCAGCGCAAGTCCCGTAGCTCTGCACCAAGGCTTCCTACCTTAACCGCTCGGCTACGGCGCGGGACTCTTCAATCTAAGTGCCAAATTTATAATAAAACATGAAAATATATGCTTTAATAGCTAAAAAATTAGTGTTGAAAGGAAAATAAATATCACAAATATTTAATACTCACAGATTGGTCTGGGTTCTATAAGAAGAACTCTTTCTTCTCATCATGTCAATTCAAATTCCATATATTTTATTATTATTAAGATATAACACATCTATAGTGAGTGCCATGGCTGTGAAGCCAGGCTATGTTGAAGCTGTTTATTCCGGAAAGAACCACTTTAATGAATTTTTTGGACCAATGTAAAGGGTGCAAGAAATCCATTAAAGTGGTTTTTTTTCCTTGAAGAAAGAGCTTCAACATAGCCCACCTTCATATGGTTTAAACCATGGAATTCACTATAGTTCTGATGTTTTAAGAATCATGACAAAACAAAATTTTGTTACCATAATTAGCAATTACAAATAAATAAAAATTGAGATATATTGTTAAGATATCATCTAAAGAGATTGAGTAATATTCTTTATGTAGACTATAACAGTTTTTTTTTTTGTGCGTGTGATGTTCTAATAGCTGCAATTTTCAAAACCAAATTCAGCATATAACAATCAATTAGGGAAAGTAAGTCTTAGTTTGGCTAACCATGAAAATTGGGCCATTAGAACCAGGCATTAACCTAAAGTAAAATTTTAAATATTGTTTTAGTGGCCACAATTTTAAATTTTTACAACAAAACTCAGTATATGCCATTGAAATAAGATTATAAAATTATTCTCTAAAAATCAGCAAAATCACCGTTTAGGAGTGGTGAAAGCTGAAATTTAAAAAGTGCTCTAGTGCCTGCCATGTTTGTTTTCTTGCAACACAACTGGACACAAAAGAAAGATATATTTTGTAAACCAACAAAATTAGGTTGCTGAAAAATTAACTTAGTTTACGCAGTTCCTGAATAATAGACTTTTTATAAATTGAGTTCTGGAATTGCATTACATAACTAATATTTTATGGGCCAATAGGATGAGTTTTTGTTATATAATGATAAATACTTTAATTATTTTTTAAGTCCACAGTAATTTTGTATTACATTTTATCTTTCCACACTTACATGCTTTTACACTCACAATTTTATGTTACTGTGAAAATAGTGTGTTAAAAAAATTAATTCAGTTACCTAAATACAAATTTTATAAAAAAATTACTTATGTTACATTATTTCCAGATTTATTGAATATTATTTAGGCTATATTTAAATTAATATTGGGAAGTAAACATTATGAGGTTGTATCATTAATAGTGAGTGGAGAACATATTTTTAATGACTCACCTCATATGATTTCAAATTTCTTTGATACCGGCGATTTCAGACAACATCTTGTCCCTCTTCAGGCATGGCTTCCACTCAGTGCCATGACTGAAGAGAGACAAGATATTGTCTGAAACTGCCGGTATCAAAGAAATTTGAAATTATATGAGGTGAGTCGTTAAAAATATGTTCTCCACTCACTATTAATTATTTAGGCTAATTAACATTTTATTTATTTATTTAATGTTTGTTCTTATACTCCCAGTTATATTATATGGATGTGAAACATGGACTCTTACTTTAAGGCAGGAGAGAAGATTACAAGTTTTTTTAGAGTTCTTAAGAAAATTTTTGAACCAAAGAGAAATGTACAGACAAGGGAATGGAGAAGACTTCATAATGTTCAACTATATTATTTTTATAGGAAACCAGATATAAAAAGAACAGTTAAGTCTCGTAGACTGTGATGGGCAGGACATGTGGTATGAATGGGGTAGCCAAGAATGAGATGAGATAATAATATTAGCCATGATTTGAGGGAGTTATACCCAATTATACAGGGGTTGATTGGAAAACTTTAGCTCAGGATAGTAATACATGGAGAGCTTAGGTATGCACAGCCATGAGCCTACGGATTTGACAGTTTCAGTGAGTTATTTAGTTAGTTAGTTTTATCTGTCAGAACTCATCATGATCCAAAGGACAGGCTACATGTCTAATACATTACTCTGCAATAAGCCCTTATATCAAAATATTCAGCCAACATTTCTGAACAACATGTGAAAGTTTGTTGGTAAAGTTCTGTTCCTCCCTGTGTAAGTACAATTCTTCTTACAGGGGAACTGTCAACCATTACATTCAAAAGGCTTCCTTGAGAAATGAATCAACAATGGCGGAACACTCCTCGAAACATGTTACAATATTCATTGTATCATGTTGTAGAACTTGACAAAGAAAAGAATAACTTTTATATATTTAAATAATGTAAATTGGGTTTTAATATCATTAGGAAGTAACATTATGAGGTTTAATTTAATAATTGAGTGTATTTTTGAAACATTCTTACCTCATATAATAGTTTTGTCGGACATATGAGGTAAGAATGTTTAAAAAACTATAAACTCAGTTAGTAAATTGGGGTCTTATTTTTTATCCTTGAGTTGTATGTCTACTCAGATTTTCATTTATGAATTATTTTAACCAGTCTGCCTTCCTTCATTCTGAATGAACCTGATATATTTTTGTCCTGATATAAGGCTCTCATGGTAGTGGGTAAATCAAATCTTAAACAGTGAACTGCACAACATGTGAAAGAAGGAATAGTCAGTATTTAAAAATGTTTATTATTTAAATCATAATTTATTTAAGGAATACATTCAGCATGGTCTTTTGAAAAAGGTAAGCACTTTTAAAATTGATATGGTTAAATGTAGATTTATATATTATGTTATAAAAATGATAGAAAATATACCTGATTAGTCTTCCTCTATTAATTTTTAAATTTTCATAGGACTTTCTATCTTCAGCATTTGTTGATTATTATTTATAGTTGTGTTGCCTTGCCTCTGGTCCCGAGGGTCGCAGGTTTAAATCCAGCTGGGGTCGATGGATTTTTTGGGATGGAAAAATCGAAGGAGCAAGTACTCCAGGAGGGACTTTAAGCCATGGGTCCCGAGTCTGAAGATTTTCAGGCTTGTAAAAGATCCTTAAGCCTGAATGAAAAGGCCTCTAAGCAAAATTTACAGAATTTTTTCGTCCTAGTGCTACCTAGGTTTCCTAGATGTCAGTATGAGGTGGAATGCTGACCATAGACCACTCAAATGACATCTATATGAAAACAAGTGTAACTAAATTAGTATGGTTCAAATTCTTCCCTGTAGGGGGAGAGCACCTAAATCTCTGTTAAGGGAAAACATGGGGTTACAAGATACAAGAAGAAGTTATTCTGCAGATGGGTTGTGTACATTAGAATATTCTCAACATGGGGAATTTTCTCTGAAATAGACTTAAGAAGATTGAAAGAGCAAACATTTTGAAAATTAATGAAAGTCAATTTAATATTAAATTATTGATAATAAGATATGCCAATGATATTTTGTTAATATATGAAAATGAAAGTCTCCATAGAAAAAACAAATCTTAATAGAATCAAACAAAATGTGTGATAAAATAAAATTCATAGATGAAACAAAAACCAATAAAACATTATAAAACTGTACCTGAGAAGTCAGTCGTCTTCAACTAAAGCTTTGGTTAAAAAACTTCAAAGATATTTCAATTGCCCTCAACTGAAACTTTGGTTAAAAAGTTTGTAGATTTCAAAGTTTTAATTAAGGATGACTGAGATCTCAGATACAATTTTATAATTTTTAATCTTTTATTGTTTTCATGTTTCTTCTGTGAATTTTATTTTACTGTGCATTATAGTTTTAACCTTATATATAGTAATCTCAAAAGTGGTTCAAAATGACTTTTAAAAAATATTGAAAAACTAGTAACTCAATAAAGGAATAAAACTGTTTCATTAAATTAAATGTTGAAAATAAACATTATGAGGTATTTTAAAATGCAATAGGAAGAAACATTAAGAGCTTTACTTATTTTAGGAATTCACACTGTGAGGTATATTCATTTAGGTAAAAAAAAATTTAAAAAATTAAAAACATTTTAAAGATTTCAACATAAGGTTAGCACCCTAAAATGACTACAGCATCAGTAGACTGATTAGACCTAATAAAAATGTGAAGAACGTGAGAAATTCTACATAGGAAAAACTAAGAGAAATTTAAAAAACTAGAATGAAAGAACATCTCAGGAATGTCAAGAAAGGGGAAGTAGAAAAATCTGCAGTGGCTGCCCATGCAGGGTCTGAAAAACATCTTATCGAGAAAGAAGCTAAATTATTAAAACAAATAGAAAAACCAAAATAACTTACTGTTTTGGAAAAGATCTACATTCGAAAGAGCGAAAAGAAGAAATTGATGAACTTTGAAATTTCCGGGAGAATGACCTGGTTTCGAGGTTTTTCAGTCTGCTAATGGAAGGAGCGAAAGACGGCTCTTCAAGACAACAGAACAACGGTCGTGATGATAATGAGGATGGAACAGAATCTATATTTCGAACCTAGTTTATAGTTAAAGAAGAATAATAATATGAGGTGAATGATAAAACATTTTACCTAAATTAAGAGGTTTGTTTAATAATTAAAACATTTTGTCTGTTCATTCTTACCTCTTATACTTATTTTTGTCGAACATATGTTTCAGTCTGTAATCGCTGACAATGGGGCTAAGAAGCCCTGAAACATATGTTCGACAAAAACAACTATAAGAGGTAAGAATGAACAGACAAAATGTTTTAATTATTATGAGGTATATATTTAATTTTAGGAAGTTATATTTTGAGGTTATTTTAATTATATTATTTTTGGTCTGGACATCTTACCTCAATATTAATGTTGATTTGTTCTTGGACATGTTTCAAAACAATTCTGTCTGGGAAAGCTGACGATAAAACAGAATTGTTTTGAAACATGTCCCAAGAACAAATCAACATTAATATTGAGGTAACATGTCCAGACCAAAAATAATATAATTATGAGGTATATTCATTTAAATTCATCGGAGAACATTTTCGAGTTTTCAAAAAAATGTTCTCCGATGAATTTAAACAAAACTATACTGAATGAGAATACACAATTAACCATACTGCCTCTACAAAATTATCACAACAAGAATAAAATATTTAATAGAATGCTGAAAATGGATAGAAATCCTAAAGTTGTACAAAGATTTAAAAAATTAAATGAGTCGTATCTCACCTCATATTTCATGTTCTTCAAGCACGGAAACTGCAGTTTTCAAGAGGAATCCCTCCCATCTTCAGCCAACATCACGACTGTCAAATTTCATTCTATATCTTCATCTTCAAAATTGCCATCTGGTGTTGATTTGATGAACCTTGAGATGAATCAACACCAGATGTCAAATTTGAAGATGAAGATATAGACCGAAATTCGACAGTCGTGATGATGGCTGGAGATGGGAGGGATTCCTCTTGAAAACTGCATTCTCCATGCTTGAAGAACACAAAATATGAGGTGAGATATGACTCATTTAATTAATTTTTATTAACTGAAAATCTCATAATATTATTTGCCATAATTAATTTATGAATTTAAAAATTAGTTCAGAAAGGATTTATCAATTACAGCTTAAGACATAAAATTTGTCTACTCCCTTGTACCCATGAAATTATCAAAGTCCATTGTTTGTAAACTTTGGTTAACATGCAGTTCATACACAACAAAATCCAGTACAAGTGTGTATCTGAATCAACTTAACGTTTACATACCAATTGTGCTTTAATCAAAGTTAGTCAAACATTCATTTTGATATTGTTTATTTTTTATTATTTCACTCATCTCATACTTCATAATTCCTAGCAGACCCAGGGTTTCTTCACATCATTTGTGACATTCTCAATGCTGTGTCACGTTCACAACTGACGTCCAATGGAAAAAATTTACATATGCAAGAATGAAAATACAACTATGAATTTTGAAATACCCGGATATAAGGAAAGAGGACTGATTTGGAAATTTGTCGGTCGGCCACCAGATGGTGCGGAGGTCAGTCTGCAGGATAGAAGGCCGTTGGACGTCAGTTGTGAACTTAACACAGCATTGAGAATGTCACAAATGATGTGAAGAAACCCTGGGTCTGCTAGGAATTATGAAGTATGAGGTGAGTGAAATAATAAAAAATAAACAATATTAAAAA